>JAPDOI010000105.1:640515-1281031 GCA_029168955.1 Aplectana chamaeleonis | reverse complement strand
TCGCCAGAAAGCGCTGTGTTGACCCATGATATCTTGTATAGTTGTACAATTTCGAAAAAAATGTCGAACGAACGAAAATCGAATTTTTTTTCGTTCGAAACCTTTTCAAACGAACGAAAAATCAAAAAATTTCGTTCGCAAAAATTTCAAACGAACAAAAAATAAAAAAAAATTCGTTCGAAAAAATTTCGAACAAACGAAATTTGAAAAAAAAATTCGTTCGACGAAATTTCGAACGAACGAAAACGAACGAAAAAAAAATCGAAAAATCTTTCGAAAATTTCGTTCGTGTACAACTATAATATCTTGATCAAATGAAGTTCATCTTTCTTACGGGTGGTTTGTGGGGAAGGAAAGGCTATACGACATGTGTAGAAAATATATTCTTCACGTACTATATTTTAGGGTAACTACCCCTCATTTGTACTGTATCAGTTGTTGATCTGTTACTTATACGATGGCTGCTCAGAAGTTTCAACCCTAGTTACATGCTAGTTAAATGTATGTTAAACGTTTTCCTCAGTAACATACATTGAAGGGCACAAGTAACTTACTTGATGATGCATGTATGATACTTGAGCACACGTGTAACTTACTTCTCCAAGCATACATGTAACTTACCTGAGCATACATGTTACTTACTTTATGGTACATGTAACTTACCTATGCATACATGTAACTTACTTCTCCAAGCATGCATGTAACTTACTCAATGGTACATGTAACTTACCTAAGCATACATGTAAATTACTTAATGGTACATGTAACTTACTCAATGGTACATGTAACTTACCTATGCATACATGTAACTCACTTCTCCAAGCATGCATGTAACGTACTTAATGGTACATGTAACTCACCTAAGCATACATGTAACTTACCTGTGCATACATGTAACTCACTTCTCCAAGCATGTATGTAACTTACCTAATGGTACATGTAGCTCACCCAAGCATACATGTAACTTACCTAAGCATACATGTTACTTACTTAATGGTATATGTAACTTACGTAAGCATACATGTAACTTACTTAATGATGCATGCAACTTACCTAAACATACATGCAGCTTACTTCTTCAAGCATGCAACTTAGCTAATGATGCATGTATTTTTCTTAGCTGACCACGCATGTAACTTACATGATCAACCATGTTACATACCTAACCAGACACATAAGCAACTCCGCTGCTTACTCCGCCTGGGGTGGCATGCTTGAACGCGTCGGCGACGGTCAGGGAGCGCAACGCCGCACGCACGCGTTACAACTCCAATTCAAATTTTGGCGCTCACATGCGACGTTGCGCCTCCCTACCCCAGCCTCCGCATTCATGCATGCCACTCCTGGACTCGAGCAAGCTAGGTTTTAGATGTTCACCGTACGTGATGATGCATTCCAAGACAAGATAAGTAACCAATGCTTCATTAAAATTGAAAAACAACGTAGCTTAACAAATCCAACAAAATAACGAAACAAATACCTACCTAATCGGAACGAAAACTGACTTTTAGTCACATGTGACGCAAACAAAATAGTTACAGCAATCAAAATACAACAACAGCTATCTTCATTTATACAGATCAGAAACCACAATATCACACCGCGGCACACCTATAATTTACAGCAACGGAAGAAGAACGTGGTGCGGTTGCGGACTCTTCCTAACATACTGTAGCCTGATTGTGTCATCACTCATTTTTTCGAAATAACTGAGATTGATCGGTGAGTTTGTGTTTTCACCGATACAACTACATCTGTGAAAACAATGAAAGCAGGGGTGAGTTTCGGGAAGATTTCCAATGGAAAGAAGGATGTATCTGATAAGCACCGACCAATAATAGGTTGAGAGGCCGTCTGGAATTAGCCTATCTTCAAGGCTATCATTCATGATATCTTATCGAACCCATTTTCCCAACATGGAAATCTTCTTGTAAGCACCTAAGGTGAAAACGTGAAAATTGAAACACAAACTCACCAACCAATTTCAGTTATTTCGAAAGAATGTGTGATAACACAATCAGACTACAGCATTTTAGGAAGAGTTCACAACCGCACCACGTCCTTCCTCCATTGCCGTAAACTATAGGCTCTACCCCTGGGACAGGCTGTTGCCCTGTTGTCCGATTCGTACCACCCCCGGGACGAGATTTAGGCCTTTTCGAACGGCGAAGAACAACTAGTAAGGGAGATCAAAAATGAGAACGCGGTGAACCACTTGTGAGGCAGATTAAAAAACAAGAGGTGTGAGATCCCAGGTGAGGTGACGCTAGAAGTGAATTCGGCAGTGCCATAGAACACATTTGGAGGCTGCAAAAGGAGGGCTAAGAAAAATACTAATTGAGGTGCGCGCGAAGCGCTAACGCTGAACCGAAGATCCGTGACGCATGCATATTCAACTTCCCCACAAGGCACGTTTGTGAAAAAACTGCTTGGTTGCGAGTCTGCTAAATGGATCCACTCTGAGTGCGAAAATGGAAAACGCTATCAGTCTGTACGAAATGCGGAAGATGTGCCTTCATCGTAACTTTGCTCAGCGGGGTTGTCTGGGGGGGCAGAACACGATGTCCGTTTCTAGATTTTCGAAAGTATACTGAGTGTTTTGGAAGATACGAAAAGCACGAAAAATCTCCTTTCGGAACTTATAACTTCTCGCACCAGCGGCTCGGGACGGGGTACTGCTCAGTTTTACTAAAGATACCCGAGAGATACTGGCAAAACAAATCGTTTCCGCAGATGCGACCTACGCTTTGCATACTTCCATTGTGAGTACTCTCACAGAATGCAGAGCACTCAGGATTTTTCCGATTAACTTTCAGCAGGGCTCACACTGTTGTTTGCCGACATATTAATGAAAATTGTGAATTTGAATAAAGAAAATGAAACGATGTACCATTGATATGGCTGTGAACTTGTGAACTACTGAACAGCAAAAATTGAGCGTAGCCTTGAAGAACCGAATCGCGCCCATGCCTTCTTGAATAAGGCGATATCTTCCATCTGAAGTTTGCAAGGCTTCGCTTCTGAAGATTCAGGTTTCGGCTGCCACTCAGAGTATTTAGAACAAAAGGTTTCGAACCTTGATTTTTTACAATTAAATGTTTGCTTCCGAATAACTCGCTCACTTAGACGGGCTTGATCTCATTTTTCCGCTCTACACTCAAGTTTAGCTATTTAGTAAACAAGTGCAATGCCAAATCAATAATCCGTGGATTTTAAGCGTCTCCTCCTAGTTGAATCGTATGTCAAATTATACGCATACAGATTTTACTTGTTTCAACGGTTCTAGAAGTTTTTATATACCGAGTCACTACCCTTTTGTAGCAAAAAACCTTTTCCAAACCACGACAACCAGTACTAGAGGGAACTATTTTAAGATCACGCTGTCTAGACCGAAAACCACAATTCGCGCGAAATCGTTTACCTTCAGAGCAGGCAGCGCCTTCCTCAAAGCCACGAAAAGTACTCCAGCCACTAATATGACTTATGCTCAATTCAAGCGTATGATGTCCAAACTTCTTCACTGCTACGAGTTATCCTAGTTTTTTTTCTTGTTATCGACTGCACATTTTCTCATTTTCTCATAGAATTTCTTCACATACTTGGCGTCTGTTACAAGTTTTCTAGTAGTTGCATTGCATGCCTTTTTTTTGACGATTGCCTCATGTGATCGTAATAAAACTAAACTAAACTAAAAAACGAAACAGTTGAAATAGTTGAAAGAAAAACCAACCGCCTCACACCGATGATGGGCTTCCTAATTTTTTTTGAATCTGCCACCTTTTTCCTACGATAGTTGGTCCTGAAATGAAACAAATGAACGGTGAAAAGGCGAAAAATTTGAGCGCATCTGACTCACATGGCAGTTTTAATCATATTGAAGACATCATTATGAAAACCATCATCCATCTGACGCCCGGCGAAGTCGTAGGTGGCCTTTACGAACTCTGAAATGTTTGTGAAAGTGAAATTTTATGAATATGATGGGTGCAAAATGCTTGCCTACCTATTATAGCATCAGAATCGATGGACACGTAACTATTATTCCTCGTTTTAGTACGAGCTGTTTTGTAGGGCCATACACTTTCGTAGTACATCTATTAAGTACTTTAAAGGCAGTGTTCACGATAAAAATCGTTTTTCTGTTTTTTCCCCTATCTTGAAAACGGCCTCTCTGAAATCGTACAAGACCTTCTGGGAACGGAATTATGGTCCCTCAAAAATTGAGCTAAGGAAACATGGTGGACGAGTTGTTCGAGGCTTGTAACTTCCGTCTTTTGCAGCCGATGTATGCGAGCTGACCTGAGTAAAGAGAGAAGTTGAGAATGAAGGGAAGAACGGGGCTAGTGATTGGAAATCATCGCTCATCTCACGATCTCGAGCATTCATTTGTTTACGTCCGTGGGCGTGTGTTGAGCTTTTGGGTTTGCCTTGCGCTCGAAATGGCAACTTCGGGCTCTTTTGGAGCTGTTCCTGGCTCGTTTTCATGCGTTCTTTCAACGTCAGCGTTACAGTGTGCCCCTCCACTACCCATTCCTAGTGGAAAATGAAACACATTTTTTATCGTGAACACTGCCTTTAATAGAACTTTATGAACATGATAAAGATAAAATCACCTTACCTCTTCAACGACGGCGTACACAAAATTATTGAAGAAGGTTATATAATCGTACTCGGTTCGTAGCGCCTTACTTTTCGAACGCATCCTCACATAGAGTTCCTTCAGGTCTCCGCCTAAAACGCAAGGCTTGAGCCCGATTTTGTTATCCGGTGTGTGAAATAAAGTCTTCTTAGACAACTGGGAGTTCCGATTCGGTCACTATAGGCTGTCATTTCGAATACAAAGCGCTGTGGACAACGATACGGGCCCTTACTTAACGAACGTTCCGTGGCCTAATCGTCGTCGAAGTGAGAAGCACGTGCGCAACACATAGGCTTTCCACTCGGCCAAGACACTTTCGATTCGACTACGATGCAGTTTGGACGACAAACGAACCAGGATGCTCTCGATTGGAAATCATGATCGATAGCTCCGTGATTGATCAGGCGCCTACCGGCCGCAGAGCAGATATATACACTTTCTGGTAGATTTTTGACCGCTGAGAGGGCTCCCCCACCGTCGACAGAAAGGGAAGCTTCCTCGCTGTAGACCGTGGCAAGGATGATGTCCTTATTTGCGGTGAGAGTGACCCTTTGCGGCGGGCGGTGAAAGGGACCGTTTGATTGTTGGGGGAGATCGGTGGGATGGGACTCAGTCGCCTTCGGCGGGTGACTATAATATAGGACGACGTGCTGCCGCGTGGAAAATGGGGGTGCAACAAGAGTTTTGCCTCTCTGCGCCAAGTGGTCTCTTCGAATAGACCACGTTCTCCTCGGAGCAGCACGTGCTGCTCCGAAAGCTCCTTTAAACTCCACTAGATATCAGATTTATAAGCCTGTCGTAGCCCAATCGGAACTCCCCAGTATCTATGTTATTACCATCTCCATGGTCTCCTGCTTTGACGGAAAATTTCCCTCAGAGGGCTCCAAGGTCCCGAAATCCTTGGCTAGGTCACCCATTTCGACTCTCTTCTTGTGATACACCTTCCTTTTCAACTGTTGAACAGTACTATCCATCGATGTTGCCACAGCTTGCGAAGATTCCACCTAATATTGTTGAAATCACATCGCATATCAAGAACTGTGCATTAACATGCAGTGCATTTGAATAGCACTATTTAGAGGCTTTAAGAAATCGGAGCGCTAATGGCGGGAATATTTTTTCCATTCGCTAGATTGTAAATGTGGCAACGTTTGCACAGGAATGCGGAATCACAAATGGAGAAATGGAAACTACTATGTTATTGTAAAAAGGTGTACGCGTCGATAATCAGGAACCACAGTACCGCACAGATTTCTTACTCTAAACAGCGTTTAATGGGTTTTCGAGCGCGCGAAAATCACATTCCACTGCCTCTACGCGATTTTTAGTCGAGTTAATGAACCATTACTAATCTCAACTTCCCGTTATTCCCGCTTCTCGCTATTCGCTTCCAGCTAACTTGGTGGTGAAACCTTGCCCGGTGTCCCTTGCTTTCATGAGTGATGCGTACACCCTTCGCTAGGGTGACATTGCACCTCCGGCGTGCTGACCACTTCCCCTGTCCCACCTCATCGGAAAAAAGCGCAGCCTACAACTTGTTTTGACGTTTTTGGGAAAAATCAATAATACCGATCGATATGGTAAACAGTAGGTAATTTACTCGTTGACCACTTCCCCTGTCCCACCCCATCGGAAAAAAGCGCAGCCTACAACTTGTTTTGACGTTTTTGGGAAAAATCAATAAAACCGATCGATATGGTAAACAGTAAGTAATTTACTCGTTGACGGCTTCCCCTATCCCACCCCATCGGAAAAAATCACAGCCTACAACGTGTTTTGACGTTTTGGAAAAATCAATAATACCGATCGGATATGGTAAACAGTAGGTAATTTACTCGTTGACCACTTCCCTGTCCCACCCCATCGGAAAAAAGCGCAGCCTACAACTTGTTTTGACGTTTTTTGGGAAAAATCAATAATACCGATCGATATAATAGTAAACAGTACGTAATTTACTCGTTGACGACTTCCCTATCCCACCCCCATCGGAAAAAATCACAGCCTACAACGTGTTTTGACGTTTTTGGGGAAAATCAATAATACCGATCGATATGGTAAACAGTAGGTAATTTACTCGTTGACCACTTCCTGTCCCACCCCATCGGAAAAAGCGCAGCCTCCACCTTGTTTTGACGCTTTTGGGAAAAATCAGTAATACCGATCGATATGGTAAACAGTAAGTAATTTACTCGTTGACGACTTTCCCTATCCCACCCCATCGGAACAAATCACAGCCTACAACGTGTTTTGACGTTTTTGGGGAAAATCAATAATACCGATCGAAATGGTAAACAGTAGGTAATTTACTCGCAGACCACTTCCCCTGTCCCACCCCATCGGAAAAAAGCGCAGCCTACAACTTGTTTTGACGTTTTTGGGAAAAATCAATAATACCGATCGATATGGTAAACAGTAAGTAATTTACTCGTTGACGACTTCCCCTATCCCACCCCATCGGAAAAAATCACAGCCTACAACGTGTTTTGACGTTTTTGGGGAAAATCAATAATACCGATCGATATGGTAAACAGTAGGTAATTTACTCGCTGACCACTTCCCCTGTCCCACCCCATCGGAAAAAAGCGCAGCCTACAACTTGTTTTGACGTTTTTTGGGAAAAATCAATAATACCGATCGATATGGTAAACAGTAAGTAATTTACTCGTTGACGACTTCCCCTATCCCACCCCATCGGAAAAAATCACAGCCTACAACGTGTTTTGACGTTTTTGGGGAAAATCAATAATACCGATCGATATGGTAAACAGTAGGTAATTTACTCGTTGACCACTTCCCCTGTCCCACCCCATCGGAAAAAAGCGCAGCCTACAACTTGTTTTGACGTTTTTGGGAAAAATCAATAATACCGATCGATATGGTAAACAGTAGGTAATTTACTCACTGACCACTTCCCCTGTCCCACCCCATCGGAAAAAAAGCGCAGCCTACTACTTGTTTTGACGTTTTTGGGAAAAATCAATAATACCATTCTATATGGTAAACAGTAGGTAATTTACTCGTTGACCAGTACCCCTATTCCACCCCATCGGAAAAAAAACAGCCTACAACGTGTTTTGACGTTTTTGGGAAAAATCAATAATACCATCCATATATGGTAAACAGTAATTAAGTAACTCGTTGACTGTATAAGGAATGGTGCGATACAAAGTAAGGTAACAGAGGTAGAAATGAGAAAAAAATGTACAAAACCGCACTCCAGAACAAAGCGCGTTGAGCAATCAGCGGTTAAAATGGCTGCTGACGATCAATAGGACGATTCGAAGAGGGGACGTTAACTTGCAAGTAATATACAAATGCAGAACAGAAGTATGCTACATGTCAGTTAAAACACCAGAAGTATGTTACATGTAATGTTGTTTGCAAAAGTTATGTTACTTGCGCCTTCACAAGCTAACATGTAACAAGGTTTGCTCACTGTATGTTACTTGTCAGTTAAAACACCAGAAGTATGTTACATGTAATGTTGTTTGCAAAAGTTATGTTACTTGCGCCTTCACAAGCTAGCATGTAACAAGGTTTGCTCACTGTATGTTACTTGTCAGTTAAAACACCAGAAGTATGTTACATGTAAGTTTGAAACATGCAAGTAACTTACATTGACGATTTAACTAGCATGTAACTGGGGTTGAAACTTCTGAGTGGCTGCGAATTGTGCCCGATGAGTGACAGATGGCCGGCCTAGTATTTTCAGCGCGTACGAGGCCTTTAAAGACAGTGTTCACGATGAATATCACACCCGAGTTCGACCAAAAAATGGTGTTTTTTGGTTGTGTGGCAACTGATTGTGAAGAAACAACGAAGAAAGACGTTCAAAACCAGCTAAAATAACGGTTCCTAATGTTCAGGGCGTGGGCGAGCTTACCGGCCCTGCTAGTTTCTGCAAACGCTCAGCAAGCAAGCGCTGATCGCGAAATGTGCGCAAATCGATCAGGCTGGACGCGGCAGAGTTGCTTGGCAATTTGCCATCGAAAACGTGCGCGGCGCCGCAGGCTTGTCTGAATGGGGGGCGCACCGGGGTAAGCAGGCGCAACGGAATAGCGTTCAAAGCCGTTTTCATTGATTTCTGGCCTGTTTTCGCTGATTTCTTCGATCCTATCCCCTCCAGCATCTGCCAACTTTGTTTTTCACTCTGAAACCTCGAGAACGAGATTCGTCTTGAACACTGCCTTCAAGGCACCGAATCCCATTGTCTAGTACTCTAAGGTGTTTCCCAATCAATGATATTTATATTGTAAACTATCGCCTATTTCTTCAGAAATCGGAAAACGAACAAAAATTTGAATATTGAACAACTATTCCTTCATTACCTTTGGTGCCCCAAAGTATTTGCTTAGAAGAAAAATCGCAGAAAACGCTCTATTCGAAAAATTGCGAAATTCCTCTCCCCATTGAAAAAATTAGGAAAATCGTTTTCTTATGAATTTCAGACGTCCAAGTCCATTCCAAAATAAAAGCATTTACCGTTCGTCACTCGAGCGCAAGGTCCGCTAACACAACTACATGGAAGATGCTCTCAGATAAAGCACAAAAACTGGCCCATAAGGCGTATTTAATTTTTTTTTACCCATTTTCGAAAAAAATGTACCGCCGAGACTCAACTGCAAATGGGGTTGATGGCTGGCTGGCAGCCCCCCCCCCTCTATGATTGTGACAGCGTAAGCCTAACCCTGAATGCCACACCACACTTTGCCATGAAGGTTTCCGCAAAAAAACGGAATTTCATATTAACTGACCCAATGTCATTCAGCTCGAGCGTTCTTAAGACTTCCCATTTTGTCCTAGTCGTGCCTCATGCGCATCTCCAGTACTTTCTCACGCAGTCGCCAAGTCCTGCTGCAACTTAATCTCGGGTCATACCCTCTAAATCTAGCGGAAGAAGAACGGAGAGGGATCCGACCCGAGATCTGTTCAGGCGAACCCAGGACCTTATGCGTGACTGAGTCCTGCTATTCCACTAGATATTAAAGAGGAATCTTCATCCGGTCGTCACGGAAAGTCCTCCGAAGTTCACCTCTTTTCACGGGAAACTGCGGGCGATGTCCCTGTAAAGGGGTTCAGATTTGGTGAACACATGCGCCACGACTTTCCGCTGGAGGCGAAGCTTGAAATGCTGGGCTTCCTGCTAATGCTGCAGACTTTGAGGCTTCACATCTTCATTATCTGTGTAATTTCGAGAGCGACGTCATGCATTCTGTCTTCATATGTCATTCAGCTTGATGCATCCTACTCAAATTTTGAGGTCTTTTTTCCTTAGATAATACGGTGAACAATAAAAAACTATGCCATGTTAAGGTATCGTGCGCGCAACTGACTAAGTCCATATTTCTTATAGGTTTAGCCTAAATAAGCCTCCTAGTAAAGAAAGAGGAGGGAGAATCATACAGGTCTAGCGGGTGCTGAATATGAAATCGACCATTTTCAGACCGCCATAGCTCTATGGAAGCACAAATTCAGAATCAGTTTAGGTCGATTTGTTTGCCTAGGACAAAAAAATGAATATGATTTCGAGCGGTCGCAATGCTTTCTAGGAGCTATGGCCATTCAAGATTTTTAACCATTGTGTTTTGCATCATGTTCATTAAGCATTGTTCAGAAAGCAGAGGAGATAACTAAAACCGATGTGTGGAATTTCCTCAATTCCGCCTTATCGCGTTACTATGGAACTGTTTGGTGGACCGAGGAGCCCGAGAAAGGAGATGAAAGGGAAGCGCTGGATGTTGAGGTGTTGGAAGATGCTGATGACGAGAACTGCGCTGGAATAACGTTGACAGCCTTGGCAGAGTTTACCGATGAACTCTAGTCCGACACTGAACAACATTTTTGGGATTCAAACAGCAGTCAACTGGATATTCCAAGTGCCTGATGAAGTTTTTGAATTGCTTTGATTACGGTTCTCAACAATAAATGTTAGATTGCTCAAAGTTCTTGTATGTATAAATGTTTACCATGCGGAATGTGGTAATTAAGATCATTGACGAGAGATGCAATGAAGTCTGATGCGGCTCTTAAAAGCTAGGCAACTTTGCCCACTAACGTGGAGTCCAAAGGTTTGCGTTTACATAAAAAAAAGAAAATCCACAACTGGGTAAGTTGAAAACTACATCAACACCTCAAGTATAGTATATCTCACAAAGGAAGCATAATCACGCAAAGTAGCCATTTCAAACGGGACATACTATTTAGAACCAATTTTTGACTTGGAAATCGAATTTTCTTTCCGTAGCTGCGGAGTGTTTCTATGTATTGGTTTGTAACCTCTTCTTGTAGATTACAATACAGTCGGCGCGGATCGCATTGATCTTCTGCGTTTCTTGTTGATGTTGAAAAGTATCTTCATCATCGATGAGTATTTGCGCTATAGTCCTGGAGCATACAGTGCGTATCATAATTGTAGCAACACACTCAAAGCTCTGATATCAATGTCTACGAAAAACTTTCATTAAAGGCAGTATCCACGATAAATTTCGTTTTCAGTTTTTTGCCGGAAATCGAAAGGTCGGTTTCTCATTGGAGCAGTAGGGGTGTAAGAACGAACAGAAACGAGTCGAAAAGAGCTTTAATCGGCTACGAGACCCGCTCGCGCTAGCACTTTTCGCTCGCGGTCGAGTTTTCCGAGGGGGAGTTTGGTCCGCTTCTTCATTAACAATGGAGCGCGAGCGCTGCTGAGTTTTAGCATGCGGGCGCATGTGCACACGCTGTGTACTTCAGGCCCATGCCCGCGCAACTCCCTGTTGAAATGTGGCTTCCAAGAAGAAGAGCCGATTCTGGATGTTTCACCGCGTTTTTCAGGATTCTTTCTTCACTGATGAAACAGTCAGACTCTAAACCTCCGTTTTCTGGTGAAAAGTTGAAAACGATTTTCTTATTCTTCTTTGCAGCCACGTCGAGGGTACTGTCATAGGTTGAGGAACTGGGCGACCAATAATGGATTCGTCCATAGGTCCATTGTGGTCAGCGTGGTTGGTCTCTCCGGACAATCAAACAAATGTGCCGTATCGTGGCCGTGGCATCCACAGTCTGGGCAAACGTCCGATTCGGTGCTGTCAATCTTGCTAACATATGCCATAAGCATAGTGGAGTGACCACAGCGCAGCGATGCCAGGGTGCATCTGGCCCTCCTTCCGAGTTGAGACTCGGATGTGCAGACCCGGGGCGGCACCACTCCCAGGATGGGATTTACCGCCGCCTTTTCCAGATGAACTGTGTGTGCTCCTCGCGCAACAGACGGAGTCGTTCTTGCTGTGAATCGTGCCATCTTTGCAGATTGACTTTGCTTGGAGCATCGGCGAATGGCTTTCTGATCTTTCTTTCTCTGACGGGGTTTAGCACTCTCCAAGAGGGGTGATTTGGTTGTTTGACAATGTTGATGAAAAATTGTTGGGCCTGGAGCTGACAGTGTTCTTTTACTGGTAATAATCGTGTCTCCGCATGCAAGTGCTCGACTGGGGAACTTCTTGCACATCCGGTAGCTATACGAAGTGCGGCATTCTGCATACGCTGCATCTTGGTCCAAGAGGATTCCGAAACTAGATGCTGCCAAACTGGTGCGCCGTATTCTAGTGCAGGCTGGAGAATCGCTTTATACGTCATAATAATGGTTTCTTTGCTACTGCCCCATGATGTACCGCCCAAGGCTCTGAGCACATTAAGCTTCGCTTTGACGACGGCCTGCTTCTGCTTGGTGTTCTTATGAAACTTGAGCGATGGATCGAGCACCAGACCGAGCAGTTTGGGAAAGCGAGCAGCAGGTAATCGATCTCCGTCCCACTCGACATGCGGGTGAGCGCTGTGCTCCGAAGGATCCGTTGTGAGTACGGATACCGACGATTTGGATGCAGAGATCTTTAGCACTTGCGGTCGAAAAAGCTTTTCAGTGTGACCAGGTACACATTGATCTTGGAGGCGGCCACATGTTTATCCCGATCTCGACACATTATTGTCATATCATCGGCATAGGCGACCACCTTGATATCCTGGGGAGCGGGCATGTCTTCGAGGTACAGACTGAAGAGGGCAGGCGACAGAACTCCATGGTTCACTGTGTCGAATGCCTTGGTGAGATCTAAGGCAACAGCCACAGTTCCCTGTAGCTTCTGGGCATTGAACCCATCGATGACAAAGCTTGTAATTTCCAGCAGAGCTGTCGTGGTGGAATGCTGCTTTCTGAATCCATGCTGAATCACTTGCTTCTCATTGTGCTCCGCCAAGTCCTTTACGATCAGTTTTTCGGCTACCTTCGCGAACGTGGACAGCAAGCTAATAGGTCTGTATCCCTTGACTGAAGCCTGAGGTTTTCCCGGCTTGGGCAGCGGCACAACGTTAGCTGTCTTCCAGTTCTGTGGGACGGTGCACGATCTGAACGAGGTATTCATCAAATCAGTGAGAAGCGGAAGGATTTCATTCAGTATCTTCTTCAAGACAGCAGGACATATCCCGTCTGGACCGACCGCTTTTGAATTCCGCATATCCTTTATAACTTTCTCAACTTGCGTCGTAGTGAACGCTTCGGCCGTGCTCATAAGCGGGAGGCGGCACAGCTCTCGTACAGTCACTCTATTCTGCGGACCACGCTTTACACTGGTGATGAAAAAACTTCTCCCGAACGCATAAGCGGCTTCTTTTCCTGATTTTAATTCGATTGTGGAGACGGTAGCAGGCAAGTTCTTACCCGAGAGCTTCCGTAGTACCTTCCAAGTAGCTGCACTGTCCTTCTTGAAGTCCAACTGCCCAGCGAACTTTTCCCACTCTTCTTTCTTGTGCCTGTCTAGATCCTTTTTGATCTCATCGTCAAGTTCAGCAACGACGGGGTCCAGATGGTTGACCGCTCTCCTGGCATCTCTTGTCCTGATCTTATCGAGGATCTCCCTTGTGACATTTGGATAGAAAGTCTTTACGCGGCTGACAGGAATAGCCGCTTTCATGGCTCTGCGGATTGCGTCAGATAAATGGCACTCTTCCTGGTGCACGTCGCCATTCCACGGGTAATTTGCGGACAGGCGAAGGCCAACTTCACTGAACAGGCTCCAGTCTGCTCGGCCTAAATTAAGATAAGAACGTTGAAGAACACCAGAATTTGGAACGAGAGAATTGGAGAGATCGATATGGATAAAAACGGGGACATGGTCACTCGGCAAAGTGGTTGTGGTGGACCATGAGCAAGAGTTAGAGAGGTTGGACGAGACAAGAGAAATGTCTGGGCTGGAAGATCGGCCGTTGGTAGGGAGACGAGTGGGCTGATCATCGTTTAAAGGCAGTGTTCACGATAATCTTCGATTTTGAGATTAATCGCTAAATCGATTGTTTGGCCCCGAGTAGAACTGAAATGACGAAGAAGCCGAGAAAAACGCACCAGAAGGGCACGAAATCCTCAAGTATCAGCCCGCCTCTTAGGTATCAATGGAACTGTTCGTTGTGACAATGAAATCTTATGTGGACCCGTCTTTTGCAATTCTCCATTCTGTGTTGCTCCGTTCTTTCCTTCGGGCCCTAACTAATACTGTTTTGCCCAAAATATTCTTCCATTTTCGTTTAGTCCCATTTTTTGCCGGTGACAACCACCGTGAACATGTTCGTCCAATCGGACAACTAGTCCAGGCCATAGAATAATGTCACTGAAATAAGACGAATTAGTGCGTTTCTCGCCGTTTCTTCGTGATTTTGGTGACACTTGGTAGCCAACGCATGTCTTTGACTGGAAAACTTGGAAACGAGAATCATCGTGAACACCGCCTTCAATATGACCAAGTCACACTCCTCTGCCCATTCTTCGACGTCATTTCCTCTAGCGTCAGAATCAAGTGACGAGCAAAAGGTGTGAGCATTAAAATCGCCCGCGAAGACAACTGAGGATGAGAGGGAGCAGTCGCATAAAGCTGCTTGAGAAGTGGAATAGGATTGTGAAAAGAGGGGCATGAGGTAGTAGGTGGAATATATATGTTGAAGAGAGAAAGAGGTGTTTTAAGAGGGAGATGGATTGGAAGGTACTCGAGAGTACCATCCGTGGGGGTGTTGGGTATGAGGTGGGAGGGAAGAGAAGATAAAACAAAGGTTGAAACTCCTCCGCCAAGAGCTGACCTTGGAGCATGGAAGGCAGTATAGCCCGGGATATTAGGATGAGGACGGGTAGGGGATGGAGAGAGCTTGGTTTTTTGAACCATGATCACGTCTGGATGGTAAGTACGTGCGAAGAGAGAGAGCTCAGCAAGTTTGGCACGAAGGCCATTGAGATTGATATGTACAATGGAAAGGGGGCGATATGAGGAAGAGGAATCAGAGTTGGTAGGTGAAGAGCATATAACACAGCGAAAAGAAGAGTTATGATGCTCCACAGAACTGAGACCAACGAGAGAAGTGCAAGAGAAGAACAAGAGAAGTGCACCCACCTTTGGCATCCAAAGCATTGGACGCTGGTCCCATTCCAATTGACATTTCTGTCGCATGTGGCACATCGGTACTTCTTCTTCTGAGCGGGTCCAGGATTCCTTTCCACGCCGGCCCTTAGCAGGAGAATCCGAAGGAGAGACGCGGCCGGCCAGCACCTCTCCCATGACAAAAACCCTCTTCGTGGAGGGGTGACGTCGGTTTGCATAGAGATGATCTTCTTTCCTCCACACTGCCACGGCGTGAACGTACGACATCTCGGCAGCAACACGATTTTCATAGTGGACACTGCCTTTAACCGGCCTTATCACCATTCAACTCCGCGTACCCAAAAACCTTTCTTCACAAAATTTTACCGAAAACCATTAGGTAATACGATCTATCTTGTATATAAGCTTTAAAGTCCTTGCGTCATATGTAATTATAGCAATACTTTCGGAGTTCGGTCGCTTTTCTTCTTATTATTCGGAAAACTAAGTTGTACCGACTTTTCAATAGCCTTCTTTAGATGTTATCTTGAAAATTCGCTTCGGCACGGAGTTCAACAGTCGGATAAGCCCTACACGTATAAGTTGCTCTGGGCAACGATTACAGCTCCCTCGAGGTGTTCCAGTGAAGCCTAGTTTTGACTGCATCGCTGCTGTTTTTCATCGCAGCGATTTTGCACCCGCTGCTGCAGCGATGTAGCAGCGGCAGCGATTCTGTTCATAGTGCAGAGGTCCACGGATGATATAAGAAATTCAATCAACCAGTGAAATTAATGGCTGGTATTCATCAATAACGCGTTTCGACTCGAAAACACTGATCTTGTCATGTGAAAGGGTCAACGTTCATTAGACGAAACGTGTCATTTGCTGGCAATCGCTCCATCGCTGCCATTTTGGCCGCGATGGAGCGATGGTCAGCGATCACTGAGAATCGCTCTTCAAGCAGCGATGCAGTAAAACGTAGGATTTCGTCGCCGCGACCCAGCGATGTAGGACGTTTGCCACGAAGCGATCACAATTGAAACGGCTTTCCATTACGCGCGATGAAAAAGGAACAGTTGTTCCTCGTATGGCCGCAGCGACCACCTGCAGTCAAAACTAGGCTTGAGTCGTACGTCCTATCTCCACGATAGATATGACGAACCAGCAGGATTCCTTGGACGTTTTCCACTGGGTTAACAACAGATGAGCCCGCCGGCCAAGCCATAACGGAGTCAACATGCTGCTCAAGCCAAGCCCTAGTTGAGCAACTCGTGTAACTGTCAGCATCGTCCTAAAGGCACAGTCCAACCTCAAAATCGGTTATCTGTTCTTCTGGATATCTTGAAAACGGCCTCACGCTGATTCCAAGTATGTCTCTGGAATCGTTCAAGACACTCTGGAAACGGAGTTATGGCTCCTCAAAAATTGAGCTAAAGAGGCATGGTGGACGAGTTTTCCGAGGCTTGTAACTTCCGTCATTTGCAACCGATACATACGAGCCGACCAGAATCAAGAGAGAGGCTAAGGATGAAGGGAAGAACGGGGCTATTGATCGAAAGCCGCTGCTCATTTCGCCACTGTTGAGCTCGAAAGATCGTATAAGGGGCGTGCCAGAGTGGCTTTCCGAGGTGGGCGCCCCAGGGTGGCTTCCTCCTATAACTCGCTTATTCGGAGGAATTGAGAGCTCGTACTTGGCATTTGGTATATGGGGTGGGTCTATTTCACAATTATGTGGAAATCTCAGATTTCATCCCTAAGCTTGGACTGTGCCTTTAATGGAAGGTGAGCTCATTTTGCTGGAACCGAGCAAGGAACTGTAACAGTCCTGTTCACAACACCTCCGCGAAATCCCTTCTAGAGGAATCGAAGGCTATCCGTAGCACACCGTCAGCGACGAAGATACCGTGAGACCACCTATACCAAAAATCCGCTTGGCGAATTACAGCGTCTCCTTGCAGAGATTTCGCCAGCAGTACGCGTACCCGTCAGGTACATCCAACTTGAACTTTTTCTTGTCCAAGAAGACCACCTGAACACAACGTTTACCCAGATGAAACCTGAGAACAAGTTCTGCTAATCTTAAACCAGTCAGTCGCCATGTTCCTCTCAGCGCGCTGAAGCAGTGCAGCCTTAGGCAGTGCTGTGAGGTACGGTACTGGACGCCTACGAGAATGCTCTAAATTGGGTTGCGATTGATCGCCTTCCATACGGTCATTCAGGATACCGACGTAAAAAAGTCGGCTCGGACCTGATTGACCGACATGGTCGAGTTGGACACGAGCCGTCCTACTCGACGTTCCTCGTGAGCAGACAGCTTTCTGGGCCTGCCAGCGCCTTTCGTTGAACCATGTGACTCTAGATCATGAAGAAATCGGCTGTAATAAACAAAATAAATTAGGTGACGTTGGTGTTGCTCCGCTGTCCTGATATTCAGACTAGCCTTGTCCACAGCAATAATCTGAGCATTTTCGACCTCAGAGAGAATGGATCCGTTTGGTATGTTAGAAATACGCTGATATTACATACCTCCATCCATATCATATTCGAAACAGAAACAGTTTTGAGAAATGAGCAAGGGAGCATTTCCAATAGAAAGTGTTGCTATAATTATGATACAAAGACTTCAAAAGTTATTACAAAATATATTTTAATTTTTGATGGATTTCTGTTAAAATTTGTGAACAAAGGTTTTTGGGTACGCGGAGCTGAATGGCGAACGTGCCGGTTGATGAAAGTTTGCGTGGACATTGATATCAGAGCTTTGAGTGTGTTGCTAAAAGTATGATACGCTTTGTACTTTATTATGTCGACAGCATCTCAGGCAGAAATGGGAACCCAACTGGTCAACGTCATAGTCACTCACCAATAGCATATAAGCGGAGGCCGGTGACTCCGAGGTGCGAGGGTGCTTAGACCCCCCCCTGATGATGTGTCAACGCGCCCGGTTCTGCCCCCTCCTCTACTTGGATACGCTCTATCGATTACCTAGAGTCTGATTCGGGCCCACCACCCGGAAAGAGTGTGGGCCCTCTCACAAAAGTTGAGCTATGGGTAGAGATCAAGCGTATGTTCCTTCCATGCCCTATCGATCGACATGGGATCCCCTCGCTTTCATGATCCGAGGACTTGAGCGAGGGCAAGTCCACTTGATCACTCCAGCCGGCGGCGCGGTCACTCTATGCAAGATTGTGCGCCGTATACGGCGCGGATGTGCCATAGCTAGACGTTGCCTGGGTCATAAGGAACTGTGTTTCGAATCTAGATTAGACTGACCGGGTGGTGAAAACCGAGCTCCGCCCCCAAAACTTGCCGGGGACACAACCGGTCACTATGATTCGCACTGCAATGAACCCAAAAAGTGACCGGTTGAGTGACCATTTTCTGCCTGAGATTACCGAAAATATCGTATCAAAAAATGGAATTCACAGCCCCATGGGGAGCAAGAATATTTCAAAAAAGACGATGTCAATAGATTTCTGTCCACTACTGTATGTGCACCGAAATCGCGCCAACCGTCATTAGGGAACCAAATGTATTATACCGGGACAGGGGCTCTCTACACACCGAGGGAAGAGTTGTCTCGTCTTTCGCTGCTCTAATTCCACTCGGGACCACTTCGCTCGCTCTAAGTGGCGTGACGTTTCAAGCTGCAAAAACGGGACAACTTCTCCCTCGGTGTGTAGAAAGCCCCTGTCCCTGTTATACCGAAGTACGAAGAAAAACGATCAGGGAGTGGGTGAGAATCTCGGGGACCAGCCGACCAAATGGAACACTCCGCTTACGTCATATATCAATGTCCTGCGTTCGTTTCACCAGAGGCAAAGTTGCCGAATTTTGAATATTTTTTTTATAGCGTAAGATTCTATCATCCGAGCATGTGCATTGATCCATCTTATTTTTAAAGAGTTTTCGGTACAAGAAACAGAAGACAAAGTCACTTACCTAATAATTCTGAAGCGGGGCGAACCATTTCCGTCGTAAAGTTTGACGCTTTGTCTGCAGTCTCCCGAAACACCAACCAGGCATATTTAAATTTTTTGGATGGCCCTCCGAACAGTTTTTCTCTGCTTTTAAAGTGTTCTGTGGGAGCTTTTCCCTGTTAATCCCTACGTAATGGACTTACACCAAAACCTAGAGTACGGTTTTAACGTGAGCACTGCCTCTAATCTTCCGACAAACGCACGTCAAGTTCGTATCCAACGCCTCGAATTATATCCGGTAAGAAATTTTGAGCCAAGTCTGAGACCTTGACCGAACTACCGTATACCCACCGTAATCCGTAATCTATCAAAAATCGGTGAACGGTCCTCAGATTTGTGATACGCACTCCAATTATCCAAAAGAGAAAGAAATCGAACCGCTTCCATTGAATCACTCCGGAAAAAGTCGCGCTTGCCTCAAAATCTTTTCCGGATGGGAAGCTTTGAGCGAAATATATCGAGAACTTTATTAAATCAACTAATGAACCCTAGACTCTTGATCCGCACCTAATTAACCCCCCCAGATAAATTTTAAAAGCGGCATTCACTCTCGAGAAAAAAATAACGACGTTAGTGGGGTCGTATCGCCCTAATTAGAACGCTCACGCCGTTGGAAGCTTCAAAAGTCAAAGCTACTATATTTGAACCATATCGAATCAAAAAAATCTTGCAGCCTCAACCCATTCGCGTTGCAGTCTCCGCCCCCCCCCCTCAAAAAAAAACTAACTCGTCCAGAGGCCGGATCCATCATTGCGCCAACCCTGGGTTTGCCGATTTGGGTTGGGTTTAGCACGTGCATAAGCGAGCTAATCCTGCCGCTGAACCCAAACCCTAATCCACAAACAGAGGGTTAACGCAATGATGAATCCGGCCTCAGATTGCTTTTTCGAATACCGTCACTTTGGCTAGTTTTTTAAAGCTTCCAACGACGGAAAAGTTTTAGAACAACCCACAAAAGTCTATTAGCGTCGCTATCACGGCCATTTTACCGCTAGGTACGCTATTTCGACCGAGCGAGCATGCTGCGATGTAACTCGTCCACTTTCACTCCATAGCAAAAACAACCAATGGTTTTTCTATTTGCATACAGTTTTTTTCTGCTATTTCTCCGTACTACCAGCACCAAACCTTCGATTCATATCATAAAATCGATACCGTTTTATCTGCTTATATGCTGACTTCAAAGGCAGTGTTCACGGTCATCTTCAATTTTGAGATTTTCCTCTATACTGATTAAGTGACCACCGGGTAGCACTAGAATGACGTAGAAATTGAGAAAACCGCACCAGAAGTACACGAAATCCTTAGTATCACCCCGCCTCTTAAAAATCACAGGAAGTGTTTATTGTGACAATGAAATCTTTTATGGAAACGTCATTTGCAATTCTCTACTCTCTGTTGCTCCGTTCTTACTTAAGGGCCCTATCTAATCCTGCTTTGTATAAAATATCCTTCTATTTTCGATTGACCCAATTTTCCACCAGTGACAACCACCATGGACATGTTCATTCAACCGGACAACTAGTCCATGTTATATAATAATACCACTGAAATACGGCGTTTTAATGCGTTTCTCGCCGTTTCTTCGTAATTTTGGTAACACTTTGATGTGAACTTTGATGTCATTGTTTTATGTGAAAAACTCAGGGACGAAAATCATCGTGAACACTGCCTCAAGTCAAATCTGGAACTGGTTTCTCGAACGCTTTCAGAACCTCCTAATTGACAGAAGTTTAAGTGCTGCTACGCTAGCTATGAACTACCTTTCAGCACGTGCTCCTGCGATGAAATTTCGCAGCACGTGCTGCTGTTTGGAGCACGTGCCCCTGCAATAAAGCCTTTCTGTGGGTGTGGTCACCCGAGTTGAACCCCCAAAAGGTGGCGCGAACTTGTCAAAACATGAAATCTAGAGAAAAGGTGTGAAAAAAACGGTAGTAGAGATTTTCTATTTACTATAATTTGTATTCGAGGTTGAAACAAACTGTCTGTCTCAGGTTGGTTCGACTTCGTAATCAGTCGGCTTTTCCAGCTACACCTTATGAACAAATTAATCGATTCAGTCAACCGCATTGGCTTTTAGCCCACACAGCGCATATAGTCACAGTGTGCATTGTTCACAAAAGGTTTTCGATCTGTGATGAGTGGGAATGTTGACCGAACCAGGCCCGCTATCGAGGAGCGCTTGTCAGGATGACGTGGCCGGACGGGCAATAAACCATCCGGCCATAGGACACTGAGGCTGGGTCAACGGCCGCCGTCTGTCCACGACAGAAGTGCAAACGACAGCTTGGCGGTTCAAGGCGTTCTCATGCGGTGTTGGAGGCTGTGTTCGCGATTGAGAGGAAAGCATTAACTCTCCAATGTGGATAGAAGCGACCCTATACATTTGACAGGTTGTCCGCTTAGGCGATGTAACTAGCCTGACCTTGATTTGTTCTCTGCGGTCTTTGAGTGGACAAAGGGAGCCGTTAAGGCTCCCTTCAGCTGATTATGAGCCGCTTCACTCGATTCCTCACTGCCTTTGGCGCTTATTTCGTTGAAAAGCTTTAAAAAGCGCAATCAGCCAGGTTTCCAATTACGGCACAGTGGAGAAGGGAACTCGTTTCTAGCCTATGTCTTTCGCATCGGCACCGTAATTTGAAACCTGGCTGTCTGCCAAACTTCTTTGGTTCTCAACGAAACCTGAACAAAGGCTACACCATAGGGTAGCCCTCAGTAAATATCACAACAATTTCGCTCAAAGTTGAGTCCGAAGCGAGTAATTCGGGAAGGACAAAAGGGACGCGAAAACGCTTCCTTGCGCGCTTTCTGACCTAATCCTACGAGCGGTATTGTATGGTTTCCCTTTTCGGTTCAGTCTGACGCATGAACCAGGCTGGTGGCCGTGTGGTGTTGGCGGCCTCACTGGAGAATGGAATTTCGATTCGAGCGGAGTGATCTACCGTCGCAGCCCGGTCCATTCATCAGACTAAAATTATTAACTCTACCTGAACGCTGCCTGGCGCACATGGCGTGCGCGAGGTGTGAATCAGGCCAGCTGCTCTCACCATAAGAGGCCCTTTGTGCAAAATTAAGCTTTAGAAAACGATATACTTTTGAGGGCTTTGAGGAGGTGAAAAGAAATAACTCTTGTGACGCTCTTGGAATTCAGAAAATTAAGGCAGCATGCACGCTCGTAAACGTGGTTGAGATAACTACGGAAATAGATAGAATGGGACGGGTTAGAACATTTTGAAGCGCCTACGCATTTTGAAGCGTCGAAAACGGCTCACAACGCCGCTACACGAGTAAAAGGGTAAATAGAAGTTGACCACGTCCCCTGTATCTGCCCGCCCCCTTTGTTTGCTGTTCTCCTTCAAAACAGGGGTGCTGGGCCATTGTGGGTGGTTTAGTAAGTACAGCGAGTAAGCCACACACATCGACGACGGTGGGAATGTACCAGTACCCGTGTTTTGGAGCCGAACAGCAAATGTAGGGGGCGGGCAGATACAGGGGCGGGGCCAACTTCTCACTCGTGTAGCGTCATCGTGGGTCGTTTTTGACGCTTATAAATGCTTAGGTATTGTGTTCTAAGCCACACGATCCTATTTCCGTAATTATCCTAAACACGTTTGTGAGCGTGTATGCTGCCGTTTTCTAGTTTTCGACGTTTTTGAGAAGGTAAGTTCACGAAGTAGAGGTTAATAAAGAAAAGCCCTCACAGAACTCTCAAATGCCGAACAAAAACTATCTAAAGAAACCTCATAGATATTCAAATACGCCGGTTTAGTGTGTTTTAGGACACTGCAGATAAGGCGTCAAACCTAATATCGAAAGTGGTTTTGCGCCTCAAAATACTTGGGTAAAAACTTTGTTTTCTGTCTCCTGCACCGAAAACTCTTTGAAAATGAGATGGTGCAATGCACATGCTTGGATGCTAGAATCTTTCACGATAAATAATATTCAAAATTCGGCAACTGTTCCTTCAGTGAAACGAACGCAGGACAACTGTCATATAAAGTGGGCGGAGTGATCCAATGGTTCGGCTGATCCACGAGATTTCAATCACTTCCTGGCCGTTTTTCGTGGTACTTCCCTTCATGCCCTTTCTAAAGGGACCCGAAGCTTACGTTTTTGCCAATAAACGGGCAACGTTTTCATTGTGAACAGTGCCTTTCAAGTGCAGAACACGAATATCAGGTCCGTTTTCGGTTTTTGGCGGGACTGCGGTAGGTAACCTCAAGTAAAATGCCATTTAGCTACGGTGACCTGCCGAAATCTTCCGCGCCTTACATTCGCTTTTAGCGTGCCAACTTTTCCTCCTGCATGAAATTTTCCCATTAATTTTTTCAACATCTCCACCACAACGTTTTTTATTATTACCCGGGCGGCTTATAATACCCGCAGGGCAGTGAGTTAGAAAAGCACGGCCCCTTATGGACATAGTTCTGACGAACCTGTCCGAGTTTACCCTTGTGAGATAGTCGGGAGGAGAGTGATCTATGGTACAGTCAGCACGGGTCGCACTTATACCCTTTTGAAGGAAACGCTAATAGGGAACCAAAAGTGTCAGATACGACACTTAATTTCCTCCCGCCTTCTCAGTACTCTGAGAGAATCCCCCGCGATCGTTTACGGATATGATCCCCTCGGCTTCTGGTAGGGGCCGAGAGGATACTAGCATGGGGCTATCGCGGAACGATCGCGAGAATCTGCTAGTCTCAAACCGAGAGCGTACCGCGTTCGTTCATCGATGCTCTATAGCGGAACCGCGAGGAATCGTACCTGGGCCTAACACCGAACGATCGCGAGATTCTACCAGCTTCAACCTGAGGGCAAATCGTGTCTATAAATTTATGTATTCGGGTTGTTACATCGCGGAACCGCGATGAACCGAGCCCGGAACTATCGCAGGACGGTTGCGAGATCCTGCCACCCTCCACCCCTGATCGTACCGCATTCATGCCCTCTCGATGTTTCAGCCGAGCGAGTGTTGCCTATCAGGTCAGCACGAAGCTATAAGGTATTGCCCTTGCCGTATTCCGTGCTGCTTTACAAATCTGCACATCATGAGAACGCGGAACCGGGGGGAAACAATCACGGTACCGTCGCGGATGCACCACGGTACTAGCGCGGTAAACCTCTCAACGATCGCGGTGCCATCACGGTACGATAACGAGAATGCCAGCGGATGAGTCAATTGGGTAACTATCGCGGAACGAACGCGGATCGCGGGACTAGGGGAGACGAACACGGTACTATTGAGGATCACGGGAGCATTAAGGTACTAGCGCGAAAGATTCTCTCAGAGTAATGCACTGGAGATGCAATAATTCGAGAAGCAAACCTCTCAAAATTTTCAAAATTCGGGAACATATACCAAAGAGTAGGTCTGATTATGCAATGACTTTGTGAATCAGTTTTGGCCCTTCTGAAAAGAATTATCGGGATAGATGTGCGATGTTATTCTGATTTATATCAGCTCTGATTCATTTCACAGACTAATCGTACATATTTCTCACATGGAGCTGGACTAAAAATATGACCACCTAATCAGATTGTTGAAATTATGACTTACGAAAAAATTGATTGCTAGTCTGATTATGTGCAATTACTAACAAATGTGCAAATCAACTGAATTACATATTGGTCACTCACAGTTTTGAAAATCATTTTTAAGTCTTAGTTTTGATTGTTTCTCATTCTTGCACTGCATAGCTGTAAAAATGATCAACTTTTCTGAAATCGTGTTCGCATCCGAACATATGGGCCCTCCTAAACAGGCAGCAGCGACCGTTTATCCATGACGTTTATGGCACTGAAAACTCGAGAAATTGGCGCGTTGATACATGATAGAATTCGTACAACACCTCCACTGGCACAACAGTGTGATGGAACACGTATGGATAAACGGTCGCTGCTGCCTGTTTAGGTTTTCTCCGAGCATACCATACAGTCAACTGTATATTCCTGATAAACGCGATACTAGTAAGCTTCTGTAATTAATTTACTGACCCAGTGTTACCGTGGTGTACACTATACTTTGACCGAATCGAATGACTCGAAAAGTCATTCGACTGAAAAAGTCGACTTCGAGTTATTCGAAAAGTCGAATATTCGAAAAAGGCGGATTCCCGAATTATTCGAGAAGTCGAATATTCGAAATGTTCAAAATCTCGAATTATTCGAAAACTCGAATATTCGAAAACTTCAAAATTCCGAATTATTCGCAAAGTCGAATATTCGAAAAGTTCAAAATCCCGAATCATTCGAAAAACCGAATATTCGAAAAGTTTAAAATCCCGAATTATTCGAAAAATCGAATATTCGAAAATCTATGAAAACATTCGAATGAATTCGATAGTCGAATTTACCGAATAAATTTTTTTCAAGAACATTCCATGGACCCAAGAGCAGTTCGCGCGCCAAGGATGCACACTGTCGCAAATCGTAGGTGTTTTTTTGAAATCAAGGCAGAGCGAAATTATCAATGATGACTCACTCATGTGGCAAGCGACTAAGGAATCTTTCAGTCCTTACCGTAAGGCCTAGTGCATACTTGCGTCGCAACGACGGTGCTGCGGTGTAGGGACTGATACATACCGCCGCGCCCAGCGCAGCACTCAATCGCGCCTACTCAGAAAAATCAAAACAAGTTACTTGTAATATAAATGTAACTTACTTGAATGTCTCAAGTAGCTTACATTTATATTACATGTAACATACATTTATATTACATGTAAATTAAATTTAAATTACATGTAAGTTACACTTATGTTACATGTAACTTGCATTTGAATTTTCACTATGGGTGGACAAGACGTAATGCAGACGACACGCGACGCAAAGTGCGCGCCCCAGACCACACACTACGCAAAAAAAATTCTGTGCAGGGCCTTCCCTGCTGGTGTTTGGGTCAAGTACCTCAAACTTGGGTAATTGAACCAACAGCAATGCCAGTCGTAAGCCTGACCCCGCCAGTGCGTCGTAAATCAATTTTGGAAATATCTTTTGCCCGATTTAAGTTACTTGCGACTTATACTGTGCCATTTAAGTTACATGTGACATATCGGAGGCGCACCGGACGCAGTATACTCTCAGAAACCGAAAACAAGTTACTTTTAACACATCTAAGCTGATGTAAGTTACTTGCGACTCAGCTCAAGTCATCTAAGTTACATGTAACATATCGGAAGCGTACCACACGCAGTATCCCGCCGATATGTTACATGTAACTTAAATGACCTGAGATAGGTCGCAAGTAATTTACATCGGCCCAGATATGTAACAAGTAACTTGTTTTCGGCCTTTTACGTTACAAGTAAGTTGTTTTCATTTTTCTGAGTAGCACTGACAGTCGTCGCGCGCGACGAATCTAGTGGGAGCTGCTATACGCGACGGTGTCGTGGCTGTGTCGCGGACAATCTACACTTTTCACAACGTGCGCGCTGTTTAGCGCCAGCTGGATGGTGTGTCACGTCGTCGTGCACTGCACTACGACATCGCGACGCAAGTGACAGAAATCCGGCCTGGAAGGCACTAATATGTTCATTTCAGATATTTTTATGTAACGACCATCTTCTACTCGAAGGTTTTCATTTTCCTGAATACTACCATGGATTTCTTCATGATTTCGATCATTTCAAAATTTCTTTTTTTCGTGATTTTTTATGCAATGCACTATTCCTTCTCCAAATGATGTTCGCATTGATATTCATCGAGAGACGCTCCATTTGGGGAATGAAAATCACGAAAATGGAAAAAATGGCATTGAATTTCACAAAAACTGGCGCTATTCCACTTTTTAAATTCGGTTGAAACTTTTCGCTCGGGACTGCTGCCAGGGTTAATTTGGGCGGTCAACCCAAATATGAGATTTCTTGGACGATTTTAAAAGGTTGGGGAAGGCCACGCCGAAACGAATAACTTCATCGGTAGGTAAATGTTCTGGATTTATGGTGATGCAACATTGCACAGAATGAGTCTTTTGCGTGTTGATCACTATGTAAGTCACCATCGGCTCGAGATTTTCATGGATGGCAAATTTTTCGGTGTATAAACGCCACTCAGCCACCTTACATGACTATCTCATATTGAAAGAAGTATCTTATAAGTGATCAGTGCCTTGGAACTCTGCATAGATAGAATTTTAAAAGGGTTAGGCTCCGCGGAAAAGGTCAAAGATTCGGTATTCATAAAAAATGTTGTGAAATTCCTTTTGATGGATTTGGCGGTCGACAAATTTTTTCAAATGTGGTGAAATTGTACCGCTCCAGTCGCGAAGCGGCTGGAGAGGTTTGGTTTTGCCTAGGCCTTGTGATCACTTACAATTTTATAAAGTAGTTTATAAAACCATTCAAACAAATTTCTTGCAGATTCCCTTCCGGGTATACGTGAATGGGGCGAAAACACACCACCTGTCAAAATTTGGGCCAAATCGGTTCACAAATAACAAAGTTGTGAGCCCTAAAGCTTAAGAAAAATTCATGGTGTGTGCCGTGGGCCGTAGGCCGTCACGCTTTCCATTCACTGCTAATGGAACTCCTCAGAAGTTTCAACCCTAGTTACATGTTTTCCTCAGTAACATACATACATTGAAGGGCACGCAAACAGCCGGCAAAGAGCAAGGGTTAAAAAAAGCGCCTTCTCGTCTTTTTCTGCAGTTTTCCCTGACGCTGCTGTCACAGTAAGCTCTTTACCTATCATAATCTGTAAGAAACTGAACATCAACAATTTATCGTGTACATTGCCTTTAAGTAAGTTAGTTGTGCCCTTCAATGTATGTTACTAAGAAAACATGTAACTAGGGTTGAAACTTGAGTCAGGAGTAGCCACTGCCAATGATAGCAGGCGATCAATTGGGCAGGCAGGTAAGTTGGTAGGAGGTATGTAGGCTGGTCAGTAATCGATTTCTAGGTCAATCGGGATTCAGATGACGTCATAGGGACGTCGTGAAAGAAGCCTCGGGCTTCTGATGACGTCATCGAGAAAAAAGCTTCGGGCTTCTGATGACGTCATCGGGACGTCCTGAAAAGTGCTTCGAGCTTCAAATGACGTCTTCAAGACGTTGTGGAAAGTGCAGAGCGGTTCATGTAATATGTGCGTGTTGCCGCGAAATGAGAGTTGCGCTTCATTTGTTGTGTGCTTCACAAGTTGATTGCACAAGTTGATAATAAGCCATCGGCACACAATTCTCACGGAAGTGTAGCAAAATTTTTGCCAGAGTTTTCCATGTTTAGGCCCAGATATCGTGATATCTTTATAACCGGTGAGGCTGTTTCCCTAATCCCTAGTCTGTTCAGCTTCAGCCGCTCACCTCCAGAGAAAGACGGTGTGAGAATGAAAACACACCGCTCTCAATTTCTTCTATACCCTACTCTTGATCAATTGGTTGTCATGAATTTTCTTTACGGTGAGAATTTTGTGCCGATAGCAACTTATAATCGTCTGTTGATTGCTTACTGATTATCGTATCAGTCCAAAAAGGTTGATAAGTGTTGCATATTTTTGAGGGATATTACTGCTTAATATTCGGAAAAAGTGAACAATTCTATCAAAGGGTCTTCCAAGCGAAAGAGGTTTGGTGCGCGCCAGAAACGTTCCAACAAAGAGGAACAATAGAAAAGTGAAGTGAGGAGAGTGTACAAAATGTGAACCACATTTTCTCCAAGCGATATTCTCGGTCGACTCTTCTATACAGCGAAAACAAACCGTTGGGGTATTTTACGAGGAAGAACATAATGGTTTTCAAAAAGGACTTTTATTCGTTCACGAGATTATATGGGAATACTCTTGCTTTATAATGTATTTCAATTGTTTCATTTTTCCCAAGAGCTGGAGCTAACCGTCTGCTCTGGCCAGTTTGACATCATCTCTTTCAATGAATTAAAACTATCAGATACAAATTCATGCATATTTTTACCGGTTCTCGCATGATCGGAATTATTTTTGGAACTACAAAGTACTTCCGAGTAGAATACCGCAACGGTCTGTTTTCGCTGTATAGAAGAGTCGACCGAGAATATCGCTTGGAGAAAATATTGTTCACTTTTTGTACACTCTTCTCACTACACTTTCCTATTGTTCCCTTTTTGTTGGAACGTTTCTGGCGCGCACCAAACCTCTTTCGCTTGGAAGTCCCCTTTTGGATAGAATCGTAAATTAGATTTGGCGATCAAAGAAATCATTGAAATATTGTGAAGTCCTTTAAATGAATACAGTGATCAACGGTTTCTCGAAATGTTGTGAAAATGTTGAGGATAGAATTTGCGGTGAACAAAGTCATGAATCGTTGTGAAAATTCTCTCATTGGATTTAGCGATTATCGAAATCTTTTAAATAATGTGAAATTGTAGAAAAAAAGATTTGGCAAGCGCAATATAAATATTCAAAGTCAAATCACGCGCCAGAAGGATTGAGACGTCTTCTGCTCAGTCAGGTCCAACACGGACCCGAAGCCGCCGGAGCTGACAAGAGCCGCTCCGAAGGCTTCGGCGACCGCGTTGGACTTGACGCCCACGTTAGGGGGTCACATTTTTAGTTTGGATGGGGGGTCTATCGGGATGAAAAATTGCTAACATACCTAACTTTGTAGGGCGGTTTCAATGGTATACTTCTCATTTTCCTAACTTCAGTGTGAGTGGGTGGACTCGTGTGCGGGTTGCGCGCGGTAAGGAATCAAAGCCAAATCTAAGTGCGCGCCTCGCGCGCGTAACAATATCAGTCGAATCTAAAATTGAACAAAATCACCTCACACACAGCGTAATCAGTTAAAAAGGGGGCAGGACGAAAACAAAGTCCAGCTCCGTGTTAAGCATCCACAAATGAACCGCTCTTAGATTACAGAACATTAGACCCTATTATTGATAGAAGATCTTTGTCAAGAATATAATGTGTGCATTTGGTAGTGGACGAAATATTGCGTCAACTCCATTTGCAAGGCGACCGGCCGATGACCGTTCACGTCGTTGAGGACTCTGTCGCGGCGACCCCGTGACGAAGTATGCACTAGGCCTAAGCGTTGCACGAGCGGTGGACTATGAAAGTTTTCACCGCGCAGCACGCACGGGACGCGCGAGAAACAACTGAAATCTCCGGCGGCATCGGCAGGGCGGTGGGGGTTAAAGTTGGGCGTTAACTGTGACATACACAGAAATTTCTCGCTTGTACTAGCGTATACGGCACCGTAGGATAGTCTCGCAATTCTTGATGTTAGATTGTACCTGAACTGAGAAGGGAAAATTGATTGATATGGCCGAACCGCCATGGCGGTTCGGGCGGTGCTGCTATGGCGGCGCTAGATGCGCGGCACGGCGCGCGGAGAACTTTAATAGTCACGCGCCGAATAGACTCCCGCCGTGGAAATACGCGGCAGCATTTAAAGGAGGGGAATCGATCGTACGGTGCCGCATGATCAACTCTATTCCATTGCATGCTGCAGCGCCTTTCAGAGGCGGGAGTCTATTCGGCCACTAAGACGGCAGCGGCGGTGGGTTTTATTAGTCTAGTTGTGGAACCGACGCCCGAGCTATTGTTTTGTACTCCATTCCTATCGGAATTAAATAATGAGAAGCAGTTATCTACATAATTCGTATATTTTTCAGACATTGACAACCGTCTCGTGAGTAGTTTGTTTGCTTCCCTATTCGACAGTTTGGTTCAATCCAAAAAAAAAGATAGATAATGCTAGCTGAAGCAATATGGCTTTTCTCTGGAAAATAGTGGCGATGACATTTTTTGTATTACTCCAAAACTCGAATGGAAAAATTCGAAAAATTATTCGACAGTCGATTGAAAAAGTCGACTTTTTATTCGAAAAGTCGAATATTCGAAAAGTTCAAAATCCCGAATTATTCGAAAAATCGAATATTCGAAAAGTTCAAAATCCCGAATTATTCGAAAAGTCGAATATTCGAAAAGTTCAAAATCCCGAATTATTCGAAAAGTCGAATATTCGAAAAGTTCAAAATCCCGAATTATTCGAAAAGCCGAATATTCGAGAAGTTCAAAATCACGATTTATTCGAAAAATCGAATATTCGAAATGTTGAAAATCCCGAATTATTCGAAAAGTCGAATATTCGAAAAAAATCTGAAAATGTAAAAGTATAGTGTACACTGTTATTAACCATCAAAATCAAAACATTATCTAATCATGTCACCTCCAATATCGGATATGTAATAGCAATATGTTGTCTTCCTGAGCATTTTTTTAAGATCTCAATGTCGTTTCGGAAGCAACGTTTTGAAAAATTTATTCATAATGTTCGATTCGGAAGAAACGGGAAAAGCTATCAGGTTGAAGCGAAAGTTTCCCGCCACTTGTTTTGTCATTTTTTTATACTTTTAGGGTTGGTCTTTTCGCAAAATGTGTTATGGCGTTCAAAAAGCCTTTTATTTATCTTTTATTTAATTCTTTTTTTACGCTACGAGACAACCCTGGTGTTTTCTCGTTAGATGCTGAAATGCATTGGAAATCTTCAGTACTGAGCATCATTGAGTGCTTCTATTTACTTTTGATCGAACTACCAAATGCCAAAATAATAGGAATTTTGAACTCATCAGGGCCTGTTTATTAGCGGTCGCGGAAAGTCCTGACGGAGCGTGACCAACGGCTTTTAAAGAATCTTGTAATTTTGCATCTTCAGCCATTTCTGCCCTACGAAATGAGTTTCAGCAGTGAAGCTTTGCTGTTACTAATATTCAAAAGTTCCTGCTCAATAGTGTTTATGTTGCCATTTATTAATCAATTTTGAAAGATTGATGCAAAAGCAAACTTAGTAGCAGCTTTCCAGAATTTGCAAAAAAAGGAATTCTCGCTTCGTTGAAAATTAATATCAAATAATATCATATAGCCCGAGAAATGTTCAAATACCCTATCACGTTAGGCAGCTTTGATGTGTTATAAGAAAAATGATATAAACTCTTAAAAACGCCGGCGCTTTGAATTTTCGTCTAAATTCAGCATGGAATTCGGAACTACCAAGTTTTGCAGAAAGCTGAGAAAGGATCATGATAGGAGAAATTTTCGAATAGTATACCAAACTTGTTCAAAAATCAATTTAGACGAAATTTATAAAAAGGAGTGGCGAGAGATTTTCGCTACGGCCTAATGCAGCCACCGCAGAATTATTCGACAACTAGAATGTCTGGCTTATTTGAATATTCGGTTCATTCAGAATTTCAGAGTGCTCGTTCCTTAGCGATCTTAGTGATCGATTTTTGAATATTTTTCCATGAACAGAACACGACACATCAGTCACCGGAGAAAGCTGTCCAACTGTACTCAATTGTGATTTAAAAGGATGGTTAGTTACTCGATAATCCGAACGGATATTAGGAACCGAATACCCGTTCGAACTGAAAAAGGACGAGTTTGCGATTCCATTTATTCGTTCCGAGAAATTATAATTGGACCCAATATGGGTGAAACTATAAAGGATACATCCGAAAAATTGATAAATTTCGTATTTTCAAAGGGCCATATTCGAAGAAAATTTGTTCCCAGTGCCTAACCATCTTTCAAAAGCGTTCACCGATTTGATTCTGCATTCAAGGCTAGTGTTGAGTGGCCGTGTGTGATGCATGTACGGCGCATTGGCAAGAGTAGCGGCCGTTGCTGCATACAAAGAGTTCGATCCTTGTCTTCATTCTCGATGCTGCTGGCAGCTCTCGAATCCATTAGTTTTGGATGTTTACGAACCTGCAAACTAGCATTTCAAACTCACCTCCACCGATTCTGCATCTCTGTTCCTTCCTCGACATTTTTTACGGCACTGGTTCGCAACCCAATAGTGGGATACTCGGGACACAAAAAATCGACCAGAAACTGCAACTCGTAACATTGTTTAGCCCATGTCGGGCGCCTGAGTGTTTTGTGTGACCTGTTCCCCAATCACTGATTCCCGTAGAATTACATTGTCCAGAGAAGAATGGCACCAGAATGTCTACACAGCCACCCGAAATGCTCGTCCCCACAATACTTCCTCTGACTGTACTTCGAATTTATTGGATTCCAACTCTCATATTATATACAAGTACGCGAGTTTATTCATTACTAGACTCACAAAAGTCAAAAATTCACAAGATGAATCCATTGATACAGCCATAACAGTTCATAATAATAAAGTGTATAGAACATGAAATATTAATAAAAATTAAGGACAAAAAAAACAAAAAACATGAGAGTCAAACAAGGGTCGGCCGGGGATCAGATGATCTAGTGAACAATCAGATGCAACATGTGATGGATATTCTGAAACGATGTAGCGTGGTCGCGCGGTCGACTGAGGAACAAAACTGTGTGGGTGGTGGATTCGGGACCACCGGACAAGACCCGCCCTGAAGGAGTGTGTGTGGAAGGAGAGCGTGTGGGTGAAGTGAGTTGGAGCGTTGTCGTGTGGCAGACAGACACATGTATCAGCGGGAAATCTGGATGATAAACGTTGAATCTGTTCGCAGCACGGCTTCACTCAACGCGCGTGCCGCCGCTTCAGTCGCTCTCCTCGCCGCCTTCGGCATCGTCTCCGTCCTCGTCGTCTCCCGAATCGCCCTCATCGTCATCGCCTTCTCCTGAAACACATTCAGAATTAATTCCGGGATTTCACGCAGGTTAACCATTAACACGTCATTTAGAAGAAAAGGTTTCTAGGCGACACATGTCCATACTGAAATGCTTGCCACCATGACCTTTTCGTGATCAAGTTTCGAATCTGTCAGTCAGATGGGTTTTTTCTATACTGAGTTTAGGCTTGGGTTTGAGATTTATTTGTTTTATCCACTTGGTTAGACATGCTACATGTTGTCAGTGTCTCTTGCACAAACCATGAATGGACGGGGCCGTGGAGGAAGATCGTCGCGCGCGATTGAAACTGCGCTGGCCGGTGGTGTCGTGAACGCCGCACGGTCCGCAGTAATGATCGCGCCTCGTTGTTTCACTAGACTGAACTTGACAAAGAGACGATAGGCAAACCCCATGGGTTTTTCTCCACCTCCCAAATTTCATCCAATTGCGCTCTTTGGGGCGCTCAACACAAATGAGGTTCGTATCGCTTTTCTTGGGGGACAGTGGTAAGTTACGGTAAGTATAACACCATTTTCAACCGAAACCTACCGTAGTCGCCTGAAAAGCTAAAAACGAACACAAATTCGCGTTCAGCGCCACAAATGACATCACCTAGCGAAATTTGGTGGAAGAAGGATTACTTTAATTTTCGGGATCGATCAAGTATAATTGACCCTATATTTCAAACTGCGAATATTCTAAGGGTTACAAAGCCGGCAATTGCACAAGTTTCGGAAAACATGGATAGTTAAACCAGCTAGTTATGATGAAGTTGTTGAATCTCTTTCAAACCATAGAAAGATCCATTAACTAGGAAAAACAATTAGCTTCATTCTGCTCTTCCGTCACCCCTTGATATCATCATCGACCGGATACTCTATACGTACCGTAGTACCGTAGCTTACCGTAATCGACTGCCACGCAACTCCTATTTTTAACTCCAATAGTGAACTTTTTTTCTAACCAACGATTGCCTAGGTCAGTTATTTGGTGATGCTGAACACGAACGCTAGCTCCGTTATCAGTTTTCCGGAGGTTATCTTTGCTAGTGATGGCTTTGCCGAAGTTTCTATTTTGATGAAAATTTTGCCAACAGGTTTTTCTTAGTCGCTGATCACGAATCCGTAGCCCGCTTTATACTTTCGTCAAAGGGATAAGATCTATCATGGTAACCAAGGTCATTGAACCTATACCCTTTTTGTTTGGTCTTTGGGGTATTAGGACAGGTTACGGCACGTTTCTTGTCGTTTACCTACCCCCATCTGCAGCATGTCTCCCAAAATCAAAGAAGATTATAGGATCGGTAATTAGCACCTCAAAACACTCCCTTGGGCAAGGTTTCAGCCAAACCTAAAACATCGACCGACTACAGCATACGCACAACAACTGACATGAACCTTCTTGAAGACTGGAAACGGGCTCCTATATTAGTGTACAGAACCCCCTGGACAAACTTTGAATCATTTCGCGAAATGGCACCTCAAAAAGTAGGTCGGCTCATAGTCCATAACTAACTTCCACTACCAACTATGGTAGAATTCAATATCTCTAACCATGTTTTTAGGGCATGCACTTCGCTTCATTAGATTCACTTTCGTCTTCTATATGTGTCTTGTTAGAGGTCCTCTTTGACTTTTCACTGACCTCGACATACTCATTTTATTCTCAACTCTGTTTCAGACTCAGTTCCGGTCTCGACAATTTTAAGCTCACTCACATTATGACTTCTCTAACTACTGTTATTTCCTACTTCCTACTTCGAACTACTTTTTTCGACGATGTCCTCACCTTCTGATCCGTCGCCTTCTCCTTCAGAGGATTCGTCATGGACCTCCTCATCATCTACATCCTCGTCATCGTCCTCATCTTCACCATCAACCGCTTCAATCTCTGAAAACAGCTACATTTAGCGCCCACAGCTTCACACGTCTCCCGCCTCTGCGCTAAACAACAACCGGCGCCGAGTCGCACTCTCCACTTGCGTTCGCACTCCAAGCGTGGCGCCGTCATCGCACCTCGGTTAAGTACTTTACGCGTACTTATCCTACATAGCCCTCTACACTTCCTCCTCTTCAGAAATTCATCGAAGTTCTAAAATTTCCCAACTAAAAGATCGATTGTAGATCGATTATGCCAGCAACGGCTTGTGTGAGTGTGTGGCCGAGCGCCGGCTGCTGTTATCGGGGCGCTCGTTCATTTGTCGCACGCTGCGTCTCCACATCGGCCACCTCGGCCTCTGTCTACCCGCTCACAGCGTGCTACACTCTCCCATCTGCTGCTCCTCTGTCAGGCACTCTCACGGCCCTCGCCGCATCGCCTTCGTAATGAACGCAAAACGCGCGCAAACCCCTAAGAGCCCGCTAGAAGAGATTCAAAGGGGCATAGTTAGGGATCTGGACAAGGCTCACTATAAGAATGATGCTCCTCTCCCTTCTATGCTATGCACTAGCAGGCTTGTGTAAGTGAAAGCGGAGCGCGAAGTTTGAAAGCGCGGAGAGGAGAGCAGCCAAACCGGCTTTGCTTAAGGCCGCCAACGACATGTTAAACTTCTTTTCTGTTGCCTTGGACATCGCAGAGAGCCAAACTGTTACAGAAACCATCAAACGCAGATCACATACCCCCAGAAAACCCTACTTGAACTATTCATTTAACCCCGCGAACTGCGAAGAAGACTAATCTTTCAATACAAATCCAGCCACATCCACCCATACGAAGGGAACATAGTTATCGATAACAAGTTAGTTAACCTCCGTTACCACTATGCCCCGAAACTGAGAGATGGGGAAGTTCAGAAGCTCACCAACCCAGATTTGCTAACTCAGATTGATCTTCTAGTCTTATAAAAAATTTGTAGAGCGTTCGGAAAACATCAGACGAGTTCCAAGATTCTGCTCATTCTTTAAAACTTAGTCTATGCCAAAAAAAAGTTTGGGCAACTTCCGTTACACTACGCATTCTTCCCCTTTTTAGTATATCCGTTTTCACGAATTCAGAGATAAAAGACGAGGGAAAACGACATGACATATCGAAAGATTATAAAAATCCGTTTTTCTTCCCATTTTCGCCTTCTGATCAAGAATTCCTGACCTATTTTCCGTTTCAGACTTTTCCCCACATCCCTAGAGGAGAGATCCTCTCGAACAGAGCTAATTTGCTACCCTATGAAGACATTTCCTACTCCTCGACAGTGCTAACAATGACGATTCTGAGTTTTCAGCTATGCTTCGCAGGAGTTTCATGTCCTCAGATTCTTACCTAAATCTTTCAGCGAAAAAAAAACCACTTACTTCTATTTTAGGCCTAAAAAAATCGAATGATTTCAGTCGTGGAAACTGCCTTCAATAGGATTGAATTTTTACCTTTTTTTGCCTAACAGGGGTTGCCTTCTGCAAAATTTTCGAGGATGTGAGGCACTTTCTTACATCTTGGGTTGCAGAACTATTTCAGGTCAGCTCCCGTATGCACATCTCTCCCCGCGCGTCCCCGTCCCCGCGAGGGCCATCCATGATTGGTCAATTTCGTCTGATGACCAATCGCAGAGTGGCTTGGCGGGGACCGGGACGTGCGGAGAAAGACGTGCATACGGCCCCAGATCTAAGCCCATTCCATGGGGAATGGGAGGACGCTTCACATCTACCTTGCAATTATCTAACATTCTCCCCAATGTAATAGAACCATGAATGTGGTGGAATTCCCGTTTTCCGGCCTTTATTTGCATATCCGCTTTCCGGTATTTCTGAGAAAATGCGGAATTTTTTTAAACGAGCTAGCTACAAAATATTTTCGAGTTTTCCGTTTTCAAACTTCGTATATTTTTGCGTTTTCCACTTCCGGTTTGATTTTTCGTTTCCGAATGGTAAGTGTTTTTTTTTTCGGCATCCCCGATTTCAACCCTAGGGATGGGCGAAAGTCAGACTAACCACCCAAACCAATATGTAAAAAAGTGCAAAAACACCACCGCTGTGGATCGTTTTAAGGACCACAAGACTACTCTGTACCTCCATTAAGCGTTTTCATAGGAAGCCAATCGGACAACTATGCACTGCAAACGATCTTTTATGTGAAATGGAACAATATACATAGTCCTCCATTAAGGGAAACACGGTTTTTAGCGGGGTTTGCAATGTGCAATTCACTGAAAAAGCCCCAGACTTTCAATTCTTAGTCACTTGGTGGTTCAAAAAATGCTTCCGAATGATCCATTGAGGGTGAGGGCTAAGAGTACATTTCACGACTTCCACTTCTTCTGTAGAGCCGAGTCAACTGGTCATCGCCGCGACGGTTTTTTTTTTCAGCGCAATGAGTGTTCTTCAGACAAGACGACTGGCCATGAGGCCGCTAAAATCTGCCCGTGGAACAACGAGGGCAGAAGAGGAGAGTGTCAGACTTTTCTCCGGCGATTCTTGGCTGAAGAGACAGCTGGCTCACCTTTGGCGACCTTCTTCTCCTTGATCACGACCACATCGTCCTGAAAACAGGGCAATTACATTGATCAATGAATCATCCCTCGCTAGACCTCTGATTCTACCCTACGGACCACAAACTCTCTTGGTCCCACGCCTGCAACATTGTCGTCGCCTAGGAGATGAGCTACTGCAGCCCCGATAGGAGCGCGAGAGTCGAGGAGAGGCTTGGCAGCGATCCCAGTTGGCTGTCGGCCAGCATTGGCATTCTGTCAGCCTTCCCTTCGTCTCTGCCCCCACAGCGGAGGGAGGCCGCGTCCGTCTACATGGGACGCTGCAGTCTCTGCACTCTGGCGGCTGACTCCCACTCACACACTACTCACCTCAGTCTTTCCATTCTCGAGTCGTGGTTCCTTGACGGCGACCTCGTCGTTGTCCTCCTTATCGTTCAAAGGCCTCTTCTCAGCGGTTCTCTCCTCCACAGCGCTCATTCTGGGAACTGAAACATGGACAGATGTAGAGAGGTGGAACGGAAAACGCGCCCCGCCGCCAACGTCCGACGGCGGCGCGAAATTCAAACAAACAAATGACGTTGCAAGTGGAGGATGACGGCGAAAAACAACAGTGAGGGGGAAAGGGCAGAGTAAGCGGATGTCAAAAGCACACTATAATAACCTACAGAGGAATGTTTTCAAACTTGAATCTCTAAAATCTACCTAAGCACAATTAGCTTAAGTGCACTCATTTAGCCCCTGATAGGAGCGATTTAGAGGCTAAAGAAGCACAAGAGAGACATATAATAGGCAGCATAAGACCCAAATGAAGCCCCAGAGTGAATCTCAGAGTAAGTGGAAGAGTAGTGGAAAGCTTGAAGGGGGTAGAACTAGGGAGGTTGGCGTGCTCTCTCCCCGTTTCGGCGCTTGGGCGGCGCCATAGGATTACGCTGCGTGTCTGACGGCGGCTGGGCGGGACGCTGGTCGTCTGGCACTCTAGCCCCCTCTAAGGCCGTCGGCTTGGCCTGGCCGGGTGGTCGGGGGAAGGCCTCCCATTACGATATATCTACATCTAATCGGCAATAGCAGAACATCATATAGGGGGAGAAGCTAGGAAATGGTCTGAAATAGACTGAATTACCTTGCATAGGCATTGGGAAGCACCCTAGATACCCCTTGATTGGCAAAATGCGACCCAAAATGAGTGAACTGGGTGGTCTTGGCAGGTTGCCCAGAAAGTGCAAGGTCTCGTCGCTTTGCTTGGCGCCTGGCCAACGTTCGAGGGCGGAGTTTTCACGTAGACGAGAGTAGAAAAAGAGCACAGAGAGAGTTGAGAGTGTTATATGGTGGGGTTCTGATTAGCAGGGAAGAGGGAATATCTGGTCGAGAGAATCCTAAATCAGCCACCAATATTTGCTGGAATGGACCAATTCCATATGCACAGCTAAATGAGGGAATAGGGGGTTGATGGGATTTCTGGCAGTTTTCGGGGAATCGTAGTATTGGAGGAAAGCTGCGCCTCACAGAAGTCGACATTTTTAGAGTGAAAAGCAGGTTATGAAGTAGATAGGGAAATTTAGCACCTGGCTAAATGGAAATTTTGAGTGTTCAAATATTAATTTAATTTTTTTCGCACACTTGATTCATATGAAAAAATAAATTGAATATTTGTTTTTTTGAGTTTTTCTTGGACCTTTGAATTATTCAGTTTATCGAATATTCGATTTATTTGGAAATTCGAATAGGTCGATTTTTCTTTTTTTTTCATTCATGAAACAGAGAGGGAAACCTGACACCGGGCAAGGTGGAAAATTAGAGTATTCAGATATCAATCAATTTAATTTTCAAATTTTTCGCGCTTTCGATTCATTCGGAAAAAAATTGAATTGATCGTTTTTATCACTCTGAAACCTGAATTATTCAGTTTGTCTAACATTCGATTTATTCGGGCATTCAATTAGGTCGGTTTTTCGATTCATTAAAAATTTGAATATTTTTTTGAGCATCCTATTCATGTGGAACTTTAGCAAAAATGCGAATTAGTCGATTTTCGGAGTATGAAATTCATTATAAAAAATTAAAATTTTTCACTTATTGAGTGCTTTTTTTCATTTGAGAAAATTGAAAATTTTGTCATCCGCGCATCAAATTTATCCATTTCTCGAATATTCAACATACCGGCAAAAGAAATATTCGAGCTTTCGAAGGATCAGTTTATTCGAAATTCCAAATCAGTCAGTTTTGCAAACATACGATTCACATGGAAACTCTGAGTAGCTGCTTTCTTTTAGAATGTCCGATTCATCCGAAACTTTGAATTTCATGGGCTTTCAAATATTCGACTCGTTCGGAAAGTTGAAAAGTCGGTTAATCGGCAAATTTCGCATTGCAGTACTATTCGAATATGTACTCTCCCACTGAACGAAAGAGATGTAATTAAATACAAGTATTATCCGGAAATCTTTCAAAAACTCGGATGAATATTCGTACAAATTTCGAATATCAGTTCGAATCGGATGAAGAATAGGTTTTCGCAAATTTTCCTATCGATTTGAAAATTGTGAGAAGCCCTGACCTAAGATGAAGACCATATTTGACAAATTCATTGATTCGGAATTGCCGGCATCTGCGTACTGGAATGTTCCTCCGCACGAAACGCTCCAAGGCACAGTCTTTAATCCATTCTGTCCGACTAGAGAGGCCATTAGGCATTTTTAAGGGTATTTAGAAAGAACTTCGGGATTTGGCTCCAACCTCTTCCATGTGGGTTATTTGTGAAACCTGACAAGGAACTGAAGTCCATTTGTCGATGCTCAAAAAACCTCGACGGATTTCGTTAGCAGCCTTCCACATAGGGCAAATTTTCGAGGCAGGAAGCGACTCGCGATGATTATCACAACGCTACGATATCTTTCCCTCAAAACCTCCATGTTTGGAGGGCTCAGCACAAATCTGAGACCATGTTGGTTCGATTTCCGATAGATTACGGTGGGTATACGATAATTTTGTGAAAGTCTCAGATTTGCTACAAAACTTCTCTGAGGGTAATCTGGGGAGGGAGGGGGCTGAAAGCGAATTTGAGATCCTCTAATCAATTCTCAAAAAAAACTAGGATTGTTTGCGCCATCTGAAAAGTGCCATTACGTATACCATAACCTACAGAGAGACGCAGAATGACACTAGATTCTTGTTTAGGGCTCCCAATAACACCAGAAAGAAAAGCGTTGAACCAAATCCGAAGCAACACCATAAAACTTGTCTGCGGGTAGAGGACCTTCATCTTTTTGGCCAACTGAAGAAACCCTGCATAACATGGTTCAGAAAAGTCTTCCGTAGATACAAGCATAAATTTGAAGAAGCATATCGACCGGAATGAGGCTCTTTGGAAGCGGCGTTTTCCACCAAATCCTTAGAAAGATTCCTTAGAAAGCACACCGCAAAAAATGAGGCTGAAACTATTATAATATCCTTTGAAAGCAACGTGTACAGAATTCCTTAGCACTGATTTCCATTACCTACGAGACGAAGCGTGCCTAGCTGTTTCAGTGATCAGAATCATCATTGCGTTAACCTTAGGTTTGTCAATATCGTTTTGGTTGAGCGCGAGGGTTACTGTGCTAGTGTCGGCGACTAATCCAACCCAAACTGGCAAACCTCGGTTTAGATATGATGATACGGCCTCAGATCCGACTTTCGGCCGCAGCGCTTTGCAACCCACGGACTAAAAATCGTAAAGGCGCGGTGAATAAGGGATGAATCAGGGCGGGATATTCATAAAAACCAGGTTAAAACCAGCTCAGATTCGCCAAAAAAAACGCTGAAGGTGAAGAGTCAGGGCGATCTTGCCAGCTAAATAAACATTTTTGAGATATTTCTACTTTCAGCCGCTTTCTAGCCTTAGCTGTGAAGAAATTCTTGTAAGAACTAACCACTGCTTAGCGCAATGAAACAGTCTAGATAACTATCGCAGAGGAACGGATGATGTATGCGAAAAGATCAGATGGCAGATTGCCAGGTGTTGCGTTGTGCTACGCGGGAGAGTTACGTAATGAGGCGGATGACGAAGCGCGTGCGTTGCGCTGTATGAGGTCAGCCTCACAGCTCCGCCCGCTCCAACTTCCCGCCACAAAACCCTCCAGTCACGTCTCCGTTGGTACCGAATAACACTTGCAAGTGGCTCAGATGCCGCACTTAAGCGCGACCTCGGGATAATTTCCCATCCCAACACAACACCCCAACATGCATTGATCACTCATATACATATCTCGATAGCGCCGTAGCAGTAATTGAGCTGCTGCTGCTGCTCTGTGTGAAATTCTAGTCAAGGCTGAGAGCACTACGGACTGATGTTTGCTTTGTGCAATTGAGGACTGCTAATCATAGCCTTTCGCTTCTATTCAGGGCGTTTCGATCAGGGGTGTGCGGAAAATTCTTTTCGGTAAATTTTTTACCGAAACTTTTTACCGAAATTTTTTTTCGGTAAATACGGTAAAAGCGGAAAATTCGGTAAAGATTCTGACGTCGACTTTGGTACCTATCCCACACGATAGCACAAATGATCAATAATATTTATGTATCATTTTCAATAGTGCATGAGGATAGTGCAAATAATGAGTGAGTTTTACATATTAAACTGGGCTTAAAGGCTGAACCTGATCAGCAGGACCTTGATTTTGAGAAAAAGTAACATTTCAAAATTGTCTCTCGTCGAGGCCTTTCTGTAGTCACTCAAAATCAGGCCAGCTGAGGAAAACATTCTTTACGCCTCCGAAAAGAATTTTTCCAGTTCCTGAAATATCTGCTTCAAGACTCTGCTGCGTTGCAAAACTGTTAACATTTCTGTATAAAATAGATTTTTTTCGGAGTAGAATCTCGATGAGAAGCACGTTACACAAAAGGTGAAGAGATTGTTTGAACCTTAAAGGCAGCAGACACGCTCAAAAATGGTATCGATTTTATGACATAAATCAAAGGTTTGGAGCTGGTTGTATTGGGAACTGACAAAAAAAACGAACGAAAACTGTGTGCAAATAGAGGAATAACGATTATTTCGTTATAGGGTGAAAAAGGACGAGTTTAATCGCGCGCGGTTGAAACAGCGAATATTAGCAACAAAACGGTTGAGATAGAGAAGCCGATATACTCTTACCGTCTGTACTGGAACGTTAGCCTCGTTGGAAGCATCAAAAACCAGCCAAAGGGACCGTATTAGTACTATCAATCTGGACGAGTTCGTGTTTTGGGGCGGGGTTGTCGAAGCTTAGGGGCGGGGTTGCAGAAATTTTTCGATTTCCTTTGCTAAAATTTAGTAGTTTTGACTCGTTTTTGGCGCTTCCAACGGCGTGAGCAGTCTACAAGGAGCCATGCGACTTCAGAAACGTAGCTATCTCAACAACTTTTTCGAGCGTGTCTGCTGCCTTTAAAAAGGTAAGCCAACGGATTAAAAAAAGAGTCACAAAAAGAAGGATGAAGATGGATAAAGCGCTGAAGGCATGCCGTAACGGCAGCATAGCAGTGAAATACGAGTAAGAAAAAGGCTGATTGGGCAAAAAACACCCAATTTTTCTTTTCGGTAAACATTTCGGTAAATTTCGAGAAAAACTCGGTAAATCGGTAAATCAAAATTTACCGAAAAACACCGGTAAATCCGGAAAATCGGTAAACGGAAAATGCACACCCCTGGTTTCGATATGAAATCCTCTGGTTTGCACATCTGGCTCATTCTCTTTCTCTGACTCAGGAGGAGAGATCATCGACATTTCCATTTCTTGAAGGCAGTTCATCTCCGAGTTTCCATCTGTAACCGAAAGGTCCGGGGTCCGCGTCAACAGCAATATCGAAAAAAAAAAACAATAAAAATTGCTCCAAATTGAATATACGGTCCTAAATTTCAATGTAGTGCGCATTCCCCTCCCACTCAGCTTAACAGCCACTGATCAAAGCGAACAACTGAGAAATCGACTCCAAGGGAAAATCTATGCTCAAAGGGATGAATTTGTTCAAACCAGGGACTATGGGAAATAATTATGATCACTTAATCATCTATTGTTTTCTTGAAGCCGATTTTTTAGTGGTTTGTTTGCTTTGATCAGTGGCCGCTGACTCTGACAGAAGTCGCCGTAAACCGACCGCTAACCGGCCGTTCTGTGGCCTATTAGGCTACGACCCGGCAGATTCAAGGCAGGTTCACGGATCTTTCGCGGAACTCATTGTCGGAGCTGCGAATCTACTACCGAATGGTTTATGGCAGGATCACAGAAGGTTCACGGTGTCGCGAACCCTACTAAGACCATAGCAAAAATATTATCTAATTTAGATGTACTGAATTGCCGCCAACCGGGCGCGGAGGGAGACCAGTAATGCTAGACCCGTGCATCGTACACAGCGCGGACTGTTAGAGGCGTTCAACACGTTTTGCAGATTCGCGGCGGGATCAAGGCGCCGTGAACTGCAAAACTGAAGATCGCAGTGTCGAATTGTTCTGGGCAGGTTCTCTTTAGATTCGCGGCAGACAGGAGTTTCGCGGTAGAATGGCGGCTGTCTCGCGGCAAGTTTTATTGCGGGAGAGTAAGTGGGGCGTACGCCCTACATTCACGTCAAAGCCGTGTCGGGCTATTTCAGCTTTTTTGTAGTTTTATCAAAATTGTGAATACAATGTGCCTCTGACCTTTCGACTTCCGGTGATGACTCGGAGACGGTTTTATGGTGAACACTGATTTTGACTTGACTGAAAAAGGTATTTCCCTGTACGATAGAAAGCCAGCGAAGCCTTTCCCACAATATGACTACCATCGACTAGGGATCACCCTGCTTTCAAACTGGTGTTATAAATATGTCCTATTGAAGGTTGTGGGAGAGTCAAAAAGAAACTATTCAAGATTTTAAAATTTCATTCAATCCTCATGGTTATATCAGAAACGACCAAGAAAGGAAAGAAGCCGGAAAACTGGATTGGGAGGACAGTGAACAAATGTGACCCATGCATGGGCTTTGAAGTCATCCGAAAAAGTTCCTCAGAAAGTCTGAAGAAGAAATTAGTCTGGTTCTAAAACTATGCTTTGTTTCCTGATCCCTATACAGTGCTCCTTGCATGTAAACCGCCGATCATTCCAATCTCCGGGAGGTGATGCCAGTGCCCGATAGCACAGCCGGTAAGGCGTTGGACTACGAAGTAATGAAATGGTGAGGGTTGATGGTCGTTTTGCGGGACACAGAGGATTCGCAGTGATAAAAATTTAATCCCCTCGGCAGCCACAAAATGCATCTTGGTAGATTGAAGAAATCAAAAAGCAATGCTTAGGTAGGAAAATATCTCGATTTGCTTCTGTAACCTACCGTCATTCTCCGAGAAACCAAAAACGGACCTCATCGTCGTGTTCAGTACCTCGAACAACCCCTCAGAACGAAGCTTGGGCAAAAAAAAATTCTCCAACCTTTCAAGCCCAAAAGCAATGCCGTAGCTCCTTTTTTATCCACTGAGGTCGTAGGTCGAAAAATAGTTTCAACTCAAACTCCATCCAGTTATCTTATTTGGGGTGCTTAATATGAATATGAGATGAATATGAATTTCGTGCTTTTTTTCAGAGACGGTAGGTGATTACAGGGGTGCAGGTATAATGCCTTTGTACTTGCAATAGCCCGCTGCAGCCTTTGGAGAGAATCAAAGCGGACTATATGTTTGTGTTTAACACACACAGTAATGCTCAGCTGAAGGTAAGAACCAGGCTTCGCTCCAAATAGAGTTTCAATTCCATACAAAAGTCCGACAATGTTCATGAAAAACGAAGGTGAACGAAATATCCAAGCCATTCATGTGAGTTATGACGACAACTTGATGCACGACATTCTGCTATACACTTTATGAACCTCTGGGTTTGCCCCTTACGCAGACTAGGCAGCTGCATGATGGTCCCCAAGGTTTCAAAACTTGTAAAAAGTTGTGATCAAACTCGCAGAGCAAGCCATTGTTACTCATTTACTATGACTGGCATATACATTCTCTGATGTTATTCCGTTTTCCTCGTTTAGTTTATCATTAGTTAGTGTATTTCGTGAGAATTAAAATTAGACGAAATTTCCAAGTAAAAGTTATAGCGTGCATTTGAATTAATGCGATTACAACTTGCTATCGTATTCGAGAGAATTTCTTGTTTTCCACACTCTGAAGTGCTAAGAAATACTGAAAACTGTCTACGAAAATACATAAAAATTGCCCGGTATGTAGTAAACCCGGTAAAATATCAGACTTGGATGCGTAAAACCTATAATCAAAAAACTAGAAATGCCACAAATCATTGAGGCAAAGTTCAAAATGGCTAAGATCAGCAAAAATTCTGGTGCGTTGTCACTCGGTCAATGCCGCATTTACCTTGAGTCGTTGGTTTTCCTTACCTAAACGAGCTGTTATTCGTCGTTGAAGATATTATTCGAATAGACAAAAATATACCATTTAAAAGATATGGGATTTCCAATGTGAAGCACTCTATTAAATTCCACCACACATCTATCACAATTTGTCCGTCACGACCCGATTCTGAAGGAATTGAGCAATCCAGCGCAAGTGTTCAAATAATCGATATGGCGAAATTTCAAATTTCGTTGCCAGCTACTTTCAACACTAGTTTCTTCTAGAACCAGGGGGTATGAAGCAGGGCTATGCTTTCTACCAGGGGGTATGAAGCAGGGGTATGCGCAACTCTTCTTCAAGATTTTTAGAAACGGAAACGGAAGAAAAAAGACAAAAAAAACTCCGGAAACGGAAATCCGGAATCGAAAACGGAAACGGTAGAGACGTAAAAAGTTTTGGGTTCTCTCATTTTCGCGCTCCGCTGCTACTCATTGCCCGCAGCTCTCATTCAATAACCAATAATTTCAGTCAATAAACTAATACTCAATCTAAATAAAGTCGCTACGAGGCATTCAATGATTTCGAAGTCTCGCTTCTCCGAAAAGGATACCTCTAAAAATACCTATTATACATATGCAGCCGCCCTTCAGGGTGTGCGGCAATTGCCGTTCGCCGATTGTAGTTTGCTGGCCATCTTGGGGTTCGCCGTTGCCGAAATATTATTGTTCGTAGCCGAACACCTCTGGTGTACAGCCTGTCCCCCAGAAAGCAGTCCAAGCGACTGATCAGAAGTCAATTTTCAGATAATCAGCGTCTACTTTCTCTTCTTTCGAACCATAGTTGCCTATTGAAGTGGATATCAAACGATTGAATTTGAAAAATAAAAATAAAAACTACGGCGACATGGGAACATTCTCTTATGATCTGCCTCAAACGAGCCTCGCCGCTGCCCAAGGTCACCTACACTTGTCTCCGACGAGACTCCCTTCTTAAAGACCGGCTGGCTGCACGTGCAGAAAAAACTATTTCGATTTTTGTTGCTGTGGTAGCGGTAAACAAGCGAAGAAAAGGAATCGAGATAAAAAGCTCTACGAAATCATTGATCCTCAGAGAAAAAGCTGCATCTTTCCAAAAATAATCCTCAGAAGGCGTTTAGATTCGTGCCACGCCCATTTCGTGACATCATTTTATAGGGTTCCAATGGCAGGCTCCCAAACTTCGTGAATTATCTCAGCCAAGCTCAGATATTGGCTTGAACACGAAGAGGTCGGATGTAATTTCAAGCGTCTCATGAAGCCTTCAAAGATCCTTGTCCAGACCCACTATCATAGATCGTGTTGCACTAATTTATTCCGTTCTCAGGTCCAAAAACTCGGAAACGCAAGCGGAACGGAACAGTCCAAAAAAAATTTAAAATACGGAAACGGAACAGTTTCGCAAAGCCCTGGTATGAGGGTTCTTTCGCCTTCCTCATTTACTCAAATGCACCGTACGCGCAGAAAACCATATTCTATTTTTTCATATTTTTGGGTCGGTGTATCTCACTAGTGAACAAGAATGACGAGAGAGCCTTTCAAAAATCGCAACTTGTGAAGAAAACCAAGGTTGAAAGTAGTCGACAGAAATGTTTGAAGTCGCGCCATACCTCTTTTTCTTCTTTTTTTGCAGCTACATAGAGGGCTCTGTCATAGGTTGAGAAGCTAGGCGACCAGTAATGGCTTCGTCCATAGGTCCAATTCGGTCAGCGAGGCTGGTCTCTCCGGACAGTTGAACAAATGTGGTATCATGGCCGAGGCGAACGCAGTCCGGGCAAACATTCGCTTTGCTGCTGTCAATTTTTGAACAGTTGCGCTGGATCGCTGGCTACTCCTCAAAGGCAGTGGTCGCAATAAAATATGCTTGCCTTCTTTTCTGCTCTAAACTCTTTTCTGGATTCGGAGTAGTAGGACCGGGGAGACAAATTAGTGAAAAAACTCTTGTTTTAGGCCTAATTTTGCGCCTAAATTTCCCGGTAAAGTTGTATTTATTTCTGGCTGTGAACGTCAATTAATTTTGAAAATACACACACGAGACTGCGACCTTTTTGAGCGGGGCTGCGCACTTGTGCACGAAATGAAACTTAGGATCTTTATAACTCTATTTATAGCTCGTTTCATCCCGTGTAACCTTCGTGGTTTCATAGCCGTTTGCGAATCAAACTGATTTTAATGGTTTGTTCCACAACGAATTTTCGTCGCAACCATTGCCTTCAAAGGAGAACTATGAGAAAGGTTGTGAAAAAACAATAAAAATCAGCTTGATTCGCAAGCGACTATAAGAACACGAAGGTTATGCGGCGAGAAACAAGCTGGAAATAGAGTTAATGAGATCCTAAGTTGCCAATTCATGCACACGTGCACAGCCCCGCCCAAAAAGATCGCAGTCTCATGCTGGGCAGTATAGTTGTTAACGAACGAAATTTTCGAAAAATTTTCGAAAGATTTTTCGAAATTTTTTTCGTTCGTTTTCGTTCGTTCGAAAATTCGTCGAACGATTTTTTTTCAAATTTCGTTAGTTCGAAGTTTTGTCGAAAAAAATTTTTCAATTTTCGTTCTTTCGAAATCCGATTTTTCGAAATTTTTCGAAATTCGTTCGTTTGCAATACTTTCAAAAAAATTTCAAAAAAAAATTCGAAATTTCCTTCAAATTTCGAAAAAAAATTCGGAATTTTTGACGATTTTCGAATAAAAAAACGAAATTTCGAAAAAAATCGAAATTTTGATTAGTTTCGAAATTCGTTCGTTCGGCCTCCGAAATTTCGAAAATTTTTCGATTTTCGTTCGTTCGACATTTTTTCGAAATTGTACAACTATACTGGGCAGTCGAAAATCATTAACATTAACGGCCAGATTTAAATGCAATTTTCTCTAACAAAAAAAGTTGAACAATGAAAGCGGGGCTCGTCCTCAATCAAAAGACAAAAAAGTTCCGCTTCAAAATTTGGCCAAAAACAGCGGTTTTCCTGATTTTTCATAGGTCCTACTACTTTGAACTCAGAAAAGGGTTTAGAGAAGAAAAGTAGACAAGCATATTTTATTGCGACCGCTGCCTTTAATTTTACGATGGCTTAGAGCAAATTGTTCCAGATGGCTGTCGGAGGACTGACTCTTTAAGACGGGATATTAGACGCTCACCTCTTGTATCTTCACAATAGTGCATTGGTGATCCAACGAACTCTGCCTGCCTTCTCAGACGGTCCCAAACAACCGAACACGAAAAGCATTAAAGGCAGCGTTCACGATGATCATCCTCGTTGACTTTTCACAGTGAAATGATAGGCGAGAAGGATCCTAGGCTCCCAGTGTCGAAAGAACAGTAGAAAACGAGCCAGGAGCGGCAAAATAACGTCTGCAAACAAGCGTTTTGGTGCCCCAGACACGTCTCGTGCCCCAGATCCGCCCCCTCGGAATGAACAAATGAAGACTCAGATTATGGGAATGATCAAGTGAAGGTGCTGATAAAGGCTGATAAGTGAGCTGTTTGCTTCATTGCAATGATAGGTATCATTCAACTAGCGGTCAGTTTCTCCTCGCTCAAAAATCAACGTAAACAAGGGAGGGCCTATTTGGGCTCAAAAACGCGTCTTTCGTGTCCTTTCTAAGCATGCCTTGCTATATAGGGCACCAGACCTTTCGTAAACCGTGGATATATAGAAAGTGAAATTTATCGTGAACACTGCCTTCAAGTGATTTTCAGCGCGTACGATGCTTTCAGGGTAGGCACCTTCTTAGAACACGAAAAAAGATGAGAAGAGCTGTATTTTTTGGGTGTCTTGTGCCCTCAAGATGCGGCCGACGACGAGAGGGAGGAAACAGTGTTAAGAGCTCGTTCCGACACATATCAGGAAAAATGCGCCCCGACGTCCGAATTACGCTCACCCAAATTTCCCTACCCCGTGAGAAAATTCATGGAAAGCTCTGCACTCTTTGTCATAATTTAGAAAGCCCTCGGGCCTTCAATCAGTAGCTAAAAATCAGAAAGTCGCGCCATTCACCACACCATTATCGGGTACAGTTCCCAGTATTAGTGCGCACAGACCTCGACCGCAGCAAATGCACCCCTAAACCTGCAACAACCATGGAAATTTGCGTGTGATGGCATGAGTACAGGGTGCTTTTTAAATATGGTGACAGAACTTTCTTACCTTGCCACGCCTGAAAATGGGCGTCCCTAGTCACTCTGTATAGTCTGTTCCTTTCGTCAAACCTCTCTCTCCTACTGCACGGGACCGCAGAATGGTTTCTGAAACAAAAGTTAGCCTGAAGGGGAAAAAATGTAAAAAAAATGTAACCCTGAAGGGTGCCCGATTTTCCTCACTAGAACTCGTCACCGAGTCGGCTTCGGTAATTGTTGCTCGTTCCCTCATGGGAGCGTAAAAACGGCTCCAAATCGGCCATTTCGAAGCAGAGGGTGTCTGCTTGAAAACGTGTCATAGCTGAAGATCTTGGACCTCCATCGAAAGAACGCGTGGGCAAATTGTCGAAACCCATTTTTAGGCCAGGTAAGTGTTCAAGATAGCTGCCTTCGCTCCACTTTTTTAGTTTACCTGACGACGTGCAGGAGTCGAACTTGAAGCATAAATGCCCTTGAAGATTTTGTATAGATCTGTGCGCATATACCGATTCTTCTCAAAATCGAGTGATTATCGATTTCTTTGAAAATCAAAGAGAAGTAAAAAATTTGATAAAGAATCTTCAACCGCGTTAGATTTAAAAGCTAGCCTCCTGTATGTCTTCAGGGAATGCGAAAAATAGCGAAAATGTGGGTGCTCTGAAATTGACACGGCCCACACATGGAATTTAGCAACTTGCCCTAACGTTCTTTTGGTAGAGAGTCTTAAGGCTTCGGCTATGATACATTTTCGAACAGAAGGAAAGCCGCATGAAGGAACTTACAAACCTACACATGATCAAAACATTGACCTACTCTAGACTTAAAAGCAGTGTTCACGATGATTTTCGTTCCCGAGTTTTCCACTAAGAACAATGCGTTAGCCACCAAGTGTTACTAAAATTACGAAGAAATAGCGAGAAACGCACTAAAAGGCTTATTTCAGTGACATTTTCTGGCTTGGACTAGTTGTCTGATTGGATGAACATATTCACGGTGGTTGTCACAGGTGAAAAATGGGGCTCATTAAAAATGGAAAGCTATTTCAGGCAAAACACTATTACTTAGGGTCAGATGGAAAGAACTGAGCAACAGAGAGTAGAGAATTGCAAAAGACGGGTCCACAAAAGATTCCATCGCCACAACGAACAGTTCCAGTGAGAGTAAAGAGGTGGGGTGACAGTTAAGGATTTCGTGCCCTTCTCGAGCGTTTTTCTCGATTTCTTCGTCATTTCAGTTCTACCCAAGGGCCACACAATCGATTCAGCGATTAATCTCAAAATCGAATATTATCGTGAACACTGGTCCGCCGGTAGGCCAAGCGTAACAACGGATTTAAACCTTTACAGAAATACCACTAGTTGAGGTGAAAAAAGCGCCTGTGCAGCCCCTTCAGAAGCACCTTATAATTTCTTTATGATTTTATCGCTACTTTTTATGTTTAAAAGAAGAAATATATCGTTTAAAACTTGCTTACTTTTCTCAAAACCTTGTAACTGTTCTTCTAAAATGAGAGGGTGTTGGGAGCTCAAACTGTGATAATGTTTCTTCAGCAATTCTAGCTACAATGTAAAGAGAAAGAGCAATCCCCTGTGCAACGCTATTCAAGCTGGTGTGCGTCACCGGTGGGACACGGTATACGGTGACGCAATATTGCATACAGTCGTGAATGGGTTAAAATTTGCGGTGGATCACAAGCCATTCCTCGAGTCGCGGCGAATAATTCAGGATGGAAGAGTGGTAAAGGGCCGGCCTCCTCGAGCGGAGTGCTCCATAGTAGCCCCTCAAATCTTCGAAATTCAAATCATCTTTTTGATGCATCGAATTCTTCAGCTTGTCAGAAGTTGCATTATAGGGAGTGAGGTCAAAAATAGGCCAGCTCCTCTTGACTTGGGGTATATTTGGGAACTGGAATATGTAATTTTTTAAACACATATTATAAATTTGGGATCAAAGTATACACTGAACACTCAAATAAGACAGAAAAAGAGAGTCCGGCGTGGCAGTGACGATACAGGAACTTAGGGCCTTCTTTCGCATATCGTGCATTTGAAGACCTTATATTATTAGAAGAACGCAACATCAAGGCGGGCGGCGGCCAAGATGGAAGTCAGACGGCCGTGATTGGATTACTTTTATGATTTGTAACCTGTTAATAGTGAAGGACATTTGACGCGGGCATACGGCCAGAATCAAGGCTGCTGGATTAAGAGAACAGGAGAGGAATCAGACAGGAAATGTTAGGTGGTAGGTTTTCTAGAAAAATGGTTAACGTGCGGGTTTTTTTTACTGGAAAATTTCAATAATATAAAATGCACGGCACTGGTTAACTCTTTCAATGGCTTTAGCACCCGACGATTCCCACTACAACTTCCGAAACCTCAGCTAATTTTTTTCAGGATGTTGCTGACATAGAAGTGATCTATGGAATCGGCGCGGGGTAATGTCTGGATCAGTCGAGGATATAACACTTGCATGAGTATCCCCATTAGGCGCTAATCATGATCCTCAACGCCAGCGCGCTTCACGCGCGGGCGGGACGTTTGTGTATGAATACCTTCTACGCGCGTCACGCGCTTGCGGAGACTATGAATACTCCAGCGACGACGCTAGCGCGGAGCAGGTGAAAATTGGCCCTAACTCTGCGGAGCAAGCGAAATCTGTACATGCGTTAACTACCATGGTAGCAGAAGATAGCACAGGACTTAATTATTATAGAATGGAATGAAATTGAAGATGGAATATTAATGAAAATGATGGGAAAGTCGTTACCGCCGTCGCCGCCATGGCGGAGCGGGCCTCACGCGCGGGCGAGGCGTTAGGGCATTCACACTCCAACGCCACGCCCGCGCATCACGCGCGTGCCGCGCTGGCGTTGAGTAATATGACTAGCGCCTTACATATGTATGCATGTACAGTCCGCACATATCCTAGTGATCCTTTGTGTTCCATAGACGGTGTACATGCATTATAGAAGTAGGTCCCTAGCTTGACAAGTGTCAAATACTTGTATCGTATGTGTATGTTATCTGCGACATATGGTAAGCTACTTGTGGCACAGAAGAGAGTTGGTTGAAGACTCCTTGTAAGATATTTAATGGCCTAAAGTAACTTGATTCGAAACTCCTAGGATGTTGCTCTACTATAATAAGGATGCGGAGAATCAAATCGTTTTCTGTGCCCTAGAAAAACTTCAACGATCAGTTATGATATCAAGGTTCAAAAGAGATCGCGGCTGCGCACTATAGTATAAGAATGTTTCCTTATAAAGAGGTAGTGAGACTCTGGCGAACCCCTAGTGACCTGTGGATTTCGATTATCAACAGCACCGGAGCGCTGAGCCTCGGTGAAATATAAGTACTGAGAGGGAGGTTCCGACGAAAAAGCCACCGCTCCGCGCTGTGATAATGGAAAACAGGAGGTAACTTGAAAAAGAAAAAGCCAGAGTCTACATAGTTCGAGGCTAAGGTATCTTTCATAGTCCTCAACGCAACCCCGGCAAGGGCGTGCTGCTTCTAAAGCACCGTCATAGCGGCAACGCCCAAACCGCCATGGCGGTCTCACCATCAAGATCAATACTCGCCTTTCAGTTCAAGTCCACTCCAAGATCAATAATTCTGGGACTATCCTACGCTACCGCATACGCAAATGCAAGTCGAGAATTTCCGTGCTTGTCATTGTTGAAGCCCAACGTTCACAGGGTTAAAACCCGCACTGCTGCCCTGACGGTGCCGCCGGAGATTTCGAATACAATCGTTCTCTGAGCCGAATTCCGGTCTGCGATTGCGGTCTACGGCTATTTCATCATGCAGAACGTGATAATCGTGCTGGTAGGATGGTGAATCGTGCCGGGACCAAGTGGTCCCAGCACATTCTCACGTGTCGCATGCAATAGCCGTAGTCCGCAACTGCGGACCGGAGTTTGGCCCAGAGAACGACAATAGTTGTACCCCGCTCATCCCGTGCGTCTCGCCTGCCGCTGTTGCGGTGAGGGCTATGAAAGATGCTTACGATGTAGGAGTTCCGTTGGTTATCCAACGGTCAAGAGGTCGAGGTTAACTCGTATTTAAAGGCAGGATAACTATCATCCCAGATATGATAGACCGCCTGATTCTACTGAAAGGCATCAGTGTTCTAGTTCATACATATTCTTCCTATTCCTTCCTCTATTCCTCCCATTTCTGAAAAGGAAATGGACTCGTCCCAGACCAAAAAAATGTGGCTTTAGCTCTTTTTCAAAGGCAGTGTTCACGATAGAGATCGTCTTCCTGATTTTCCGCCTGTCTTGAAAACACAGGATTATAATTTGCCACCGGAACGAATTCTCGCAGAAGTGAAGTAGTTTTTCTTGCCAGGGTTTCCCACGAGTAGGCCCCAATATCGTGTTATCTTTATCACCGGTGAGGCTGTTTCCCCGATTCCTAGTGCGTTCAGCTTCAGCCGCTCACCTCCGGAGAAAGATGGTGTGTGATTGAAAACACACCGCACTCGATTTCTTTTATATCCTATCCTTTATCAATTGAGTATCATCAATTTTGTTTACCGTGAGAATTTTGTGCCGGTTGCAATTTATAATCGTCTCTCGAAAACGGTTCCATCTCAGAACGTCGGAGGGCCGTGTGCCCGGGAATTTCCGACCAAGGGCGAGCGGCGGGGGCCATGTTTTGCGAGCGGAGAATCATGAGGCGCGAGGCGGGGGCGCACCAAATTTCGTTAGCTCGGTCCTGCAGGGAAAATTCGAAACAGAGGAAAACATGTTCGCTCAGGCAAATCGTATTACACGTTAAACGCTAGAATCAAACCCGTGCCACATACGGAGCACAATTTTATCATAAGTTCACTGCAGGCAGCCTCGAGTAAGTACTTACATCATCGCGCACTTCGCGCGGTGGCAGTAAGGTAAGTTCCCCAGTCTATCGATTAGACTTGAATGGGACACCCACCATGGGGTTTGGAAAATTTTGGAGAGGGGTATAGCATCCGCCCAGGGTGTGGGAGGGATGGTTCCCGGAGATCGTTATACAAGGAACCAATCATTTAAGCGATGACAACGTGGAGATGTTCTGCCAGGCCCCGCGCCCCTTTGCTTGGATGTCCGGGCGTCGCGCCCATTATGAGTCATGGGGCTGGGGCGGGGACCTGTTGGGCGCCAGGCGCGGAGGGGGGCCCCGCCTCGCTGAGTGGTGGGTACGGGGACGCGGCCCTCCGACGTTCTGAGATGCTGATTCAAACATGTCTCTGGAATCGTAAAAAAACCTTCTGGAAGCGGAGTTATGGTCCCTCGAAATTGAGCTACGGAAGCAAGGTGGACGAGTTGTCCGAGGCTTGTAACTTCCGTGTTTTGCAGCGGATGTATGCAAGCTGACCAGAGTAAAGAGAGAAGCTGAGAATGAAGGGAAGAACGGGGCTTTTGATCGGGAACCATCGCTCATCTCACGATATCGAGTTCTCATTTGTTCACGTCGGAGGGCGAGCATTGCGCTTTTGGGGTTTGCCTTGCTCTCAAAGTGGCAACTTCGTGCTCTTTTGGGTTCGACGTCAACGTTACAGTGTGCCCGTCCACTACCCATTCCTAGTGGAAACTCAAACACATTTTTCATCGTGAACACTGCCTTTAAGGTTATTACCGAATAAAGTATAATACATACGCATGTTACTCGAGGTACCATAAGTCTTTCAGTTTACGGGAAACTCAGAAACAAGTCTTCATGAACGTTTCGTTAAAGGCTGCAGACACGCTCGTAAACGTGATCGAGATAACTACGGAAATAGAATGGAATGGCCCAGATTACAACGCCTAAGCATTTTGAAGTGTCAAAAATGACCCACAATGCCGTTACATGAGTAAGAAGTTGGCCCCGCCCTGTATTTTCACGCACCCTATATTTGCCCTTTTCCTGCAACGCAAGGTTGCTGGGTCATGTCCACCGTTGGTACTGTTAGTAGGTTGCCTAAAAAGTGGATCACACACGTCACTGACGGCGGAGATGACCCAGCAACCCTGCATTGGAGCAAACGAGCAAATACAGGGGGCGTGAAAATACAGGGTGGGGCTAACTTCTAACTTATTTAGCGGCACTGCGGGTCATTTTTAAGACTTCAAAATGTGTAGGCATTATTTTGTAAGCCATACGGTTCGATTCACATTGTTATCTCAACCACGTTTACGAGCGTGTATGCTGCCTTAAAGAGTTATGGTAAATTATGATCGAATGGAAAGTTGGATATTGTTACCAGCATCGATTTCAACGTCAGTGCCACCACTGCCGACCTTGCCTCACCACTTTACGACGATTAGCCGATAACTCACTCATGCATCAGTGCTGAAAATGAAAAACGCATGAAGAAAATAGGAGAAAATGACACTATGCCTACAAGGGTTGGTGAATACAGTCTTCAACCCTTCCATATACTTCTCAACATAAATACTATGCAAACCCCGTCAATACCAGTACTTCACAGTAACTGGAACAATGTTGGACCGGCAGATGGACACCATGTCAACTGCTCGAATCGGGTTTAATTGTGAGTATCCATGTAAGCAAGTAGATACAGTCAGGTCAGTGGCTGGCCGCCTTGAGCAAAACAATTAAAATGTAACCAGCGGTTGGCGGTCACGTGCGCCGCCCTGCTAATCGATTCAAGGGGTCTGCGTTAGGGGTCGCTTATACTCCCGCCGCCGAGCGGCGCGGCATAGTGCATTTTTGTAATATTAATCACGCGGCGTGGCACGATCGATATTTCAGGATTGCATTGTGCCGCGCCGCTCAGAGGCGGAAGTATAAACGACCCTTCACTGCTAACGAGCGGCAACCGACTCGGCGACGAAAACATTCATAATCATTTTCGTCGCGGCTGACGCTCGGCGACCACTCGCCGGTCGGTACAGCTCTGCAGACCCCGTCAGGCCGAGAGAAGAGGGCAGCCGATCAACTTACCATATCTCCAGCCGCCGGTGAGATTGAAAGGCACGGAACACCCTGAAAATTATTTTTCAGATTTTGTGCTGATCTTGAAGAGTCATACCCTGATCACAGTGATACCACTGAAGTCTTCTAAAATATCCTATGAACAGAGTTATGGCTCTATAAAGGCACTGTTCACGATAAGCTTCATCCTCGAATTTTCCATGACAAACGCTTCTCGTGGCTCTCAGAAGCAGAACAGCGTCGAAGAAACGGGACGAAACGCTACCCAAGAGCCGCAAAACGGCTTGGAAAAGTGGGCAAACCCCGCCGCTTTGGGCAAATCACGCCCCTTTCCGCCCCTCGACGTGAGCAATGGAACACTCGAGATCGTGAGATGAGCGATGGTTTCAGATCAAAAGCCCCGTTCTTCCCTTCATTCTCAACTTCTCTCTTTACTCAGGCCAGCTCGCATACATTGGCTGTAAAAGACTGAAGTTACAAGCCTCGGACAACTCGTCCATCATGCTTCCCTAGCTCAATTTTTGAGAGCGCATAACTCCGTTTCCAGAAGGTCTTGTTCGATTCCAGAGACATCATTGGAATCAGAATGGAACCGTTTTTGAGATGGGCAAACAACAGAAAAGGGATTTTTATCGTGAACACTGCCTTTAAATATGCCTATATTTTGAGGATGGTAATTGGTGGACAATTCGTCTCAGACCTGTATTTCTCTTCATTAGCAATCGTTGCGCGAGAGCGAGCCAGGATAAGGAGACAGTCCGGCAATTGAGAATTCATCCATACATCTAGCCCGAGTTCGATATCTGGTGGGGGTGTGGCCCGTGTGGTGGTGAGCGAAGGAGGTTGGGCCTGTGGTGGCCGCTTATACTCTGAGAATTTTCGCATGGCTCTGGCATCGCTATAGCATTGCAATCTTGAACTTGTTGAGAATTGAGTTCTTTTCTGGTATCAGTATCATGCTCAGAGTAAACAAACTGAAGGGTATAGAAGACGCTCCATATCACCGAATGCTCACTCGGCATTTCGAGGCCGATCCTGGGGTGCGTTCCAAGAATGTTCCCTCGATGCCGTGGGAGGGCAAAAGACCTTTCCATAGACGGATTTGCTTCCCATGGCTACGAATCATAATTGCAAATCCCTTCCATGCCGCCATGGCTACGTTTCGGTGGAAGCCTTTTGACATGGGAATGATCTTGGAACGAACACCTGGAAGATGACTTCAAGCCACCTTTGGAGGATCACTCAGAAGCCGAAGAATAATTTTTGGCAACTGAAGGGATGGTTCCCACGGCTAGGGGGGAGGTGGTCCCGCACACGGAGACCTTCTCTGAGAGAATCCCCCGCGATGGTTCCGGGATAGAATCCACTCGGTTTCTGCTAGGGGCCAAGAGGATACTAGCATGGGGTTATCGTGAAACGATCGCAAGATTCTGCCAGTTTCAAACCGAGAGCATGCCGCTTTCGTTCATCGATGCTCCCGCCAAGCTCCACCGCGGAACCACGAGGAGTCGAGCAAGGGTCTGTCGCAGAACGATCGCGAGATTCTACCAGTTCAAACCCAAGGGCGAATCGCCTCTATGCGTCTATGTATTTGGGGTGTTAAATAGCGGAACCGCGAAGAACCTAGCCCGGAACTACTGCAAGACTCTGCCTCCTCCGCCCCTGATCGTACCGTGTCCTACCTACCATCCATGCCCTCTCGGTGTTTCAGCCGAACCGGTGTTGCCTATCAGATCAGCACGAAGCCAAACGTTATTGCCCATGCTGTATTTCGCGCTGCTTTACAAATCTGCACAGCATGAGACTGTGGAACCGGGGAGAAACGATCACGGTACCATCGCGGATCGCGAGTGCACCACGGTACTAGCGCGGTAAACTTGGTAAAGATCGCGGAACCATCACGGTACGAGCACGAGACATTCAACAGAGAGGTTGATTGGGTAATTATCGCGGAACGGTGGCGGATTGCGGGACTAGGGGGAGACGAACACGGTACCATAGCGGATCGCGGGAGCATCACGATGCTAACGCGAAAGATTCTCTCAGGGGTGGTGGGAACCATTGGAATAACCCATATGTGGCATCGAAATAGGCCACATGTGGGTCATTACGATGCCATAGCGATGCAAATTTTCTCAGAGTATTTCGCTTATTTGTAGGAACTGAGAACTCGCACTTGGCACGTATTATACAGAAAGGGTCTACTACCCAATCAAATGAAAATCACAAAATTCATGTCTGAGGTTCTACTGTGCCTTTAACCCGCCCGCGCCAGCCGCAGTTGAGATTAAAATTTTTTTGCTTGAGACGGACCTGACTGTAAAGCCTAGCTTGCTCGGATGAGTCTGGGCGGAGCAGGCAGCGGAGCGGTCGGTGATGGTAAAATATAACAGTGATAAGGAGATTTTGGCATGATAAGCCCGATAAGCCTTACTTCGACCGGCTCGAAATGAGGAAGCTAGGCTATACATAGACCGAGCACTTGACAGCCAGGCTACAAATTTTGAGTGAATGTTCTCTACAGTTTCAGGAGACAAGAATAGGGAGTCTCGTCCAATGGAAAACTTTTTCGCTCAGCGAAGTATATATTTTCTTTCGAAATGTCAGCGAGCATAGAGTGAGGTGGACATAATTTTCTAAGTGATTATCCTACTATTATTGACATTCTATGTGTTATGCAGTCCGAAAGTGCACGTGATGTCCGCGGCTAAAGCTTGTTTTGCTGTACGGAGAGGAACTCCAACAAGTATGAACAAAACATAGTGAGCTTGTAAACTGTTCTGGCTTAAAAACGTACAAAACCTCTCGCCGAACTTGCACAAAATCACAACTCCTATTCACAACGTTCGAAAATAATGGAAACGCGAAAAACAAGGGGGATCTGCCCAAATCCGATTCTGCTGCGATCGCTAAAGGCATAAGTCGAGTCCAAATCCTCTCCGAACTGCTCGTCGACGAAAACAGAGCAGCAGTAGGAGAGACAGAAATAGAAGGAGATGGCTGAATAGGGCCGACAAGGAAATGCTGTCTAGAAAATTTATGGAAATGTACACCTCTAGAAACATTCTTAGGCGTAGAATCCGAGTATGAATTCTAGAGCAGCCTAACATCATTCTGTACAAAGTTGTAAGAGTTTCCAAAACTCTTCAAAACGGTCAGAAGAAGTCATTAGGTGATTTCTCAGTTGGTCCAAAAGATTGTTTCGAGGTGGGCTACAAAGCACAGAACAACCTGTAAGTATCTCTCGAGATTTGCGCTTATCTTGGAACGATCTCACACTGATTCCAAAGATGTTTCTGGAATCGTAAAGATCCACTTTTAACCGAGTTATGGCCCTTAGAAAATTGCCTAAAGATGAGCGGCAGAGGCGTAGTGAACGAGTCGGCTAAAGCTTGTACAGTCCACCTCCGCACTGCCGTTCACTCCGCAAAGTGCACGCTGATTGCGAAATCGTGGTGCGGCGCGGTTGCAAGTATCCCCAGACAAAGATGTAGGATCACCCGGGCACCAAAGGCAAAAACCGCCCGGGTGATCCCGCATCCCTGTCTGAGGATATTCGCAACCGCGCCGCAGCACGATTTCGCAATCAGCGTGCACTTTGCGGACTGAACGGCAGTGCGGAGGTGAACTGTAATTTCCGTCATTTGCAACCGGTTTGTGTACGTGATTCTGAATGACGAGAGAGACTGAGAATGAAGAGAAGAACGAGGCTCTTGATCAACCTACGACAAGAGGTGTGAAGTATCACACGGAGGGGGTCGGACCTTTGACCAAGAATCAAAATCGTTGTTCATTAGACGTGGAGGTGGTATTGAGAGCCAAACTGTCAGTATGGAGTAGGATGTTAGTGCTTAATGATAAATGTGGATATGGTAATATTAATAGCGTCATTCGCTCCGACAGACTCTAAAATTCAAGTAGCTCAGGTTTCGCAGGCTCTATTCCGCCAAGGGCCTAAACTTTTGCAAGGTTGGAAAACGATGGATAGTAGACTAATTCGAAAGGGAGTTGTTTAACACGCTATCTCTTCGAGCTTCGTCCCAGAGTGAACATTTTTTGGCTGCTCACAAGGTGTGATCCCATCCCAGGCAGGAAATTTTACGGCGCCCTGAGGGCACACAGGTGCAGTCTCGGGCCCGCGAACTATATTTAGAATATGACTGTCAGCATCTGGAATGTACCCATAATTTCATGGACGCACCTTCGAGCCGAAGAGCGCTACACCAGGTGGAAGATGTCGACAACAGGCTTCGTTTTCATCCATCTCTTATCAATCACATCGAAAGGATAAGCCCAAACTGAGGCTTCGCGCACCTCTGGACTCGGTGTCCGATAGATTTTCCGGAAGGATGGACGTTCAGCTGCGCAAATTCAGGATTTTTAGCGGTATCATTGCTTGTATGGCATCCGCTGTTGAAGAAGCTCACGGTTCAAGATGCTCGACGGGCGTCCAACACCTTTGTGACGGTCTCAGCGACTTTTTTTTCGAAATGGAGCCATGTCTCGGGATACACCATCACACGTTCCATCCACCGTTTAGGCAACATTATGCGATCCATGAGGAAGAAATCGCGTTGCCTCGAACTTCGTCACAAGATTGCCCGTCTTTACTTCGCAAGGTCTAACAAGAACACATTCCGCATTTGGAAGCCTCTGATCACAGAGTGGCAACTTAGGTTATTTTCTTCGACGATAAGAAGTTAAATGTGGAAGATTCTGTTTGCGAAAGCGTCAATGGAGAGGCTCCAGTAAAGAGCTGGCCTATGTCAGCAGACAGAGGCTCGGAGAAGGCAGCGTGATGGCGTGGTGGATTGGTCGGCACTGCATTTGTGCCGACCGGAGTGGGCTGAGAAAAGTACCGAGAAGTTTTGTTCACTCAACTACTCACGCAGTAACACCGATCCAATTGCGGACACATGGCGGGCCGAACAACACCCATCTCGCGATCTGACAGTATTGGGATGGACCCGGCTGATGGAGACAATTTTAAATGCTGCCCGCGATCCGACCGGCAAACTCCGCATGGGCCCGCGATCCGACCGATTGACCAATGACTGTCGTCGGTCCGACCGGAGCCTTAGCATCCTCACGCGATCGCCCCGGCAAGCACTTCGCTTACGGCACTTCGTCCGCCATATTCCCGCGATCAGCCCGGAGAGGTCTCCCACTAGGAACTGCTCTACACTTCCCGTGGCGATTTAGAAAACCATGTTGTCGTTGCTGTAGGTCTGTGGCAGTACATCAATGACGCGTACTTAAAATTCGAAGGATGACTGCAAGGATTCCAAAAATGACATCTTCATTGCTTCCCATCAGGGAATTTTTATGATGTTCAGAGAAAAACTTTCGGATTCGGCTCAAAACTTTCAACTGGAGGTTATTTAGGGCGCTGAACCCGAATCTAGGGTCTATTTGTCGCCAGAGGGTTACTGCAGGTTACGGTGGGCAAAATGCCTTTTAACTGGCGTTACTTACATTAGAATTTTGAAAATCGAAAAATGGACCTCAAATTCGTGTTCAGCGTCAGAAATACCACCCACAGTTGAATTTTGAGTCAAATCTGAGACTTTGACCGAGCTACCATATACCCACCGTAACCTACCGTTACCTATCGAAAATCGATAAACGGTTTGCAGATTCGTGTTAAAGGCAGTGTCCACGATAAACTTCGTCCTCGGTTTTTGGCTGGAAATCGAAAGTTCAGGGTCTTATTGGAGCACAAGAGTTGAAAGAACGAACGAAAGAGCTCCATACGGCTCCGAAGTCCGCTCGCGCTAGCCCTTCCGCTCGCGGTCGAGTTTTCCGTGGAACAGTTTGGTCCGCTTCTACATTAGCATTGGAGCGCGAGCGCGGCTGAGTTCTAGCATTGGGGCGCATTTGCGCGCGCTGTCTAGTTCAGGCCGATGCCCGCGCAACTCATCCACCGTTGAAATGTGGCTTTCAAGAAGAAGAGCTGATTTTGGATGTTTCGCAACGTTTTTCGTGATTCTTTCTTCACTGATGAAACAGTCAGACTCTAAACCTTCGTTTTCTGGTGGAAACTCGAAAACGATTTTCATTGTGGCCACTGCCTTTAAGCAGCTCGAATAACCCCTATGCAGAAGTTTTGAAGGCAGTGTTCACGATAAAAAATGCGTTTCACTTTCCCCTAGAAATGGGTAGTGGAGGGGCAAACTGTAACGTTGACGTAGAAAGAACCCATGAAAACAAGCCAGGAAAAGCTCCAAAAGAGCCCGAAGTTTTAAGGCCATTTACAGAATCAATAATGTACCAATCGAGGCTGTCGACAAAATCAAGGACCTTGGATTCATAGTTGATATCAAACTCACGTTCGATGAACATTGTGGGCACATTGCTGCCAAAGCGCAACAAAGGCTGTTTCTATTACTCAAGTCTTTGCGGTCTAAGGATCCGCATTTATTGACCAAAGCATATAAAATTTATGTACGTTCTATGGTGGAGTATGGAACCTGCGTTTTTGCACCGCATAAGCGCAAGTTTATTAAAAAAATAGAAAGGGTGCAAAATAGCTTTACGAGGAAAGTCTTTTTTAATGCGATGGGATTCTCTTATAGCGCAATACTCACGGGTTACCTTAGGAATAGAAGGTTGCACTTGGAGACCCTTGCTATTCGTAGGAGGAGAAATGATTTGCTCATGATTTTTAAAATGCTAAATGGACTCGTTGGTTTGAAATTATCTGAGTTTTTCACGCTGAGACGTTCGAAGACACGAGGGCAAAGTTTCAAACTTAGCTTTCCCAGGCCTCGTTCTCAAATAAGGCGACATTTCTTCACAACTCGTGCGGGATTGGACTATCTAAGCCTGAGTAAGAAGTTGCAAGTGCCGGCTACCTGTTTTGGCTTCAAAACGGTGGTCGGTCGGTATCTTCAACAGGAACCATTGGTGTTTTAGTCTTGGTTTAGTTTTTTTTTACTAGTTCTATAGTGTTCGAATTGATTGTGTTCAGTTTGTTGATTTTTAGATTTTTTTCTAAATGTCATATCACATGTGCTTGCGCATGTAATAAATTTGAAATTTGAAGTTGCCACTTCGAGCGCAAGGCAAACCCCTAAAGCGCAACACACGCCCACCGACGTGAACAAATGAATGCTCGAGATCGTGAGAGGAGCGATGATTTCCAATTATTAGCCCCATTCTTCCCTTCGTTCTCAACTTCTCTCTTTACTCAGGTCAGCTCGCATACATCGGCTGCAAAAGACGGAAGTTACAAGCCTCGGACAACTCGTCCACCATGTTTCCTTAGCTCAATTTTTGAGAGACCATAACTCCGATCTCAGAAGGCCTTGTAGGGTTTCAGAGACATCGTTGGAATCAGCATGGGGCCGTTCTCAAGATAGGCGGGGAAACAGAAAAACGATTTTCATGGTGAACACTGCCTTTAAGGCAATTTCATCGTAGCATTCTCGAAATCGTCAAAGGTCGCGCATGGCCAGCAAAATTTCCCCCAGTTATGAGGCTTCGGACCAAATCAGACGGAATTTTTCAAATATTGACAAATGGGCCTCAGATTCGTAATCAGCACCCAAACCAGCCGCTAGAAAAAAATTTGAGCTTAGTCTGACACAATTTTTTGAACATCCTAAAAGTTTTTGAACATTCGTGAACCACTTTTCTCTTCGCAAAGCTTTGAAAATGCCCACATTTGGAAATCTCTGTTAAATCTCTGACGCATTTAGGGGACTTGGATAAAGGACTATGCTTGCCGTGTCCCATACAGGGATGAGCGGAATCGCGATTTCCGATTTCCGATGGTTTTTGACCTTCCAATTTCCGATTTCCGAAAAAAAAACCTAAAAATGCGGAAGAAATCGGAAATATCCACGAAATCAGAATTTTTTACACTTTGCCCTACCAAGATCCTACGGCGTTATTTTGGGCGCTGAACTCGAACTGAGGTTCGTCTTCACTTTTTGCAAAGCCAGGGTTGATAATAAATGGGTTTTCGACGTGAGTTAACCACCACCTTGGAAGGCGAGTTTACCACCAACCTTACGCGAGTAGACCGCCAGGTCTGTACTAGCTTACCAATCTTCAAATTCGATAGGAAGACATCCAGCACGCCGTAGAAAGCGTGAAGGCTCCCAGTGACATCGTGCAAAATGTGCACGGGACCCCAGTGAAAGTGTGCAGGATCTGTGCCGGACTCTAGTGGGAGTGTGCAGGGTGTGTGCTGGACCCGGGTGGGAGTATGCAGGATGTGAGACGGATCACAGTGGAAGTGTGCAGGGTGTGAGCAGGACTTCTCAGTAAAGTCCTACACGCTTTCCACCACGTCCTGCGCACCTCCAGCAAAGTCCTGCACATATTCCTTCCCCAGCGTCCTGCACACTCTCGCTCAAGTCCTGATCGGATTCCTCGACCTCCTACACACTCCCAGTGAAGTCTTGCACACATTCCACGACACTCTTCACACATTCCTCGACTTCTTGCCCACTCCCAGAGATGTCCTGCGCACATTCCATGACCCCTGCACAATCTCAGTGATCCCGTACACAATCTGCACGCTCCCTAGGGATCCCGCTCATCTGCATACTCCCACGGAGGTCCTGAATACATCCTACACACACCCTCTGTGGGATCATGCGCCACTTCGTCAGCGTCCTGAATGCTTTTCACTACGGCTTGAGAACTCTTCAGCAAAAGCAAGCGAAAGGAACACGTGCCATCGTATCCGATCTCGCGTTAAAGGCATCGTACGCGTCGGAAACCACTCACCGTTTTTCGGGTTGGATTATAGATTGGGCCCGCCTGAGAAAGTAGGTAGAGTTTTTAGGTCACCAGCGCTTAATTGTGAAAATATAGGGAATCAAATGGCTCGAGCTCCGTCAAAAGAGTATCACCTCTATCACCTGTCCTCCCGTTGATCATCGACAGTGTCGAGCGGGCGCCAGTAACGTCTCCATTCGTCCCTATGGCGCGCCAAAATTGGCCAGGAAATCCTACTCGCTCTAGGAAGATTAAGACTCTCGCTCTTTTCGTCAAGGCTCTTGGTGAAGCAATCCGACCATCGTGTTGGAGGACGGCCAGTAGTGCGCCTGAAGTCCCGTGGTACCCAATCTGTTACAACTCTTGTCCAACGGTTATCCTCGAAACGCATTACGTGCCCGGCCCACCTGATTTTCGACGACTTAGCATGTTCGACCGCGTCCCTGATTTTTGACCGTCTGCGTAGCTTGGAACTCCTACTCTGGCAAACTGGGGCGTCGACAACAGGTTGCTGCGCCCGCCATGAGTCACCGCTGGCCAACGCGCCGATATTCGGCAGGGCCGTGGCCGGGAGTTATGATCTGGTCGATGTCGAGCTGTTGCACAGCAATTACTGCCGCGAGTTATGATCTCGTCGATATCAACCTGTTGCACAGCTAACGCTCTAGATACAAGGGAAGTATACGACGCATTTTTCAGGCATGCTGTGAGTGATGAATGCGCAGCCGGTTCAATTACCCAAGTTTGCGGTGCATTGGCCCCGCCCAGCATCTGGAGGTCCTGCCTATCCGGTGGTGATCCCAGTGGAGGCTGGGCGACCCAGCAGCGACGCGTGTCGGAGTGCCGACCGCGACGCGTGTCGGAGTGCCAACCGCGACGCGTGTCGGTAAAAAGTCGTACCTAAGCTATATGAAACAGTACTGTAGGATGTGAACTGGTGGTAAATAGGCCGCTTAACGGGACACATCGAGTTGTCAACAGCCCGACAACAGGCGGACGTCGCTGGACAACGGGCAGGTCTCAGGCTGACAATACGCGCGATTTGACTTGTCAACAGGGAGCGGTTTATGAGATGACAACTTATCGACCTGTTGTCGACGCCCCAGTTTGCCAGAGTAACTCCTTCTCTCACTTGCGTGAAACGTGATACTCCAAGCATGCTTGGAGTGTCAAAAGAGTATCTACATAAAAATTGTTCAATACAGAAGAATAAGCCCAGGTTTTTTTGGTGGGCACAGTTAAGAAGGGAGGGTTAAAGAATTTGCTGAACGCTTTTCCGATTTCCGAAATCCGATGGTTTTTCGAGTTCCGATTTCCGAATTCCAATTTCCGAAATTTTGAAGGTCGTTCCGATTTCCGCATTAAAGAAAAAAATTTCCGCGCATCCCTGGGCCCATACCTACAACAGTCAACGCACGGTTCTATAAGAGCCCTCGGGTAATGTAAGGTATGCCCTAGTCAGCGCCATCGGTCTGACCGGCGTTACTGAGTATCACCGTTTCTTCGTGATCGAAGACGTTACTGATTCCGGTATGCTCAGGAAAATGCATCTATCCATGCGACTCGGTAAAAAAAACAATATTAGTTTAGGAACAATCATGTCGTCAATTTGCCTAAGCGCCGACTCTAGCATCTTGGAAAAATCTATGGGCATAATTACTCGGAAATTTTTCAAGATCGAGACTTAGCGCGGCAAAGTAAATGCTCCGAAGCACAGCTTTCTAGACGCGTGATGCGTACCCGATCAAAATGTTCTGAAGCGGCTCAGTGAGGATATTTCAAACTGATTCCACGCAGTAGTGCTGCAACTTCATACACATAACTTTTTGTTGCAGATTTTACGACAAGAATTTGATAACTTGTGGTCAGGGGTCTCACCTATAGTGAAATGCCGTGCAGCTTTGTCAGGATTAAGGAGCTACAACTTGAATCGCTGGCTAGCAGAAGGAAGAGGTTCGATCTTCTGATGGTTTATAAGATCTTGTATGACCTTGTGGGACTCAAGCCAAACGATTTCCTCTAACTCAGGGCATCTACCACAAGAGGCAGCAGTTATAAGCTCGTCCGCAACATAGCCAGGAGGAGTTTGAGGCACTACTTCTTTGTTAAAAGAGCAGGAAGTGAGTTGGAAAAGTTACTAAAAAGGGGCAACCTCCCTACAACTCTTTCCGCGTTAAAACGTAGCTTGCATCAGTACTTGATGACTGAGGATAATTGAGCCTGTTTCAATTCATATTGCAACTGTATCCGTTTCCTGTTTTTTTATATTCAGTGTTTTTCATTTGTTTTCCTATGGAACTTCATTATGCAGGCATGACCTGTAATAAACAAATACAAACAAAACTTGTTATGTTTTTGAAGTGTTCGTATATCTAAGCAACAAGCGAAAAATTAAGTCTGTTGTATAGTGGGAAGTCAAACCTATTCGCAACCCTTTGATGTGATCCATCGTTTTCGGCATAGCAGATTGCATAGGAACTGATTTTCGTACTCAAAATCTTCGTTCAACTTCCAATCCATCAAATTTTAAAACGGTCGTACACTATACATTGGATCCGATTCGGATAATTACGGATATCCGTCCGAATGATTCGAAATTTAGACGATTCGGTACCCGAATCACCGAAAAAACGCCAAAACCGAACCGAGCCGAAATCTAAATCACCGAAAAAAACGCCAAAACCGAATCGAACCGAAATCCGATTCATCGAAAAAACGCCAAATCCGAATCGAACCGAAATCCGATTCACCGAAAAGCCGCCAAATCCGAATCGAACCGAAATCCGATTCACCGAATTACACAGGATTCGATTCATGAATCGAGTTTTCGATTATCCGAAATGCGTCACGATTCGATTCAATCGTGCTACTTTAAAGGATTCAATAGTGATCCACATACGCTCTCCAATAGCGACGCGAGCGCGGGTTACATTCCGATTTTTTTTTCAGAATTTTCTGGTTGTGTCTTTGCTTCTCCTTCGCTGTCAGTCTACGGTACTTTTCCTGACTGTGATTGTTTACCGTATTGAAAGTCTGTCTTTGCGCTTGCCAGTGGCCGTTTCAATGTTTCAAAATTCTTTCATATACATTTTCAGATATTTGCAGCTATATTCTTCTTCCCTAGTGCAATCCCAATAATCCGCGTCTATCTCTCCGGTACGTTTTCTTTTTAGACTCCTTTAATTACCGCCATAGAATTAGAAGTCGCTGCTGGTTGCGGACAGAGAAATTGATTCGGCGGCAACTCATATTTAGGGTTTTTTCATCATTTCGTTGCTTCGATAGCGGAACGGGCCGTTTTTCCAACTAGTTTAGTGCTAAAACTAAAGTATTGATTATTCCATTATTGTCTCGAAGATGATTGCAAGTTTTCTGAACTTTTCCTCTCGCACTTCAGAGCACACATATCTGAAGCGATTTCTTCTGCATCTCCGAGGAATTACAGCGAGTCACACACGATGTCTCATTCCTGACGGCCTTCGTCACGAAACATCAAAACCCCAAATATGGTTTTCATCGTGTACGATGCCTTTAAAGAAGGTGAAGAACTGAATGCTTAGAAGACTTGACGGATTAGATGTGGAAGTTAGGGTTTGCGCGAGAATCCTCTTAGAGCGTAAAAGCGACGAAAAGAAAAATTATTTGCCGTCTTTTCAGTTGTTGGGTCCGCAATCAACAGTAACGAAGCATTCAATTTTACTGCGAAGACCACAAAACAATCGGAAACAGCACATTGGAAACGGTACCGATAATTTCGCCGATTCGGAACGCGGGTGCTATCTGCTCGGGTCACGGCGGGTTGCGACTGCGATTCGTTCACATACATCTCACTGGGACGCCCCACCTTTTTGCCTAAGGGTTCGAAAAGCTCTCAAAATATGCTTTAAATGTGGTGCTCTGTTTTAACTCCATTCAGACATTCGTAGTAGTCGACCTGTTGCCGGGTCAAAATTGGTATCGCACACCCTGAATGCCACTTCACTTTGATCCTATCTACCCGTCGCCGGTAACTGCGCGTTGAAAACCGCCGCGCGCGGCGTCGCATACCCGACGTGGCGGTTAAGGCGCACGCGCGTCGTTTCGCATTAGGTCGCGCTCACGAACAGCAAGGAATTGAGCCGAATCAAGTCATTCGTTCGCAAGGCACGAATTAGAGAATTAATGCCGTAATGAAGTACAATTGGCCGTATTTATCTCACAAATAGATGGTATAGTACACATAATTGGCGCTAGATAAGTCGATAATGAGGAATTTCTAAATATTACTAGCAACTACCATTCAACCCATGGTCAAGCAAATGAGTCTAGAATTTTGAAAAGAAATTATCTGTCATTGTTGGAAAGTTCTATCCAGTTAGGCCTTCAAGAAACTCTAAACATTTTTTTGAATTCTGTTGGTCAAAACATTATTTTCGGATAACATACGTATGTAATGGACTGTTGGCTAGGCTGAACACCATTGAAAGGTCCGTTCTCAGGTTTCCAAACGAGATTCGGGAAGGTTCCAGTACGTCCATCGCAGACGATGATTAGGATGCGACTATAACTTTGCCTCATAAACCACGAAATCCTTTGGAATGGTTAGAAAAATAGAGCTAGTGAATCTTGATCTGAAGCTCGGAGAGCCGTCTAGAATAGTTTCGAGATTGTTTTTCGACGCTTAGGGACTATAAATGTATTTCTGAGACCTTAGCCGGTGCTGTGTAGAATGAAAAAAATCTAGACTGACATAACAGAGCCATATCGTTCCTGGTTTTCCCCCAGGTAGACTGCTGGAAATGTTTGTGGAGAAAGTCAAAGAACCCAAGTTTACACTCGAAACACATTCTGAATACTAGAGTGATGTGAGGGGTGAGATCCAGTGAGATATGTGCACACGTGACGCAGCCGCAACGAGAAGTGAGCTGGGACGAATAGACAGAATGCTTAAAGACACAGACCAACCTCGAAACCGAATTTTCGTTTTCCTGCTTATCTAAGCGAAAATTACTCGTTGATCGCAATGGTGTGTTCAGAGTCGCTCAGAACTCACTACGAACGGAGTTATAGCCTCTCAAAGATTCTGATTTTGAAAGGTGTGAAGTTCGCGGACGAGTTGTCTCGAGTCTGTTTTTTTCTCGTTATTCGCAGCCATCGTTCTGAAGCAGACCACAATATGAAGCCAGGCCGAGAACAAACGGAAGAACATAGATTTTGAATAAAATCAATCGCGGTTCTCTTCCCTACTGAGATCGAAAGCTTGACGGTGGGCGTCACCCATTTTTTTCTTTGAAGGGGGCGTGGTCGGCTTTTACCTCGCCTTTTCTCGCTTATTTGGGCGAATTGAGATTCCGCGCTTGGCAGGGTTACTATACATGGCGGTCGGAATATAATATCAAAAATTACCCCTGAGGTTGGACTGTGCCTTTAACTTTTGTAGTGTCTCCTATTACCCACGAAGGCTTGGGAAACCCATCATGACCGTGAGCACGTATACCATCTTCTAGATAACTAGAACCATCAATCGTCAGTGAGGTTCCTATGAAATGAAACCATCCATTGCTACGCCGTGTTTGTTGCGACATGGATCACGCGAAATTGTTTGTATTTTTTGTGTTCAAAGAATGGCTTGTACACAGCGAAACGGCGTGATGTTTCCACCATTTGATGGGGTTCGCGTTCTCTCGCGTCTCTAGCGTGATGTTTCCACCATTAGATGGGGTTCTCGTTCGACGAGAACCCCATCAAATGGTGGGAACATCAGGCTAGAGATTTTCCACTTACTGCTCAAGCAGTTCCTGACTACTGCGTGGCCCAGGCCGGGTCAGTAGATTGCGAAAGAATTTTTAGGTAAGCAAATAGTGGCTTGGTTTTACGTCTTCTTCTTATAACTTGTATATACAGTTGTGCTGGACTCATTTTCGGCAACAAACGCATAGGCCGGCTCCTTCGTAGGGAATGCCAGGACGCTCCTCATGATGAAGGCTCACACATGTGAAGTGAATAAAAGGTGAGTAGAACGTGAAAAATCCCATGGTGTTACGTTTAGATAATTCCACTTTATTTTCAGGCTCTCTCGTTTCTGGACTGAGGAGGAATACGCAGCATGCAATGGGGATACAATGGACGCTGATGACAGCTCAGAGAGCGAAAGCGAAGATTCGGAGTGGATGAGGCATTTATATGAAGAAATCGTGCATCAAATACAGATGGTGAAATTGAAAATTTTTGATGTGATCGAAAATATTATGAATAAATGGATTCTGAGAAAAAAAATTTGGCTTCTAACGTATACGTGAAAACATCAACAGCTCTTCAAGCGCGCGCAGGGAATACTGTCTTCAGTTCAGACCGTATGTAGCAAAATTGTGGGATGATCCCTCTCCAATAGCTTTTTCCTATTGTATCCGGCTCATTATCCGAATCGAGTATCCGAATCCGAGTGGAGTGACCGAAAAAAGACCAAATCCGAATCGAACCGAAATCCGATTCACCGTAAAAACGCCAAATCCGAATCGAACCAAAATCCGAATCACCGAAAAAAGGCGAAATCCGAATCGAACCGAAATCCGAATCACCGAAAAAAGACCGAATCGAACCGAAATCCGAATCACCGAAAAAGGGCAAAATCCGAATCGAACCGAAATCCGAATCACCGAAAAAGGGCGAAATCCTAATCGAACCGAAATCCGAATCACCGAAACCGAATCGAACCGAAATCCGAATCACCGAAATCCGAATCACCGAAAAAGGGCGAAATCCGAATCGGGCCGAAATCCGAATCACCGAAAAACCGAATCGAACCGAAATCCGAATCACCGAAAAAGGGCGAAATCCGAATCGAGCCGAAATCGGAATCACCGAAAAAAGACCAAATCCGAATCGAACCGAAATCCGAGTCACCGGAAAAGGGCGAAATCCGAATCGAACCGAAATCCGAATCACCGAAAAAGACCGAATCGAACCGAAATCCGAATCACCGAAAAGGGCAAAATCCGAATCGAACCGAAATCTGAATCACCGAAAAAGACCAAATCCGAACCGAACCGAAATCCGAATCAGAGAAAAAGGGCGAAATCCGAATCACCGAAAAAAGACCGAATCGAACCGAAATCCGAATCACCGAAAAAGGGCAAAATCCGAATCGAACCGAAATCCGAATCACCGAAAAAAGACCAAATCGGAATCGAACCGAAATCCGGTTCACCGAAAAAAGACCGAATCGAACCGAAATCGGAATCACCGAAAAAGGGCGAAATCCGAATCGAACCGAAATCCCAATCACCGAAAAAGGGCGAAATCCGAATCGAACCGAAATCCGAATCACCGAAAAAGGGCGAAATCCGAATCGAACCAAAATCCGAATCACCGAAAAAGGGCGAAATCCGAATCGAACCGAAATCCGAATCACCGAAAAAGGGTGGAATCCGAATCGAACCGAAATCCGAATCACCGAAAAAAGACCAAATCCGAATCGAACCGAAATCCGAGTCACCGAAAAAGGGCGAAATCCGAATCGAACCGAAATCCGGTTCACCGAAAAAAGACCGAATCGAACCGAAATCCGAATCACTGAAAAAGGGCAAAATCTGAATCGAACCGAAATCCGAATCACCGAAAAAAGACCAAATCCGAATCGAACCGAAATCCGGTTCACCGAAAAAACGCCAAATCCGAATCGAACCGAAATCCGATTCACCGAAAAAGGGCGAAATCCGAATCGAACCGAAATCCGAGTCACCGAAAAAGGGCGAAATCCGAATCGAACCGAAATCCGGTTCACCGAAAAAAGACCGAATCGAACCGAAATCCGAATCACCGAAAAAGGGCAAAATCCGAATCGAACCGAAATCCGAATCACCGAAAAAAGGCCAAATCCGAATCGAACCGAAATCCGAGTCACCGAAAAAGGGCGAAATCCGAATCGAACCGAAATCCGGTTCACCGAAAAAAGACCGAATCGAACCGAAATCCGAATCACCGAAAATAGGCAATATCCGAATCGAACCGAAATACGAATCACCGAAAAAAGACCAAATCCGAATCGAACCGAAATCCGGTTCACCGAAAAAACGCCAAACCCGAATCGAACCGAAATCCGATTCACCGAAGAAGGGCGAAATCCGAATCGAACCGAAATCCGAATCACCGAAAAAAGACCAAATCCGAATCGAACCGAAATCCGGTTCACCGAAAAAAGACCGAATCGAGCCGAAATCCGAATCACCGAAAAAGGGCGAAATCCGAATCGAACCGAAATCCCAATCACCGAAAAAGGGCGAAATCCGAATCGAACCGAAATCCGAATCACCGAAAAAGGGCGAAATCCGAATCGAACCGAAATCCGAATCACCGAAAAAAGACCAAATCCGAATCGAACCGAAATCCGAGTCACCGAAAAAGGGCGAAATCCGAATCGAACCGAAATCCGGTTCACCGAAAAAAGACCGAATCGAACCGAAATCCGAATCACCGAAAAAGGGCAAAATCCGAATCGAACCGAAATCCGAATCACCGAAAAAAGACCAAATCCGAATCGAACCGAAATCCGGTTCACCGAAAAAACGCCAAATCCGAATCGAACCGAAATCCGATTCACCGAAAAAGGGCGAAATCCGAATCGAACCGAAATCCGAGTCACCGAAAAAGGGCGAAATCCGAATCGAACTGAAATCCGAATCGCCGAAAAAAGACCGAAGCGAACCGAAATCCGAATCACCGAAAAAGGGCAAAATCCGAATCGAACCGAAATCCGAATCACCGAAAAAAGGCCAAATCCGAATCGAACCGAAATCCGAGTCACCGAAAAAGGGCGAAATCCGAATCGAACCGAAATCCGGTTCACCGAAAAAAGACCGAATCGAACCGAAATCCGAATCACCGAAAAAGGGCAATATCCGAATCGAACCGAAATACGAATCACCGAAAAAAGACCAAATCCGAATCGAACCGAAATCCGGTTCACCGAAAAAACGCCAAACCCGAATCGAACCGAAATCCGATTCACCGAAGAAGGGCGAAATCCGAATCGAACCGAAATCCGAATCACCGAAAAAAGACCAAATCCGAATCGAACCGAAATCCGATTCACCGAAAAAGGGCGAAATCCGAATCGAACCGAAATCCGAGTCACCGAAAAAGGGCGAAATCCGAATCGAACCGAAATCCGGTTCACCGAAAAAAGACCGAATCGAACCGAAATCCGAATCACCGAAAAAGGGCAAAATCCGAATCGAACCGAAATCCGAGTCACCGAAAAAGGGCGAAATCCGAATCGAACCGAAATCCGAGTCACCGAAAAAGGGCGAAATCCGAATCGAACCGAAATCCGGTTCACCGAAAAAAGACCGAATCGAACCGAAATCCGAATCACCGAAAAAGGGCAATATCCGAATCGAACCGAAATACGAATCACCGAAAAAAGACCAAATCTGAATCGAACCGAAATCCGAATCACCGAAAAAGGGCGAAATCCGAATCGAACCGAAATCCGGTTCACCGAAAAAAGACCGAATCGAACCGAAATCCGAATCACCGAAAAAGGGCAAAATCCGAATCGAACCGAAATCCGAATCACCGAAAAAAGACCAAATCCGAATCGAACCGAAATCCGAATCACCGAAAAAGGGCGAAATCCGAATCGAACCGAAATCCGAATCACCGAAAAAAGACCGAATCGAACCGAAATCCGAATCACCGAAAAAGGGCAATATCCGAATCGAACCGAAATACGAATCACCGAAAAAAGACCAAATCCGAATCGAACCGAAATCCGGTTCACCGAAAAAACGCCAAACCCGAATCGAACCGAAATCCGAATCACCGAAAAAGGGCGAAATCCGAATCGAACCGAAATCCGAATCACCGAAAAAGGGCGAAATCCGAATCGAACCGAAATCCGAATCACCGAAAAAGGGCGAAATCCGAATCGAACCGAAATCCGAATCACCGAAAAAGGGCGAAATCCGAATCGAACCGAAATCCGAATCACCGAAAAAGGGCGAAATCCGAATCACCGAAAAAAGACCAAATCCGAATCGAACCGAAATCCGAATCCCCGAAAAAGGGCGAAATCCGAATCGAACCGAAATCCGGTTCACCGAAAAAAGACCGAATCGAACCGAAATCCGAATCACCGAAAAAGGGCAAAATCCGAATCGAACCAAAATCCGAATCACCGAAAAAAGACCAAATCCGAATCGAACCGAAATCCGGTTCACCGAAAAACGACCAAATCCGAATCGAACCGAAATCCGAATCACCGAAAAAGACCGAAATCCGAATCGAACCGAAATCCGAATCACCGAAAAAGGGCGAAATCCGAATCGAACCGAAATCCGAATTTCACCGAAAAAGCGAAATCCGGAATCGAACCGAAATCCGAATCACCGAAAAAGGGCAAAATCCGAATCGAACCGAAATCCGAATCACCGAAAAAGACCAAATCCGAATCGAACCGAAATCCGAATCACCGAAAAAGGGCGAATCCGAATCGAACCGAAATCCGAATCACCGAAAAAGGGCAAAATCCGAATCGAACCGAAATACGAATCACCGAAAAAGACCAAATCCGAATCGAACCGAAATCCGAATCACCGAAAAACGCCAAATCCGAATCGAACCGAAATCCGAATCACCGAAAAAGAAAATCCGAATCGAACCGGAAATCCGAATCACCGAAAAGGGCGAAATCCGAATCGAACCGAAATCCGAATCACCGAAAAAGACCAAATCCGAATCGAACCGAAATCCGAATCACCGAAAAAGGGCGAAATCCGAATCGAACCGAAATCTGAATCACCGAAAAGGGCGAAATCCGAATCGAACCGAAATCCGAATCACCGAAAAAGGGCGAAATCCGAATCGAACCGAAATCCGAATCACCGAAAAAGACCAAATCCGAATCGAACCGAAATCCGAATCACCGAAAAAGGGCGAAATCCGAATCGAACCGAAATCCGAATCACCGAAAAAGACCAAATCCGAATCGAACCGAAATCCGAATCACCGAAAAAGGGCGAAATCTGAATCGAACCGAAATCCGAATCACCGAAAAAGACCGAAATCCGAATCGAACCGAAATCCGAATCACCGAAAAAGACCAAATCCGAATCGAACCGAAATCCGAGTCACCGAAAAAGGGCGAAATCCGAATCGAACCGAAATCCGAGTCACCGAAAAAGGGCGAAATCCGAATCGAACTGAAATCCGGTTCACCGAAAAAAGACCGAATCGAACCGAAATCCGAATCACCGAAAAGGGCAAAATCCGAATCGAACCGAAATCCGAATCACCGAAAAAAGGCCAAATCCGAATCGAACCGAAATCCGATTCACCGAAAAAACGCCAAAACCGAATCGAACCGAAATCCGAATCACCGAAAAAGACCAACTGAATCGAACCGAAATCCGAATCACCGAAAAAGGGCAAAATCCGAATCGAACCGAAATCCGAATCACCGAAAAAGACCAAATCCGAATCGAACCGAAATCCGAATCACCGAAAAAGGGCAAATCCGAATCGAACCGAAATCCGAATCACCGAAAAGGGCGAAATCCGAATCGAACCGAAATCCGAATCACCGAAAAGGGCGAAATCCGAATCGAACCGAAATCCGAATCACCGAAAAGGGCGAAATCCGAATCGAACCGAAATCCGAATCACCGAAAAAGACCAAATCCGAATCGAACCGAAATCCGAATCACCGAAAAAGGGCGAAATCCGAATCGAACCGAAATCCGAATCACCGAAAAGGGCGAAATCCGAATCGAACCGAAATCCGAATCACCGAAAACAGACCAAATCAGAGTCGAACCGAAATCCGAATCACCGAAAAAGACCAAATCCGAATCGAACCGAAATCCGAATCACCGAAAAAGGGCGAAATCCGAATCGAACCGAAATCCGAATCACCGAAAAAAGACCGAATCGAACCGAAATCCGAATCACCGAAAAAGGGCAAAATCCGAATCGAACCGAAATCCGAATCACCGAAAAGACCAAATCCGAATCGAACCGAAATCCGAATCACCGAAAAAGGGCGAAATCCGAATCGAACCGAAATCCGAATCACCGAAAAGGGCGAAATCCGAATCGAACCGAAATGAATCACCGAAAAAGGGCGAAATCCGAATCGAACCGAAATCCGAATCACCGAAAAAGACCAAATCCGAATCGAACCGAAATCCGAATCACCGAAAAGGGCGAAATCCGAATCGAACCGAAATCCGAATCACCGAAAAGGGCGAAATCCGAATCGAACCGAAATCCGAATCACCGAAAAAGGGCGAAATCCGAATCGAACCGAAATCCGAATCACCGAAAAAGACCAAATCCGAATCGAACCGAAATCCGAATCACCGAAAAAGGCGAAATCCGAATCGAACCGAAATCCGAATCACCGAAAAAGGCGAAATCCGAATCGAACCGAAATCCGAATCACCGAAAAAGGGCGAAACTGAATCGAACCGAAATCCGAATCACCGAAAAGGGCAAAATCCGAATCGAACCGAAATCCGAATCACCGAAAAAGACCAAATCCGAATCGAACCGAAATCCGAATCACCGAAAAGGGCGAAATCCGAATCGAACCGAAATCCGAATCACCGAAAAAAGACCGAATCGAACCGAAATCCGAATCACCGAAAAAGGGCAAAATCCGAATCGAACCGAAATCCGAATCACCGAAAAAAGACCAAATCCGAATCGAACCGAAATCCGGTTCACCGAAAACGCCAAACCCGAATCGAACCAAAATCCGATTCACCGAAGAAGGGCGAAATCCGAATCGAACCGAAATCCGAATCACCGAAAAAAGACCAAATCCCAATCGAACCGAAATCCGGTTCACCGAAAAAAGACCGAATCGAGCCGAAATCCGAATCACCGAAAAAGGGCGAAATCCGAATCGAACCGAAATCCCAATCACCGAAAAAGGGCGAAATCCGAATCGAACCGAAATCCGAATCACCGAAAAAGGGCGAAATCCGAATCGAACCGAAATGCGAATGACCGAAAAAGGGCAATATCCGAATCGAACCGAAATACGAATCACCGAAAAAAGACCAAATCTGAATCGAACCGGAAATCCGAATCACCGAAAAAGACCAAATCCGAATCGAACCGAAATCCGAATCACCGAAAAAGACGAAATCCGAATCGAACCGAAATCCGAATCACCGAAAAAGACCGAATCGAACCGAAATCCGAATCACTGAAAAGGGCAAAATCCGAATCGAACCGAAATCCGAATCACCGAAAAGGGCAAAATCCGAATCGAACCGAAATCCGAATCACCGAAAAAGCCAAATCCGAATCGAACCGAAATCCGAATCACCGAAAAAGGGCGAAATCCGAATCGAACCGAAATCCGAATCACCGAAAAAAGACCGAATCGAACCGAAATCCGAATCACCGAAAAAAGACCGAATCGAACCGAAATCCGAATCACCGAAAAAGGGCAAAATCCGAATCGAACCGAAATCCGAATCACCGAAAAAGGGCGAAATCCTAATCGAACCGAAATCCGAATCACCGAAAAAGGGCGAAATCCGAATCGAACCGAAATCCGAATCACCGAAAAAGGGCGAAATCCGAATCGAACCGAAATCCGAATCACCGAAAAAGGGCGAAATCCGAATCGAGCCGAAATCCGAATCACCGAAAAAAGACCAAATCCGAATCGAACCGAAATCCGAGTCACCGGAAAAGGGCGAAATCCGAATCGAACCGAAATCCGAATCGCCGAAAAAGGACCGAATCGAACCGAAATCCGAATCACCGAAAAAGGGCAAAATCCGAATCGAACCGAAATCCGAATCACCGAAAAAGGGCAAAATCCGAATCGAACCGAAATCCGAATCACCGAAAAAGGGCCGAATCGAACCGAAATCCGAATCACCGAAAAGGGCGAAATCCGAATCGAACCGAAATCCGAATCACCGAAAAAGGGCGAAATCCGAATCGAACCGAAATCCGAATCACCGAAAAAGACTCGAAATCCGAATCGAACCGAAATCCGAATCACCGAAAAGGGGCAAAATCCGAATCGAACCGAAATCCGAATCACCGAAAAAGACCGAAATCCGAATCGAACCGAAATCCGAATCACCGAAAAAGGGCGAAATCCGAATCGAACCGAAATCCGAATCACCGAAAAAGACCAAATCCGAATCGAACCGAAATCCGAATCACCGAAAAGGGCGAAATCCGAATCGAACCGAAATCCGAATCACCGAAAAAGACCGAATCGAACCGAAATCCGAATCACCGAAAAGGGCAAAATCCGAATCGAACCGAAATCCGAATCACCGAAAAAGACCAAATCCGAATCGAACCGAAATCTGAATCACCGAAAAAGGGCGAAATCCGAATCGAACCGAAATCCGAATCACCGAAAAAGACCGAATCGAACCGAAATCCGAATCACCGAAAAGGGCGAAATCCGAATCGAACCGAAATCCGAATCACCGAAAAAGACGAAATCCGAATCGAACCGAAATCCGAATCACCGAAAAGGGCGAAATCCGAATCGAACCGAAATCCGAATCACCGAAAAAGGGCGACTGAATCGAACCGAAATCCGAATCACCGAAAAAGGGCAAATCCGAATCGAACCGAAATCCGAATCACCGAAAAAGACCAAATCCGAATCGAACCGAAATCCGAATCACCGAAAAGGGCGAAATCCGAATCGAACCGAAATCCGAATCACCGAAAAAGACCGAATCGAACCGAAATCCGAATCACCGAAAAAGGGCAAAATCCGAATCGAACCGAAATCCGAATCACCGAAAAAGACCAAATCCGAATCGAACCGAAATCCGGTTCACCGAAAAAGGGCTAAATCCGAATCGAACCGAAATCCGAATCACCGAAAAAGGGCGAAATCCGAATCGAACCGAAATCCGAATCACCGAAAAGGGCGAAATCCGAATCGAACAGAAATCCGAATCACCGAAAAAAGACCAAATCCGAATCGAACCGAAATCCGAATCACCGAAAAAGGGCGAAATCCGAATCGAACCGAAATCCGAATCACCGAAAAAGGGCGAAATCCGAATCGAACCGAAATCCGAATCACCGAAAAAGGGCGAAATCCGAATCGAACCGAAATCCGAATCACCGAAAAAAGACCAAATCCGAATCGAACCGAAATCCGAATCACCGAAAAAGGCGAAATCCGAATCGAACCGAAATCCGAATCACCGAAAAAGGGCGAAATCCGAATCGAACCGAAATCCGGTTCACCGAAAACGCCAAATCCGAATCGAACCGAAATCCGAATCACCGAAAAAGGGCAAAATCTGAATCGAACCGAAATCCGAATCACCGAAAAAGACCAAATCTGAATCGAACCGAAATCCGGTTCACCGAAAACGCAGAATCCGAATCGAACCGAAATCCGAATCACCGAAAAAGGGCGAAATCCGAATCGAACCGAAATCCGAATCACCGAAAAAGGGCGAAATCCGAATCGAACCGAAATCCGAATCACCGAAAAAGGGCGAAATCCGAATCGAACCGAAATCCGAATCACCGAAAAAGATCCGAAAAAGACCGAATCGAACCGAAATCCGAATCACCGAAAAAAGGCCAAATCCGAATCGAACCGAAATCCGAATCACCGAAAAAAGACCAAATCCGAATCGAACCGAAATCCGAATCACCGAAAAAGGGCGAAATCCGAATCGAACCGAAATCCGGTTCACCCAAAAAAGACCGAATCGAACCGAAATCCGAACCACCGAAAAAGGGCAAAATCCGAATCGAACCGAAATCCGAATCACCGAAAAAAGACCAAATCCGAATCGAACCGAAATCCGGTTCACCGAAAAAGGGCAAAATCCGAATCGAACCGAAATCCGAATCACCGAAAAAACACCAAATCCGAATCGAACCGAAATCCGAATCACCGAAAAAGGGCGAATCGAGCCGAAATCCGAATCACCGAAAAAGGGCGAAATCCGAATCGAACCGAAATCCCAATCACCGAAAAAGGGCGAAATCCGAATCGAACCGAAATCCGAATCACCGAAAAAGGGCGAAATCCGAATCGAGCCGAAATCCGAATCACCGAAAAAGGGCGAAATCCGAATCGAACCGAAATCCGAATCACTGAAAAAGGGCGAAATCCGAATCGAACCGAAATCCGAATCACCGAAAAAAGACCAAATCTGAATCGAACCGAAATCCGAATCACCGAAAAAGGGCAAAATCCGAATCGAACCGAAATCCGAATCACCGAAAAAGGGCGAAATCCTAATCGAACCGAAATCCGAATCACCGAAAAAGGGCGAAATCCGAATCGAACCGAAATCCGAATCACCGAAAAAGGGCGAAATCCGAATCGAGCCGAAATCCGAATCACCGAAAAAGGGCGAAATCCGAATCGAGCCGAAATCCGAATCACCGAAAAAGGGCAAAATCCGAATCGAACCGAAATCCGAATCACCGAAAAAAGACCAAATCCGAATCGAACCGAAATCCGAATCACCGAAAAAGGGCGAAATCCGAATCGAACCGAAATCCGAATCACCGAAAAAAGACCGAATCGAACCGAAATCCGAATCACCGAAAAAGGGCAAAATCCGAATCGAACCGAAATCCGAATCACCGAAAAAAGACCAAATCCGAATCGAACCGAAATCCGAATCACCGGAAAAGGGCGAAATCCGAATCGAACCGAAATCCGAATCACCGAAAAAAGACCAAATCCGAATCGAACCGAAATTCGAATCACCGGAAAAGGGCGAAATCCGAATCGAACCGAAATCCGAATCACCGAAAAAAGGCCAAATCCGAATCGAACCGAAATCCGAGTCACCGAAAAAGGGCGAAATCCGAATCGAACCGAAATCCGGTTCACCGAAAAAAGACCGAATCGAACCGAAATCCGAATCACCGAAAAAGGGCAAAATCCGAATCGAACCGAAATCCGAATCACCGAAAAAAGACCAAATCCGAATCGAACCGAAATCCGGTTCACCGAAAAAACGCCAAATCCGAATCGAACCGAAATCCGAATCACCGAAAAAAGACCGAATCGAACCGAAATCCGAGTCACCGAAAAAGGGCAAAATCCGAATCGAACCGAAATCCGAATCACCGAAAAAAGACCGAATCGAACCGAAATCCGAGTCACCGAAAAAGGGCAAAATCCGAATCGAACCGAAATCCGAGTCACCGAAAAAGGGCGAAATCCGAATCGAACCGAAATCCGAATCACCGAAAAAGGGCGAAATCCGAATCGAACCGAAATCCGAATCACCGAAAAAAGACCAAATCCGAATCGAACCGAAATCCGAATCACCGAAAAAGGGCGAAATCCGAATCGAACCGAAATCCGGTTCACCGAAAAAAGACCGAATCGAACCGAAATCCGAATCACCGAAAAAGGGCAAAATCCGAATCGAACCGAAATCCGAATCACCGAAAAAAGACCAAATCCGAATCGAACCGAAATCCGAATCACCGAAAAAGGGCGAAATCCGAATCGAACCGAAATCCGAATCACCGAAAAAAGACCGAATCGAACCGAAATCCGAATCACCGAAAAGGGCAAAATCCGAATCGAACCGAAATCCGGTTCACCGAAAAAAGACCAAATCGAACCGAAATCCGAATCACCGAAAAAGGGCAAAAGCCGAATCGGACCGAAATCCGAATCACCGAAAAAAGACCAAATCCGAATCGAACCGAAATCCGAATCACCGAAAAAGGGCGAAATCCGAATCGAACCGAAATCCGAATCACCGAAAAAAGACCGAATCGAACCGAAATCCGAATCACCGAAAAAGGGCAATATCCGAATCGAACCGAAATACGAATCACCGAAAAAAAACCAAATGAATCCAACCGAAATCCGGTTCACCGAAAAAACGCCAAATCCGAATCGAACCGAAATCCGATTCACCGAAGAAGGGCGAAATCCGAATCGAACCGAAATCCGAATCACCGAAAAAAGACCAAATCCGAATCGAACCGAAATCCGGTTCACCGAAAAAAGACCGAATCGAACCGAAATCCGAATCACCGAAAAAGGGCGAAATCCGAATCGAACCGAAATCCGAATCACCGAAAAAGGGCGAAATCCGAATCGAACCGAAATCCGAATCACCGAAAAAGGGCGAAATCCGAATCGAAGCGAAATCCGAATCACCGAAAAGGGCGAAATCCGAATCGAACCGAAATCCGAATCACCGAAAAGGGACGAAATCCGAATCGAACCGAAATCCGAATCACCGAAAAAGGGGCGAAATCCGAATCGAACCGAAATCCGAATCACCGAAGAAAGACCAAATCCGAATCGAACCGAAATCCGAATCACCGAAAAAGGGCGAAATCCGAATCGAACCGAAATCCGAATCACCGAATAAAGACCGAATCGAACCGAAATCCGAATCACCGAAAAAGGGCAAAATCCGAATCGAACCGAAATCCGAATCACCGAAAAAGACCAAATCCGAATCGAACCGAAATCCGGTTCACCGAAAACGCCAAATCCGAATCGAACCGAAATCCGATTCACCGAAAAGGGCGAAATCCGAATCGAACCGAAATCCGAATCACCGAAAAAGGGCAAAATCCGAATCGAACCCAAATCCGGTTCACCGAAAAAAGACCGAATCGAACCGAAATCCGAATCACCGAAAAAGGGCGAAATCCGAATCGAACCGAAATCCGAATCACCGAAAAAGGGCGAAATCCGAATCGAACCGAAATCCGAATCACCGAAAAAGGGCGAAATCCGAATCGAACCGAAATCCGGTTCACCGAAAAAAGACCGAATCGAACCGAAATCCGAATCACCGAAAAAGGGCAAAATCCGAATCGAACCGAAATCCGAATCACCGAAGAAAGACCAAATCCGAATCGAACCGAAATCCGGTTCACCGAAAAGGGCAAAATCCGAATCGAACCGAAATCCGAATCACCGAAAAAGGGCGAAATCCGAATCGAACCGAAATCCGAATCACCGAAAAAGGGCGAAATCCGAATCGAACCGAAATCCGAATCACCGAAAAAGGGCGAAATCCGAATCGAACCGAAATCCGAATCACCGAAAAAGGGCGAAATCCGAATCGAACCGAAATCCGAATCACCGAAAAAGGGCGAAATCCGAATCGAACCGAAATCCGAATCACCGAAAAAAGACCAAATCCGAATCGAACCGAAATCCGAATCACCGAAAAAAGACCAAATCCGAATCGAACCGAAATTCGAATCACCGAAAAAGGGCGAAATCCGAATCGAACCGAAATCCGGTTCACCGAAAAAAGACCGAATCGAACCGAAATCCGAATCACCGGAAAAGGGCAAAATCCGAATCGAACCGAAATCCGAATCACCGAAAAAAGACCAAATCCGAATCGAACCGAAATCCGAATCACCGAAAAAGGGCGAAATCCGAATCGAACCGAAATCCGAATCACCGAAAAAAGACCGAATCGAACCGAAATCCGAATCACCGAAAAAGGGCAAAATCCGAATCGAACCGAAATCCGAATCACCGAAAAAAGACCAAATCCGAATCGAACCGAAATCCGGTTCACCGAAAAAACGCCAAATCCGAATCGAACCGAAATCCGATTCACCGGAAAAGGGCGAAATCCGAATCGAACCGAAATCCGAATCACCGAAAAAAGACCAAATCCGAATCGAACCGAAATCCGGTTCACCGAAAAAAGACCGAATCCGAATCGAACCGAAATCCGATTCACCGAAAAAGGGCGAAATCCGAATCGAACCGAAATCCGAGTCACCGAAAAAGGGCGAAATCCGAATCGAACCGAAATCCGAATCACCGAAAAAGGGCGAAATCCGAATCGAACCGAAATCCGAATCACCGAAAAAGGGCGAAATCCGAATCGAACCGAAATCCGAATCACCGAAAAAGGGCGAAATCCGAATCGAACCGAAATCCGAATCACCGAAAAAGGGCGAAATCCGAATCGAACCGAAATCCGAATCACCGAAAAAAGACCAAATCCGAATCGAACCGAAATCCGAGTCACCGAAAAAGGGCGAAATCCGAATCGAACCGAAATCCGGTTCACCGAAAAAAGACCGAATCGAACCGAAATCCGAATCACCGAAAAAGGGCAAAATCCGAATCGAACCGAAATCCGAATCACCGAAAAAAGACCAGATCCGAATCGAACCGGAAATCCGGTTCACCGAAAAACGCCAAATCCGAATCGAACCGAAATCCGAATCACCGAAAAAGGGCAAAATCCGAATCGAACCGAAATCCGAATCACCGAAAAAGACCAAATCCGAATCGAACCGAAATCCAGTTCACCGAAAAAGGGCAAAATCCGAATCGAACCGAAATCCGAATCACCGAAAAGGGCGAAATTCTAATCGAACCGAAATCCGAATCACCGAAAAAGGGCGAAATCCGAATCGAACCGAAATCCGAATCACCGAAAAAGGGCGAAATCCGAATCGAACCGAAATCCGAATCACCGAAAAAGGGCGAAATCCGAATCGAGCCGAAATCCGAATCACCGAAAAAGGGCGAAATCCGAATCGAACCGAAATCCGAATCACTGAAAAAGGGCGAAATCCGAATCGAACCGAAATCCGAATCACCGAAAAAAGACCAAATCCGAATCGAACCGAAATCCGAGTCACCGAAAAAGGGCGAAATCCGAATCGAACCGAAATCCGGTTCACCGAAAAAAGACCGAATCGAACCGAAATCCGAATCACCGAAAAAGGGCAAAATCCGAATCGAACCGAAATCCGAATCACCGAAAAAAGACCAGATCCGAATCGAACCGAAATCCGGTTCACCGAAAAAACGCCAAATCCGAATCGAACCGAAATCCGATTCACCGAAAAAGGGCGAAATCCGAATCGAACCGAAATCCGAATCACCGAAAAAAGACCAAATCCGAATCGAACCGAAATCCGGTTCACCGAAAAAAGACCGAATCGAACCGAAATCCGAATCACCGAAAAAGGGCGAAATCCGAATCGAACCGAAATCCGAATCACCGAAAAAGGGCGAAATCCGAATCGAACCGAAATCCGAATCACCGAAAAAGGGCGAAATCCGAATCGAACCGAAATCCGAATCACCGAAAAAGGGCGAAATCCGAATCGAACCGAAATCCGAATCACCGAAAAAGGGCGAAATCCGAATCGAACCGAAATCCGAATCACCGAAAAAGGGCGAAATCCGAATCGAACCGAAATCCGAATCACCGAAAAAAGACCAAATCCGAATCGAACCGAAATCCGAATCACCGAAAAAGGGCGATATCCGAATCGAACCGAAATCCGGTTCACCGAAAAAAGACCGAATCGAACAGAAATCCGAATCACCGAAAAAAGAACAAATCCGAATCGAACCGAAATCCGAATGACCGAAAAAGGGCGAAATCCGAATCGAACCGAAATCCGAATCACCGAAAAAAGACCGAATCGAACCGAAATCCGAATCACCGAAAGAGGGCAAAATCCGAATCGAACCGAAATCCGAATCACCGAAAAAAGACCAAATCCGAATCGAACCGAAATCCGGTTCACCGAAAAAACGCCAAATCCGAATGGAACCGAAATCCGATTCACCGAAGAAAACCGTTTTCGGATCAGCCCGAAATCCGATTATCCGAAATTTTTTGCCTCGGATCCAATGTATATCGTACACCTATGCATGAGTCCGTATACTTGCGTAACGCTTTTCAGCCACCTTGTACAGTCACAACGGAAAGGTCCTGCCTAGCGAATGCAAATGTAATCCTGATTTCGCTGCTTTTTTTCTGTCCTAGGCTTAATTTTTAGCATTTTTCTTTCTAGAGCACAAAGAAGAGGCGAAAGAAACCAGAAAGCAGAAAGTCCACTGCTCCGGATCGCGAATCTGACATTCAAAAGACCATATTTATAAAGTCACTTAACTTGCGTAGCCGACCGTATTCCTTCGAAATAAAAAGCAATTATTGAATTCGTAAAAAACACCACTAAAACATCGGTTCGTTTATCTAATATACAGAAAGGGAGGCACTTAGGAGCAGTTCGTCCGGTACACTCGTCTAGCGCCTCTGCGTTCATGTCGTCGCTCGAGCTCCGCGTTCGTCGCAATCAGGCAGCCAAACTGCTCATAGACGCCTCACATTATGTGTATTCAATCAGCAAGCCCAAAATGTCTGTGTGCAGAGATCCAGCCGTATCTGCCAGTCCCGCCAAGCTACTATATACCGACTGTAAACCTATGAAAACCCGAAAATAGGCTTCAGAAACGTTTTCAGCATTTCAAAAAGACGGCCTGCGCAGAAGAGTGCCGAAATTGCCGACAGAGAAGTGAATCCTGAATTTACTAACTTAAAGTCCGCTTGAAAACGCCGTATTGCCAAGAGAGATGTCGTTGAACAAGCCCGCTCAACGGCTGATGCTCGATAGTGTGCTCAAGTCGAAGTATACTGCGCCAGTCAAAGGTTGAATACTCAGCCAGCTGTTCATATTCGCAGCGAAATGTAGACCACTCTATTTTAATTGAAGGCCTAAAGTATTTTTATCGTTTTCTCTTTTAGTTTTTCGTAATTTGTTGTATCCTGCATTTGATTATTTGAAAATTGAAGTATGGATGGCTCTCAATGATGCATTGAGTGATTGACAGTTCGTGGAAGGCGCACTGTTTGTCGTACTTGTTACAGAGTTTTTTCCATTAAAAAGGGTGAATTTTCGGAGTTTTTTGGTGTCCTGTGGTACTCTATGTCTTGAGACGATTTTTTTCTGGGATACGAGTGAATTAAGGTGTTTTTTTTTTTTTTTTTTTACAGCAATAGGGCTAAATTTTGGTGCTTTTTCGGATTGAACAACCCACCTGCAATTGTTGAAATTTCGTAGACTTTGCTATATATTTTTGCATGAATTCTCCATGTTGCTCTATGCTTCAACATGTTTAGAAAAAAAAACAGATTAACACCAGCCCGTAGCTACATGGAAAAATTTTATTTTACCAGAGTGAGTCGTCTAATCCGCTCAGAACCTGGTACCGGGCGACCCGTCGCTGCTCGTCCGGGTCGACCGAAATGGTGAATCGGGTCGCGAGAAAATTTGTTCATTGTAGATTAGTCGTCCGTAACGTACATTCACACGCAAAGTCGCTGCCCCGGGAAGGCAATTTTCGTCATCCGGGTGGGTGGTAACAATCAGCGGTTAGCGGGTCGCCCGGAAAGGTTGGCGGGTCGCCCGGAACGGACCTGGCCCCTGATTTTGAGTGTCCGGGTGGCCCGAAATGCAGTTTTTCTGCACCGGGAAAGCCGGAACGAAGTTCTGAGTACGGACGACTAATCTAAAATGTACAAATTTTCTCGCGACCCGATTCACCATTTCGGGCGACCCGGACGAGCAGCGACGGGTCGCCCGGTACCAGGTTCTGAGCGAATGTAACTACTTGAATTTTTACGCCTTTGAAGTGTCGCGTCTGTTTTTTTTTGTGTTGCAAGGCGTGCATACTTGTTTCCTACTCCACAGTTATACATTTTATTATAGAATTCTTGTACTAGTATTTTCATTTGAATATGTGTTCACCTAAGACTTCATTTCGGCATTGGCAAGACGCTTCTCCAAAGAGAGAATGTGTGCAATACGTATTACCGTCGCAGATTCGATCTGAAATGTACTATTCACAAGTTTTCAGGGTAAGAATGGTGTTTGTCTCAGGCACGAAGGTTAAGATTGTGAAGAAGAAGGTGACCAAGTTCAAGAGACATGAGTCAGAGAGGTCAGTTTCCATACAGCAACGGAAACAGGAGAATTGTTTGAGCGCCGTACTCGAGCTCAGTGTGAGTAAATCGCGTTGCATGTAAATGCACTTAGGAGCGCATTTAAGGTCTGTTTAGTCGGTTTTCTTTGGTTTAGATGTTATTCATACTCTTTAGCCCCAGCGAGGCACGCGCGTGCGGAGATTAGGAATTCTCCAGTGGCGACGCTATTGCGGAGCGGATTGAAGTGTGCCTTAACTTTAACGAGCAAGCAAAATACGGTTCATCTGCGCAGTCGCGTTGAGTTCGCAGAGTGCACGCTGACTGCGAAAGCGTGTTGCGGCGCGATTTCGAGGATCCTTTGACAGATAGGGATGTTCGATCACCCGGGCGGTTTTTGCCGCGGCGAAAAAAGGCAAAAACCACCCGGGTGGTCCAACATGCCTGTCTGAGGATCCTCGAATCCGCGCTGCAACACGCTTTCGCAATCAGCGTGCACTTTGCGGACTCAACGCGATTGCGTAGATGAACTGTATGTGCACGCGTTCACTCTCATTTTAGCCGAGGACAGTGCGGGTGAGGCGTCGGTCCATTCATACACGAACGCCACGCCCGCGCGGCACGCGCTGACGTTGACTAGTATGAACAGCGACTGACATTCTAGTGTCGAATCTGATGAACAACTTCTCTACGATTACGTGATAGTTGCTTTTACGGCGCGTTTTCCCAAGCACTAACTCCAGCGATAACGCTCAAATTACAAATCTGGCTTTGTGTGAATGATTCACTGCTTAGGCCCCTTTAACTCCCTGATTTTTCAAGGGGAGAGAGCCTCGGGGTGGTGAAAAGGTTTTGATGGGGGAAATTTGGGCGCGGACCGCCTCACAAGTGATGACGATCATCGCGCTCGCATTCGCAAATTAATTACGAATCGTACTAGGAGGTTTCCAAGTGGCGTCGCTGCGAAACTCGCGCCGCCGCTCCACAGAGCGGGGAAGTGGGCATGGTCTTGGAACGACACAGAATGGGCGACACGCGACGAAAATGGTCAAAGACATTTCCTTTGCGCGGCACGGTTTTCGCTGCGTAGCGCTCCCCATCGTTCCTACCCCTCGCGAGAGCGAGTTTTGCAGCGACGCCACTCTGAAAGTATCTGCATAACCCGCGACATCGAGTTTCGCTGCGACGCCACTTCTAATGCCCCTGTAGGTCAACGGAAAGAAGTTGGCGAAGAATCTATTCTATGATTCGACCTCTGTAGTCGGAAAGGTAGAGTAGTCCTGCTATTTTATGGGTGAAGCATTTAGATATGGTTTTGATGCATATATTTGATTTGATTTATTACACGGTAGAACCGTGTCAAAGACAACAACAGAATAATAAAAGCACTAAAATCAGTCGAACAACAATAAACAAATGGATCAACTGACTATTAGGCATACATCGGCACCATCAAGAAAAGAAATCTTACAAACATTACTCCTGGGACAACAGATAACACTCAAGTGTCTTTTTGAATTCACTTAGTTTCCCCATTATCAAACCTGACCGAAGTAGTTTATTGAATTCAGACCCCGCTCTATTGACAAAGAAGTGCTGTCGTACGTTCCGCCTGGCCCCAATGATATTAATTTTAGGTATCACCGACTGAAGCCCAACTGGCGCAAACCCAAAGGTATCGATAACCGAGTGCGAAGACGTTTCCGTGGAATGCGGGCTATGCCCACCATTGGTTTTGGATCAGATAAGAGGACGAAATTCGTTCTTCCGTGTGGCTACAAGAAAGTTCTCGTTAGGAATGTCAAGGTTTGTCGAAGGCTTTCTGAAATTTTATTCGTTTTTTATGTTCTGTATTTTCGTTTTCCTCTGGTACTTTTAACGACGGTGGGTGGCGGAGTAGGTAAAGGTTATAATGCCCTTAGCCTAAAAAACACGAATCGGCGAAAAAATTGCAGAAGTGGCGGTTTTGAAATAAAAAAGTTGGTAAGGGGAGTTAGTTTTGAAAATTCTAGGCGTAGAATACGAACTCTCAGCTTTACTGATGTCTCACAAGGAAACTTTATTCGGTGATGGTTGCCATTCCAAATGGCAACAACCGTGTCGAAAAACGGGTATTAACGAGCCATGATTAGGACCCTACGGCAGAAATTCTCGAACGTAGCATGCCCGCCCCTCCCACTTCGTTTAGTGGGCGGGACGGGCAGATCACATTGATGTTTGGGAACACAGTTGGTTCTTCTTGGAGATACAGACTGGCCACAGTTGAGCACTGAAAGAAGATAGCCAGAACGTGTAATTTCTTACTTAAGCTCAGGTACATCAACCCCAGGAATTGTGATGAAATGCCACCTAATTTGGGAGGAAGGCCTAGGAAAGCTGGTTTGAACTTAAACCAGGGTAGTGACTCGGCGCAAAGGGGGGTCGTAAAAATTATGGAGAAAAAGAAATTTTCTCCAAACCGCTTGGTCAGCGAAAATGAGGTAGTAATAGTCGCTCTCTGATTGTAAATTAGTAGCGGAGAACACCTGTGTCTGCAGAGGACGTCATGAAATTCTACGTTACTATATGGGTATACGGTATATAATTCGCGCAAAATGTCAGACTTCAGTCAACATTTGTATTCAGGGGTTGTCGGAGTGTTGAACACAAATTTAATATCTATTTAGCAAACGGGGATTGTAAAAAAAAATTTCAAATTCTCCAAATATCGATCAACAGGGGTCGTACCTCCGTCGAGAATTGGCGCAACGGCCTGCTCAACCCTGACCTTGAATTTTTCACTAGAATGTATCGGACTTGAAAATTTGGGATAGGTTCAGTCCTATCAACCCATTCAACACTCTTATTTCGACAGTGCGAGGCCTCCCCTAGTCTCCACACTTAAGCTAGCTGAGGAGGGGGGTCGGATCTGCATGGAAACCCTCAAATATCGTGCCGTTTGCCGGATAGTTGTTAGTTTCTTGTATGGTTTGTGTATGTTATTCGCGACGACATACGGCAAGCTACTTGTGGCATAGATCTGAGTTGGCTGAAGAGTTCACGTAACAATCTCAACGGTCACAACTTGATTCGAAAGATCTGACTGCTCCACCATAGAGAACGGACATAAATTTTATATGATTTGGCCAGTAACCGCGGATTCGTAGACCGTAAAGACGTGATAAGAAAATAAGCCCGTTGCGCTCCGGTAGCAACTCAAGCAAACCATCGCCCGGGAGCGGGACCGGCTCCTCCCAATTATGACGTCATCGCCCGACAGCGGCCGAGGGGCCAACTGGCACCGCGGTCCCTGTCCGGCGCCAGTTCGCCCTCGGTCGCTCTCGGCGCCACAGCGGTGCCATCGCCAGAGATAGAGAGACGCGGATTGGTTGTTTTTGAGTGATAACGTGCGAGCCACGTTATCACCAAAGAACAACCCATCCTGCGGGTATAAAAGGCGGCTCGCCTCGTGTAGACGGGTAGTTGGCCTTCCGAGGCCACTCTTGAGAGGTGACCTCGGATCACTCTCAGGATGACAATTTTTGGCGGCCGAGGGGATCCTCCATGGCCCGCGGTGGGGAATGCTTCCTCATTGCAGATCATGCTGGGATGGTATCCTTGTTGCGGCCTGCGGCAGGATTAACCTCCTGACCCACAGGCTGTAACAGGTGCCTTATCCTCTTAACAGGCTTAATCCTCTCCAGAAGAGGCGGAAATAAAGAAAATTTAGCAATTAGGAAATTTTTGAAAATCGCCCGAACAGAGACCGCAGTGCCAGTTGGGACCGAAGATCGCTCCGAGCGATACTGCTGTGGCCCGGAGAGCGGCTGCTGTGGCCCGAGTAGATGGCTAATTTTCGCTCGGAGCGGAGAGGCAGCGCCGCTCGAGTAGCTCTTCGGTACCGCTCGGAGCGATGGTTTGCCTGAGAATGAACACGCAATGTTCATTAAGCGAAAGTCTTTTCTACCATGAATCCGTGATCCTTGATCTTGTCGATTGCCTAGATCGGTACATAATGATTTCATGATTGGCCTACCGGTTGTGCCAGGAGTTGCCCAGTCGAGCACTTGCACGCCGAAACGCTTTTACTACCAGTCATGGAGCACTGTCAGCTGCAAGCCCAACAATTCCGTATCAATATTATAAAGCAACCAAACCATCCGTCATGGAGAGTGCTTAATCCCGTTAGAGAGAGAGCTAAGGTGCGTCCGAATGAGCTCAGGCACGATTCGACGACCATGCCGGGAAGCACCCCTGACGGGGTGAATCGCTCGCACAGCGCGGTCGTAAACTCCAAGGTTGACGGAGCGATGCCTGCATGGGTAGCGCCGTCATCAACCCTGCACCAAACGGAGCGGCCCCGCATTGAGAAAGATATCGCCGACGCCACAGTGAATGGGGTGCCCCTTCTCAAATAAATGTTCGTGACGTCATCAACCCTATCACCTGTACAGGAAATACTTGCCTTTGACCTATTTTGGAATCCTAGATGACCGATTACGTCTATTACTCATACCTTCGATCGTCCTTACCCTTCGTATTGATTTTTACCATTTTCCGCGTATAATTCACTGGTTTTCTGTGAATACAAATTATTTATTACAGAAAAATTCAACAATCATGCAATCGAAGGAATATTCTTACTCTTGAGCTAACGGGTTTCCAAAAAGATCTCAAATCGAAAACGAAGCGTACTGAACTCTTGCTTACACAGTAATGAAGAAACCGTACTGCTACATATCATGCAACAAAAAAGAGAGTTCGCAATCAAAACTGCAGTTCTGGGACTGCGACAAAAAGGAAGGGGAGCCGAATAAAAAATGTCCCGTCAAAAGGAATTAAACAAATAACAAGCTGGTAACCTAACAAGACTTTCAACGCAAAAGATGGCAAAAAAATCGTCATCGTGGAATTTGAAAAAAAACCATTAGAAGGACACCCTGACAAAAGAACATTGTTCACAGAATGAACTGACAACCGTGAAATTAATTTCGTCCTGAGAAAAGAGAACTATAAACAGTATAGAGATAGCAAGTGAACAAATGAGCTGTAATAATGTAATAACATCACAATAATATTAAATATCATACGCAGAAGAAAATCTGAGTATCGGAATAGCTTCCTTCGCCAAATGACTGTGGATTCTATTCAGCGCTGGCCCGTTTGGCGCGATGCTGGAAGAGGAATGAATAGATGTTCATATATTTTCGCAAAACATCACCCAGTATACATACAAAACTGGATAGTAGGAAAAAACTAACAATGCTATTTGCGGACCCCGAAGTACTTACTTGCACACGCCAATGGATACTTTCCCTACGAGCACTCCAGAGGCCAGATTCATCATTCCATCTATCGCGGGTTTGTGGATTTGGGTTGGGTTTCGCGCCAGCATTAGCGCGCGTGTGCACGAGCTAAACCCAACCCAAATCAACAAACCCATGCCTATCGCAATGATGAATCTGGCCTAAGAACCATATCGCGCTTCAGCGGCAGGAAATGTCTGAAATATCTGTAAAATGAGAAGGGATTCACTGATCGGAGCATCGCATAGAAATCTACACACCCAATACTACCTCGACGGCGTTGAGCTTCTCACATCATCGGTCTGTAGTTCATCGTGGCCGTAGTCGAAACAATCGAGTAGGAAATCTAAATGGCTAGTTTACTCGGTTTCTAGAGTGTATGATAATTAAAATGTGTTACCGAGTAGAGTAGTCTCAAAGGACTGGGGAAGCGTCTTGAGCGCGGACATTCCTATGTGCCCATTAACACGCGAGCATACGACTGGAATTCCTGCTGTGGATCAGGTGTCTAGAATAACTTTCAGTTCGACTTCATACTCCCTCATAGGTGGAATCGCACAGCGTGGTGAGTAAAAGTGGTCAATGGATTCAAAAGAAGAGGCCTTGACTATTTTTTCCCTGATCTTTTGGCTTTGAAAGAGAGTGGGAAGTTGAACCGTACGATTTCAAGAAGAAAACTGCCATGTGCTGTAAATTATAGATGTGTATGCACTTCTTTGCACATAAAAACGTAATGTATGATTCGTATCATACTTTTGGGAAGCCGCGATGCAGTGATTATCTGGCTGGCAAAGGCATATCAGAAGTGCCGCGGCTTCCCAAATCCATTATACGGTCCATATACAGATAAAATATCGAATCAGAGATAAACAGCTAATAGAAAGAAAAAGGAAGAATAAGAAACTCTGAAAAAGATGATGATTCCGAATTTAGTTGGCGCATTAGCACGCTTCCCGTGCAATTGCGTAACACATCTGACTCGCCGCCCTATTTTTCGTTGACGGCGTGGTAGAAATCGAGACACGCCCACCGCCTCGCTGGTTTCACGGCCCTCCGACCCATCAATGCACCGAATGCACCCAAACTTCTACGGGGTCGTAAAGCCAATCCTGTCTGAGAGAATGGCGGCCCATGCGGCCGGCGAGCTTGGAAGCCGGCCGTCGCGTTCGCCGTTCTCGGACGAGCATGCGAAAAGTCCCCACCGCCATCGACTACGAACGGGGCCGGCACCGGCTGGCAGCAAGGACTGCGCCGATCAATCAATGTGAGAGGGGACGGCCGTCGTTGAAATCCAATACTCGTCCGAGGGCGACACATGCGACGGCCGCCTGCCAAGCACGCCGGCCGCGTGGGCCGCCATTCTCATTCGGGCACACTTTAAAAGACAGCCATTTGCCGATGCTCCAAGCAAAGTCAACTTGCAGAGATGGCACGACTCACAGCAAGAACGACTCCGTCTTCTGCGCGAGGAGCACACCAAGTTCGTACGGTGTCATCTTGAGAAGGCGGCGGTGAATCCTATACTAGCAGAAGTACCGCCACCAGTCTGCAAATCCGAGACTCAACTCGGAAGAAGTTGAGATGCATTTTCGCATTGCTGCGCTGCGGTCACTCTACAATGCTTATGTTTTACACCAGCAAGATTGACAGCAGCAAATCTGATGTTTTTCCGGACTGCGGTTCCATCGGTCATAACACCGCACATTTATTCAACTGTCCGAAGAGACCTTCCACGCTGATCATAATGGATCTGTAGACGAATCCACTATTGGTCGCCCAGTTTCTCCGCCTATGACAAAACCCTCGATGTGACTGCAAAGAAGAAGATAATGCTCTTACGACCGACAGTGGAAGGCGCCAAGATAGAGATCAGCGATAAACTATAGTTAGGTCCGTGGCTTGTTTCCTCAAAAGAAAAACATTTAAATTCAAACCGCCGCGGTTTGAATTTAAATGCTTTTTCTTGAGGAAACAAGCCACGGACCTAAACATATATAGATACCATCGTGCTTTTAATCAAACCCATCACCGCCTGCTTCGCCACCCACCTTGATATCGTCTGCTAATACTTCTTACCTTGCGCCAGAGCATTTGACAATAACTGGGATGTCATTAGCAAATACAGTACCGTGCAAAAATTATTCGCGTGGCATTTTCACGAATAATGTTTTTATACATATCTTGGCTTGCCCTTAGCGAAACGTGATGAAACTTTAGTAGATTATCGGTCATCACAACCTTTGCTTTACACACACACACACACACACACCCACATACACACAAAACTGGTTGTTGAGCGCGCAGGTTTTTAAATATGGACTTTATTGATCATGTTGTGGTATTATCTCAATTTATGACTATTCCTTCAATACATGGCTAGTATAATTCCAAAGCCTTAGCAGTTATTCGCCATTCCAAGGTGTTCGGAATTGTTGTATAGCTTTGTGAGAAAATCGTCTCTATCAGAATTTTCTGAAGACCGGAAATTGAACAGGTTGGAGTTAATTTTTGGAAATTAACCCCTATAAATTATTCACCGCAGAAAAATTCCAAAATATGTGCTGGTTGTGCTTTGACAAAGTACAACTGGAACATAATTTTCGCTATTTTTCGATAACGTCAAAAAGAGATACTTAATAGGTGCAATATCGCATGATTTTTTTTTGAAATTTATTTCTAAAAAAAACTTTCGATTGAGATTAATTTTTCACAAGGTTATGCAACGATTCTAAAGACCTTCGAATGGCGAATAACCGCTACGGGTTTGGAATTGTAATAGCCATGTTTCAAAGGAATAGTCCTAATTTAAGATAATACCACAAAATGATAAATAAATTTCATATTTCAAAAACTGCACGCTCAAAAACCAGTTTTGTGTATGTGTAAAGCAAGGGTGATGCCCCATAACATACTTGCGTTTCATCGAGTTTCGATAAGGGCAAGCCAAGATATGTATAAAAACATTATTCGCTGAAATGCCACGCGAATAGACTTTTTCACGGTCGTGTATGTCCAACAACATAGAAGAATGAACTTCCATTTGGGAATCTCAGTGACAGGGGCAAGCGGGGCGTTGCGTAATTTTTTGAAATCTGAGCGACCCGCAACTATCAAATTTCTTTCCAAAATTTCTGCGAACCCCCCCCCCTCGAGACGCGATTTATGGGCAGTCTATATTTTATTAATTATAATTATATTATTTATTTTGTTAATAAAACTGCTAAACGCTGAAAATTTGTTCAGTAGTCGGGCTCAAGGGTCTAAAACTGAGCAATGCTACGATCCTTCCCTTTGGTGACCAAAACAAAGAATTTTCGGGATATCTTCACCAAATTTTCGTTTCCGTCTGGAATTTTCGCGACCCTCATTTTCGTGCCAAATTTTGCGATCCCTCCGAATTTTCGCAACTCCGCTTGACCCTGCTCAGCGGGGGACACGTCTGCACGCTGAAAGGGATGAATTCTCACGAATCTGGAGGGTTGTTTCATTCGAAAGGCTCAAAGTAATCGTAGTCAGAGCGGTAGGGCATTTTAAAAGTGTACATCTCATTCAGAATGGCACTATCACTGAAAAGACTTCCCTCTTGGAACCGTGGCCCACTCTCACGGTGTGGGACATTTGTGAGCCAATCAGGGCTGAGTAGGCCGTTGCGCCAATTTTTGGGCGGAGCTAAGACCCCATTGTTGACCGAAATTTTGGAAAAATTGGACAATTTTTCACGATCCCCCTTTTGAGATGAAAAACTGTTTTAGCTTTTTTGAGTGACAAATTTGGAAACATTTCAAACTTAAGATTATAAAAGACAATTTGCCTACACTACCTCATTTTATCTTACCAAACCGGTTGGGGAAAATTCTAATTCCTCCAAAAAATTTACAAGCCCCTTCCCCGATTTTCTTTATTTTTGGAAAAATTTCAAAAATTTTACGACCCTCCGTTGCGCCTAGTCGCAACCCTGGAGCGAATTTTCACTTGTGTGGCGATTTCGTAACATCCCCATGCCGAATTTTCTATTTTGAGCTAAGATTTTCTCGACCCTTTCACCTTTTGTCGAGTCACGACACAACGGGCGCTCCTGAGCTCAGGGCCCCGGTTTGAGGCCACCAAATCGCGCCTTGGTGTGAGCATGTTGTGTATCGTTGATGAGTGAAATGACTTGTTTTGATGAGCTGCCGTTGTTACAGGATCTCGACATGCTGCTCATGCAATCCTTCCGATACATCGGTGAGGTAGCGCACACCGTGTCTGCCCAATCGCGGAAAGCAATCGTCGAACGTGCTGCTCAGTTGAACATTAAGTTGACGAATGGTCATGCACGCATCCGCACTGAGGAGAGCGAGTAAATTTGTTTTCCGTTATGATAAATTGTTATTGTTTTTATTGTGTGGTGTCATTGATCTGGTGTGGAAAATATGAGCATAAACCAAATAACAATTATAAATAGCTCATGCTGCTACATGTATAGATGTAGATTCAGAGTAAATATAGATCATTTAGTCATTTCTCAGAGTTGGGTTCCAATTTCAGACGAGAGGGTTTTCTCCTCAACATTGGCAAAATCTTTATTAGTCTCTGGAGGAAACTGTGGGCAAGCTGGCTTAGCGCGGGATTTTTCATTAAATATTTGCTAAGCTAAACTAACGAGTAGCTAAACTGTTTGTCCCTGAATCAGAGAAGGGCAGTAGCAATCGAGGCCGACCGCGAGGCCAACCTGCCCGTTTAATACTCTTAAACAGAAGATGAGGTAGAGTCGTCATGGACACATCAGCCAATCGACACTTTTGGCACAGCATTCCTATGACTAAACAATGAAAAGCAGACAACACGAAGTCATCGAATTCATGTGTACGTACAAAGTAAATTACGAATCCGCTGGTGGTAGGTAAGGATCCGTGTACCCTCTGTTCAAAGTCGAGCTGGTGACGTGGGCTGTCCAGCGTAAGGCAGCGCCCATACTGTGCTCGGGCAAATTAAAATTTTTTCGAATGATCGACTTTCCGATTTAGCCGAAATTTCAACTTTTCGAATGATCGACTTTTTCGGATGAGTCGAAAATCCCACTTTTCGAATAAAAAGTCGACTTTCTCAATCGGCTTAAAAAATTATCTACCCTTCCATTCAGCCATTCGGACGGTACATGAAGACGTGACAGCCAAACTGAATTTTTCGTTCCCGCAACAGCTCCATTACATATTTGTGCGCATATTTGTAAATTGGAATGCGAAAAAAAGAATAGCTTAGGCCGGCTACTGTCCGGGGAACAACGGCGGGAAACATCATTCGAAAACTGAAGCGAGTCTCTCAATTTCACCGAGGTATGGAGCAACAAGCGTACAGTTTGCTCGGATCATGCTAATACTTGGCGGTCCCTATCGACGGTTAGTGCAAATTAGGTGCCACGTGTTATAACATGCGGGCACCGAGCTTGCGCTACCGCACAACAGGGAACGCAAGATATTTGTGCGATCTGCGCTGACTGCATGAACAGAGCTTTGATAAGGATGGCCCCTTCTCCTCGTGCGCGCGCGGATGCGTCGCGACGTTCTCAACGTAGCGCACAAGCTGACACACCATACCTAGCTCAGATATCAGCCGAGGCCTATTTCAGCTCCGAAAAGCAGTGTTCACGATGAATCTCGCTTTTAAGTTTCTAGTGTGAAATACTACGCTAACAGATGCTAGAGGGGATGGTAAAAAAAGGCAGCGAAAACGAGTTAGAAATCAATAAAAACGACGGCGAAAAGATTTAGCGTTAGCCCAGTACGCCTGCTCTTAGCTCGCCCGCCCCGTTCTGACGAGCTTGTGGCGCCGCGGACGTTTTCGATGGCGAATTGCCAAGGAACTCCGCCACGTCCAGCCCGATCGATTCGCGCACTTTTTGCCATTAGCGCGCACTTGCGGAAACTAGCAGGGCCCGTTAGCTCGTCCACGCCCAGAACGTTACAAACAGCTATTTTAGCTTAACATGAGAGCTTTTCTCCGCCGTTCATTCACTATTGGACAGCTCACGACCGAACAACCCCATTTTTGAGTCGAAGTCGGATATGAGATTTATCGTGATCACTGCCTTTAAAAGCTACGGGCAGCTGAAAGGTGCTATGGGGTCGATCATTTAGCATTTGTGGTCCATCATCTACCGCTTCTCATAGAATGTTAATGCGCCTGTCAAACACTAAAACAACTATGGCCCAAACCTGACATACAGGAAAACTTCAAAAACGATTTTGGCGCAAACTTCAAGTCATTTTTACTGTGTATTCAAATTGGTTTTTCTTCACAAATAAAGATTGTTTAGGGACTCGTCCGACACTTTCTTTCACTAAAGAGGCCAGGCTATACAGAATATGAAAAAACCTATGGTTTTCTACGCATACGGTCCCTCTTATATGACGATTTTCCTCCTCGATGATCAGCATAATTCGCCCGCAGTTTCCCCATTTTTATTCTCATTTAGACACCTACATTTGAAATCTTATGAGCTCTTAATTCATTCCAAAATTCTTTGAGCGTTGCGCACATGTTGAAATGAGAAAAAAACTAATTAGATTGTAGAATGAAGGCAACAATTATGTTTGTCTGCGGCTACGAAAATTCTGCATTGATTACTCGCAAAGTAGAAAATGTGTCAAGATGGAGTAGCTGGCATTTCCAACATCTTTCTCATCAACCAGGTTCTATACTTAGTATCCGAATCACTCCTTTTCGGATATCCTATTTAGATAATCCCATATCCGGAAATTTGAAAAAAAAAACCATTATCTGAATCGAACCAATGTCCGGGACCTTATCCGAAGGGTCGAAAATTCGGGTAAAATTTCGGATAAAATCGGATAATTTTTGGATAAAATCGGATAAATTGAGATAAAATTTCACTCGGCCACACGCACTTTCCCCTACCGCCTTCTGTTTAGTGCATCAACTCAGGCTTTTCCTCCTATTACCGAAATCGGAAGAGTCGTGGCGGCGCGAAAAATCGGCGTGGTCAAGTGAAATGACCAAAAGTCTAGTCATTCAGTGTAGAAGTTTTTCTATAGTTGCTTTGCATACTAAAAGGGTTTTGCATACTTTTTACTTGCTAGTTGTCCTGAAAAACCTAAAACCTGTGTATGGATCATACTGTGCCTCCCAACGACGATAGAGTAATTGAAGGTTTGTTTTCATATTTTTATTAATATAATAAGCAGTTATGAAGGTTGAAGCTTGCATGTAAACATGCTGCAAATGCAAGGAAGTACTTCTGTGTCTTCAATTATGGATGTTTTCAGAGGCTTGCCTTGAGTACCTGGTTGATTTTTCACTGTTTTGCCTCAATTGAACTTTGTTACGAAATTATCCGACCGGATATTCGTATCCGAATCATTGAGAAAAGTGGCATTATCTGAGTCTATCCAATATCTGAAAGTTTGGAAAAACGCATTATCTGAATTGAACAAATTTCCGGAAAATTTAAAATCGGCAATATCTGAATATATCCATTATCCGAAGAATTATCTTTGGATAACAAGTACACCAGGTACTCTTAAGAGCGGCGAAAATTCGAATAAGTCGAATGTTACTCTTTTCGAATGATCGACTTCTCGACTTATCCGAAAATCGCCCTTTTTCGAATGATCGACTTTTCAATTTAGCCGGATTTTCCACTTTTCGAATAGTCGACTTAGTCGATTTAATCGAAGTCGACTTTTTTCAATCGGATGATGATTCGATCATTCGATTCGGCCCAAGTATAGTCCATACGTGGCGAAAGCGTGCGTTTCCGCTGTTGTGCGCCACTCAACGCTCCTAGATCTGAAGGATGCCCGCATACGCATATTAACACGGGAGGACTTCCTTGTATAGTGTAGGTTCGATTGACGACGTTTGACCGGGTGATCAATCACTCGAGTCGGCGCGTTGACTGATCATTTCCAACACTTTGTGATGATCGTGGTGGAATAATGGGTAACGAAGGCTATAGTTTCGAAACATGTTGGATACTTCATGCTTCTGGGATGGAGCAATAGACTTGAACCTTGCTGGTTCCCTTTTGGAGCGGGCGAGGACGAGCGCAAGATAGATCATATGCCCATGATGACTATCGATTCTGCGCAATCGCGCGCCCTAGCAACGTAAAGAAGGCGCTGCCTTAGAGGGAAAAGGCGGCGCTCCGCGATTCTGAACTCGCGCCCAGGAGATATAAAGCTTGTTAGTATTTGCGTCTACGAGCTTTATTCCGCTCCTTCGCCACTCGGCTGCATCAGAGGATACGCAGCGCGGCCGCGTCACTTCTACGACGGCGTTCAGACTTTTCGACGTCGCGACGCGATTGAACTCTGAACGCCGCCTAACGCAAGCCAGCCCGTCGTGGCTTGCCTAAGTTCGAACAAAGAGTATATGTTACTACACTTATTACTTCCTAGAGTAGGTCCACTCATCGAAGCCTAGATTGCTCCTGTCCGTTCTCCATCTATTGGCTTTGAGATGATCTACGAAGCTGTCGAACTCTGGTTTTTGTCGAGCTTCATCGATCGCAAGCGCTTCCATGTCAAAGATGGCGTTGAGGCTGGCATGATGTCCAATATTATCGGACACTGCTACCCAACCAATATTCCTTCGAGTGTCAATAAGCAGTGTGTATTCATCGGTGGAGTACTTCCTCGCGCTCGGAACCCTGTAAGATGGTTAGTTGCACCAATAGAAATTGAAAAAAAGATAACAGCTCCTGAGTTAAAAACGTACTTCCTTGCATAGGTTAAAAGGTCAGAGAGTGAGCATCCGAGGTGCCTCATTCCGAAGGACGAGAATAGAGGCTCAGCACTGTTGCATTCAGAGACCGACAAGACTTCACCCGTTGTCAACCAACGCCTGTGAAGAGCTTTATCAACGTTAATAAGCCGTAACAGCTCTAAAGGCAAGATTCGTGATAAATACCTTTTTAAGTACGGGGGGAGATTGGAGTACGGGGCGGAGTTGATCTCTTCGTCGGCCAATTGGCGAGGACTTCCACCTCATAAAACGTTGCCGATAGGCCGGTGGAGAAAATAGCCACGCCCCGTGCTCTATTCTCCCTGCATTTTATAATAACATTATAAAACATTGGATTTCTTTCCGAAACGGAACATGAAGCGATAGCGAAGAAAACGGCATCACGATCAGCTCATTCATAAACCCTTTCACGACCGCGTATCCCACCGGTGGGACACGCTTTTCAAACATCGATATCTCAGCCACAAGGACGAATTTCCACTACTTTCATGTTCAATGTATTAACCTGTCCTACACCTGATTACGGAAGTCATGGTGCTTCGGCGGCTCTACTACAGCACAATGTTCGAGCTTTTGTGAATAGAGCTGGAGATCCATAAGAAAAAATCGTTGCAAAACAGTTTTTCAATCTCATTATGAGTTCCTTTTTTCTTTTACTGCCATTTCTTAGCTTTATCAATCGGAAACCCGAGTTGGAATCACGTTCTGTTCATCTGGAAACGTGCCACTACCATGGCTGCACCTTCCATGACCCCGAAACATGGAGTTTTCTCAATTTACACTTTTCGCCCGCCGTGACCAGATCTAAACTATACAAAATTTGACAACGGATAGCAGATCTGAATTGCACTCAAACAAGCTCTTTTAAGTGAATATCACCGGAGCAGTGGTGACAAAATAATATATCCACTTGACCCTGCCGCGACTTCAGGTATTTGTTTCTTTTGATAGAAGGAGTGCTATGAGCGCATTTTCTGGTACATTGTTTACTCTTATTGATACCTTCATTATGAACTAAAAAACGAAAATCGGCTTTCGGTGGCGTGCCATTTGAGCTCGCGTGTCTCACCGGTGGGACATGGTATACGGTAATGCAATATTGCACGCGGTTCGAAGATGCAGTCACCCAAAATTAGGCGTAGTCGTGAATGGGTTAAGAAGCGAGAAAAATACGGAACATTCGTTTCTTTCTCTTTTCGTCGCGTATATCTTTATTAGTGCTACGACTAACAACAAGATTTGTGTCTTCAGCCTTGCCTCTGAACGAGTTTTCTCACAAACCTGATAAGCATCGTGGCTCGCTTGAGATTCAGGGTTTCAATGTGTAGCGATCGAACTGCACGGTAGTTGGCATACAAGTGCACGAACGTGAAGAACTTAAACAGACATTTCGCCAGTTGTTACATTACCAAATGATTGTGCTCGAACCAGAGATAAGCAGAATACCGATTTTCGATTGTTCTTGGCCTCCCCATTTTCGAATTGCGAATAAGACGAAATGTGCAAGCAAATTGGGAATTGTGTTGGATAATTGGGTGGTGGCGGGCGCGTATAGAGCAACAGCAGGAGAAGCAACTGTCACGCACACGGTCTAGTGATTAATCCCCGTCCAAGCCAACTGAGCCAATCCTTCCGTGGTCAATAATTTGGTACCAGACTAGTTTGGGAGGATTGGAACACTAACTTGAACATCGGCCGACCGCCGTAAGTCTATATATGGGTAGAATACACATTCAAAAGCCTATACGACTCTAAATGAAAGTCGAATGTATGGCGGGTCGCCAGAGGGAATGATCAACGCAGAAATCTTTGTCCTTCACGCTTTAACTAGGTGGTGAAAGGCGACACCCTCCGGTTTTTGGTCAAATATTGGGGACCTATTTCTATACGTGCTGAACGTTCCTTGACCTTCCTTCTGTTCGGAATCCTTTGAGGGGAGGGGCAAAATTTAGAAGTGGGTGCCTTTTTTATTCGACCCCTCCGTTGCCGGAACAAGCTCGAGAATCGGGCGTACCAGTATATGCTGTCTAGAAGCTGGGATGAGCGGCTTTCCATTAACTAAAATTCGTATGGTTTTAGTTATTTCGACTTCCGATTTGCGAAATCGAAGTGAACGCGCCGTTATCCGTTTTGAATAACATTTACGCTCGTTTCTGGTGCGAAATCGTCCGCACCGTGATTTTTTCGCACAACACAAGCTTCGTGCCTAGCCGGGATTTCGCTGCATATCATGGAGCCTGAGAACTTTGCATGTAGCATCGATCGAGCTTAGAAGCTGTTAAGCCGCGACATCTTAGAGATTTGAGATCCGAAACCAAAATGGACCTCAGAAGTTCGAAATGTTTTTGCGTTGGACTTCGGGAGCGTTGGAACTGTATCCGATGAGGAGGTAAAAAACAGAGCTCCTCGATTTTCAGGCGATAGATTGAAACCCTGTGATTTTTTTTCGAAATTCTGACGTGAGCGAGGATATTTCCAAAGAATTGGTACCCCATGGGTGAGCGAATTTTTCCGAAATTTTGGCCAAATCGTTTTTTATAGCCCCTTCCTCCCTTCCGCCACACACACTCCAAATATGGAAGACACCTCCGAATTGTCTAGGACATAAGTGGTTGATCGGGGAAAATTATTGTCGTGCTCGGAGCCGAATTCCGGTCCGCATTTGCGGTGAACGGCTGTTGCATCAGGCAATAGGATGGTAATCGTGCTCGAACCACTTGGACCCGGCACGACTCACCTTTCTCTCAGAACGATTATTATCATGTCGTGTGATGCAACGGCCGTATTCCGCAATTTAGGACCGGAATTTGGCTCCGAGAACGACAGTAGGTGCACGTTAGTTCCGCGGGTCACGCTTGGCGACGAAGTATGAATACAACCGAAGAGAATGCGGAGATTTAGCAGACAGCACTAACCAAAAACAGAGTCCAAATCAGCATTTGATTCCCACTAACTAAAGGCAGTAAAGCGAATGAGGCAAGAAGTGCCGTCACGTTCACCATGGTTTCCTGACTTCCGTCTTTTGAGGCTACGTCGGCCAGGTTATTTCGGCGAGCCTGAAAGCAGTACAGCTCGTTTAGAGTGCTTCAGAACGGAAGTATGCTTGTACCTGATGTTGTATTATAGCAGTTCTCGTGGCTCCACCTGCCACACCGACAACGCACCGCAACATGGATGAGGTGCATGCGCAAACGAAAAAGGAACCGGGAAACGCTGGCGAGAGAAGATCAATGCAGAATGCCGAATCATTCAGAATGTCAGCCACAAGTCGCCATTTCTTGCAGTCAGAATCTAACTCCGATCCTGAAACGTGAAGGCTAAAAGCTGGGTTTGTGATAGACAAACTTCGCGGCTTCTCTGATCCTGAACCTCTCCGATCATTGAAATTGATAAATTATGAAGACGAAAATATTTGGTATCACCTTTAAAGTAACTGAAAGTAATACGTCCAACCATGCCAAGTCCGTCTTTTGCAAGCCATGTGAGTGAAGCCGCCAGAGCTGATGCAGTCTAAACTATGTAGACTCGCACTCGAACGATTGGAAATTCGCCAAGTCCCATCAAAATTGCAAAGTATTTCGCTTTCGTACGAGAGCGTTACGGTCGGATTCGTCAGATATGAAGTAGTGCTGCTCACTATCAGCTCCCTATTACACGGAACAAATTTTTAGGTTGTTTGGTTGCGAAGCGAACGCTCGAATTCGCAATCAGCAGACAGAACGTGTTTCGGGAATCGATTGTTTGGTCGAACGCAGAATTCCTTCTCAGATAGGAATATGCCCCTGTCTGTGATTCCATGAGTTTGTGTCTGCGGTGCGCAGTCTCTTCCCGCCGTCTGGGTCTATGTGTTTACGTCTTCGATACAATACATCGAAACGACGAACGATTCTATATCTAATGTATGTACCTCCAGGTCCATGAGAAAGTCCACGTCCACTAATTGGGGAATCGTTGACCCGCTTGTGGAACTTATTGAATCAAGATGAAACGATACCTGATCACCGACTCCTGCTCCTTTGAGTACAGCTTCGGTAGCCAGCGCTCCAGTCATCGAACTCGCAAACGCTTGCACAGTATCCCATATTTGATACTGGATGTAATCCTCACTGACAGAATAGGGATACCCTAAAAGTACAAGTATTATAGGAATGGTTGAGTTAGCTAAGTCAATGTTTTCCTACGGCCCGTACAAGAACGCTTACGTCGTTGGAAGCACAAAAGACTGGCTAAAAAGACCGTATTCGAGCAATCGATGGACGAGTTTGTATCAAGGGGAGGGAACTGCAAAACGAGTGGGCGGGGACTACACTTTAACCAGTTCAATAAGGCTCAAATACGATCACTCTGACTTGTTTTTGACGCTTCCAACGGCGTGAGCGTTCTATTAGAAGCCCTACGATCCTATTGGGGTCCAAACCTCAACCACTATTGTAAGCGTGAATGCTGCCTTTGAGCCCATAATACTATTTTTCCCGAATTTAGGCCACTAATAAGAGAATCTCCCGAACACAAACTGGAGTTCTGAAAATGTTTTTCCGAGCGTTGCGGAGGGGGGGGGGGTATAGGAAGAAACAATTCTTAGCTGTTTCATTACCACCGATGCACCTGGGTAAGTCCCACAGAGTTTTTGATGTTTTTTAGTTAGCCGAACTGCAGTCTAATCAACACACGTCAAAGCGATTCTACAAGGAGTTGATTGATCATAAAACGCTAGGCTCTGGGTGAGATTGAACCAGCGTACTTATTTCCTTCCGGAGTAACGGCTCCAATCAATAATTCATGTTTAAACATTTCATAGCTAGCAACAACCGTCCTCCTGACAGCGACTTTTGGGCGATAAGGCCATCCACCGGAAAGGGGATATGCTAGTTCAACCTCTCCCAAAGCCTAACAATTTGCGATCAACTCAGCTTGTACAGATGTATCTTAACGTGTACTGCGACACTAAACTGTAGTTCGGCACAAAAAAAAAGCATTAAAAATCGTGTAGCACTTACTACACTTCTCACAGCGGATGACCGGAAGTCGTCATGCAAGTGGCGCGCAGCGATCGAGAAGTTAGCGGCTCGCCTGAAATGGGATCAGGCTTCGAGTTACGAGTAAGCGGGTCGCACTGAATGCAATTTTCGCGCCGGGCAGCGCGGTACGAGGTTCTGAGTTCATCTTGATGGGTCTAGATACAACTGTTATATCAGTATACCGGTGCGCACGCTGCTTCTTGGGCTTTCCCTCCACTCCATTGCTATTTATTCCTCTTGCTCCACACAAGCACGCGGAGAAACCACAGAAATCGTTTCAACATAGACTGTACAGTCGGAAGGAATCGCACTGATATTGGGTTCCTTATTGTGCTTTAGCGCAAACTCGAAACACGTATCTTCTGTTTCGGAGTGAAATTTATTTTCATTCAGAGCGTGCGTCTTCGCGCGCATGCTGCGTCTCCTTCTACCCACACTTTCTCGCTGTCTCTATCTTCGCTCCGCACAAGCGAGCGAAGGAACTCGCCAATCTCTAAATGGGGGGGGGGGGGGAGCCGCGACGCTGCTTGGCGGGAAAAATGGCGCGCGGGAACACGAAGAGAGGATGGCTATTGATAGAATGATTCCGCGCCCGATTGCTGAGCGCGTTTTCCTACTTGAGAGACACTGACGATACAATCGGCATGGATCCTAGTGATACTTTGCGTTCCCCCTTGAAGGTTGGCGCAAAATCTGTACCACATGCTACAACATAGGTGCACCGAGTTTGCGCCAACCTTCAATGGGGAACGCAAAGTATCACTAGAATCCATCGCGACGTTAAGTCTTATTCACACTCTTGACCAGAGAAGCACGGTATGTACATACTAGATGGATTGAAGGCGCGACACACGAGCGGGCGAAGGCGATCACGCACCGACTTCTCCATGCAATAGAGTATGCTTATAAAAAGGCGCCCACCTTGTGGCAGAAAGATATCTACCAATGTAGATCTAATCGAGTTGAGGTATAGCAGAAGCCAACTGAGGAGTCCAGCAGCTTTCGCAGATGGATTCGTTGTGATATCGGTTGAATAACCGGGAGAAACCTTTCGAACAGGTCGTCCAGCATAGTTTTCAGTGAATATTTCAGTCATGGAGGAAGTCTGCGAGATCGGATATTTCAACATTTAAACCTGCTCTAATCAACGTCGCACACGGACAACTGCCACGACTTCTCTGCGTCTACAACGCGTACAACTACAGACGATAGAGCTTTCGACTGGACGCAATGCGGACTCACTCAATGGGAGAGACAGCAGACAACGACAGGAAACCGGTTGTCATGACAGTTGTCGCATGGCGTCATCGCTCGTCGTCCGATGATGTTTGTCCGGCAATTCCGTTGTTTTCATCGTATGGATTTTTCATGATTCATGTATGTACCGTGGCCGAATATTTTTGGTTTAACACCTCTGTCATATGTTTTGCAAAGAATATCATTCTCCCATCATTTTTCAGTGAACATTTTATCATGGATCAATGAATGTGTCGCGTTGAAAAGCACTTAGTTAATCGAAATGACTGGAGGATCATGTGGAGAGGTGGTGCGTTCGATGCTCCGATCGCATTGTGATGGATCGCAAGGAAGCATCGATTATATTGAGGTGGGAGGAAGTGTTATCTCATAGAAATTCATTTATTGCCTCGTATACTTGTTTGAGTTTGACTGTCTCAGAATAGCACGATACCTCAATTATTTCCAAATCTAATTATAAAATTTCCATCATAAGCTCTAGGAACCAAATTTTAGAGACAGGGTTTGGAGCATAACATCTGACCCTCGTTATACCGGAATAAGTGAGTGGTTCGAGGAAAAACGCTTGAAATTGGATTGCAACCGGATATCAGGGCTGGCAATGCGCTCCTGCATGACTAAATGAAGATATTCTCGAAGGAGTGCTAACTGATTTCGAGCACAGCAATTGATAGCCTTACGTTGTAACAGTAAACGAAACACGGAGAAATCGTTTGAGCACCGTACTAGAATTAGACCGTAAAATGAAACGCGTTGTGTGATTGCCTAAAGAGCGCATTTCAGGCCTGTAGCGTCCCGTTTGCTTTTACAGGCTTCGGCGCCGCGACGACCCGGTGTCACTGCCGCTTGCTGGCAGTGACACAGGGCCGTCGCGGCGTCAGAACACTGCGGTGTCCCCTCGTCGCCCTTCAAACCGCTTTGGTCGTCCTCGTCGCCGAATGTAAACTCTGGTCCCGCCGTAGTGACCTGTTGATTTCGATCAATATCAGCAGCGGAGCGGGGGGCCTCGGTGGAATATAACTAGTGATAAGGAGGTTCCGACGGAGAGGGGAGCGCTCCGCGCTGTGATAATCGAAATCAACAGGTCATTACGGCGGGACCAGAGTTTAATCGATGTTGCACCACCCAGCCTTGTTCACCGCTGCGAGCAACGCCGCGACTCCAACTCTGCAGACCCCTTAATCGAAATGACACTCTCCGGGGTTGCCGGCGACGCCGCCGCGGAATCTTCAAGGCCACGACCCCATTTGCTCGCTCGCTCGCACCTTTACTACTGTGCTGAAGCTTCACAACGTTAAAATTATCTGTGGCATGTACAATATCGTCGTTCTCTAGAGGGCGAGTAGCCGCATCGAATCCGTAGTTGAACGTGTCAAACGTGTGGGGTGGCGCCGTTATGGAAAAAACGATCGATATAGCGCAGCGTTTCATTTTCCCCATGACCAGCACTCCTTCCTCATCTTTCTTTACCTTTTCCTTTCCATCCTCTTTCCTCATCTTCATAATTGCCTGATAACTTTCTAATAGTTGCACATATTTGAATGTTGCGTATTTCGCAGCTCACTTGCGTTTATCTTCAGCGCTGGACGGTTTTGATTCCAGGAAAGCGCAGAAAAAAATCGTTAGTCCTGATTATGTTATGAAGATATAGCATATAAGAAGATGACGAAAGAGGATCGAAATGAAGGAGAGGAATGAAACCTGGGCCAAATCGGTCGTTTTTTCCATGACGGCGCCATCCCACACGCTCGACACGCGCAACCCAGGATTCGACGCGGCTACCCGCGGTCTAGAGAACGATGATATTGTGAATGATCGGCGCGCGTCTTATCGTCGAGAAAATTTAGAAATCGCGAGCGATGAAAAAAGAATTCTCGGTACGATGGCGTCTATAAACGTCTGCATCTGCTCAAATTCTTGCGAGATTCAAACAATCCTGGCTGAAAAGTTCTATAGGCTGGAGGGCGCTGGTTATCAAGTCGGTCAAAAGTGAGTTCCTAAATTCTGTTAAATAACACTAGTATAAATTTACTAGATAACCGTCATGTGTGATTTCGAGTTACGGTATCGCCAGTCCAAATCGGGATCACCGTACACAAAAGAGAAAGGTATGTGTGAGGTACATCGATATTAAGAGTTGTTTGAACTATATTTTCAAGAGTTTGCACAAAATTTTGCGTCAAAACCCCATTTTATCTATATATCTTCTCTTGATTCTTAATGTACAGGTTATAAAACGGTGTTATTCACTTGGTTCGTACTCGTGCTGGTGTGGAGCGGAGGTTAGAGACAGTAAGAGAGCGTAGGGCAGAGGGAGGCCGAGGCATCGCGCGCGCCGCTCGCGCCTCAAGTGATGTGAATTTTAGCGTTTTATAGAGGGTAGGAAATCGTGAGTCGTTTATATGCCGTACTTTGGGCTGCGTCCGATCTCCAGCTCGCCAAAGCGATTCAGGAAGTACAGAAGACTGGCATATATTAAACCTCGTAAAGAGAATGACCAATGGTCTGGCAGAGACATTATACATCGTATAACGTCAGAAGGCTCACATTATATGTATAAATGTAATGCTTAATTCGCTCTATCAACGTGGATTTCAGCTTTTCCTGGACTTCGAGAATGCATCACCTCGGGAGGATGAGCGTTATCTATTCGACCATTGCGAGAAGATAATACAACAATGTACAGAGGTACTCGCCGATGTAAAGTGCTACGGAAAAGGTAACGAATGTTTATAAAAATAGAGAATTTGTGATAACAAATTACTCAGTATAGGTTCCGCTAGAGTTTTCGGGTTCTGCGCGTCTTCTAGGACTAATATTCATTAGAGTCTGTATTCATGGACGCTTCACCGGGGGGGGGGGGATGAACGCTATTAGGAATCTGTATTTTCTGTAGTATAGAATAGAGGGGATGCAGAGACCCCGCCCGATAAGCGTTTACCTTCACCCCGTCGATGAATCGTTTATGAATGCGGGCCCAGATTTGAGTGATGATACGAGGTCCTTTTTCTTCCCCATTTTCACTTTATTACGGAAATTCCCACCTTCTCTTCAGGTGCAACTGACGAGATTCGGCAATCTCTACAAAATCCGCATGATCTTGCATTAAGAGATTTGGCCATCAGTGTTGTCGCTGACTTCGTGTCCCGAATACGTTGCTACTTTGAACTTTCACTTCGGATTGAGAAGGTAGTCCGGCTTGATATCGTTTTTTTTGTGTCGTATGTTAGTTCTTTGCGTTTCTGCGAACATTTTACTCTTCTATCGTTTGACATTACTCATATCAGCCCTTCTGGTTATCCTCATCAGCGGGAACACCTATAGGTGGGTCCGCGGCTTGCTTCCTCGAAAGAAAGTATTTAAATCTAACCCGCGGTAGTCGAGGGCGGCCCGCTAATCGATTCAGGCCGAGAGAAGAGGTGATCTGATCAGCCCACCATACCGTCAGCCGCCGTTGAGATTTGAACGACCCGCGCTAGCCGCGGGTGAGATTAAAATGTTTTTTCTTGAGGACGCAAGCCACGGACTTAACTGTATTTCTCACGTTCAGTGAATCTAAATGCAAACAATATTATGTATGAGCTGCTGAACTTCTACCGCGGCTGAAGTTGCCTGTTGCGGTGTTATTTCATGTCATCGTTCTCTCATACCCTGTTTTCAGTTGGTGCCGGAATTATTGTGGGATCTTTGTTCTGGTCCGCTACCGCCCGAAGAACAATTAGATAGAAAACAGTCACTGGCGCGGCAATTAGCACGATTGGTGGACTTCGTCTTGGATTTCGACGCCGCCAAGGTTAGCATTTTACAGAACCATGCGTCTTCATAGTTAATTTCAGATAATTTTTCTGGCATTGACAAGGCTGTTAGAGGGTCTATCTTTCTAGCTTCAGCGCATATCTTTTGTTTGTTTAGGACTCATAAAATAAAATGAGGACGAACTTGAAGGCAGCGTTCACGATTATCATTCTCGGTGATTTTCCACAGTAAAATGCTCGGCTAGAAGGGTCCTAGGCTCCCAGTGTTGAGAGAACGGTGGAAAAGGAGCCAGGAGTGGCAAAATAGCGGCCGAAAACGGATTCTAGAGTCTCCGAAACACCTCATGCCGTCTTTCCGTCCCATTGGTGTGATCAAATGAAAACTCGAGATATTGGCAGCAAGCAATAATCGAATCAAGGAACTACTATAAAATGAGCTAAAACGACTGCACGCATAGGTATCATCCTTCGTAGTCAATTCCTCCACTCTCAGAAGTCAACCGAGGCACGGGTGGACTTCTTTCAGACATATTTTATAGTCCTCATCGCAAGCGCAGCACGCGCGGGACCAGCGGTGGTGTATGAAACTTTTACCCGCGCAGTGCCGCCCATCCAGCATCGCTATAGGGGAGAACTATACTTAGAGCGATGCTATCGCGCTCAGAAGGGTGAGCCAGCGCTGGTCGCCGCTCGCGACAAAGGAATCGTGGAGCCGCAGTGAGGTCGCTTGCGGCGTTCGCGTTGCAGCTGCTACTCGCGATGGCATCGCGCTCACCTCGCGTTTAAACCATAGTTTTTCGCGCAATTGAATGGTGATTAGCGCGCGTTCGCGATTTCATCACATCGCAGCGCCCTGCACTGCGATGTGAGGAAATTGAGGGAGCGTTTTGCTGAGCGAATTCCTACAGCGTCAAATAACAGTGAAAGGGGATAAGCACGTGCATCTTATCGATGTCAAACATAGATATTAGGGGCTTCTCCAATGAGTTCTTCTACTCATCTGCGAGGGTAAACTCCTAGTGAGAAGTCATATTTGGCGAAAAGAAACGGACATTCTTATACGGCTTCTTCTTCTTCTTTGCAGCCGCAGAAGGGTTTTTGTCATAGGTTCAAGAAACGGGCGACCGATGTTGGATTCAACCACAAATATTGTCGTCGGTGAGGTGGGCCTCTTCGGACAGTCGAATAGATGAGCTGTAGTGTGGCCAGGGTTACGGCAATCCGGACACTCGTCAGGCTTACTGCTGTCGATCCTATGCAAGTATAACATCAGCATAGGGGAATGCCCGCAGCGCAACGAGGCGAGGGAACATCTAGCTCGCCTACCGAGTTCCATCTCGGTGTTGCTGACTTCAGGTGGTGCGATCCCCAATATGGGATTGACAGCCACCCTACTCAAGTGATCCCTGACGGAACGGGTATGCTCCGCACGTAAAAGACGAAGACGATCTAACTGGGAGTCCGTCCTTCTTTGTATATTGACTTTCACGGGAGCATCCGCCAAAAGCCTTCTGATATATATCTCTCTCTCACAGGATTCATAATCCCTCTTAATGAGTGATCAGGCTGCTTGACGATATTAATGACCAGTTGCTGCGCTTGGAGTTGACAGTGCTCCTCAACAGGCAGAATACGGGCTTCAGCATGAAGATGCTCCATTGGACTGCTCTTTGCACACCCAGTGACAATCCGAAGAGCAGCATTTTGAACTCGCTGAATTTTTTCCACGATGAATCTGATACTATGTGTTGCCATACCGGTGCTGCATACTCCAACGCCGGCTGCAAGATTGCCTTGTACGTGGTCAGGATCGTCTCCTTACTGCTTCCCCACGACGTACCTCCCAGAGCTCGTAAGACGTTGAGCTTAGCTCTCACTGAAGCCTGTTTCTGCTGTGTTTTTATGGAACCTCAGCGAAGGATCTAATACTAGACCAAGCAGCTTCGGGAAACGTGCGGCAGGCAGACGAGCGTCTTCCCAATTCACAACGGGGTGAGCGCAGTGTTCCTTAGGGTCAGTGGAGAAAACTGATACAGATGATTTAGCGGCAGAGACAGTGAGCATCATATCATCGAGAAAGCTCTTCAGGACGACGAGGTAGCTATTGATCTTGCGTGCAGCTACATTAATGTCTCTGTCCCGGCACAAGATGGTGATGTCATCCGCGTACGCAACGACTTTAATGTCACCTAAGGGGACGGGTAAATCTTCAAGGTAAAGGCTGAACAGAGCAGGCGATATGACTCCTCCTTGAGGGACACCGGCAGCGATCGGGATGATGCTATTAGAGACATGTCCCTGAAACAGCACTTTTGCTCGGCGCCCTTTGATGAGTGCGGTTATCCATCGCTTCTGCCAAGGCGGGATGGTGGACCTCAAAAGCTTCTCAGACAGTATGCCCAAGTTGACAGTGTCAAACGCCTTCGTGAGGTCCAGGGCTACTCCAACAGTGCGTTGAGGCTTGGTGGCGTTGAAGCCATCCAAAACATAGCTCACAATCTCCAGCAGCGCCGTGGTGGTAGAATGCAATTTGCGGAATCCATGTTGGTGCTGCTGTTTGTTATTATGCTCGGCAAGCTCCTTCATGACCAGTTTCTCAGCGACCTTGACAATTGGTGATAAAAGACTTATTGGCCTGTATCCCTTCGCTGTGGATGGCGATTTACCAGGCTTGGGCAACGGAATGACGCTTGCCATTTTCCAGTCTTGGGGTAGGATGCACGTGCGAAATGAAGTGTTGATGACGTCAGCCAGGATTGGCATAACCTCACTCGGCAGTTTCTTCAAGACCGCTGGCCTTCTTCTTCTTCTTTGCAGCCACAGAGAGGGGTTCTGTCATAGGTTCAGAAACTCGGCCACTAGCACTGGGTTCGTCCACAGATCCATTGTCGTCAATGTAGTCGGTCTTTTCGGGCAATTGAACAGGTGCGCAGTAGTATGCCCTTGACTACCGCAATCAGGACACTCGTCAGGTTTGCTGTTGTCAATCCTATGCGCAAGTATGACATAAGCATGGGGGAGTGTCCACAGCGTAACGATGCAAGGTGCACCTGGCACGCCTGCCAAGTTCCATCTCTGTCTCGGAGACCTTTGAGGTGCGACTCCCAGTGCATGGGGTTTATGGCAACTCTGCTCAAGTGTTCGTTCACGAATCGGGTATGCTCCGCGCGCAAGAGACGGAGGCGTTCTTGTTGTGCTTCAGTCCATCTCTGCACATCTACTTTCGACGGAGCATCAGCGAAAGGCTTTCTGATACATCTCTCTCACCGGGTTTAGTACTCTTCGCGAAGGATGATTCGGCTGCTTCACGATGTTAATGTACATTTGTTGCGCCTGGAGTTGGCAGTGGTCTCTGACTGGCAATATGCGAGCTTCGGCATGTAAGTGCTCTATTGGAGAGCTTTTGGAACAGCCTGTTGCACTTGCAGAGCACAATTTTGGACGCGCTGCAGCTTGGACCAAGATGAGTCCGACACGATGTGCTGCCAGACTGGCGCAGCATACCCAAGGCGGGTTGCACAATAGCCTTATACGTGGTCAGGATCGTTTCTTATTGCATCCCCAGGACGTTCCACCGAGAGCACGCAGGACGTTGAGTCTTGTTTTCACTGTGTGGCTTGCTTCTGCTCAGTGTTCTTATGAAATTTCAACGAAGGATCCAACACGAGTCCAAGCAGCTTGGGGAATCGGGTGGCCTGCAATTGAGTTTCGTCCCATTTCACCATAGGATGGGCACTGTGCTCTGCATTATCAGTGGAAAAGACGGTGACGGACGATTTGGAGGCAGAGACTGTGAGCATTTTGCGATCGAAGAAACATTTCAACTCGATCAAGTAGTCATTGATCTTACTGGTGGCTACCTTAATGTCGCGATCTCGGCACAGAATACTAGTATCATCCGCGTTTGCTACCACCTTGAAGTCTTGAGGGGAACGGGCAGATCTTCTAGATATAAACTGAAAAGTGCAGGCGATAAAACTCCTCCTTGAGGGACACCAGCGGCGATGGGGATGCTATTGGAAACATGTCCCTGGAATAGCACATTTGCCCGACGTCCTTTAGTGAAGGCAGCTATCCACCGTTTCTGCCATGGCTTGATGGTAGACTTCAACAGACTCTCTGATAGTAGGCCTAGATTGACAGTGTCAAATGCCTTTGTTAAGTCGAGGGCCACACCAACAGTACGTTGGGGTTTAATGGCATTGAAGCCGTCCAGCACATAGCTCACAATTTCCAACAAGGCCGTAGTGGTGGAATGTAATTTACGGAAACCATGTTGGTGCTGCTGTTGGCTGTTATGCTCGGCAAGCTCCTCCACAACCAGTTTTTCGGCAATTTTGGCGATGGGTGAGAGCAGACTGATCGGCCGGTACCCTTTAGCCGTGGATGGTGACTTTCCCGGCTTCGGCAGTGGAATAACACGAGCCACTTTCCAATTTTGGGGTAAAATACATGTACGAAACGATGTATTTATGACGTCAGCAATAAAGGGCAGTAGTTCACTGGGCAGTCTCTTCATGACTGCAGGGCTCCAACCGTCTGGCCTGATGCCTCTGAGTTGCTCATCTCCTTTATCGCCTTCTCGACCTGTGCAGGCGTGACTGCATCATCTACATCCATGAGAGGCAACTTACAGAGTTCCCGAACAGTTATTCTGTTCTGTTTCTCTCTTTGGTTCTAGTGATGAAAAATGCTTCCCAAGAGCATTTGCGGCCTCCTTCCCTGATTTGAAGACTCCATCTTCAAACTCAATCGTGGAATTGTCGGCGGAGGTGAACTTTCCGGAGATCCTTTCAAGGCCTTCCACGTTGCTGTTGCATCATTTCTGAAGTTCATCTTCTCAGTGAACTTTTCCCAAGTTTCTTCCTTGTGCCTGTCAAGGTCGTTCCTGATCTCATCATCCAGCGCAGCGATGTCTGGGTCAAGATGATTTGCGGCTCTCTTTGCGTCCCTTGTCCTTATCTTCTGCAGTGTTTCCCTGGTGACATTGGGGAAGAAGGTCTTAACGCGGCCTTCAGGGATCGCAGCTTTCATAGCCTTCAAGATGGCATCAGATAGGTGGCGCTCCTTCTGGTGTACATCGCCATTCCACGGATAATCAGCCGCTTGGCGGAGCGCAACCTCCCTGAACAGGCTCCAGTCTGCAAGGCCTAAATTAAGATAAGAACGATGACGAACACCTGTATAGGGAGCAAGAGAGTTAGAGAGATCAATATCGACAAAGACAGGGATGTGATCGCTGGAAAGAGTTGTGGATGTCGACCAAGAGCAGGCATTAGAGAGATTGGAAGAGACGAGGGAGATGTCTGGGCTAGATGATCGGCCGTTGGCAGGGAGACGAGTGGGCTGGCCATCGTTTAAGATAACCAGATCGCACTCCTCCGCCCATTCTTCGACGTCACCTCCTCTAGCATCAGAATCAAGCGACGAGCAGAACGTGTGCGCATTGAAGTCACCCGCAAAGACAATTGAGGGAGAAAGAGAGCAGTCATACAGCTGCTTGAGAAGGGGATAGGATTGTATGTTGAGGGACAAGAGGAAGAAGGAGGGATATATATATTAAAAAGAGAAAGTGGTGTTTTAAGAGGTAGATGGATGGGGATGTACTGAGAGTGCCATCCACTGGAGTGTTTGGAATAATGTGAGAGGGAAGAGGACAGAACAAAAGTAGAGACTCCGCCTCCTTGAGATGACCTGGGAGTATGATATGCAGTATAGCCCGGGATGTTTGGATGTCGAGAGGTAGCAGAGGGAGAGAGTTTGGTTTCCTGAACCATGATAACATCCGGGTGATGAGTACGGGCGAAGAGAGATAATTCAGAAAGCTTGGTCCGAAGGCCGTTTAGATTGATGTGTACAATAGATAGGGGGCGGTTGGTAGATGAGGAATTTGAGTTACTGGAGGCGGAGCACACAATACAACGAAAGGAAGAATCGTGGTGCCTCACAGAACTGAGACCCGAACAAGAGAAGTGCACTCCACCTTTCGCATCCAAAACATTGGACGCTGGTTCCATACCAATTGACATCTCTGCCGCATGTGGCACATGGGTACTTCTTCTTCTTCGCGGGTCCTGGATTCCTTTCGACGCCGGCCATTTGTAGAAGAATCCTCAGGAGAGCTGCAGCCAGCCAGCACCTCTCCCATGACAAAAACCCTCTCCGCGGAGGGATTGACGTCGGTTTGCACGGAGGTGATCTTCTTTCCTCCACACTGCCACGGCACGAACGTACGACATCTCCTGATGCCATCCGGCCCTACAGCCTTCGAGTTGCGCATCTCTTTTACCACCTTTTCAATCTGCGCAGGCGTCACTGCTTCTGCTTTGTTCATCATGAGTGGCAACTTACAGAGCTCTCTTACAGTCACTCGATTCTGTTTCCCTCTCTTAGCCTGAGTTATGAAAAAATTCTTTCCGAGGGCAGTCGCAGCCTCCTTTCCCGATTTGAAGACTCCATTCTCGAAATCGATCGTAGCATAGTTGAAGGAGGTGCTCTTGCCTGAGATTTTCTCTAGAACTTTTCAAGTTGATGCTCCGTCACTCTTGAAATTCATCTTCTCCGTGAATTTCTCCCAACTCCCCTTGCTGTGCTTGTCCAGATCTCGCTTAATCTCGCTATCCAGCTCAGCAATGGTCGGATCCAGGTGATCTGCGACTCTCTTTGCATCCCTTGTGCTTATCTTCTCCAAGATTTCCCTGGTGACATTGGGAAAGAAGGTCTTAACTCGGCCCTCCGGAATGACTGCTTTCATGGCCTTGCAAATCGCGTCGGTCAAGTGACGTTCCTTCTGGTGCACGTTTCCATTCCATGTGTAGTCATCCACATGGCAAAGTGCCACCTCCTTGAACAAGCGCCAGTCTGCAAGGCAAAGATTTAGATAAGACCTTTGACGGATACATGAATAAGGAGCAAGGGAATTAGAGAGTTCGACATGGACAAAAATGGGGATATGATCACTGGAAAGAGTTGTAGTGGTCGACCAAGAGCAGGCGCTGGAGAGATTAGAAGCTACAAGAGAGATGTCTGGACTAGAGGATCGGCCGTTGGCCGGGAGACGAGTGGGCTGATCATCGTTGAGAATGACCAGGCACTCCTCCGCCAATTCTTCGACGTCTTCTCCTCTAACGTCAGTGTCAAGCGATGAGCAGAATGTATGAGCATAAAAATCGCCTGCAAAAACAACATAGGGGGTGAAAGGGAGCAGTCGCACAACTGCCTGAGTGAGGGAGTAGGGTCGTAAGATTGGGGACAGGATGTGGCAGGAGGGATATATATATGTTAAAAAGAGATATGGGTGTTTTAAGAGGGAGATGGATAGGTAGGTACTCAAGAGTACCGTCCTTGGGGGTGTTTGGTATGAGATGAGAGGGTATATTTGATAATATGAAAGTAGAAACTCCTCCACCGAGAGATGGCCTTGGAGCATGATAAGCAGTGTAGCCAGGAATGTTAGGGTGAAGAGCGTTAGCGGAAGGAGACAGCTTGGTTTCCTGAACCATAATGATATCAGGATGATGAGTATGTGCGGAAAGAGAGAGTTCAGACAGCTTGGCTCGAAGGCCGTTGAGGTTGATATGTACAATAGAGAGGGGGCGGTTGGTGAATGAGGATTCAGAGTTGCTGGGGGCAGAGCACAGAACACAACGGAAGGAAGAGTCGTGATGTCTCACAGAACTGAGACCCGAACAGGAGAGATGCACCCAACTTTGGCATCCGAAGCAGTGGACACTTGTTTTCCTCCATGTGACATCCTTGCCGCACGTGGCGCATGGGTATTTCTGAGTGGGTCTTGGATTCCTCTTGACGCCGGCCATCTGTAGTAGAATCTTTAGGAAAGCTGCGACCAGCCAGCACCTCTCCCATGACAAAAACTCTTCGCGGAGGGGTTGACGTCGGTTTGCATGAAGGTGGTCTTCTTTCCTCCACACTGCCACGGCACGAACGTACGACATCTCGGCAGCACTGATGCGACTTCTGATTTTTCTTACCGAAATTTTGTTCGGCGTCGCAATAGAAGACAGGGTTCGCGATCAAATTAAAGACATGGGTCGCGATAAAAGCGGTTTTTGTGCTATCCTTATGAGAAGGTAGATCTGGCCATCTAAAAAGTAAAATCTAGAAATCAGATGCACCCAAATTTAGTGAATTAGATAAACCGACAACTCCGAAAAAATGAACATCTGCGAAATCGAAACAACAGTGAAAATAAGCATAAAAATTTCTAAATCCCTTCTCTTCCAGATTTGTTCATGTTTGGTTGAAGACGCAAAGTGGCGTCGAAGTATGGTTTTACTTGAGCGCGATGCGATTAGTTGGCGCGATGTATATCGCAGAGCAAATCACATCGCGCGCGATTTTCGTGGCGCGATGTAAGTGTGGTTCCACCCATAGCGGAGCGGCACCGCTCAAACCGCAACGGCGGTTTCACAATTGAATCACTGCTCTTTTCTAGGTTTAGGTCCACTCTGACATTAATAATTCTGGGATTATCCTACTCTACTTTATTGGTAAATGCAAGCCATGTATTTCTGTGCATATCACAGTTGAAATCAAGCGTACCACCATGGCGGTGCCGCCGGAGGTTTCATAGTCGCTGCCGCGCGTACCGCACGGTAAAAGTTTCACAGTCCGCAGTGCTTGCGGTGAGGACTATGAAAGATGCCTTAGCACAGAAACACGGCTTTCGCGTTCTTTTTAAAGCATGCTCCCCTATATAAGACACCAGACCTACCGTATACCGTAGAGAACTTCAGAGTTAAATCTGTTTTGAACATTGTCTTTAAGTTTCAGAATACCACAAAAATATTATTTAGAGTTTAAAAATCTATAAAATTTCGATTCCGTAAGACCATAGGGGCTAGGCGGTGTGGGAGAATAGTAGCATGCAATTTTACTCTGAAAATATGAATTATTACACCTTTGTATCCCTTTGTATGTTCGTATGAGATGACCTCATTGTTTGAGTAAGCGCATCCGAAAGCGATTTTTCTTCGATTAGATTTATTACATCCCGGCATGTCTAGTATCCTACGAATTCTTTTCGGAGGTAATCGATCAGGTTTATTACTCTTTCCTGGGTTTCATTTGGTATTCTAGTGGTGTTTATGTTGAGTAAAAGTCACAGGAAATTGTGAGCTATTGTGAGGGAATTTTTTTCAGGTTGCGTTTTGGACTTTTTATAGTCTCTAAGGGTACAATCCATTTTTGTCCTATACGTCTTGTTTCTACGTGCAAATCCTTGCCTGTCTGGGATTTCAAATCGAAATTGTGTAAAAAAATTCGGTACTGATTTTTTTCGCTTAAAAGATTTAAACTCTTCAAGCAAAATTCTTCCTTGAGTCTTCCGCATTCACTTTTAATTTTAAAAGTTGCCCATTCTTTAGCTTTCTTATTCGATGAACCAGTCTTCTTCGCGCCCATTTGAAACAAATTCAACATTGTGCGTGATTCCAGGATTCTCTTATCCATAGAAGCTGTGATAACTTCGTAAATAGTTCGCACCCAACTAGAAGTGAGAATTTCGCCCATCCCGGGGTTTCAACTCCCTCCTTACCCTAAATCGGGGAATGTTTTATGCCGACGGGATGAGTCTCCCTTTTCATGCCTCCAACAATCTCGAGGTGTATTTGACAGAACTGTATTCAGAGTTTTTTTCTCACTTCATCTTTTATTTTGATGAAGGAAGGTACTTCATCAAGAGGGATGTTCCAGTGTGGGATTTCAAAGTGATTTGTCTTCGCTGATTTCGCCGAAAATTAATGGACAACATGAGGAATTTTCAGTACTGTTGCCGCATACAACTTTTATTGACAAATATTCGTAACGACAGGGTTTTATGGGTAGCGAATTGATAGAAAAAATATATGCGTTTTTAAATGATCCACAATTTTACCAAAGTTGTGAGCCCTTGGAATCAAAAAAATACATGGCCAAAGGGACATCAAATCATCGTGTGCAAACATTCCTTTAGCTAGCCTGTATGTCAGGTTTTTTTTTAGATGTGTACACCAGCTTTGCAAAACGACTTCAGCCATTATCGGCGGGGTATAGGACTGGGGCTGCTGGACAATAGTGCTTCGTAAGTTTCTCCTCTGGTTTTCTTTCGTATGAGCCATCTAAAAGTTTTCTGATTTAGCGAAGTGGAACTCGCAAATTGCATATCCTTGTTCCTTGCGGCTCCCACACCGATGTTGTCGAGTTTAAGCTCCGCAACATTGGACTTTGTCCGATCTCATCCTACACTTCCAATTGCAAACACAACGGATACGCTGGTAACCATTGTTAGGTAAGGCACTTGCATTTTTTAATGTTACAATAGGATTGCTCTGGTAGAGCCCTTCTTACTTGACTGTTTCCTTCTATGAAGTTTTATGCAAAAATGTTTAGTGTGTGTCGTTACATGGTGGGTTCACCGGAGGTAGGTGAGCGGATAGCAGAAACGACGCGATTGTTCTGTGTTCGTGTGATGGTCGGATGTCTGATCCTGTACGATCACATTGACGAGAATGGAGCATTCGTCAGGGAATCACCTATTAACCTCCGAGCCGTAGTCAATGTTGTCAAGGAGCAAACGCAGCCGCCTGAGGTCAGATTTTTTTTTGCATAAGAACTGCTGACAATGTGTTGAAGATTCGAAAAGTGCAGATCTTGTAGAGCCTAAAAGTCGCCTGGAAGATAGAATCCATCGGTTATTTGCAAGTAGTTCCTCGTATACCCCAATGGTGGTTGGGGCCACACATTCGGTGCTTTGAAAATCGCCTACTTTTGTTTTTTGATGCATTTTGTACTCTCTCCTGGGGTTTCAATAAAGCATTCGAACTCCATTACTAGTCAGAAATTAAGTGGAGTTAAGTCTTGGGATCAGCTTTCTGAACCTCATGCTTTCGCTGTTACTTTTGACCTCCCGCTTTCCCCATTCCGAAGTCCTCAAAAAGTGATGGGAAAGTGTCCATCCATATTTTCAGCCATCCTCTTCGCCCGCTCTTGCAGCACGGCGAAATGCGGCGTGGGGTGTGGAGCTTCATAGCGGGGTGTGAGCTGCGGAGGGGTGGAGGGGCAGGGGTCTGAGCTCCGACAGGAAACCAAGTCGAGCATTATGAATGAGGGCATACACTGTTTAGGAATAGTTTTTATGAAGAATTCGATTTTACGTTCCAATTTACGTGAAATGTTGTTTCAACTGAGCTACAGTAAAAACCAAGTTACCCTTCTGGGTGGGGGTCTGAGAAAATCGGCGACGTTTTGACTTACAAGGGATGTATAAAAAGCGTATGCCGGATCTGCCAAAAAGACTAGTATGGTTAGTATCTCTCCTGGCCCAATAGTAAAAATGCGCAGTATACCGCCCCGAGCCGCAGGTTCAAAAAAGTTATGAAAATTTTTTGAGCCTCGCGAAAAGGCATTCGGAGTTTCAAAATTTTTTTCTCGGATTTAGCTCAAAATTTGCATGTAGGGGTAATCTAGGGTGGTGAACACGAATCTGGAGTCCATTTGTCGAAATTTTGAGGTTTACTGTAGGTTACGGTAGGTAGCATGTCATTTAGGGGTCAAAACCCACCTCAGTATTTTGAAAATCGACAAGCGGACGTTAAATTCGTATTCTCCACCCCGAATAACCCCCGTATACAAATTTTGAGTAAAATCTGAGATTTTGACCAAACTACCGTATACCCACCGTAATCTGCAAAAAATCGATGAACGGACTCCAGATTCGTGTTTAGCACTCCAAATAACCTTCAGCAAATGATTTTGAGACATATCTATAGTAGAAAACCGGAAATCTCGAAAGCGGCGTTTTTCCCTCGAAATTTTTCCCGGTTGGAAAGCTACAAACGAAATGAGCCGAAAACTTTTGAAAATCAACTAATAAATCTCAGAATCGTGATCAGCGCCCCAAAAAACCCCCTGGGAGAATTTTAAGTCAAATCTGGAACATTTTTCTAAAACGCTTCCAGAGCCCTCAGTTGGTACAAATAAGCGCCCAACCGAAAATCCGTACAAGTCCAAAACGCTGTCAGTCTGGACAAAGTACGGAAAATAAACGTTCACCCAAAATTTGCTCAGGGGGTAGTTTTGGGTGCTGAACACATTTATGAGGTCCGTTTTCGGATTTTCCGAAGAATAACGCGCTTTCTGGAAGGTACAAAAAGCCCAAAAATGGCTCCAAAAGCGCAAAAGCTTCAATAAGGATTTTGGCGAGAAATTCAAATTCGTATTTACAATGTGTTCCGATTGACTTTTCTTTACAAATGAAGGTTTTTCATGGGCCCTTTCGACATTTACGGTTTTCTGCGAGTGCGATGCCTTTAAGCTTGTAACTTCTTCGAACCTGCGGCTCGCGGCGGGATACTGCGCAGTTTTACTATTGAGCCTCAAAAGATACTAACGACACTAGTCGTTTTGGCAGATCAGACCTACGCTTTGACCTACCCCACCCAGAAGGGTAACTTGGTTTTTACTGTAGCTCAGTTGATCCAACATTTCACGTAAATTGGAGCGTAAAATCGAATTCTTCGTAAAAACTAGTCCTAAACAGTGTATGCCGAGTAAAATTGGCGTTCTCCACACCTGGTGCAGGAATACAGTTGAAATTTTTGTTTTTTCGCAGAAGATTGTAACTTTAATGAATATTGGCAGCCTCTACTTGTGTAATTGCACAGACTGTAAAAAAAAACAAAATTCTCATGTTCCTCCGCTTGCTCGTGCGGAGGCTAGAGACAGTGTGAGAGCGGAGAGGAGACGGATGGAGCAGCATCGCGCGCGCGATGGGTATTTTGGTTGTTTTACTGAGGATGCATTGTGAACGATATATTCTACGTTCAAAACGATTTTGATTAGACCCCAATAATTCGTTCGGTTTTGATGATTTCGTTAACATTCGGACCTTGTTGTCCTTGCTGGATCAACTTTGCCAAGTTTTGAAGATGCAACTCACTAGGGCTTACCTTATATTTCCCGAGGGCTTTTATAAAACCATGTGTTGATAATTAATGTATGTAGGTATGGGACACAGCATTGATAGTCCGTTTTCCAGATACTCTAAATGTCTCAGGGATTCACAGTAGACAACCAAAAATGGGCGATTTCATACCTTTGCGTAAATAAATGGGGTACACGAATGGCAATTTTGTTCAAAAATTGTCTCGGATTGAGCTGAAAACGTTTTTCAAGGAGTTTGTTGTTTTGGGTGCTTATTACGAATCTGGGGTTCATTTTTCAATACTTGAAAAGTTCCGTCTGATTTGTTCCGAAGCTTCAAAATGGGGGAAATTTTGCTGGCCAAATTTGCTGGCTACTATCAAATCGTCTTAAAACTTCTACATAGGGGTTATTTTGACTGTCTAACACAAATCTGTGGTCGGTTTATCGATTTTCTTTGGATTATGGTATGTAACGGTGGGTATATGGTAGCTCGGTCAAAGTCTCAGATTTGACTTAAAATTTCTCTCTTGGGACGCTGAACCCGAATTTGAGGTCCATTTTTTTCGATTTTCGAAGTTTCAAGGTAACGCCAGTAAAAAGGCATCATCCCTACCGTAATCTACAATAATACTAAGTCTGGGGACAAATGGACCCCAGGTTCAGGTTCAGGTTTAGCACCCTAAATAACCCCCAGATGAATGTTTTGAGCCGGATCCGAATTTTTTCTGAACACCCCGAAAATTCCGTACCTTTTTGTGAAGCAATGAAAACGCCATTTTTTGGAATCCCCGCAGACAATCAAGGAATTTCAATCACGGGTCATTTATGGACTGTCACAGACCTACGGCGACAACATGGTTTTCCAAATCGCCAGGGGGTGGGTAAAGCAGTCCGTGGTCGGTGGTGCTCAGGAAAGCTCATTCAAAAAAAGGGAAAATGGATGTTGGGGATCGGCCGGGATCATACTTCACCAAGCATATTGATTTTCGGTTGATGTGCACGATAAACATTGCGTCGCTTCGCCAGTCACAGCAAATGCGATCACGGTCGTAGGTCAGATCGCAGGCAAAATGAACTAACAGACAATAATGAACTCAACCTCCAGTTTTTTTTTCAGACCGAAGCTCTACTGAACGCGTTGCGATACACCTCGAAGCACTTTACTCAGGCTTCCACTCCGAAATCGGTTCGAGCTATCCTCGCCTGAATTCAATTCCTCAGCTTTTTTCTTGTCACGTTTCTATGATTCTCATGCCCGTTGAGCTACGTTTGAATACTGTGCTTCATTCCAAATTATTTTTCTTGTCTGCGAAATCGTCGGTGCCAATCTTGCCCTGCTCATAATGTGTTCAACCTTAACTACCTGGTAGTATTCTAGTCATTCTATAGTCTGTAAACTGTCTAAGTCATATAGCATGTATATGTAACCAAATATAATTGATTAAAAGGAATAACACTACTTACAATCAATATTTATGTAACATAACGCTTTGTGACAAAATGTTAACTTAATAAAGTTGTTACATACAATAAGACCTTTCTCAGACAGCCAGCCTCACTGAAAACCGTTCATGGTAAAGGCAGTCGACAGCTGAACGATCGATAAATATATGTGTAGTGGTTGTTCTCAGACTAAACGTAAGCAAACGGGAGCTTCTTAGGGACAACGCGCTTTCTCATACGGTAAAGAGACGAGACAGAAAGTGTACACGCAATCGAAGGGAATAATCGAGGAGAGGCGAGGAGGAGACTAATTCAGGACGAGCCATTCTCAGAATACGACATACGGTCGGCGTGAACCTGTTCCTATTCTAGTAGCGCGCGCAAGAGAGGAAACGGTGAGCCGCGCCGATTATATTCGTGTGCGAGGGGAGTCGATTAATCAATGAAAGGATAGAGCGGAGTACATCACTTATTACTGAAGTCTGCTTCTGAAGACAATCGAACTTGTAAAGATTCACAATTCCCCTTTAATTAGTGTATGTGCCGATATTGACATTACAGCAAATTGCATTTCCTCTTCTTTTCCACTGGTGGCGGCTCCAAAGCTGCCATTATCGCCTCATCGAACACATTCTTGAGTCCTTTCTGAAAACGACCATTCGAAAAACTCAAATAATCAAGACTTATAATGACTCAGTAGTTATATATCACGCTCATATCCCGCTTTATTACGTGAACCAAGCAATCAACTAACAAGAAAGTAATGCACTCTCCAAAACAAATATGTACGAAGGTTATAAGGTATCCATGCTTATGCGACTAATAGGTATCAAAAATTTTTTGCTCAAACAGCGTTCACGGTGTTTTCTGTGATGCTAAAAACGATAACGCGGGCAGTGCGTTGCAACATTATATGACATACCCCAATTTCCGCGGTTCCGAACTTCTCGTGAATTGGGGAGACAAACGGTTAACTCCAATCGATGCCCTCGAAAATCCCCGAGTACGAATCTTCACGGAATTAGAGCAACTAGTAGGAAAAGCAACGGAAATTTTCAAAAATGATGGTCGCAAAATATGAGACATAGCTGGCGTTCTCGCTGAAATTTCGATTCCAGATTCTTTGTATCAGATCGTTCATGGTAAGAACCATCAGAAACATCAATATTATTCAGAAATGTCTTGACGCAGAACCACTTTGAAAACTCTGTTTCGCATGTTTCAACCCAGCTTTTTGTGAACACCCCTTTCAATCTGCGCCCATTCGCTTAGAACGGCTAATAACCGGCTGGCCATTCTTGCAAATTGGCATAATCGGCCTGAAACCAAGCCTGCGTCGTCCTACTGACAAGAAGTGAAGGCGAATACGGACTAGAAAGGACTGGAAATGATTTTCCTACACGTTCTGTTAATCTGTGAAGTTCATGGGTGTTGTGGCAGAAAAGTGGTGCAGCTTGCTACATCACCTAAACCCGAACCAACCCATTCTTTTTTCTCCAAAGCGTTTATTGCCTCAAAGAATCGTGACATCTTCGGACGTGGAATCGACCGACTGCCAAGCAAATGGGAAGCAGTTCTCGACGTGGATGGTGACTATGCTCTCGAATGATTATTCAAACATGTTTTGATTAAATACTGCTATTGTTTTTGTCGAACAAAAATATTTTTAAAAACGTTCCATAGTTATGCATCAACCAAATAAAAAGCTATACGCATACCAAAAACCGTACCCTACCGTAATCTTCCAAAAACTAAAAACATGTTTGACCAAAGGTCCGAAAAAGGAATGGAGCCAGATGATCAACAAATGTGTCAAATGACAAAACTATATTGTGCCTTACGACCCTTTGTTCATTGCTTCACTTTATTTTAGATAATGAAGCGTCTCATCGCCTTAAAGGCACAGTCCAACCTCAGAGGTAATTTTTGATATCTTTGTCCGGTCGACGTATATAGCAACCCTGCCAAGCGCGAACTCTCAATTCGCTCAAATAAACGAGAAAAGCTAGGAAAAGGTTGACCACGCCCCCTTGAAAGAAAAAAAATGAGCAACGCCCACTGACAGGTTTCCGACCTCAATAGGGAAGAGACGCGCAAATTATATTCTAAATTTATGATCTTCCTTTCGTTTTCGGTCTGGCTTAATATTGTGACCTGCTTCAGAATGATTGCTGCGAATAACGAAAAAATACAGGCTCGAGACAACTCGTCCGCGAACTTCTACCTGTTCAAATTCAAAATCTTTAGAAGGTAACTCCGTTCATATCAAGTTCTGAGCGATTTCACAAACACCATTGTGATCAGCGTGAAATTTGCTCCAAAACAGGCAAAAAACGAAAATCTGATTTTGAGCTTGGACTGTGGCTTTGAAGGCAGTGTTCACGATGATTTTTGCCCGCGAGTTTTTCACATTGAATTGAATCATTTATTTACACGATAGGCAATGCACCTTTACGCGACACAATTTGATAAAATAATACATATATTGATATCTTATCGCAGTTGTATTCGAATCAACGGTTGAGTATTGCCGTTGCTCGATGCTAGAAGGTTTTATGCCCAGCTGTAGTCTTGAATCTTTCGCATAAATATTGTGGCCTTCGAGTACGGTCATACGGGGATATTTTCAACTGACCGTTCAAATAACTACTCGCAGAACCATTTACTGAACTCTTCAGAATTCTCGCAAACTCATTATTTACCATTTCATCTATGTCTGCCCATTTCACCGTTTCCTTAAGGTGACTTATATGATCGAACTTTCTGAGATTATGTATGACTCTTAGGGAATTATTGATTATCTGCTTGAAATATTGTAGTTCTGATGATGTGGCAATTCCCAGAATCAGCAGAAAAATCCGTACTTTTGATATAACAAGAGATTCAATCAAAAGCTTTACATTCTGAGTTGCCATGAGTGGTCGGATAACTTTCAAGTGGAACAGAGTTTTCGAACATTCTCTCGAAATTTTCAAGAAATGATCGTGGTAAGTCAAGCTTTCGTCCATCAATAAGCCAAGATTTCTCACGCATGCCTTGAGTTCCAATGTGAAACCACAGACATCAAAACGAGTGTTAGTGTTTGCTTTTTGCAGCTGTTGCCGAGTGCCAAATCTACTAATTACGGTCTTGCCATGATTCAGGCCATTGAAAAAGGTCGTCAGAACCTTCATGCCATCGCATGTTTTTTCAGGCTGCCACTTTATTTTGCGCTTCACCGGAGTAAATCAGCTGCACATCATCTGCGTAAGCGACCATTTTGCCATTAAGTTTTAGGTACTGTAACCCGCTCACATAGAAGTTAAACAGCAATGGTGGAAGAACCCCTCCTTGTGGTATACCAATGGGAACTTCCCTAATGTCAGACATCTCATCATTCGAGAAAGCTCTAATTTTCCGTCCTGTAAGGTATCCCGCCATTAATTGAAACGTTTTTTCTTCATGTATAAACTGTCATCTAGACTCTGAAGAAGAATAAACAATGGATACACAGAAGGATACACATAAAGCAATGCGTTGGCCTACAAGTGTTACCAAAATGACGGAGAAACGGCGAGAAACGCATCAAAACGTCTTATTTCAGTGACATTATTCTATAACGTCCGATTGCTTGAACATGTTCATGGTGGTTGTCAACGGTGGAAAATTGGGTCAATCGAAAATAGACAAATTTTTCATGCAAAGCACGATTAGTTGGGGCTTTAGGCCCTCGTCAGACTTGATCGAAAAACCAGCTGAGTCCGAATAAGTCCGCGGCGGAAAAACCGTCCTCGACCGTCTGCAACCGACTGAGTCCGGTTGCCCCCAGCGCCACTCAGTTCCTCTGCGAAACACGCAATCGATAGTCAGCGGCAGCACTAGGCGGGGCAAAGCACAGACGACGAGAGTCGGGATACGGCGGGACTCGTCAGGTCGCAGTCGACCGAAGAAAATCCCCCCAAATCACGTGAAAAACTCCTATATTAACCGGGTGGGGAGAAGATGATTTCGGTTGGGACGCAGCGGGACTCAGTCGGTGCATTGGCCCCGCCCTTTTACACATGAGAACCATCAGTATCGACCGGGTGGATTGCGGTGGGACACCAGACGGTCGCAGTCGGACTCAGCGGGTTGATTTTTTTGTCCCGTCTCCCACGAATTCGGTGCGTATCGATCCGGTGGGACTCAGTAGATCCACCGACTCTGACGGGGGCCTTAAGGAAGGAACGGAGCAATAGAGAGTAGAGAATTGCAAAGGACGGGCCCACAGAAGGTTTCATTGTCACAACAAACACTTCCTGTGATACTTAAGAGGCGGGATGATACTTAAGGATTTCGTTTACGTCTTGTGCGTTTTTCTCAATTTCCACGTCATTTTAGTTGTTCCCGGGGGCCACTTAATATGACGAATAATCTCAGAATTGAAGATTATCGTGAACACTGCCTTTAAAGACAGTGTTAACGATAGATTTGACTTCCAATATCTCCACGGTTTACGGGGGCGGCATGCACGTACGCGGCGGGTTAGGTTGGAGTTAGGCAGGGTTTGGAGCGTCGGCGCGTTTGATGATAGCAGCGCGAGGGCTAAAAAGGGGTAGGCTAGCACTGAAAAATCGTTCCCTCGCAAACCCTACGTAGGATGATGAGGCAACCGAAACCCCGTTGAGACACCAACTATTGATTATCTCCAGCACTCGCACAGCAATGATCAAACGCGCCGACGCCCCAAACCCTGCCTGACCCCAACCTAACCCGCCGCGTACGTGCATGCCGCCCCTGAAGGTCTGGTGTCCTATAATGCAAGACATGCTTAAACGGGACACGAAAGACGCGTTTTTGAGCCAAAATAGGCCCTCCCTTGCTCACGTTGATTCTTGAGCGTAGAGAAATTAACGCGCCAAAGTTTACCGGTCTATCGGGCTCATGAAATTAAGCCAAAAAATGGAAAGTGGTTCCCAGCGCGAACGATGCCTTCAAAAGAGGACTATACAGTTGGCATGGATCCTAAAATTACTTTGCGCTCCTCATTGAAGGTTGGCGCAAGTTCGGTGCACCTATATTACAGCATATGGCACCGAGTTTGGGCCAACCTTCAATAGGGAGAGCAAAGTACCACTAAAATCCATGCCGACTGGCCGTAGTGTATTTAGGTTCTATGCTAACGAAATTCAAGACATTATTTTTAAACGGAACAATCCAAGTATAGGACAGGTTTTGAACTCATTCAAACATTGGAGAATTTGAGACAGAAGATATTCAATATACTCATTAATTCCGAGATTCCATAAGAAATAATTGATTTCCTTTTTCATACGAAAATATTTCGGAATCCTATGTTGCAAAAATTTTATTCGAACAAAGAGAAAAACGCACGAGAAGGGCACGGAATCCTCAAATCTCACCTCGCCGCTTATGTCTCATTGGAATTGTTTGTTGTCACGATGAAATCTTTTGTGGAACCGTCTACTGCAATTCTCTACTCTCTGTTGCTTCGTACTTTCTTTCAGACCCTGACTAGTACTGCTTCGCCTAAAATATTCTCCCATTCTTGATTAGCCCCAATTTTTCAGGTGCGCCACCGTGGACATGTTCATCCAATCGGACAACTAGTCAATGCCGAAGAATGTTGTCACTGAAATAATACGTTTAGTGCGTTTCGCGCTGTTTCTTCGTAATTTTGGTAACACTTGGTTGCCAACGCATTGTTTTGAGTGGAAAACTCTGGAACGAAAATCATCGCCTTTCGTTTACGAGTTCAATCATGAGTGGAGATGCCTTTAAAGGTAACAGCTGACTTCAACACCCGAAGTGAAAAAAGCATGAATTACCTGGGTGAGAGCTGAACACTCCACGTATTTGACTGCTTTGAGCTCCTTTGCTAACTTCTCTCCCGTATCTGATGAAATCGGTTTCTGCTTGTTTTTCGCCAATTTCTCTAACATAGAAGGATCATCGCGTAAATCAACCTAAATGCGGAAGCAATCAATGAATCCTACCAAATATGAAAACAAACAATAGAAAGCTGGTACAATATTTCGGCAAGGCAGACAGGAAAAAAAGCTCACTGTCACAAACAGTTAAAAAACTCGAAATGTACAAAATGAAACTTTAAAAAAAAACTAAAGATAATTCAAAGCATATACCGCATTACGTGTAGGTAATCCACACCCAGCAGAAGCACATCAATCCCTTTGTTTTGGTAATTTCAAAAAAAAACTGATTGGGGAATCGAAGCTTGAGAACAAAAATATGAGTTCCTGTCAACTTAGGGATACAGCCCTGCTGTCAGGCGGTATCTTCATCAATGGCTCTCTAGTTGTATTTTCAGAGCTATTTGTTTGTAGTTTTCGAACGGCCAGGGTCCAGGGGGGATTGCGACCGGACACAAAGGGGCTGGAGAAGAACTGTTGAAAATCTGGCAAAAATTGAAACTTTTAAAGTTGAGGTGGGAAGTCGTAACAATTTTCGACTAAGTCTTCACCCACCGTGGAGGGGTTCGTGATGATTCCCGAAATTTTTCTACAATTTAAGCCACCTTCGGCGGGAGTGATAGCTCCGCTAAGGCCGGTCGCAGCGCTCCGCTAGAGCCTGCACTGGGCACATGTAATCAATTTGAATCATCTTAAGCCTCCAAAAAGCACACCTGCCAATATGGCTAATCCTATATTTACTAAATGAAATTATACTAGAATCAATCCACAGGTATTCGCCGAATTCGAACTTTCAACGAGTAATTTCCCGAAGATTCATAGGTAAGCCTCATGATTCAGAACGGAAATTAAAATCTGATCTCAGGTCAAAACAGCAAAAGGAAAAGTAATGATTGGACGAAGCGGCTACCGGCTGTGTCTCAAAACAATACAAACGAAGCACAATTATCTACAGCTGAAACAAGGTCCAGCAGGGGGTTGTGACCGATCGCATTAGAGATGCGACCCCCCTCCCTAAGGAGACCAAATTTCCCGAAAAATGTCCGAAACTGTTACTGTCTTCCCATCCCAGGTGAAAATTATCCTAAAAATTCTGAAAATGTTACGATCCTCACTCCAAAATTACAAAATTTCCTTTTTTCGGCCAAATTTTTTACGACCACGCACCAACACCTGTATCCGCTCACAACCCCTCCAGACCCTATTTGAAAACTTGCCTTGAACACACTTTCTTTTGAATACCAAGAAACAACACATTATATAGCATACAGTTAGGTCCGTGGCTTCCTTCCTCAAGAAAAAACATTTAAATCTCACCCGCGGCTCGCGAGGGCGGTGTGGTAAGCTGATCAACTGCACTCTCCTCTCGGTCTGAGTCGATTAGCCGGCCAGCGCACGTGACCGCCGCGCCAGCCGCGGGTGAGATTTGAATGTTTTTTTTTCTTGAGGAAGCAAGCAACGGACCTAACTATAAAAATTCCACACGCAATAAATACAATCTGAAGGATAACGGCAACTAACCTGAGTGCCTACCAGTAGGAAAGGTGTCTTTGAACAGTGATGTGCAATTTCAGGTACCCACTAAAACAGAATATGATTTGTTAGCTGAATCATTGGGAATAAAATGAGTTCAGTTCCAGCAATTGAGCTACGAAAGTCACTTTTTTTTCAATCAAAGCCCACCCACAGAAGAATTTGAGGAAATCAAATACGTTTAACGTTCCCAAAAGTTGTGGCAGATTTTGATAACTGAACGATATCATAGCTTCTATAATCCAACGCATTCGTTCGGAAATCACGAGACAAATTTTGCAATTGTTATTAGCTAGTCCCAAAGATTCAAGTATAGACAAATATGAGACCGTGATCTACATCCGTTCACACCAAATAAGCCTAGACGAAATTTGTACGAAGTAATATAAACCTCCCGGACAGTATTAACAGATTGTAAATGACGGCAACACAGGTAATAAAACATGATATTCCCACCTTTTCACGAACATTCTCAAACGAAGCCGGTGCAACCACGGAGAAACACACTAAGAACACGTCCGTTTGAGGATAGGAAAGCGGCCGCAGACGATCGTAATCTTCCTGACCAGCAGTATCGAATAGACCCAACGTGTATGGTTCGCCACCAATCATAACAGTGACCTGCAACGAGAGAATCAGGGTCAAGCAGGGTTGCGAAATTTTGCAATGGGGGTGGGGGGGTCGCAAAAATTTATGACCGAAAATTGAAGATTGGTGAAGATATCCCAAAAGTTCTCGATGTTTTCGGTCACCAACGGGAAGGATCGGGTCTCAGGTTTTAGACGCTTGAGCCCGACTATTGAACGAATTTTTGGCGTCCGACAGCTTTAGTAATCAAATATATTCAAAATGCTCGGAAATCGCGCCTCGGGGGGGGGGTCGCAAAAATTTTGGATTTTGGAAGAAAAATTTTGATTGTTAGTACGGGGGGTCGCTCCAATTTCGAAGAATTACGCAACGCCCCGCTTGACCCTGGAGAGAATTCGCAACAACGCTGGCGAAATCAAACGACTGATAGCTTCCACGAAACCTGCTTTCAGCCAAAAAAAGGTCAGGAGTTAACCTGAGGCACAACATAGCCTCGGGCAGGGTTATGCGCGGTTGTATAGGTTTTCAATGTGGCGGAAGTTGAAGTCGAAATCAGGATAGAGACAAAGGGGAGCTAATTCTTCTATTTGTCATCAAATAGGATTATCGGACAAGACTTTATTTGACTACACACAGGGTGTACCTCACACTTCCATTACCAAATGACGACCACGTTTATTTTGGGTGACTGCAGATGTTTCGGGGTCATGGTAGGTGTAGTAATGATAGTGGCACGTTTCCAGGTAAACAGAATGTGAATCCAACTCAGGTTTCCTGCTGATAAAGATGAAAAATGCCAGTGAAAGACAAAAGAGCTCATTGTGCGCTTGAAAATTTGTTTTTGTAATCACTTTTTTCGTATTGAACCCAAACTATTTTCACACAAGTTTGAACACTGTGCTATAATGGAGCTGCTGACGAACCACGACTTCCTTAGTCAAGTCTAGGATAGGTTGATACACTTTGTCCTTGTGACAGAGAAATCGATTTTCGAAAAGCGTGTCCCACCGGTGGCACACGTGGTCGTGAATGGTTAAAATTGTTGCCTAAGAACTAAAATTTCGCGAGGATTATAATATTTTCGGCCCAGAAAGAAAATGAAGTGATGGGTTTATGGGAATTTTGATCACTGAGGAGAGGAGATCATAGCTCCCCGAGATCATACACAATGGCCCAACTGACCCTCCAACCAGCAGTGTTCATACTGCTTCCATTCAGTTCAGAAATTTCAAATGACGGGAAATACAGGTTTCAGACAATTCTACCACCACTTTTTCGCTTCTTAGAAATAAGAAAAATTCGAAAAGTCATGACTCCGTTCGCTAGGGGTTTTGCGCGATTCCAGAGACATCATTGTGATCGGCACGAGGCATCAGCCAGCACGATAAGCAAAATATACCCACTACCCACTCTACAGGAGTCCGTTCAAAAAAAAAGTTCCCGCTTTGCTCTAAGGACAGCTCCTGGACCCAGGGATGCGCCGGCCGTTGGCCCAATTCCAGGTGAAGCTACGACCCTCCCTTTAGCTTTTAAATATGCTCCCCTCGTTACAGCTTAACAAGTGGTTTGAAGTAAATTTCATTTTTCTCTAGAATTAAACAAGTCCCCCGACCCCGCTGCGCCGGGTGGCAACTCTGCTCTGAACCGCGGTTGCGACCACTGCTTGAACCGCCTCAGACTGGCGTCGAAGAATGTCCAGTCCAGGCGGAATGGCCGCAGCGCGGTGTCTAACTCTGATAAACAGATGCCTTGATGCTGACCTCAGCAGCAGGGTCAGGGTCAAGGTCAAGCTGAGTTGTGAAATTTCGCGACGGGGGTGGGGGGTCGCAAAAATTTTGACCCGAAATTGAGGTTTAGGGGTGTCGCAAAAATTTCTGATGGAAAATGAAAATTCCTGGAAGTGAAAAAGATAGAAATCACTTTCCACTATCGAGGAATCTCAACCTTTTTTTACAAAAAAAGTAACCCAAAATTACACTTCGGGAGATCGCAGAAATTCTGGATTTTTGAAAGAAATTTTGATGGCCGGTAAGGAGGTCGCTCGGATTTCGGAAAATTTCACAACGCCCCGCTAGACCCTGAGGAGGGTCAAGCGGAGCGTTGCGTATATTTTCAAAATCGGAGCGACCCCCGTCACACTTTTTTCCAAAATCCAAAATTCTTGCAATCCCCCTCCCCAAGGCGCGATTTTCGCGATCCCTCCTTCCCGAATCCTTCCAGTTTATAGTTTATTACTAAAATTGTCAGACGCCGAAAACTTGTTCAGTAGATGAGCCCAAGCGCCTAAAACCAAATGCTAAAATCCTTTCCTTGGGGACCAAAAGTAATCGAGAATTTGTGGGATATCCACGAGATTCTCATTTCTGGACCGTAATTTTCGCGATCCCCACTAACATTCACTTCCGGACCCAAATTTTGCGACCCCCCGTAGCGAAATTTCGCAACCCCGCTTGACCCTGCTCAGCAGTTTCCTTCTTTGTTTCACCTCTCACAACCTTAACAACACCTGACCGCCCTTAAACTCCAAACGAACATTCAAAACACAAAGACACGAAATATACACTCACCGCGTAGTTGTCGAAAACTGTCGGCACATACTCTGATGGGAACTTGTTGGTGGTGTATGAGATGAGCAGACATGTTTTACCTACAGCACCGTCGCCTACGACGACACATTTAATCGTCTGCATCTCTGGAAACAATGAGGCGTTTACGATCAGACACTTCTTGGAAACAACAAGAAAATGCACACGAAACATAAATATGTCATAGGATCTTAGCTAAGTTCCTGGCATAGTTGGTATGAGTTCCACCTGGCCGATATGGTCTTGAAGCGTTGGAGCCGAGAAGATTCGGCGGAGGAATGCGAGTGACACAGTGCACTTACCCGAAAAACGACAACAAAGGACAGTGGGTCAAACAAGGGTTAAGGGTTGAGCAGACCGTTGCGCCAGTTTTCGGCAGATATACGGCCCCCTCCACGTTGACAATTTTTTTGAAGATTTCCAAATTTTTTACGGTTCCGCCCCAGGGTAAAGCGGGGCGTTGCGTAATTTTTCGAAATCGGAGCGACCCCCTCACCATCATTTTTTTCCCGAAATTTCTGCTACCCCCCCCCGAGACGCGATTTCTGGGCAGTTTATATTTGATTACTGAAACTGTCAGACGCTGAAAATTCGCCAAAAATTGGATTACTGAAACTTTCAGACGCCGAAAAAGACCAAAGAAATCGAGAAATTTTCGGAGATCATCACCAAATTTTCATTTTTGGACTGAAATGTTTGCGATCCCCCCTTAGCCTTCATTTTCGGGCCAAAATTTTTGCGACCCCCTCCCCACCCCCCGTTGCGGGATTCCGCAACCCCTCTTGACCCTGTTCCCTCCTGAGATAAAGAATTCATCAAGCTTTGTCAGAGTGAAAAAAATTGGAAAATGTTTACATTTGCGGTTAAATTCGGTCAAATCTGACAACCTCCCCCCCGAAGTTTCTTCATTTTCAAGACTTTTCCAATCATTTTAGTGTAAAGTCGGAACCCTGCTCAACCCTGACCACATACTTATGCACTAAATTGACTCGCTCTGCAACTAAAATGGGTTTTTAGGCAACCTTTTCCATCAGAAATACCTCGAAAGGCCTGAATTGACCTCTGTCTCATCTAGAAAAACAGGACTCTCTCCAAAGCCGAACACTGTAAGGCCCACAGTATGACTATATTGGAAACACCAGACACATTCTGAGGTGAGAATTGTTCGATTTGGTGTCAATCCATCAAAGGTCTCAAGACTCCAGCATCAAATCAAAAACCGAAGCAGCTCGAAAACCCCCAATTTCTAACCATAAACTTGGAATTCTTTTCCCCCAACTTCACCCAGAGATTAATCAGGCTAATGGTCCGTTAGAATTGGTTCGCGCCTGAATTTTCACCCACCAAAAACTTCGCACAGACCCCAGCAATGACTAAATTTCTCTAAAAAAAAAGGTTATATCCATTCATTGTAAACACGATTCCAAATGCCGTTCTAAATACACTAGCTAAGCCAATAGTCGCATTCAATGCATTCGACTCGAGTGACCACTCCCATCGAAAGGCTCTATCGCAGGGGAACGTGCTCCAAACAGCAGCACGTGCTACACAATTTCAGCGCAGGAGCAGGTGCAGCAAAATTCCATCGCAGGAGCAAGTACGGCAAGGTAGTCCAGCGCTATCGTAGCAGTTCACCGACACATGACGCAGTCAGCTTGCCGAGCACCACCTGCAATCGCCAGCGGTTGGACGAGGTCTCCAGCAGCTGGGCGGGCCAAGCACCGCAATCTTGGGTAACTGAACCGGCGACGCTGCCGACATCTGAGTCCAGCCTCAAAAATGCGTCGTATGCTTTCCTTTTCTGGAATATCGTTTTGTCATCGAGTTGAATATGTACCATGTACGCATTGAACGTCTTGTTTGTTGGAGGACTTGCTGTAATGTGAAGCACAATAGGAGCACGTGCCCACAAGCAGTACGTTTCCTGAATGTGCTTGAAATCACTCTGTCTCAGAGTTGAATGCATATTCGACACCCTTTGAAAGTGGCGATTGTCTGAGAGGATGGCGGAACACTTGTACAATTGAGGTTCATGATTATTCCACAAAGAGCCAGATAAAACTACTCATACTGGCACTCAACCAACCTTCACGCAGTCACGGCACAGCCGATCTCATAGCAAACTGAAGAGACCCGGTGTGACCTCGCGTGAGCAGTTCAGAAAGGTGAGGATCAGGAAAGACTAAATGCTCACGGGATGTGACCACATATGGGAAGATTTTGAAATCAGGGTCAAGCTCGGAAAGCTGGAGGTCCCGCAAAAGCGGACTCGCCCGCCCTTATAACTAAAACACTTCCGTTTGTGTCCGTCCCACTATCCAAAGGCAGTTCCTCCAGTTTCGCAACAAATTCATGTCTTGATTTGACTGGGGACAATGAGCGCTCACTATTAGGGGGACCGGAAAGTAATGTCGTTTCTGTGCATGTCAGCAAATTATTGACATTTATCAGCTTATTGTTTGGTTCAGAGGCGTGCTAAAGACATCGTAAGGTTATAGTGACTTCTTTACTTATGAACAATTGAATTGCAATATTTTCTCGTAGTTTGGGTGAAATGGCCAGCCAAATACCAGAATGGGTACCATTTGCGATGTTTATACGAATGCATTGGACATTCGTGAATACAAAAGGTGGTTTTCCAAGTTCAAATCGGGTAATTTTGACATTTTCGACTTGTAACGATCAGGAAGACCATCGACGTTAGACAGCGACGTGTTAAGGGCGGAAGTGGAAGCAAATCTGCGTCAGACGATCGAGGAATTGTCAAGTAGTCTTAGCCAACCTTGGTCGAACTTCCAAGAACATTTGAAACAGATTGAGAAAGAATGCAGAGCAAAATGTGCGTTTTTAACGTGAAAAAAACGACATTATTTTCCCGTCCCCTAATATAAGGGAAGACCCTAGTGTTGGCATCAGAAAATCGGAAAACCAACATATACACCCAGTATGGTTCCGAAAGAGAAAGTTACAGAACTCTAAGGAGGCCAAGAGAAAGCAGTGCTACAAAGGCAATAATAGGATCCTTAGGGAAAAGAATGCGGACTTCCCTGACCAGCGATTCACCGAGGTTGAAGCAAGTGTTGATGTTACGATAATTTCTACTATAAAGAGGAGTAGCGTCATATATCACAGTTTGCTTCGAATAAATACGATGTTTACTGGAGGAGTCGCCACAATTGTAGGATAATCCCCGACTGTAAAACGCAATCGATTCCACACCGCAAATCGATGCCGGAACGACATTTTTTAGGAACTTCTCAGCGTTTTGTAAGAGGAGCTTGAACATTTTGGAGTGCTTATAAGACTAGCAAACCTAGCAAATACTTTCCACGATTCCTTATTTAAAAGGTTCAGCCATTTCGAGTTGACTAAAACATTTTCTGAATGAAAACTCGGTCACCTTTCAGAATTCCCACTTGATGACTATTTTAGGCTAGATTTTCGTTCACCAAAGAGCTCCAGTACAGGGTCAAGCGGGGCGCTGCGTAATTTTTCGGCATAGGAGCGACCCCCCACAGTCAATTTTTCCCCAAAATCGAAAATTTTTGCGACCCCCAAGCCGCGATTCCTGTGGAGTTTTTTCTTTCAGAAGAAAAAAAAGTACACTTTTTTGTATTTGGATACTCAGATCGTTCGGAAAACCAAAATAATCAATATATTCGACTACTACAACTGCCAGACGCCGAAAATTCGTTCAGTAGTTAGCCTCAAGCGTCCAAAATCTGAGCAATGCTACGATCCTTCCCTTTGGTGGCCAGAAATATCGAGAATTTTTCAGGATATCTTTACCAGAATTTAATTTCCGGTCCGAAATTTCTGCGAACCTCAACCTTCATTCACCGGCTAAAATTTTTGCGACCCCATCCCTTTCATATCCCGCTGCGAAATTTCGCAACCCCGCTTGACCCTGCTCCAGAAAACTAGAAATTTCAACAGTAGGCGCAGAACTTTACACGAAAATCACAGAAAATTCTACTGTGTGCCCTACGTATTCATGATCTTTTATAACGTCGTTACACTTGTATCTAATAGTAAACGTAATTTACCTTTTACGACCCCTACGCTTTTTTCGTCTTTTAGGATGTACTACCCAGGTTCATACCTAAGTAAAGAATTTCAATTACAAAATGTTCCCAGGATTTTAAGAAAAGGTTGGAATTCCGGTATGATCAATAATTATGTAAAAAATAACTACAAAGCAGGTGTCAAAAAATGGTGCTGGAACCGGCTCCTGTATGAATATGAAACGAAGGGTTTGCCGCAGTTTATCGAGAGTAAAACATGTGATTTCGAAGGAATATTGTTTTACATGTGGCTTAAATTTTAGTGGACAGATAAATTATTTTCCAAAGGTGGCAGTATTTCCTGGCGGAGAAGCCGCTTATTCACTAAATCTGACGCCTAGAAAATTCTTAACTTCACGAAGTTCCAAGAACCCAGTAAAAGAAATCTTATGTATCGAAACAAAAAAGAACCACAGAAAAAAATTTCGCAACCTTTCCCCCGCGAAAAAAAAAGCTAAAAAACAGGTCTTTACGGAACCATATTCATTACGGACTCGTATTTCTATTCTTCCACCCAAAAAGCTTCCAAATTCAACTTAAAAATGAAAAACTAATCAATCTGTGGGTGAAGAGAAGATTGTGACAGCGAATGGCAACGAAATCTCCGCAAGAATTGCCAGACCGCTACGCAGCCGCGCTGCGGGATGACTCGTCTACCGCAGCAGAGTCGCGGGACCACCCGCAACGCCATTGCGGGGGGTCTGACGGGTGATCTGGTTGCGATGAAAACGAGTCGGATCCTGCTTCACGGGGTGAAATGCGTGGATAAGGCTTCAAGGTTAGGGTACTCCAGTCATACCTCCTACCTTGAATCGCCCTTTTCGAGCTGCTAGGTCTCAATCACTTGCCATCCTATTCCTCCTCAGATTCGGGATAAACCAGTCCTTGGAGTGAGTGACCTTGTGAAACCCCATGTCGAGTGAAAGGTTCAAGTTTTACTTCACTTGATCATTGAATTCTGAAAGGAGAAGAGAGCTTCAAGTACTGACGAGCAGGGATGGATGAAAGTTTCTTCATTTCATTGCATTACAGCTTCCAAAAGTCTTGTAGAGTGAGGAACAAGCATACTACACGTAATGAGGGTTGGATAAAAATTTTACACCCACTTCAAAATTTGCCATTTACTGGATTTTTTATAATTCCTAACTTGGGTTTGAAACATTCCCCATCTTTTGCATGGGATTGAAATCCTTGAATGGGCGGAATTTTGAAGTGGGTGCGAAACTTTAGAGTGCCCCCCCCCCAATAAATACGTGTCATCGAGCCCAAAGTTAGTGGTTTGAGCACCGCGAGAAAGTTTATTCAGCGCTACAAACGTGTCTGTCCTCTGTAAAACGTCGTGATTCTCACGGCTCATGGCGGGAGCGGCGCGGGCGATTATGCTCCCTCAGAAAAATGAAAACATATTACATGTAATATAAAAGACCTGAATTAATATACATGTAATATAAATTGGCCAATGTATATTACTTGCAAATTATCTCGACCGATGTATGTTACATGTAATATATCGGTCCCTCGCTCGCAGGCCAAATTTCGCACCTAATGTGTTTTTGATGGTAAAAAACATAATCCTCGTAACATAAGAGACGTTTACAATATACTTGTAATACATCTCCGTCAATGTGAGTCACATGTGAATTATCTCTACTCAAGTAAAGTACATGTAGTATAAGTGTAACATAATTCAAATATCTCCAGCAACTGAGGGCCCATGCTGAACATCTTTTGCAAACCTGCACAGCATACGGGCCGCCTCATACCTTGTCGATGAGCTCAGGCCCATTTCGTTGTCATTCGGCAGGGTGGTCACTCGCCCTGGCCGACTCGATGATCACTCGCTCCTCATGATCCGTTTTAATTGAGTGGAGGAGTAGAGGGAGCGACAAACACTAAAATTTGAGCAAGCTTCAGACCACTGCTTCTTGTATGTGGGATCCCAGCTCATGTTCAATCATGAAGCAGCAAGCTTTAAGCTCCTGGGATGTCCAAAAGAGCTTAAAGCTCGCTGATTCGTACCTGAAGCGGTGGCCTGGAACTTGCAGCTCCAACCCTCAAAGCATCGAGCTTCAACTTGCAGCTCTCATTAAGCTACATGAAATATAAGTGTAGGTTATATGCGATATAAAGGTAATATACTTGAATGTCTCAAGTATATTACACTTTATATTACATGTAACATGTTTTCATTTTTCTGAGTCCGTCTGTCATGCGCTCTCCCACTGTCTCTAACCGCCGCTCCGCGTCAGCGCACGTAGAAACCATGAGAGTTTCGCGGTTTCAATGCCTATATGAGAAGTGTAATACAAACGTCTCAAAAAAAAACTCCGGTTTATAGAAGTGATGCTTTGCTATTTGCAGAAACTCATAATCTGAGAAAAATACGGTCAATTTACTTCAAAATAGGAAAAGCATCCTTCAATTGCAAATAGACATTTTTGGCTTGTGTGAATCCTCTGTTTCGGAGTGAAATTTATTTCCGTTCATCGCGTGCGTCTGCGCGCATTGCCTGCGTCTCGTTATCCCCACACTGGCTGTCTCTACCCTCGCTTCGCACAAGCGCGCGAAGGAACAGAGTAAATTTGGCTCCGAACCAGAGGATACTCACTTTTAAGTGGGTTAATAGCGCTAAACATAAGCTCTGGTACACCCGTTGTGACCTGTCGATTTTGATTATCACCAGCAGCGAAGCGGTGAGCCTCGGTGAGGTATAACTAGTGATAAGGAGGTTTCGACGAAAAAGCCACCGCTCCGCGCTGTAATAATGGAAAACAAGAGTTCATTTGAACTGAAACAGAGTCTACCTATCTGTGGCTGTAAAATGTTCGTGTGAAGAAAGCGTTTTTGGTACTGGTCTAGGGAACCTACAGTCCACGGCAACCGGAAAAGGCGGTAATGCGGTTGCGTATTTTCACTGAGCTTACTGTAGCCACAGCTGACTCGGTTCCAAGTTGCGGATGTCCAGCCATAATCGACTACGTATTTTATTTCTAAATTCTGAAGAAATAACACCAAAACGTTGAAAACGGTGAGGTCCTCCCCCCCACACATAATCCATACACCTAAAGTCTTCACCTTAGATTCACCTAGAAGAAACGAGAAGACATTATTCTTTACTTTTTATTCTCTTTTTTTTGTAATTTTTCATTTTTTCTCGTTATTCCTGCTCGTATCTATGATAAAAATTTTGGGTGCATTGAGGTGTATTGATAATGTGTTTAGAAAAAAAGTTACCTTTTTCCGACTTTTAGAACAAAGTTGGATCATGAAAAAAATCATGTCCTCACTTTGCTGTTTTCGGGGCGTATCTGACATTTTTTTGCCGATTTCTTTTTTTGCCTCGATTTAGCTTTCGGTTTCATCCGGAAACCTTTGCAAGAGTAGAATAAACTTTTGTCAAATTACAGTTAGAAGAGTAGACTGACAAATAGACCAAAGCTGAATTTCATTCCGAATGCAAATTAGCAACTGTAAATATTAACGGCGCTCATTAGTGTAGGTCTTTTGCCAAGTCTACAGACTATAGTCGATCAAATACACCAGACCATAGCTTCGTTGGGTGGAGCCATGTACTCCACCAACCTTCACCCCTGGGCAGGTGAAGTGGGCAACCTTCACCACTGGGAAAATCGGTGACAACCGGTGAAACGCCCCGAAAAAGAATGAAAGTGACCCAACACTCATGCAAGTCATTTTCAAGATTGGGTGTGTGTGACTGCCGGTTTTTCGGCCATAACTTTTTCACCCTAAAAGAGAGCCTATGATGGAAGTTTTCGGAGTCCCCATAGAATTCTGCATCGAATAGCGTTTTCAGTTTTGAAAAATACGTTCCCCTTCTACCAGCCGATTTCAGTTTATAAAGCACATTTTTTTGCCTAAAATTATCGGTTTTTTCGCTCATAACTTTCTTGTGCTTGAAGATAGACCTTTGTAAAGGTTGTATTTAAAATCTCGATGGAATGTTGCGTCGACTGGTGTTTCCAGTTCGGAAAAATATTTTCCCGATCCTCCAGCCTAATTCATTTCACGAAACACCGGTTTTTCGCCTACAACTCATTAACCGTTGAAGATATAGGGGTTTGGTGAAAGTTGTTGTTGAAATCCACGTAAAAATCTACCTCGAACTATATATCGGGTTCCTAACTTTGCTTGCTCCATAAGCCAGCCAGGTCGGTGGAGCCGAGCTCCATAGTTATCTCCATAGGGTGCTCTCGCCTCTATGATGTATGTAAGTAGGAGACGCAGAGTTTTCCTGGAGCCTACAACGGGGCTCGGCTCCACCGACCTGGCTGACTTATGGGGCAAGCAAAGTTGGGACCCGATATATCATTCGACGCAGAATTTAACGTGGATTTCAACAACAACCCTAACCGAACCCCATTTTCAACGGCTTAAGAGTTATAGGCGAAAAACCGGTGTTTCATAAAATGAATTAGGCTGAAGAATCGAGAAAATATTTTTCCAAACTTGAAACACTAGTCGACGCAGAATTCTGTTGAGATTCCGAAAACAACCTTTAACAAATGCCTATCTCCAAGCACAAAAAAGTTATGGACGAAAAACCGATAATTTCAGGCAAAAAAATGCACTTTATACACTGAAATCGGCTGAAAGAAGGGAAACGTATTTTTTGAAACTGAAAACGCTATTCGATGCAGAATTTTATGGGAATTCCGAAAACAACCTTTACCGAAGGGCTATCTTTCAGGTTCAAAAATTTATGGACGAAAAACTGATTGCTTTTGGTGAAAGAAACGTTACTTCAAAAATTGAAATCGCCTGAGAGACTGGAAACGTATTTTTCTCGACATGAGAACATTATTCGACGCAAAATTCCATGAAGGTTTTGAAAACAGCTCCGTTCAGAGATTCATCTTAAAGTGCAAAAATGTTATGAGCGAAGAACGGGTAGTTTTTCGGAAATCGCTTATGAAAATTTTCCGGAAATTTTTGACTCCAAGACAGTTTAAAAGGAATTTTTCATGACCTAGGCAGATCATTATATTAAGAATAGTGAATTTCCAAAGAAGGTCATTTATCGAAAAAAAATGTTTCGAAATTAATGATTAAATAGAAAAATATACTGAATGCAAGAAAAAGAGGATTGAGGAAACGTCAAATTTTGAAGTTGCAAGTCTATAGGGAACCTTCACCATTCCCCTCTCAAGTATCCTAAACAACATTCACCTTTCGGACCGCTGTCTCCACCCTAACGAACCTATGCACCAGACTCGATCATTTGCGGCGACCCGGCGTTCGCGGCACCATCCATCAGCAGGATTTTGACCGCGAGCGACAATCTACTGCCGCTGCCCCTTCCATTAAATCGACTTAATTTGTCGAAAGTCCTCTACAAAATCTGCGTTTTGAATTCGTCGCGTTTTCAAAATAAAATCGCGTATTTGTCCAGAAGGAGAAAATGCGGATTGTCAAAATCCGAGTTCCGATAACGCATTTCTCTTTGGCGAATTTGTGGACTGAAAAGAGGTTTTTGAACAGTATTCGCGGTTTCTCCTCAGTGTAGATGCCACGAATAACGCCAAATTTTTCATTAGCTATGGAAACTCGGAGCTTTATTACAAGCTTTTTCAAAATTTTCATGCTTACGTGGGTTTCGAATTCCTGACTTTTTTGAAGTGGGAGTTAGCACGCAAATTTGAGCATTAACTTTGGGATCACTGTAAAAACTGCCAGTGCTGATAAATTTTGAGGACAGACATTCTCTCCCGGGGTAGCCCCAGGAATCGCATATTAGTGATAGTAATTCGTTCAAAACTGTACTCATTTCAGCACCAGAAATAGAGGGAGGACACAGAAAAAGTCGTTAATTGTGGCGAAAGCAGAACCGTGACGCGATGAGACATGCATTTTGTGATGGAGAAAAGCATGACCGGGACTAGTTCCTGCCTGGCCGCACCTTTGTGAGAGGAATGCTTGCTTGCCGAGTTGGAGAGTGAATGACTCTCAAGCAATGAACTGGACAGACCCGAGCAGGGAAGAACTTATCTGGATTCCGAACAATATTTCGACCAAATATTTTCCTGAAGTAGCCCAATATTTATCTCAGGTGTAGTGAAGGTTTTTCTTTCAGTGAGGAGCTCTATATGCTTTATCACAGCAGCGTGAAAATGACTTCCATCGTGGCTTACTTTTCATGTGAATAATATGTATAGCAGATAAGAACATACCTACATGAAACAAACTATGTATACATATACACATAAACAGGAGGCAGTGTTTCAGATAAAAATAGTCTCCTACATAGTTTTCAGTGTTTTTTTGGATGAGTAATTACTCACAAAACCCTAAATTTTCTGAGAAAAAAAACTTTTGAAAACTCCACAAAATGTTCTTTCACGCTTGTTTCTTGTCTTTGGTGCAGCTCGGCAATTAGGATTTTGAAATGTCAGAAACGGTCTTGCGCGTTTACTTTTTTGGGTATGAACCTTCTTTTTGTATTCTTTAACGAAAATATTCTGAAAAACATGATTGTTTTATGCTCATGTCCGGATATTGCGATAATTCGAGTTAAAGAGTATTCGAACCTTCGGCGACTGTTTTTTTTGGATCGACAACTCTTCCACGATGTGGGCGGGGTGATCCACTGGGTCAGCCGGCTTTTCTATCCTGTTCTGTAGCTCTTAGCCCTAATGTTCGTAGATGGGATTGAAAATATGTATTTCATATTTCGCATTAATATTGATTCACTGGAACCTATTACTTGTAATTCTGCCTAGAAAAACATTCAGGACCTTATTTCATGAATGGCTGGATAAATAATACTGAGAGAAGTTGAAAATCTGGATTTCACGATTTGAAACGATATTCAGCTGAACATTTATGAAGAATTTTGAAAATGATCTTGTACTTGAATCTGTTGATTCCACCAAAATGAGGTTGGGGTAAAATTTCTTTGCTGTCTAATGAGAGTTTTCGAAAAAACAGCAAACATCTTATAGTCTAGTGAAACGCGAAATGAAAGTTTCAAGAGCAAATATTGACGAATACAGCAAGTAATGTGTAGAGAAACCGCTAAATTCTTAGGGTTTCTAGGTGCGGAGCGGCGGTTAGAGATAGTGAGAGAGAGCGCATCTCAGACGGAGGGATCAGAATCGCCCGCGCCATGAGTCGTGGGAATTACGACGTTCTACAGAGGATATGCATCTTTGCGACCTTTTGTTCCATTAGGCTATCTTGAGAGTTCCCCTGTTCCACGGATTCTACCGTCCAAATTGTTGGGCGAAGTTGAAAAACACATTCAATAGCTTGTGCTAAGTCAAACAGCCGAGCCTGGCTAAGATCACTCATTAAGTTTGGACATCTGAAGAAGTGCGCCCATAAGATTATGGCCGACTGAAGATGGCTTTCGGGTTGAGAGGGACTGTTCACAATGGGAACGTCTTCAAGTCTTCACCGGAATTCCAATGCACCGGAGTCCATTGCGACAATGATGACGAAAGAACGGCTTAAAACAGGTCATAGATAGCCCTGTACGGCCCTGAATCTCGCATCCGCTATGCCCAGCCCGCCCTGTTCCTTGTTGGCCGTTGAGGGAGTGGGCGTACAACCAAGTCTGAGAGTCGTATAGGGCGGTCTATGGCTCGTTTTCAGTCGTAGTGTTGCAGTGGACCCTGTTGCGTTCGATTTCCGGTGAAAATTCGAAGGCCGTTTTTATAATGAACATTTGGCCTGAGGTTAGCCATCTAGCACTATCATATGTAGATTGTCATAAAATAGTATGAAGTTGTTAAAAACTGTTATGACGCGGGTTTTGAATACAGAAAAAGCTTTCAAAACGAGTACGGTGCGAGCTTCAGAAGCGCGGAAAACTCGAAAGAAGAGAACTAATTTGGTCTGATAAATTTAGATTTAGAAGCACTATAGGTTTCATCAGAACTATCAGTAAAAGTGATTTTCTGGACTTCAATAGATTGGCATTATTTGCTTTTGTTCCACTGCTGCGCAAATCAGGAATTGAAAAGAGCCAGAGCCCTATTTTTATGAAGTTAGTCAAGTGCTTCGGAACCACGGGATTCGTAGAACGTTCACTGTCAGTTAGTTTTTGCCTTACCTTGCCTTGTTAGTGCATTCCACTTAGCATGGCACGGACTGCCACGGGAACACGATCTTTAGAAAAACTCAGCCTGGTCCTCATTTTCGATGGGCGGAATCGCAGCGGATTTTGAAAAGAATTCTAATACTATGTCAGTGAGCCTTACCGTAAGCGAGGGCGTGGCGGTAAGTATGATAGCTGAATGTCTCTCCTAGGAGTAAAAAAAGCAACAAAATAGCGAAATACTACGTATAGGCCTTATACAGAACCATTTGAAAACTACTATTTTATGAATATAACACGCCTATGCCACATAATTGAGACACAAAATTTCAAGAATTAAGCGACGTGCCTGCTGGTTGAGAGTAAACACTTTGTTAGCAACTTGCGGCTACTTTTCTTCGGATGCTTTTTTTAATTTGCGACTTCTGACCAAGTACAGGTATTTTCCATCCTTTAATTCAACAAAGGAGGGATGCAGTTGAGTTATCGAAAAAGTGGCGACTATGTGTTTCAGTGAGGTTCGTGAGGAGATGGAAGCAGAACGAAAGTCGATCAGAATACTCTTTACCTTGAAAGATTGCAACACCCGGAGATGAGCGTCAGAACTGTTTTAATTTTGAAAAAAAAAAGATTGTCGGAATAAACACAAAACAAAGTTATTAACCTCTGACAATGTATACCGTTCCCAAGCTAAATCCCATTCCCAGTTTCGAGGGGATTTTCTACGATAATTTGTGCCCTCTGTTTGAAAGCGGAATTCAATTTGTTTCTTGGCTTTTCCTCTGTAAAATGTCGTGATTCTCGCGACTCATGGCGCGAGCGACGCGGGCGGTTCTGCTCCCTCCGTTTGTCATGCGCTCTCTCACTGTCTCTAATTGCCGCTCCGCACCAGCACGCTAGAAACCATGCAAATTTAGCGGTTCTATAGCCTTTACGTGTGCGGGCCAAGGTAAGAGAACGCGAGTGTGTGGGAAGAAGGAGAAGCAGCATACGCAAGCACACGCACGTCATGGACTCGCGTAAATTCTTATCATTCCATAGTAATAGAAGAGAGTGGTGTCCGTCCGTCCGTCCGTCCGTCCGTCCGTCCGTGCGTCCGTCCGTCCGTGCGTCCGTGCGTCCGTCCGTCCGTCCGTGAGTCAGTCAGTCAGTCAGTCAGTCCGTCCGTCAGTCAGTCAGTCAGTCAGTCAGTCCGTCCGTCCGTCCTTCCGTCAGTCAGTCAGTCAGTCAGTCCGTCCGTCCGTCCTTCCGTCAGTCAGTCAGTCAGTCAGTCAATCAGTCAGTCAGTCAGTCAGTAAACGGTGTACATTCTGTAATTGCAGACTTTTCTGTTCTAGAAGGGTTACTCCCGAAACAACCAAACGGGACGTCGTAGAAAGTGAGCGGGACCCCAGCGGGAGTGCCCCGTACGCCATAGAAAATGTGCGGGACCCATGAAGGAGAGCGCTGGACACCATAGAAAGTCTGCGGGACCCATGTTAGAGTGCCCAGGACGCCATAGAAAATGTGCGGGACCCATGTTAGAGTGCACCGAACGCTATAGGAAGTATACGGGACCCATGTAGGAGAGCGCTGGACACCATAGAAAGTGTACGGAACCCATTTAGGAGTGCACCGGACGTCATAGAAAGTGTGCGGGACCCACATAAGAGTGCGCCGGACGCCAGGGAAAGTGTGCGGGACCATGTTAGAGTGCGCCTGACGCCATAGAAAGTGTGAGGGAACCATGTTAGAGTGCACCGAACGCTATAGAAAGTGTACGGGACCCACATAAGAGTGCGCCGGACGCCAGATAAAGTGTGCGGGACCCATGCTAGAGTGCGCCGGACGCCATAGAAAGTGTGCGGGAACCATGTTAGAGTGCACCGAACGCTATAGAAAGTGTACGGGACCCATGTAGGAGAGCGCTGGACGCCATAGAAAGTGTACGGAACCCATTTAGGAGTGCACCGGACGCCATAGAAAGTGTGCGGGACCCACATAAGAGTGCGCCGGGCGCCAGAGAAAGTGTGCGGGTCCCATGCTATAGTGCGCCGGAAGCCATAGAAGGTGTGCGGGAACCATGATAGAGTGCACCGAACGCTATAGAAAGTGTACGGGACTCATGTAGAAGAGCGCTGGACACCATAGAAAGTGTACGGAACCCATTTAGGAGTGCACCGGACGCCATAGAAAGTGTGCGGTACTACGTAGCAATGCGCAGGACGCCGCAGAAAGAAGAATGTCTTAGAAACGAGCTCGAGAACACTAATCTACAATATTTGCCGCACTTCAGATTGTTGTTGTGTGCGTGCACAACTGAAGTAGATTTATTGCTTTTCTCGATATAATTTGCGCTGTCTGCCTTTCTATTTGTCCACATGTGCAGCAGACAATCTTCATGTCTACAACAAAATATATTGGGGCAAAATAATGTCTGAGCCGATTCTATATATGCGAAGACAACTTGATAACTTCCGCCGTATGCGGAAATTCGGGGGTCTGGGGCGAAGCCCCCAGCCTGCCGTCAGGCGGGCGGAGCCCGCAGGACGGCTGGTCAGAAATAAATGGTGTAAAGGATTCAGCAGGGTACAGCAGCCCGTTGACAACGGTTCCGGAGAAGTTACGAACGCCCTCTTTTTTTTTAAATTGTGCGATCCCCCCGTCCAGATAAATGATTTTTTGGTAATTTTTTTAACACAAGCACAAATTGGTTAATTTTATTTTTTCTTCTCCTGAGAAAATCGTTGTAACTGCTTTTTACCTACTTTTTGAGTTGAGCTTTTTTAAATTTGAAAAAATGTAGTTTACCGCCTTCAGGTCCTGGAATGAAAGCTTCTGGACATTCCAGTATGTTCTGCGCACCCTTTTCCATTTATTGAAAAAAAAAGAGTGACCACCCATGCACATTTTTTCCACCCAAAAAATGTTTGCGATCTCCTCCCATTTCTTTCCTCAAAGAAGTTCAAGACCCCATCACTCGTTGGCAAGCTGTTCAGTCCTGCTCAACCCTGAGCTCCACATCAAGGGTTACAACTAGCTTTTCCTTAGCGCTCGAGAGTAGTTAAAATATTACTGTTGAATTTCAAAAATCAAGGACTCGTATGGGTGCTACCTTTTTGCTGAATGTGTGATCAAAATCAAATCTGACACATTTCCAATAATAGCGCATAGCAAAGCTAAGAAATTTCCATACCAGACTGAATAAGAGCCTCGGATTACGAAGTGATACAGCTGTCACTCAACCCGTCACGCGAATCAAACTCATTGAAACACTATTTTTTACAAATTATTCTTTTTAATATATGTGTTCAGAGTTTCACTTTGGGCAGAAAAAAATCCGATTTTTTCGTGATATCGTAGAGATGCTAACTCAGCCCGTTGCACTTCGATATTAGTCCCAGGAGTGTATCCGAGCCCGTCTCATTGTCCACTCAAATGAGACATGCAGAGCTCGTTGTCTTCGGCCAATGCTGACGTCCGCTCGACATTTAAAGGGATTTTCGAGAAAATGTGGAAATTTGCGGCTCAAATATTCAGGTACTACACCAATCTGTTTAAACTATCATGACTTCTGCTTTCCAAAAGGTAGTTCTTTTTAAATATGCTAATCGTAGCGTGGCCAGGGGAGATAGACAGCATGAGTTGGTTGTGGTACGTAGCACATATCTGTATTTGGTGCTAAGATCCTTCTTTCTAAAAGTTCAGCTGAGGTCGAAGTGCCTTTATTTCGGCCAAAAAGACAATTTTGGTAGCGTTCTCCAGGTCTTCTCGGCGTATATGGCCTCCGACAGGTGTGACAACTTTGAGGAGCCCTGCATTCTAAACATCGCCAGTGACGAACGGTTTTTTATATCTGTACATCACTTTCAGCAATATATTTCGCCACGAGCGACGCCCGCCATTAGTTGTCAGTCAAAAAGGAGATCCTTCTTGAAATGCCCCCAAAGTTCTTCAAAAACACCGATCTGTGAAGGGAGCTAAAATAACTCTTTCTCTGCGTTCAATTTTGTACGGCTAACGACTAACGATGAGAGGTTAATGGGAGAAGAGTTCCGACTTGTTAAAAATTTAACGGCTGACGAAATCGTCCAAAAAAAAGGGAGCGTTCGAAAAAAATCCAATCTAAAATTTGCGAATGGATTGAAGATCCGAATATCCTCATGGAAAATAAGGGCGCTTTTTTTGGAAAGCAGAGGAAAAGCTGAGGAAAGTTGTGTTTTAGACATCTTCACACATAAAAGTTGTACTCAGGATCTCGTAGTTGTGTTCCGCCAGACCGCTGTTGTTTCTGCTTGCATCGGGACGAATTCAAGGTGTTTTCGGTGAAATAGAGGTAGTTTCTGAGAAAACCAGGCGTTAAAGAACGCGCCGAAACGCCAAGAACAGTTCCAAGAAGTGAATACGACTGTGAAGAAACACGCGAAGAAAATTCATAGCTGAAAATTTGAATTTTTAGAGACAAATTCGAACTTCCAGGCGTTCTGTGAACTAAACTTTGTTATGAAGTGCCCAATACGAACCTCAGAGAGGTTCCTCTGTTAGGAAATCGGTACACTTCTTACGCAGAGACCAAGATCAAGTTTCGGCAGACAATAAAATTTCATTTTTGATGTCTTATTTCCTGTTAATTTACCTGCATTTCATATTATGAAACTTTCTCAACGCTGTAGTCTGAAGAAGAGAAGCGATTTTCCTCGAGCGTAGGATTACTGTACTCATGGGGTTCTGCAGTACACGCACTGTCATGTTTAGGCGTTTCCTCAGTTTTATTGCATTTTATTTCCTTTTTAGTGTTTTCCAGGGTTAGTGTTTTTGAGCTGTCAATATAGATTCTATTCTTTTTGTCAATATAGATTCTATTCTTTTTCTCGCATTTTCTTCGTAAATCTATATGTTTCATTGTGAAGTTGGAAATTTTTAATGTGAAATCGATGATTTTCTTGAAGAATTTTCGATTTTTTTCCTGTTTCACTTTCTTGAGGTATCTATGTGAAAAATATTTTAGCGTCAGTTATACCTCTCTTACCGTTCTGGTGTTTTTGCCATGAATTTCGTTACTTTCTGGAAATGATTGAAGCTTTTTCGTCTTTGGCCTGCTAAGACACATTGCATTGTTAATATATTTTGTTGAAAATCCTTGGAACTTTATTATGACCAGTATTTTTCTTTTTTTCATTTTATCTAACAGCCTATGATTCTGTGTTTCTTCAATACGTATATTCTGCTTTAAAATTCTTTGCCATCACTCCATGTTGATTATTTGCTACGCAAGCATAAACTCCTTGATCGCCCATCGTTGCTGGATCTGAAAATTGTTCAAAAAATTACGAAGAACACTGGTAAAAATTGCGTCATTCTTAGTTTTTCACAATTGCCCAACATTTCGCTATTTCCGCTTCTTAAATGTTATTGAAAGCATAGTTCTAGCTAAAATGGTCATTTCAGTAATCTTTAATTTTCTAAGTGGACTGTTGGAAATCTCGCCAAAAAAATGCCGGTCCTCGCTCATGCCATTCCTAAGAGAAAAATATGCACAAGCGCTAGCGCGTCGTTCGTCGTATGCCGCAGCGTGCATTGGCGCGTCGTAGTAAGGATATCCACTGTGCACAGAAATAGCATTTTGGCTTGCCATTTCACGGAAAAACGCATTTGTAACTGTAGCAGTTGCACGTTAACCTCGTTTTAGAAGTCGTAGAGAAAGGAGGGGAGGTATTGTGTTGTTTCCGACGAAACACTCTCTCAGTTGATTTTGCAGTGAATTACCTAAAGGCGTCGGCATAGTGGAAAGTCTGCGAGCGAGCGAGCGAATGTGGGCGTGGCCTTGAAAATTCTGCGGCGGAGTCGCAAGCATCCCCGCAGAGTGTGATTTGGATTAGAGCGCGAATGTTGATCGACTGGAGCGCGGAAGTCAATCATCTATTTTCGTCTCGTTATTTCGCAGGATGGGCCGCAGCTGCCTGAAATTAGTCTAAAGCAATACCAGGGGTGTGTTTCAAGAAGGTTACCATGGGCGGAAAATTTGTGTGAAAATCAAACGCAAGACAATGAAATGAGATCTGATGAACAATTAAGCTCCACTGAGATGCCTTCTAACGGGATATTTAACAAATGATAGACTGAAATTTATCCATATCCATTTCATGAGACCTCATATACCATCATTAATCACTATGGTTGGTATAAAATCCTGGAACGCACCCCAGAAAAGAAACTGAAGCTGAAATTAGGTGCAAATCTAGTTGGGGGGGGGGAGCACTCAGGATTTACCCATAGAAATGAAAAAATTAATCCATGAAAATGAAAAATTCTTTCGTTATTAGATATTTGATAGCGTTGTTATTCGTAATTTCCTAAGAAAATTCATGAAATTAGATCGATTTCTGAGATCAGTATCATCCATTTTTCGCAAACTCGCTCGCTCGCAGATTTTCCACTCTGCCGACGCCTTAATATGACGATATATACGCATTCTGTCGTCAACCACTGCCAAATTTCATGTTGTACCAGACGGGGAGCGAACGAAAGCCCATCGAATCCCCCATTTTGTGAAGGAAGGGAAACGTTCAAGGGTTCGGAACCGCGAGGTATGGAAGATTATTGGATTGATGCTTATTGTATTTGGGAAGCTCTAGCACCCAAGCCAAAATTTTACTCACAAACTGGAACCCCACAAATTCCAGGTGAATATGAAATGCTCTCCCAAATTTCCAAAATAGGTTAGAAGCCCGAGTTATCGATTTTTTGACAGGGGTGCGAAACTGTTCTCCGACCCCACACCCCCCCCCACCCTCTCCTGCATTAATTTGAGCCCTTTCATCATTATAAATAGACATACTTGTAAAAAGGTTCTGTTCTGAGATCGCCGAATTGGATTTCTCGCCAAGAAACAGCTTGCTTATCTGTGTTTGACGTCAGAAAAAAGTTACTCGTTAAAACAGCTTGCTCTATGTGACGGCAAATGAAGTTGGAGTGTAAGTAGATTCCACTCATCGACCTTGTAGAACCCATTACTGTGCTTATCTGGGTCAAATTCCGGTCCGCAATTGCGTCTCGACACGCTTTGCGGCCGCACGCGCTCGAGTCAATCGAGTTTCCAGCTTCAAAGCCGACTCGATATGGCTTTTTTTCATACAGTTTTCTTCAATTTTGTTTTCCAGTTTCTAGAACCCACCTATAGTCAACAGATCGGCGGCTGCGGCGCTGGAAACTATTCCGACTCAGAAGCGCGCGGCCGCAAAGCGTGTCGAGACGCAATTGCGGACCGGAATGTGACCCAGATAAGCACAGTAGCAGGGTTGAGCAGCGTTGTGACTGGTCACAACGGGGGGTCGTAAAAATTTTGGAAATTTCGGGAAAAAATGAAAATTTGGGGGGGGTCGTAAAGTTTTTGGAAAAAATAGGATTTTTTCAAACCACATGGTAAGGTAAAATGAGGTAGGGATAGTCAATCGCGTACGAGGTGTGTATGCATTTTCAACAATATAAAAGCAGATTATATACAGAGAAGCTGTTTAGACACTTCTTTGACAAAATTGACATTTAGACACTAAATAAAACTTTAAAAATCTTTGCTTCCAGGAGGTCGTAAAATTTTGGGAAAGAAAAATGGGGGGGAGGTCGTAACCGCGGCAAAAATCGCCACAACGGTCTGCTCACTATTAGTTTGCAGAATGACAAACTGAAAAAACTCGAAAGATAGGCGAATTAGTTCTGAACTTAGTATCAGAATGAATCGAATCCCTTCGTATTATGTTTACTCGAATTATATTTCATGGGCTCATTGTTCACGACCAAAGCCTAGGTTTATGTGTTTTCTCAATTTGGGCAACATCGGACGCGGTGATAATACATTTTTCGCCATGGATCGCACCGGAAAACCTTTTTACGACGCGCCAATGTACGCTGCGCCATACGACGAACGGCGCGCTAGCGCTTGTGAGTCTGAACTCGGACCCGAAAAGTTCATCTGGACTCTAGAAGGTCTTAGTGAAAATTCTAGTTACTCGTTTTTCATTTCCTTGCACGTTTGGTAGTTGCCATTTCGGACATTTCTCCAAAAACAAAATCTTTTCCACATCAAGAAGTAATCTCTCACCTATTTCCAGTTTGCTCCAGAGCATGTCATCGCCGAGGGGCTTCTCGTAGTACTGAAATTCGGTCATTTTAGAAGAAACTTCAAGTTTTCTGTTTAGAGTCCTGCGAAGCGTTGTGGCCCATCTCGATGGAGCTACGACCCCCCTACTCCCTCGGTGACCAAGTTTTTCGAAACTGTTTCAAACGTTCCCTCCTAAGTGAGAATTAACCTAAACTTCTACGACCCACTCCCCAAATATGCAAATTTTCCTTTTCTGGGCCAACTATTTTTACTACCCCCTACCCGTCCCCGTTTTTCTGTGTAACCACCTCGCCGGATCCTGTCTCTTTGCCACATGGTCAAGCGGGGTTTTGTCGCAACTTTATGGAGTGTTATCGCGGGGTGTTGAGAGCTTTTGGTCACCCTGCCTGTCCTTCAAAGGGAAGGGGGTCGTAAAAAATCAAGGCTAAGAGTGTAAAATTGACTTCTCGGTTCTAAAACTCGGAAACCTACTCAGGGTCAAGCGATTAGCTGCCTCGGACCTTGGCTAAGCTGCGGCTTCCTTCTTTATGACCAAATTTTTCGAAAAATCACGCCTCCCTTCCCAAATGTTTTTTTTTCAGGCAAAAATTCTCATTATCCCCTCCCCAACTCGCAAGGGCCTGTATGGGTCGTGTTTTTGGAGTGTGTTAAACTTGATGTGTGCAACCCTGGTTTGCCGTTGCAAACTGCCGAAGGGAGAGAGGCTTCACCCCTAGACGCAGATACAGAGAAAACCTTTTCGACATGCCGTTCTATGTCGACCGTACATTGCCGTGTGTATTTAAGAATCGCCCGAAGTTGTTCCGAGAGGCTATCCGTATTCTCGGCTGCGCTTTTCACCCCCGTTGCGATGGATATGGATGACTTTTAGTTTAGCCGAGGCAGGAGGGCTCTGGCCCAGCAGCTTCGCTTGATCATCCACTGTCTCCCGCCATAGCGCTCTCATGCATTTCTTTTCGGTCATATTATTCCTGTCTGCAGAAAAGCGTCCCACTTTGGCGGAGAGGGCTGTAAAGGGCGTGAGTTGGGGTTTTCAAGTGACGTCGTCGTCGAAATCGCGTTGCCGCTTCATGCAGCGATTATTAAGCGTCGTTTTGACTTGCGCCGCCACGCGGCGCGGCGAACTGCAATCCTATGATATCGATCGTGCGGCGCCGCGTGATCAATATTACAGGAATGCACTGTGCCGCGCCGCTCGGCGGCGGGAGTATAAACGACCCCTTAGTGAGCGTGGTTAATGGATGTCGCCGGATCGGCTATCACAGCGAGAGAAATGACCATTTCTCGACTTCTCAGATGTTGCAGCCAACGCGCAAAGGGCACTTGCATATAACTGAGATTCATGAACGGCAAAGCATGGGCTGCGATATTTGCACACAATTTTCTCGGAAGTCCCATTCGTAGCTTAGAGCCTGGCGTGCATGAATCCCAGCCCTGTTCCCTTGCTCTGTGCGCAGGGCTGCGTCGGGTTGCGAACAGGGTCCAACGCGGTTGTGATCGGACGCAACGGGGTGGACGGGTGGGGGAGCCGTAAAACAATTAAACAAAATTTTCTCCCTAGGAAGGGGTTCGTGAAAATACCGGGCATTTTTTGAGAAGTTTGGTCACCAACAGGGAAGGGGTCATAGCTCCGTCGTGATTAGTCGCAACGCCCTGCTAGACAATGGTCGCGTAGGAGCTACGACTTCTTTCCAGAAACAAAATCTCAGCGAAAACTCGTAAATTCTCATTTTTTGTTTCAAAACCTCTGCGACCCCCGCCTTCTACTCACTGTGTCGGCGCACGACCCCGCTTCACCCTGCCAGTACCTTGTCTCACATTCCAGCGACGCGGTTCTCACGCACCCTTTACATCAGTGAGCTTCACGGCGACGCTTTTCTGAAAGTCCCTTATATGCCCTTAGGTAGGAGCCAATACAGTGGGTGCGGATCGCACTGATACTTTGTGTTGCTTATTGCGCTCTGGCGCAGTTTTGGTGGACGTATGTTGTAACGTATACGCACCGAGTTGGCGCCAAGGCGCAACAGGGGACGCAAAAAATCTGTGCTATCCGTACCGACTGTACTTGCGACGCGATGCAGTTCTTATTATCCATATCGATTTTCGGTCGATATGTGCTAGAAATACTGCGCGCGTCGCTCGTCGCAGTAAGCATGGTACTGGACTAAAACGCACAAAGAGTAGGCGTTAAGTTCGTTTGTCGCTCAAATCGATCCGAAATCAATATGGATGATATATATGCAAAGCCGAGTTCACGCGACGCTTGATCGCGACAGTGTGTAGCATCCATATTGATTTTCGATTGGTCTGAATGACCGAGCAATTCTTCGCTTAGCTCGTCGCTTGCAGTATGCACTAGGTCTATTCTAGAGTTCCATCGCAGCACGGCCCGATTAGATGTTGTCTGTGTGCATCCATCGATAACGCGTCGCTCATCGATTCTCATAGGAAACATGACGTCACGCCGCGCTGCGGTCGTACTCTAAAAACCCCTTTAGACCTTATGACGCGGCGCAGGTTCTTTTTCGCAATTACGAACTCTGAACACCATTGAGAAACAGTCTTATAAAACAACACGATAGAGAACGAACGTGAATGTTGTGCTTGGCATGCAACTCGGCTCCTTCTTTGTACCATTTTATAGTTGGCCGTGGTTCCCCTTTCGCTTTGCAGATGATTATCAACTTGTAGCCGAGGCGAAACGTCTGACTGAAGTGAGATCCGGTCACAATATGAGCGCTCTAAAAATGGAATTCACTCAGGTTCAACATTGATATGTAGAGTTCATATGTTACTGGGGAATGCCAAAGAGAAGCTCATATTCGTATTCATCATGCCTTCCGATTTCAAACGTGGTTGTCACCCGCTACACTCTGTTCCAATAGTGTCAGCCAGTGGGGAGGCCAGAGATGCAGACTTACCTCTGCTTTCTGCGCACGCAGTGCTGTACGGGGATAGGGGCTCTGTACACACCGAGGGATGAGTTGTCCCGTTTTCGCAGTTCGAGACGTCTCGAGATCCAGTGCAAGCGAAGTGGTCCCGAGTGGAATTAGAGCCGCAAAAGACGATACAACTCCACCTAGGTGTGTAGAGAGCCCCTGTCCTGTGCTGTATGGCTATTCATGACAGAGACGCGAAAGAAAAGTATTTCTTCGTTTTCTACGCTTGGGAACTGGTGTGCAAAAACCCTTGGAATGAAAAATCGATTTTTTTGTTTCGAAACCGAAAAATTACATGAAAAATTGAATACAATTTGAGCACTCTTACAACTTTGGTCAGGAGGGTTGTTCAGAATTCTTTACCCAAGTATGGGGATGTACTTATTTGGTTAAAACTCTGCCTAGAGGGCTCATTGAAACCAACATCGCAAATCCATCGTCCGCTCTGCGAGTTCTGAAGAACTAGTTTACGGTAGCCGAATGGCAATAGCCCTACCGTGACCTATCGTAAACCTTCAAAAATTGAGAAAAGGATATTGGATTAGTTTTCGGCATCTCAGGAAACCCCCCTTCGCAAAGTTTGCGCCAAATCTAAAACAGTAACATACAAGGGTATAAGTACTGATCCAGCATTCCAAGAAGTAAGAAGTGGACGCCACATTCGCGTTTAGCGCCGCCATTATCCTCCTCGCCCTTACGAAGTGTTGTGGAACGAAAAATTTGACCACTGGAGGCCGAAAGAAATGAAATAGAGCCAAAAATCGCATTCAGAAATGTATTTTCTCAGCGATTACATAACATTTGAAAAGGGGAATGGAGCGTAAATTTCACGTATTTTTGGGCAAAATCGTGGTTTAGAGAAACATATACAAGTTCAGGGGCCGAGTGCTTCAACAGGCCGGGTTGGGGCAGGGGCAGGGAAGTCTGCGCCCTTGAAGATCTCTGTAAATCACAAAATCAATCGTGCCCCTGCTGCTACAGGTAGTAGACTGGGACAGCTAGAGCAGCGAAAAACACTGCTGGGGCACGATTGATTAGATAATCTACTGCTCTCACACTGCTATCTTCAAAGTTGCCGACTGCCCTTCCCGTGCCTCAACCCGGCACATTAATGCATCCGGCCCCAGAGTTTGGTGTGATAGATCTGGAAGTTGACGACAAAACACTCTTCTTTCGTGGGCATAATTCTTCTGTGCGATCGACTAACATTTGCCGCGACGCGACCATCTGCATCGAGCTAGGTAGTCTAGGTCAGCTCTAGCCTTCTTAAGGTTAGCATACACTAAAAACGGGTGCTACAAGTTTTCTCATAAAAACACTACTACAGATCGCGCCAACTGCGTAGCAACACTACTGCGCACGTCCTGCACTCGACTCTGAGACCGGATGCATCAATGCGCCGGGTTGGGGCACGGGCACGACAGTCGGCATCTTTGAAGGTCGCAGTGCGAGAGCAGTAGATCATCTAATCAGTCGTGCTCCAGCAGTGTTCTTCGTTGCTCTAGCTGCCCCAGACTACTACCTGAGGCAGCAGGAGCATTATTTGTTTCGTGATTTGCAGAGATCTTAAAGGCCGCATTACTGCCATGCCCCTGCCCCAACCAAGCGCGTTGATGCATTCGGCCCCTGGTCAAAAATTCGAGACTTGAACGTTTCAACAGACATCTGTGGGTACCGCAAGACGAATTGCGGACCAGCTCGACTCCGCACAAGACATCTGTCAGTTCTGGACCGAAATACTCGACAAAATTTAAAGTTATTTGTTTTTCGGTCTACATTGATTTCCCCCAGAGAGGGCCAACAGCGAAAAAAATTAAAAAATGACGACTTCTGCGAAGGACATATGAAAAGAGTGTCTCAGGTTGATACATACACAACACGGTTATGAATACCGAAATTTAGAAATGACGATTCCTGCCTCGAAGCGGACGACATGCAGAATTTGCGAGGAGCATCTCAGGGCGGATTTTGGAAAAGTGCGGTCGCCATACAACCCGGTAATCGGCTGATAAAAACCCCTCCTTCCTAAAACGACTCTCCCATCTATTGATCTCTCCTCCCACTCTGTTCTGCCATTGTGTCCCACCCAAAGAATCAATTCAAACGCATTTTTTGTGCTATTTTGCAGACAAATTTAAATTACAACACCGCTCTCAACGACCCCTCCACATCCGGATTCCTTCTGCCAGTCTGCACATCTTGTTGTGTATTCAAGCGAAATCTTCATCTGAACTGCATTTCCTGCGTCGTTTTAGGGATGATATGCTAGGACCACACCACTTCGTGTGACAACACCCCACCCACGAACGACCCCCTCACCCACTGGGAATCTTCACGACTACGCTTACCTATTTATTCTGCTCTTACAAAAAAGTCTTACCAAACGCATTTTCTGAGTCGTCTCTGGGTAATTTTATGTTGAAACCCCACCACAGCGACTCTCTCCACCGTCTCAGCGCGCCCATTCCGCACTCACACGACAAATTTGAGCTCAATCAGTTGCTTACGAAGAACTTTGTGAGCCGGAACTCGGATGGCAGACGCCCTATACGTTAACGAAAAATGATTTAGCGAGGTGGATCACATGAAAAGACAATATCACATAAAATAGAAGAGTGTCTCCATCACAAACCCTATGTAACATTGCTACTAGGTCTGTTTCGCATCCTGTGGTTGGCATCAAATGAATTCTCTCGAATTAAAATTCCCTATCTGCCAAAATAAACTGCGAACCTTCAAAAGAAACGAAAAAGGACTATCGCAAGCTACGCACACTGTCGTACGTGTTGATATGAAATGTTTACCCGATTATCGGCGAGCTGCGTGTGAATGAGTGAGAATTCGGCGACTTGTGCGAATTGCAGGTTGCTTTTGCCCTTGCCCTTGCCTCCTCTCCGACCACCGCGACTGTCGACACCGTGTTGTTGGACGGCGACGAGAATGAAGAAGAAGAAGACCCGCATCCGAACAATTACCGATGTGCCTAGAAAACTCCTCCAACATCTTCATCCAGCACTGCGATCAATCACAGGATAGTAAGTCTCATCGCATGTAATAAAAAAAAAACTGAAAATTTCGAGTAGGGTCTCACGCTAATGAGGCCTAGACGTCAATAAACACAAATCTAAATTCGGAGTTGTGAAGTAGTTGGCTCTTGATAAAACTTAGGATCGTGAATTGGTGGTGTGGATATTGATTCGACACGCCAGTGTAACACAATCTCGCAATCATGTCTGGAGGATCACAAGATCTCATATATCTTGAACTGCATTCTCGAAAGCTATTTTTCTGAATTTCAGACGGATCTATTTTAGTGTGAATTTTCAATGAAGTGTCTTTTCTTCTGTTCATTTTTGTCCCTCTATTTAATTGTGAGCTTCGCTTTCCCTCAATAGTTCAACAGTTTATTTACACTTTGAGAAGAGCATGTTCTGAGAGCTGGTTATTGGGATTAAACGTTTTTCTGGCTCTTCAACAGGAAAGGCTCATCATGAAGGAACTGAGGATGCGTTTCCTCAGTTTTCTCGGAATTTTGTTGTCTTTGAACCCGTCCAACTCTTGATCTGCTTTTTTGGGAACTTGAACCGAAATCTGAGCGCCCCCTCTCGCCATCAATTTTTTTTTCTAAAAATCCAAATTTTTTGCGACGCCCGATCTTTAATTTTTTGAGCATTTTTTCCAAGAAAAATGTTGAAATATAGGGTGCTAGGAAGGTACCTTATGGTGTTTAATAACCGTTATTTCAATTTCTAATAACTTTAACCAGAAATTTCCATTTTTGCACCGAAACTTTCGCTATCACCCCCTCCGTTCAAAAATTTCACAACCCTGCTTGACCTTGGAATGCAGTGCGCATTATAAAAACTGTCCTCCAGTTTTTACCAGAAATCGAATTTACCGGGGTCCATTGCAGCAATAATGGCAAAAGAACGACCAAAAACGAGCCATAAATAATCCTATACGGCCCCCAAGCTTGCATTCGCTATGTCCTGCTCGCGCACCTCCTTGTTGGCTGTTGAGGGAGTGGGCGGTGCGGGCATAGCACAACCATGATTAAGGGCTGTAAAGGGCTATCTATGGCTCGTTTTCAGCCGTTCTCTCGCCATTATTGTTGCAATGGACCGCAGTACATTCAGGTTCCGGTAAAAATTCGAATACCGCTTTTATCGTGAGCACTGCCTTCACAAACTCAGTTAGAGAGGTGGAAGGAATTTGATTAAATCTTCCATAGGTTAATCAAGATTGCACCTTATCACGATCTAGAATCATGAGGTTATAATATTGTAGATACGCGAGATATAGAACTCAAACTTTGGTAACCATATTGACCTGGTTGAAACGTGAAGTTCAGTAGAAAAAACAAATGTGGTTTTTCCTTGAAGGCGAAGTCCAACCTCAAGCACGAAATCTGTGATTTCCATGTAATTCTGAAGCAGACCCGTCTTGTATAGCGCCTGCGAAGTGTGAGCTCTCAATTCCACCAAATAATCGAGATACTGAAGGAAGCCACTCTGGCTAACCCAACGGAAGAAACCGCTTAGGCGCGCCCCCTTTGGCGACCTCTAGAGCTCAACAGTGATAAAATGAGCGATTAATTTAATTTAGTCGCCTCGTTACGTGATTCTGTAGCGAATGACGGGAAGTGCAACTTTCGGACAACTCGTCCACCATACTTTTGCTCCTCGAATTTAGGCGATTTTCGAGGGGTCCCAATTCTGCTCGTAGGGGGTTTTGTGCGATTCCGTAGGTATCGTTGGAACAGCGTGTGGCAGCCTTTAGGATAGGACGAAAATAGAAAAAAATTCTGAGTGTACTGCAGCTTGAGACTTTTTTAAAATGAGAAATTCAGAAACAGGGGCTCCAAAGGACGGAAATGAAGTTGGTCACCTAGGTCTGCGAATTCTAAATAACGAATGAGCCAAATTCAACCGAACTTCTCTAAAGACAGTGTTCACGATAGAAACGGTTTCTAGTTTTCACCGGGAATCGGATGTACCGTGGTCCACTGCAACGACAATGGCGAAAGAACGGCTAAGGCCCTAGTTATACACCGGCGGAACGCTGCGGAAATAGCACGACAACTATCACTTATATGCGCCCTAATGGTGCTCAGGAATGCCAAAAGGAACAGTAGTCGCAGAAAAACGCGCCGGAAGGCCGCACAGAGCAGTTATACACGCCGTGGCACCGTATACTGTATCCTTGCGGGACCTCCCCTGTTGGAAATTTTTCAATTTCCACCAGCTGATTATTTTTCAGATTTAAAAATGTTAAAACATTACTAAAACGGCATAACGAGCACTTTAATGACGAGAGGAATTGGTTAATAGTGATATTCTGCAATTAAAAAGTGTCAAAAGCGAAAAAAGCGATAAAATACCATTAAAACGCTCGGAAATTTTTTGTCTGCAGTATTGCGTCAAAGACGCCAAAGATGCAACATTGCAGACGAGTCAGTGATTCAAGCAGCAAGCGGCGGCAATGTCATCGCGAGACGTTTTCATTCCGCTGGTGTATAACTAGGGCCTAAAACTAGCCATAGATAGCCCTACGCGGCCCTGAACTTGCCTGTGCTATGCCCGCCTCACCCACTCCCTCAATGGCCAACAAGGAAGTGGGCGGGTAGAGCATAGCGTTTGCAAGTTTGAGGGCCGTATAGGTCTATCTACGACTCGTTTTTAGCCGTTCTTTCTCCACTGTTGTTGCAATGGATCCCGCTACATTCGATTAGCGGTGAAAACTCAAAGACTGTTTCTATCGTGAATAGTACCACCTTTAACTTAATATTGCGTTTTCCACGACTTCAAAGAGAAAAAAATCTTTTTTCTCTAATTGTAAAATATCGAATTGTTCGATTTGGAAGTATTGCTCATTTCGGAAAGAAATTTCGGCTCGTCGGTGCGGATAACCGCTTTTGCAGCACGCAACTCGAAGATAATCAGCTGGGGCGAAGTTTAATAGTGCCGGGACCCCATGGTCTTAGCACGATCAGTTGTTTGCGATTGCGTACCGGAATTTTACTCCAATACGGCAGTACATCCATATTGCAAATGCATTTCTATTCAAGGCACATAAAAACGACTGAAAAACACTATTTGAAGAACATCTCTGTTAGGAGTACGTCGGAAGTTTGAAAAATTTGTAGAAGTGCGCTGTCTAGCAGAAGTACATCTCTAATATACATAAAATCTGGTACCGCCGTAGTGACCTGTTGATTTCGATCAATACCAGCAGCGGAGCGGTGGGCCTCAGTGAAATATAACTAGTGATAAGGAGGTTCCGACGAAAAAGCCACCGCTCCGCGCTGTGATAATCGAAATCAACAGGTCACTACGGCGGTACCAGAGTTTACAGTCGGCGCGTATCGCTATGATACTTTGCGTCCCCTATTGAAGGTTGGCGCAAAGTGTGCGCCAACTTTCAATAGGGGACGCAAAGTATCAATGCGATCCGTGCCGACTGTACATTCAAAGAGGAGGCATTGAAAATAGAAATACTAGCTTGTGCTACTTATAAGAAGCGATAGAAGGTATTATCTCTTATAGTTCGGTGTACGCTGGATGACATGATTTCATTGCAGCCACAGTCATGGTTTCAAAGTTCGACGAGCGCCATGGCTGAAGCTTCGGAACCGTCTTCTCTATTATCGTCCTCATTCTCGAGTGTTTCCCTGGTACTGCGATGTGTGCACGTTGTCGTCGCGGTTCCTCGCAACAATTCTGGATCACAGTTGTCCAAACAAAAACCTCTCGAGGCACGTGCAGGACTTCACTAATGGTGGGTTTTAATCGATTAATTTCTGAAAATTTAGCTCCCTGGCACAAGTAACGATTTGGCAAAAGTCAAAAAAAAGTTTCAAAAATGTCTTGAACTGTCTTAAAAATGATCTGGCGTAAAATAGCCTGGAGTAATAAAAAAGTTAGGAAATGAAGTGAAATAACCAAAAATACGATTTGGTGGTCGATCATTTCTTAAGCTTCTCCGTTGAACTTATCAAAGCTATATCAAGCGCGATATGGATTGGAGCGTTGCGCTCACCTAGCTTGACCTATGCTAATTCCCTTATTACAGCATTCAAAAATGGCTTAATGTTTCCGTTGCGCACTTGATTTCGTTTTGATAAGTTCAACGGAGAAGAATGTGAAATAATCGGCCAGCAAATCGTATTTTTGGTTATTTTACTTCATTTCCTAACTTTTTTATTACTCCAGGCTATTTTACGCCGAATCATTTTTAAGATATTTTAAGACATTTTGAAACTTTTTTTTGACTTTTGCCAAATCGTTGCTCTTGCCAGGAAGCTATATTTTCAGAAATCTCACATGATTTTCCCGAAGGTTCCCTTTCTGACTTCAATTTTGCTCCAAGCTTTGCATTTTGGAATGATGAAACATCTAAGACGATATTGTCGTATGAGTACAATTTTTGAAACCTATGACGCACAACCATAAAAAATACCACTCATTGCCGCATTTTGTGCAACATGTGAAAAATCGATATTATTGATCATTAATATTGGATTTTGCATCATGAGAAGAATTTTCCAAACAAGGTACTTAGAGCCATCAACAATCAAAAATCATTGCGGCATTTGGTGCAACAGGCGGGAAAATCGATATTATTGATTGGTATTTATCGATGATTGATGAGCGAAATTCTCCAATCAAGAAACCCAATCCCATCGGCTATCACCACTCCTCGCCGCATTCTGTGGAAAAAGCGCGAAAGTCGATAATATTGATTATCGATCGATGACGTGTCTTGAGTGCGAATTCTGACAGGTCCAATACTTACCTTCGACGACCTGTGTTGATTGGCTGCAGATCCAGCCACACACCCTGGCCTCCACAGCCGTAGCATGCGCAAGCAGTTTTCGTGCTCCACGCCTAATTTAGTATGTGAACCTTTGATTTTCAGGTACCCTTCAAAATTAAGGTTTCAAGTTCAAATTGGAATAGGAGCGACCTGCATCGATTTCCAGCTTCCTTTCCAGAAATGAGCTCCCTAGCTCAATTTTAAGTGTACCAACAAGATCGTGAACGCCAACTGAAAAAAGAAAAGGAGATTAACACCAAAATCGAGCGGTCTTTTTAGTTCTTCTCGAAAATCAGGAAACCATTAAAAACCATTCTCGGGTGGTGATGCCATCTTTCTGCGCTCTTTTTAATGCAATTTAGAGCTATTTCCTGCGTTCACTCTGAAGTGAGGTTTAGAAAAAAAAAGTTGCGCGCGTGGCCGATTCAAAACCAAATCTGGTGCGTGCTTCATGCGCACCTCAATTGGAAATTTGACAGTGTGGGATGTGAGTTCCGCTTATGTTTTAAACGAAGTAAGAGTATAAAGGCATATGTCATAGTCCATTCGCAACTGATTCAAAGGGAATGATCGCGTTGGAAAAGTTATATTTTTTTTGCAGAAGCGTGAGCTTTGTATACTCGGATGGAAAGTAAGAAAGGCTGACGGAAACTGGGCAGGGGGTGAGCGAAAATGTTTGGGGTTTTACGACCTAAAGGATCACCTCGTTCTCATCATGGAAGAGTAGACCATCCCAAAGAACAAGTTCCAAGGTGTTGAATACTCAACTTGAGGGATCCTAACATCTAAAATGCGCATTAAAACTTCTTTTAAGGACTTCGATAGGGGGAACCTAAAATAAACTCGCGTACCTAAGAAGCTGAAAGCACAAAACCATTTCCAACGTTGGAAATTCTGTTGCTTCAAACACCAAAACAGGCGTTAGCAATTGTGGGCATTATTTCCATGGTTCAGGGTTTGAAATAGTTTTTTCCCTCCGAAAATTGTTGTGAATTTTCCTGCCCAAAAACATTGGAAATACGATGCGAATATAATCGTGAAGACTGCCTTCGAACTATAAGCTCAGTTTAGTCTGAGTAGAAAGAAATGAATAATGCGATTAATGCGTTTTTGAAAATTCACGAATGAATAAACTTTTTTTGAATGACGGCTTTTTGAATTGTCTCTCAGTGGCGTTTTTCTCTAATATTGCGCTTCCAGAGATTTTGAAAGAATCCAAGTATGGCCTTTTTATAAACTTCTGAATGGATGATAAAGTTCGATCAGAATTTTTTCCTTGAGTGTAAAAAATAATATAAATTCGAAAATGTGTCCTCCATTATATTCGAACAAAGACCTTATTAGTGGCTGAGTATTTGAATGACCTGACCAGAAACTGACTGGGTAATAGAATATTTCGACATTCTGATTAAACCGACTTTCTTGAGTCCCCAAATTAACCGAATATTTGGATAGTCAAATTATTCATGTACCTGATAATTTCGATTCCGCTCCAAGCTTCCTGTGCAGGGCAGAATTTAGCGCCACGGGAAATCGTGCTAGAAGCAGTATCTCGTGGTCCCACCACGATTTTGATTGCTGTGCATCAGAATTCCATCCTGATATGGACAATATCCCCTATCTCGGGAGCAAATTGAGACAGCGATAAAGTGTAGAGAGAAGGAGGCGCAGCATACGAACGCCATCAAAAGCTGTAAATTTTCTTCGGAAAGAGAGGATATATGGCGCCAGCCGTAAAGTGATCGGTCATGTCAATACAATAGTCATCATGATTTGACGTGTTGCTTTCATTTGGACGTGATGGTACTTCCGCTGCTGTGTCCATTTAAACGATTGGTGGAGGTGTTCTGTAGGTTTCGGGTGGAGCTCTATTCTCTTTGGAAAGGTAATCTCCCACGAACTAAGGCCGGTCAGACAAGATTAGCAACGTGAAACATGTCTTACAGAGGAAAGATGCTCTTCATGAGAGGTTGGTTGGGTATTCGTACATTTCCTTGCAGCATATATCTATTATACAATTAAATGATGAATTGCTGAACCCATTTTATTTTTGTGTTTTCAACTATTTTTGGTCTAAAAAACACCGAGCAGAATACGCTTTCGAAGAGAAGTCTTGCAGTTTACGCCGATTATGGCTTCAAAGGGCGATTAAAGGTAGTGTTCACGATGAAAAATTGCCCGTATTTGGGAAAAACATAAGCTTTGGGTCCGACTAAGTAAGAAGCGAAAGAACGGAAGTACGACAAAAAAAGGACAGGATGTGGTTGAAAATCCCGTGGACCAGCCGACTCCGCCCACGTCATATAGCAGTTGTCCTGCGTTCGTATCACCAGAGGAACAGTTGGCAAAGTTTTGAATACCCAAAAAGTTATTAACATCCAAGCATGTGCATTGGTCCATCTTATTTTCAGAGTTTTGGTACAGGAAACAGAAAACAAGGAAGTTACCTAAGAATTTCGAAATTCAAAACATTTGCAATATTTGGTTTGATGCTTTGTCCGCAGTGCAGAAAACACACCAATCGGGGGTGATAAAATATTTCAGAGGTTTCTTTAAATAGTGTTTCTCCGGTATTTGAGAGTTCTGAGGGGACTTTCTCCTATTAACCTCAACACCGTGAACTTAACTACTTAAGAACATTGAAGACTAGAATATGGTTTTTTTCGTGAACACTGCCTTCAATTTTTGGTTAACGATGTAACTACTCACAATTACTGAGAGGGTTGATAGAAAAAATGATAGAAAAATTCCCATACATTTCTGTAAAAGAGCTCTACTGGATGAGGATCTGAGAAAAGTGGATCGATTTGGTTTTGGTATTGTCGGGTTAACAATGGAAGGGATGGCGCCGAACACCTCGGCAGCCTGCGCTGGGTCGCGTGCGTCCACGAGAGGTGTGGTGATCGATCGGTGCACGCGACAGGCGCGCGGGCTGCTGAGTGGAACGCGGCTATCCCTTTCGCTGATACACCCACCATATTTGGGGAGGGGGGCAATGAAAAATTTCGCATCCACATCAAAGCTTAAACTATCAATGAATAAGTCAATTCAAATAATTCTCAATTTTTTGTGTAGGCTAAATCCGTATACCTGCCCCGTATTCCAGAGGAATGAACATTCGAAAGATTTTACCCAATATTCGAATGAATATTTGAATTCGAAATTGAATATTTTCGAATTATTTCCGAATAATTGATGAATGTTTTTTGAGTTTCTTTTTCGATGGTCGAATACTCGAGAAATCAAATATATCAGTTTCCCAGATGAACGGAATTATCTGAAAGTCGAATAATTTGTATTCCCTAATGAACTGTTTGTTGGGAAATTCCAATAATGCGATTCTTCGAATAAATCTAATATTTGAAATGAAAAACAAACAAAAAAAGATTTCTTGGATAAATCGAATATTCGAATAGTTATTCGGTTTGATTCAAAATCTAATGAATTTTCCTTTTTCACCCCTCCTCAAATAACTAATACCCCAAAAAGAAGAACACAAACTCTCGAAATTTGTTTTTGATTCACATATTTGTTCTCTCTACATATTTGCGGGCAAAATTCATCTGTATTACTGTGCTTATCTGGGCCGAATTCCGGTCCGCAATTGCGTCTCGACACGCTTTGCAGCCGCACGCGCTCGAGTCAGTCGGGTTTCCAACGCCAAAGCCGACTCGATGTGGCTTTTTTACACAATTTTCTCCAATTCTTCTTAGTTTCTAGTTTCCAAAACTCACCTAGAGTCAACAGATCGGCGGCTGCGGCGCTGGAAACTCTTCTGCCTCGGGAGCGTGCGGCCGCGAAGCGTACCGAGACGCAATTGCGGACCGGATTTTGGCCCAGATAAGCACAGTACATGCAGAGCGCATGAAAAAGCAGCGAAACAAAACTATCATATGTGAAAAAATTCGAACGCAGTTAAAGACAATATATCCTTTCAAATTTGTAATCGATTTTACGTTTTGAATCCGGAGAAAGGGGACATTAGTTTCTGAAATTGACGAACAAATGCGGAAGAAAAAACAGTGGCCACACAGCTGTCGTCAAGACGCCGTTTAATTGTTCCAGAGAGTCCGGTGACGCGAATTTCTTCCAAGATTCCAAAAGTCAGGTGCTGCCCGTTGAATGAAAAAAGGCTCGTAATGTGGCTTTTGTTTTCGGAAAATTGATTTTCGTTGAAGCACCTTGTGTTTTGTTCTGAAGCCTGAATAGGGTACTACTCTTTGAGGGCATTCTGAGCAACGCGATGAAATCGTTCCGTTTCTCACATGCTCGCCACGCACCGTATCACAGCATTTCTTAATGGGCCAGCGCGCGTCGCGTGCAATTCGTTCGAGGCGGACTTTATCTAGCAGATGAAAAATCTGTATGGTGGCTTCACTCATTTTGATCGAGGGAAGTAATCGTGAACATTAATGCCGTTATCAAGCGTTGCGTTTAGGTCCACTGATTTCTTCTCCTACACGAAGGTATTTCCTCGCACCGATTCGGGTTTGATTACGTCACTCAAAAACATGGAGGCATACATGTTTGCCACTGTGTGGAGTGATGATCGCGGTCAACTTTCGTATGCTTAGAGGCTCAGTACATGAACGTTTCGCAGTGACTCCCTTTCTATCGTTCCTTTCCTGGGCAGAATGTAGAATCGACGGAGAACTTTTTCATGAGGGTGAGCAAGATTGGCGCTACTTATCTTCCAATGTTTGAAATGAAGGGTGCAATCCTGGATGAGCAGGCCCAGTCTTGGCCAAACACTGCTCCGTAATCATGTTCTTGGTATGCCAATTGAGGTTTTTGATGTTTGCATCATTAAAGGTGACACGGTGTAGCATTGAAATAGTTTTGCTAGCGATTGCAGTTTGGTTAAAGGCACAGTGCAACCTCAGAGACAATTTTTTGATATTTTATTTGGAGCATAGCCTGTAGCAACCCTTCCAAACGCGGGATCTCAGTCCCCTCAAATAAGTGAGAAACTGCAGGGAAAAAGTGAAGCTTGTCCTCAATACCGAAAAAAAAACCAAGCGTTTCACCCCTAAGACGAAGATACTTGCAGACAGATTTTTTGTGTGCGGCGAAGCTTAAAGGCACAGTCCAACCTCAGATTCGTGTTTCTGTTTTTCCGCCTATCTTGAAAACGGTCCAAAGCTGATTCCAACGATGTCTTTGGAATCGTACAAGACCCCCTAGGAACGGAGTTAGGGCCTCTCAAAATTTGAGTTGCGGAAGCACGGTGGACGAGTTGTCCGAGGCTTGTAACATCCGTCATTCGCAACCGATGTCTGCGAGCGAACCTGAATGGATAGAGAGACTGAGAATGAAGGGAAGAACGGGGATATTGATCAAAAACCGACGCTCATTTCGCCACTGCTGAGCTCGAAACATTGTAAAAGGGGCGTGCCAAAGTGGCTTCCGTGTGTGGGCGCCCCAGGGTGGCTTCCCCCTTTATCTCGCTTATTCGGGGGAATCGAGAGCTTTCACTTGGCAGGTGTAATAAAGGGTGGGTATAAATCACAATTATGTGGGAATCTCGGATTTCGCCCCTGAGCTTGGACTGTGCCTTTAATGGCAGCACGTTCAATAGCAGAGTTCTTGGCTTCCTTTTCAGGCCGGGGAGCGTGATTTGGCTTTTTGAGTATTGTAGGCGGGGCCGACTTTTTCTCTGTAGTGAGGTTGGACTGTGCCTTCAAACGATTGTCCCAAAAAAATTCAGAGTGGTTTTGATTTTCTAGCTACTAGTTGAAAAAGACAAGTTCCTCATTCCGCTTTAATATGTGTGTGAAGCGTGATATGAGATATTCACGACAAAGGAAATTAGACCTAAGGGCAATTAAGAAAAAGAAAACTCAACGCAGGTACATAGACATGCAAATAAGTTGAAAAATGATTGTAGCAGCTTTTAAGAAAGTCGGTTCCCATAGCTAATCTGAATTGTCTGGAGCATGCATTCAAGTTAATACAATTGTGAGGGGGAGCGGCCCCTAGAGTGGATGATTTAGCAGTATTGGACTCCTTATTTTGAGACCGCAAGAGGAAATCTATACATTTCCAGAGCAGAGGATCGCGCTGCTCGGCTTCCGAAGTAAGGCCAAGGATGCGCTTGCAGTCCTGGAGCGTGTAGCGAATCCTCAGGTGATTCTCCTGATGACATTTCCTAATCATAGGCCTTCTAAAAAGTGTTCTCTATGCTGCAGGCGATTGAACTCGACAGAACTCATTTCCCCATGGAAGGTGGTCAATCAGGGAACGCGATAATGAATGTTGTGCCTCGCCTGAGGTCAGCATAACTTGATTACTCTTGAAGAATTTTTATTTGAATGTTCTTCATGGGTTTCCATAGCATACAGTTTTTTCAGTGAAATTTGTCTGGCCGTTTTGACTCCTGGATTGAATACAAAAGCTGCCCAGCACGAAACCGAATGTCTCGAGCATCCTTTCAACAACAGGGTGAGACAAAGTTATCACAGATTTTCGTTCTACTATCAGTGACATCATGTACAGTCGGCACGGACCGTCCTGAAACTTCGCGTTGCTCAATGTGCGTTGGCGCAAACCCCGTGCATGTATGCAATAACATAGGCGCGCCGTGTTTGCGCCAACGCAAAGTAGCAGTGCGATTCGTGCCGACTGTATGTCTTCCTTCAGAAAGGGTCATATCGGTATCGTCATTCCAAGCGAACAGGGCAGCTTTGTAATGGTTGCAATCAACTCTTCCCGGTCTTCATGGATTATGAAGCGCATCTGATGAATGGTAGTTGCGCCAGCGAGAAGCCACCGGATTCGGTTCCTATTCATGTTTGTTTAACTGTAAATCCTAGTTTTTGCCTTTCTTTCTCATTAAAATTAGTTGACCTCAACCTTTGGAGAAAAAGTCGGTTACCACCTATACCTGAAATGTGAGTCTAGACCTATATGCGCCCTATTTTTCTATTAACTACTTGGTATGTGTAGTTTGCGCAGAAGTATTCCTCCACTCGGGGTATTTTTTCTCAGTCTGCGTCTCTATGAGGAAATGCTTCAAATGCTGTCTACAGTGCACGGCAACGGAAAAAGTTGATTGTGCGGTTGCGTATTCCCACTAAGCATACTGAAGGTTGTGCCATAATCGACGTTGTAGCAAAGTTGTAACAAAAAAAAAACCGGAAACGTCTAAAAACAGTACGTTTCTCCCACACTCAAAAAATATCAATATACCAAAATTTTCTTCTATGGATATACGCAGGAATAACAAGAAAAAAAGAGTTTTCTCTTCTACTGTGCTTATCTGGGCCAAATTCCGGTCCGCAATTGCGTCTCGACACGCTTTGCGACCGCACGCTCCCGAGTCAGAAGAATTTCCAGCGCCGCAGTCGCCGATCTGATGACTTCAGGTGAGTTTCGGAAACTGGAAACTAAGAAAAATTGGAGAAAATTGTGTAAAAAGCCAAATCGAGTCGGATCTGGCGTTGGAAACCCAACTGACTCGAGCGCTTGCGGTTGCAAAGCGTGTCGAGACGCGATTGCGGACCGGAACTTGTCCCCGATAAGCACAGTATTTCCATTTTTGTTTAGTTTTTCATTTTTTCTTGTTATTCCTGCGTGTACTCATGATAAAGCCTTATTGACACTGTGTACAGGCCATAAAATGGCCAAAGTCTCACCGTCGACTGCGTACCACGCGCTGCGCGACCGCACGCGCGTCGGAAGCAGACGAGTTCTGGCCGCGGCGCGTTGTTTCGGCCTCCGCGCGGCGGCCGAAACTCGTCGCGCGGCGGCCAAAACTCGTCTGCTTCCGACGCGCTTGCGGTCGCGCAGCGCGTGGTACGCAGTCGACGGTGAGACTTTGGCCGTTTTATGGCCTGTAGTGGGTGGAAAAACATACCGTTTATTAACGTTTCCGGTGTTTTCTCTTCAAAATTAAGGAAAACTTACAACTCTGCCATCGATTATGGCTCGATCTATAGTACTCTTATTGTCAGTGGAAATACGCAACCGCACAACCGCATTTTTCCTTTGCCGTGGACTATATGCATTCTTGATGTCTGCGTTTCTACGTGTTTGAGTCCACGACAAATTGCACCGAACTGAGAAGTCCCGCGTTGGCTGTAAACCCTTTCCATTTCGGGGTGAAACTCCTACGGCTGACTACGGACGTGATGCTGCCCGACCACACCAGTCTCGCATGAGACGAGTATAATCCTTAGCACCTCCAGTCAACTGGTTGACAAGCGAATCCTTTTAGCGTTTAACGAAGTGAGCGGAATGAAGTAAGAATCGTCCTATCCGTGAGTAGTCGCCTCATAGCAGGACCGCTCGCGGCACGCTTGCTTGTGGCATCATCCACTGCTCTTGCCTGTATAGATCGGTGGCGCGGCACTCGAGCTGGCTACGTGAAGAGGCAAGTGTGCACGGAGCTCCCTATCATGGTTGCGTGGATGCCCATAGTAAAAAATACGAGTAAATTGGGGCTTACAACCATGTTTCAAAAAGGTATAAGCTCGAAACGATAGGTAGACCCAAAATATAATTGTCATTGAGGTTTGCTGAACACGAGTACATATATAGTTCGCTTTCTGTTTCTCGGACGAATCCGTCAGGTTACGGCAGAAAAGGGGCATTTTTACAGTGGTTAAGGTTACTCGTCCGAGGTTCCGAAAACAATTCATTTATTTGTTTTCAGCACCCCGAAATAACACCCTTGGACGAGATATGAGTGAAGAAAAATCATTTTCAGGGATCTACCTATTGTTTGAGTTTGTGACCCTTCATTATATAGGTGAAAGCCTCGACCCCTCATCATTCACTCTCATTTTTTATACTGTTAGCTAGACCATCCACGCTAATCTGGCACTTTTAGTTCCCTATTGGTGGTTGGCACAAACTCGGCGCACGTATGCTGTATCATACGTGCACCGAGTTCGCGTCAACCATCAATGGGGAATTAAAAGTGTCAAAGGTGTCAAAGCGATCCGTGCCGACTGTACTTACTTCATTCTGCTTACTTCGGGCTACGCTCGAACGGTTTCTCTTGTGAAGAGACTGATGGTGATAGCTGTGATACTCGTCTCATGCGAGACGCGTGCGGCCCAGCAGCATCATTCCCACAGTCGGCCGCGGGAATTTCACCCAGACATAGTATTCTAACTGACTACAATCCATACAACCTTGTAAGCATTTTTTCGAGGATTCCTGTATACGAATTAGAGGTTCCTGAACAATCTAATAACGAGGATTATAACAGTTTATCAATTCGGAATTGTTAAAAATTTGCGTTTTTCACTATGGCCTTTTCAACTTTTTCTATTACAGATGTCTGACTCTGGAAATGTTCCACCTAACTACGGGTATTCTGCGGACTATAAACCGCCGAATAAAAGACGGGTGATGATTTGCTCCTTGTGTCACGATGACGGATTCTCGTCCACAGACGAATTTCATGAGCATATTATCGAATGTGCAAGAAAACTAGCCGTTTGCGGCGGTTTCGCTTGATCTGCTGCCTATTATAGAAACTTGTTAATTGTTGTTGCTGCCACTTTTGTACATATGGAGGTTCATATCCTTACTCAACATACCATCCTCACTTCTTTCAGGAATTTCGTGTTTTGTTTGCTCAGTTTTATCTTCAAGTGTTTTACTTATAAAACTATGTGCTTGTCTAGTTTGTTCATATTTACAATTTTTGTTGGAGGATGGAGAACATTGCAGAAGCACACATTTATTCTCAACAGAACTGTTCTCTTAAACCACTCACATCATAATTAGTTAAAGGCAGGGTTCGCGATAAAAACGAATTCCGAGCTCTCTTCATGAGATTGTTGATTTGGCCATCACAAAAGTGAAAATAAGTGAAAAAACCCGGAAATTTGCGGGGAAAACGCTCAAAAACAAAGTATAACGGCTAATTACCGGTGTCGGCCGGTCCCCTAATTAACGCCATTTTTATTAATGCTTGCTTATCCGCCATTTATTTTGATGTTAAAGTAATCAGTAGTCTCCAGAAATGTTTAGAAATTAGTTTAAAAGCAAAATAAAAGTTAACAAAACAGGGTTTTACACAAATCTCGATATTTGGGGGCGGGAGGACACCAAGCCATAACTTGCTCCTAAGCGTTTTTCCTACAATTTTTTACTCATTTTCGCTTTTGTGATGGCCAGACCTACAAATCCATGAGGATAGCTTTACAACCGATTTTATCGAGAACCCTGCCTTTAAATTTGATTCCTCTCAAAAATGTGATGTGGTGAATTCACTGTCTCTCCGTTCGGAGTGAGACTTCTAGCGAAGTTCCAAGGCAGGGTTCGCAATGAAAGGGTTGTTGTGCTATGAGAAGGCAGAACTGGTCATCACAAAAGTGAAAATAAGTGAAAAGCTGTATAAACACGCTCGGGATTAAGTTATTGCTTGGTGCCAGATCGCCCCAATTACCGATATTTCTGTGAATGCCAGTTCTGCAATCTTTGAATTTGCTTCTAAAGTATTTTTTGAGCTTTCCTAGAGACAAATGAGTACTTCAAGGGCAAGAAGACGGATAAACAAGCAATCATGAAAATCCCGTTAATTGGGGGGTGGCGTGCGGACACCCGTAATTAGGCGATCTTCCTTGTTTTTGGGCGCTTTTCCCGCAAATTTTCACTTATTTTTACTTTTGAGATGACCGAATCTACGCTCTCACGAAGAAAGCTCAAAATCGCGAACTCAGGGACTGCCATAAGGCGCCATTCATACTCCTCAACACCAGAGCGGCACGCTAAGCCATCATCAGTTTCATTTCTTTTCATGATAATTAATTCCTTTACTATCCTCTGCTATCGTGATGGTGAACGCATGTACAGAGGTTGCTTGTCTGGAAAAATCAAGGCCAACGTTTTTTCCGCTCCGGCATGGCGTCGCCGCTGGAGTATTCATAGTCTCCGCAAGCGCGTGACGCGCCTAGAAAGTATTCATACCCGAACTCCACGCCCGCGCTGATGTTGACGAATATGCATAGCGCCGAAAGAATCGTCCATTGCCAACATGGAACTATAATTTTATCAATTCCATGAAAGTACCTCTGAACAACGGAATACACATAAATATATTATGTACAAACATCATTTACCTCAAACAAGTAATAATAGGAGTGGTGGACGCTTTCCAGGTCACTGGGGACCGCCTTCATCAACGATAAGCGGTTTGAGGGTAAGTCTCATTTCGGGCTGCTCTATGGAACTACTTCGCCTTTTCTAGTCACTGTTGAGCCTTGGTTTAACCGCTGAAGAATCCGGCCCGGAGGTGCTCGTACGAACTTTGGCTCGCTGGTTTAGCGCTTGTTGAGTGAACGCACAGAATGGTAGGCGCAATGTAGCAGCTCGGCTCGTAAAGGCCTATGCATAGTCTGGCGGCAGAAGGCGCGCCGCAATGATGAAGGATGGAGAGCGGTTACGCAGCTTCGTGCCTGCCCTTTATTCTCCATCATGGCGGCGCGACTTTTGCCGCCAGTCTATGCAGAGGCCTTAAATCCGACGCGCGACGGACCCCCGCTGCGTTCGCGTCGTCGCTAGAGCGTCATATTTCACCAGCCAAACGGCTCCTAGGCGCATATCGTTCTAAGCATTCGATCAACAAGCCGTTTGCCCTCAGCTTAGGCCGGGATCATACATCCGGCGACGAGCAACGCGACGCAATGTTTACCATCAATATCGATCGAAAATCGATATGCCTGACAAGCACTGTCGCGTCGCGCATCGCGGGAAGTATGGTCCCGGCCTTAGGCGGTCGATCATCGGTCGCCTTGCACTTGGCGGATGCAAGGGGCCGAATAGAGTCCCGCAACCGAAAGGCATGGCAACATGCAATGGAGGCGATCGATCGACTGCGCTGCCGCATGATCGATACCCGCCTTTGCATGCTGTCGCGCATGAACGGCAGGACTCTAATTGGACCTTAGGGCGACGTTTATAGTTCTGTCGCAAAGCAACGTGGCACAATCTAATCTTATAAAATTGACACTGTGGTGAGTTGTCTTCGGGAATGCGCCCAGGGGCCGAAGTGTGCGAACAAGCCGCGAGCGCTTAGCCAGTCTTCACGAGCGTCCACCTCAACCCACCTCCGATTTTCTTCACTTCTCTGATGTTTACTGTACACGTGCTGCTAGTCCGACAATAGTTAGGCTTAAAAATTGCATTGTCTTTGTGAAACGGTTGAGTTCTGAGAGGCAGTGACTTAGGATCCACCCAGCCCAAAGATTGGGACTCGCCCCCTTCACCGCTCAATCTCTGTTGGCAATTGGCAGAGCAAAGGGCCATCAGCCTCTTATCCGTGGATGAGGGGCTGAGCAGAGTGCCACCGCGGCGCGGTCTGATGATGGAGAGCCGTATTGATAGATCGCCGCGATCTATCAATACGGCTCTCAATCATCAGGCCGCGCCGCGGTGGCACTCTGCTCAGCCCCTAAGGCCTCGCTGAGAATTTTTTTCCTGTGAGAATTTATTGTCGTTATGCAAAGATCTGTAAACAACTTGCGCACCAACCCAAACAGTTGTACACAATGGTCGTTTGCAAGAAACGCGTCAGGCGGCGTTCAGAGTTTTAGCGGCGCGACGCGATGGCACATGTCAGCGCGACGCGAAAACACAGCGTCGCGCGGAAATCAAGGTGTGAACGGCGCGCGAACGCTAGGCGACTGCGCGCAATTGCGTAATTTCCGCAATTTTCCGTACCCAATCAAAACTAATGAATATTTGATCTAATTCTGTCCATTCAAGTGTAATGTACCTTTTTTATCTTTTATCTGTATTATTATGGCACATTTTTGTTTTCGTTGCGACAACTTGCTTCTTTATTGACAAAACAATCAAAAAGACATCGGGAGCAAATAATGCTTAGAATTTTTTTGGAGTTGATAGTACAGAATAGGGATGTTTCGGTGAAATGAGACCGAATTATGCTTGGTCGTTTGTAAACCGCGAAAAAACCTTATGGCCCGTCAACTCTTTGAAACCGTCTTCCTCATCACACTGTCCATAAATATGCAGACAAAATTGTTTGCAGTATCATCTGAGAACAATACAGTAATCCATGACAATTTCAATCAACCTAGTCTTGGAAAAGGCTTGAGAAATTTAAAAACGCCCCTTGAGTCCCCGATGATGGAAGAAAAAATGATGACAATCGCTCCGCGACCATCGCGTCGCGTTGCATTGCAGCGCGACGCGATGGTCGCGGAGAGATTATAATTTGCGCGTCAAATTCAATGTATCGCGCTTCTTCACTGTGAACAGCTAGCGACGACGCGACGCGACGTCGCTTCGTTGCGTCGCGCCGCGAATGAACTCTAGACGCCGCCTCACGCTCTCGCAGGCGTCGATGACAGATTGAACGACAACTCCTTCCCCTTCTCAACTTGCCACCGACGCCCGCGACTACATAAATGACAGACACACCTGCCAGACGAGAGACGCCTTTCTTTTAGAAAACTGACGTCAGCAGACTGTGGGAAGGTTGTTTACAAGTTGACATTTTGAACGGGATGTGATGTTTATTGCCCGACACGGAAAGCAGGGTCAGGCGTGGCAATGGGATCAGTTGGTGGAGAGAAAAAATGGTACATTGATCTGCTTATTCTCGGGTGATATGAAGTGGCAAGTTGCTCCTCACAGAAAGCTGTGCAAAGAAATGTCGCGCAGTCCCTTCCTGGAGGGTTTCCGAAAATTCTCCTCAATAAAACAGTAGCGGTTTTAGGGGCCCAAATCCCATTGAGCAAATCTAGACATCCCAGTGGCTCGTTCTCGGTTCAGTCAAGAGCTAGGGGTTTCAGACTCGGGCTGTGAATAGCTCTAGCGAAATGATTGAAAAAAACTTATTTGAACAGGATCAACCAAAAAATTTCTCTTGCTTTACTATTACGTTTAAAAAAAGTAGGTTTTGAAATGCTGCAAATCCTCCAAAAATCTTTTCTGCAAAGGTGGGAGAACAACTTTTTCTTCAAGCTTTACTTGCTTCGTGGTAAGGTTTGTACGTATGAGAGTGCCCGCCCATGCGGTCGGCGTGCGTGTCGAGCGGCCATCGTGAAAGCCTTTTTTGGACTTGTAAATCGACTAGCAGGAATACTAGACGAAGTGTGAATAATGTACCAGTCAGATGTTTGCAGCCGTGGGAAGGCTCGCCCTGGGTAATGCTTTCGCGACGGCCGCTCAACACGCACGCCAACAGCGTGGAGGACAGCCTGATTCGGACAGGCTTTGGCTAAATTTTGGACGTACGTATCCTCAGGCAATGGGGCAGACATATCGCGCACAGATATTGTCGAAAAGTACTTACCACGCTCAGGAACCGTTTCTACCGCGAGCGAAAATCCAAGTAGAACTGATCGCGGACAAGTTGCTGTTGCTCGATTTCTTCGCGCTGTGCGTCCGACTGAAGTGCGGACTTATCGCGCGCAGCTACTGGTAGGTAGAACTTACCGCGACCATAAATCGTTTCTATCGCGTACAACAATGTAACTAGGACTGATCGCGAACGACGTGCATCGTATTCCGTCTGATCGCGAGCAACGGCACATATCGGACTGACTGCTACGGACCCCGTCTCGACTACCATGCACTGTTCTGTGTGGTAAAACGGGATTGCCGCCGGTTCAATTACCCACGTTTGAGGTACAACTGGAATCTCCTTGGTTGCACTAGCGGGAGTACACTCTGTCCCTACGAGATAGAGGACGTAACGCCAGCCGGTGCTTAACTTTGGTCCTAGGCTCCGCCTAGTTGTATTATAAATAATAACTAAGTTAGACAGATTTTTTGCGGTCGGTCATTTTTTTGTGCAGACGTACTGATCGCGAGCACATTTAGAGCTGACCGCGCGCGAAAGCAGCGGGCTTATCGCCGTTGACCCCGCCTTTTCCCTATTCGGCGTCGCGATAAGTCCCACTATCTGAGTCATAATCGCGGAAAAGATTCGATCCTCACCTACAGGTAAGGGACTCAGGAGATAGGTGAGCAAAGGGGTGACAGTGCAAGGCACACGAATCTTTAGAATCCCTCAGTCTGTTCAGCTGGGTTCCAAACCACATTTCTCAGGAATCCAACCGTGTTTCAACGACAATACATAGACTCCCTGCAATGTAGTAGCTACTAAAGAAATTGCGGCTTCTCCTCATACTCGTGCTGGGCTATGCGTATCGATGAGTCTTGTTTGCAAACGCATGGTATTTGCCATCACTTGGTCATGGTTCCCTGGTTTCTGAAGAGATTCAATTATACGAGTTGCAATAAGCTAGCCTTCCATTCGAGACCTACCTGAAACTCCTGATCCGCTCCGGCTATTGAAGACGTCAGCTCCCCACATGCGTTCCGAAAACCAACTTTGTCGTCTTGAGGGGAATAGATTGAGTAGATGTGCAGCCCTTCATACCGTTGCCTGAAAGGATCTGTCTGGCTGTGAAGTCCAGCATTATTCACCTATCGCTCATCGCGGGAGCCCTATACACAAACACTCTCGGTAAGTAGTACGGGTAAGGGGAGGGCTGATTTGATCACAGAAGGACAAGGCGAGTCTCCACATTCGGATGGGCATGAACCTCTGCATGTCGCTAGTCCAGTTTCATAATCGCAAACCGAACCCTGTCGAGAAACACATTAGATACAGTCGGCACGGATCCTACTAATACTTTGCGTTCCTTATTGTGTTGGCGCAAACTCGGTGCACATACATATGTTATAACGTCTGCGCACCGAGTTCGCGCCAACACACAATAAGAAAGGCAAAATATCATTGCAACCCGTGCCGACTGTATGTATGTGGTTCTCTTATCAATTCTCGATCCCAGAACAGTACCGTTTATTTATGTTTTTTATAAACTGGGAGTTGCAGTTAAGACCGTTGAGCATGTTGCATGCACCAGGAAACGGAAGCAGACAGAGGAACGATCCATGATTAGCACCTGGAATGGAATGAGAAATTGAGCGTTAAATCATAGAGTGAAGTTGGAAAAATCGACGGAAAGCAGAGAAACCAACCAGCTACCGATACAAAGGTGTCAATGAGGCCAGTGAGGGGTGGTCCAAGAGCTTCGCCTGTATCCACACATCTGCCACCCATAATCGCCTGCAAAGTAACCCATTTAGATATATTTTCTCGAATAATTTACGTCAACTGAAAAAAAATTCCCCAATAACTAACTATTTTCATTTTATACCACAATAAAACTCAAGTCTTATGACACTGACGTCATGTGTTAATCTGCACTTCTATAATTTTCCAAAAAAAAAGTTGATAAAGGCTGTCAAATTTCTTGATTCACCAAATTTTCCATGCTTCAGTCAAGGCATTAAATGCACAATTTACCTTCCTTGAAACTGGGGAACCCATCGAGTACGCCAAGATGTCCACACGTCGACGGGTGAATTCGGCCACAGCTTGTATGAACCACCGAACCTGGATTTTGGTCTGTTATACTCGCTTTCAGGACGCGGTTTAAACTGTATACTACGAGTTTGATAGAATTGGACGATGTGAACCTTGCTTCGAAACGAGCATATCTGTTCGGACTTATCCTCTGTTTCGGAGCCAAATTTAGTGTTCCTCTACGCGCTTGTGCGAAGCGAGGGCAGAGACTGCGATAAAGTGTGGGGAGAAGGAGACGCAGCATACGCGCGCAGACGTACGCGATGAACGGAAATAAATTTCTCTCCGAAACAGAGGATATCGCTACGAATACACTGTCGGGTACGACAAATATGTCGTCAAAGCTTTATTCGTTCAGAATTCGAGATTTCCCAGGAAATCCCTAGCTAAATTCGTCTCATAAGTAGGCGACAGTTGCTCAAACAAAAACTTCTATTGATTGCAGTCGCGTGGAGTTGACCTTGCTGTTGAGGTGAATACACAGGCTGAGGATTTTTTCATCATAAAAATCATTATTGAGATTTGCCACACATATCAAAACAGTCAATATCCAGGGCCGAATGCATCAACAGGCCGGGTTGGAGCAGGGGCAGGGCAGTCTGCGCCCTTGAGGATCTCCGTAAATCACGAAATCAATCGTGCCCTTGCCGCCCTAGCTAGGAGGCTGGGACAGTTAGAGCAGCGAAAAACACTGCTGAGGCACAGTTGATTAGATGATCTACTGCCTTCGCACTGCGATGGTCAACGATGGTGACTGCCCTGCCCCTGCCCCAACCAGGCGCGTTGATGCATCCGGCCTCTGAAGTGCTGCTTTCGTTTCTTGAGCCATCAAATGCCGTGCCCACAATCAAAAAAGTGTTCGATTAACCGGCCTAAGTGGATCGTTGGTGTGAGGAGACTCCAATGTCAAATGAAACGGAAAAAACGAGCCCGAAACGGCCCCCAGAGGTACCAAAGTTGCTGGAAATCCGAGAGCACACGAAACTCGCTGAATGTCCGTCCGACTGCACTGGACTTCAGTTTTTGCCGCGGCTGTACCTCTGCAGTGAGTGATCCGGTGCAGGTCTAGATCGCGCGATTATTTCGCCCCTTCCTGGGTATGGATGCAGTGCGATAAAATTTTCCACCAGTACTACTTCCGCATTGCTCCTGAGCATTCCTTTTCTCACAGATTAGTGCAGTACGGATATTTGTGTGAGGCTGCGCGAACTAGGAGTTTCATCAGTTATTCTTGAATTTTTCACGGATTCAACGTGGGGCACTACAATCGGCATGGATCCCAGGTATATTTTGTGTTCCCCATTGGAGGTTGGCGCAACCTAGGCACACCTATATCATAGCTTACGGCGCCGAGTTTATGCCAACCTTCAATAGGGAATGCAGAGTATCAGTAGGATCCATGCCGACGTTAGGCTCGCAGTACATGTTCAATCACTCTTTGATTTCGGTCTATGCTGACGCGAACTCGGTACACTTAAATGCAGTGTTCACGATAAATTCCACTTCCGATATCTCCACGGTTTACGGAAGGTCTGGTGCCCAATATAGCAAGGCCTGCTTAAAAAGGACACGAAAGACGCGTTTTTGAGCAAAAATAGGCTCTCTCTTGCTTACGTTGAGTTTTGAGCGTGGAGGAATTGACCGCTGGAAGGATTGTACCTATCAGTGCAATGAAGCAAACAGCTCCCATATCAGCACTTCCTTCACTTGATCATTCCTGTTATCTGAGTCTTCATTTGTTCTTTCGAGGGGGCGGATCTGGGGCACAGGGCGCGTCTGGGGCACCAAAACGCTTTTTTGCAGCCATTATTTTGCCGCCCCTGGCTCGTTTTCTACCGCTCCTTCGACACTGGGAGCCTTGGATCCTTCTCGCCTATCATTTCACTGTGGAAAGTCAACGAGGATGATAATCGTGAACGCTGCCTTCAACACATGCTACGTGCACTCATTTTGCATCAGTATCGACCACATGAAACCACAACCAACACACCGACCCGTGCAGACTGTAAAGTCAGTCTGAATGAGACTTTCCGCCCACGCGGTCGAAGTGTGGGACGAGCGGCCCTCGTAGACATTTTTTGGACTTGTAAATTGAAAAGCAGGAATATTACACGAATAGTCCCAGTCAGCTGTTTGCAGAAGTAAAAAAAGTAAGTTCGAAAAAATTTCCTCGCGACGGTCGCTCGACACGCACGCGAACCAAGACTTTTCTATCACCTAGACGTAAACACAAAGTGGCATTCCAAGAAGGTTCTATGGAATTTTTTTTCAGGCGAATCTTTGGAACGCGTCCGTCTCGAGTGATCGTACTGCACTACTATATCATCTTACCAGAGAACGGCCCCATCGAAAGAAATGTGGCTAGACTACGGAGTATCTGGAAAACCTTTTGAACAGTGCACCCACATTTTACGAAAGATTTGCACCTGATCACTGCGAACGGTCAACCGTCAAGGGTTCATTTCTCTCAGTCTGCGGAATTGATATTGGCGGAGTGAGAAGCACAGAAGCGCTTTTTGGAACGTTCCGTGGCATCTGCGAAAAATAAGACCAACTAAAGCATCTCTTTGAGACGCAGCAAAAAAAAAACCTGTTCCGAGCATTCTTATTTCAATTCATCGAAAAGGCACTAAATCTGCAGTGATTTGCGAATAGAAAAAAACGCTATCTCAGCGGCGAATTCGCTCCAAACAGGTTTCGTATTGTGTGACAAAACAGGCGCAGCTTTGTATGATATATGATGTCAGCCTCACATCAATGTTCAATGGCAGCTTCACAGCGTAGATTAACCTCTATTAGAAGAGCCGGGAACGGATTTAATTTACACTAATGGGTCTACCCACTTCCTGGCCGTTTTTTCGTCGTTCTTCCGTCCTTACTCTTCCTAGAGGGACCCAGAACTACTCAGATATTAGGTTCGGACTGAACTCTGGCAATCAAGGCCTCTGCGGGCGGTACGACAGCAATTTGAGGGCGGATCGCTGCCCATCGTGACCTCGCCGGGCGGATCGCTGTCTCTCATTGTCTCCGCGAGCGGATCGCTGCGCCTTGGCGGGCGGATAGCTGCACCTGGTAAAATTGATCACGCTAGCGGGCGGATCGCCGGCAACCTCTAAAGCGGCGATCCGCTCGCAACCTGCCAGCAAACCGCCCGCGAGGGCTTTGATAGCCAGCGATCCACCCGCCACTGCTTTGATAGCCAGCGATCCGCCCGCTCGAATTTTCCAAGGTGAAACTTGTCCATCATTGATGAGTTCTTTTCTGGTATCATTAACATGCTCAGAGTAAACAAACCGAAGAGTATACAAGACGCTCCATCTCACTGAATGCTCACTCAGCATTTCTAGGCCGATTATGGCAGGTGACTTCAAGTCACCTTTGAAGGATAACTCAGAAGCAGGAAAATAATTTTTGGCAGCTGAAGGAATGGTCCCACGGTTAGAGGGGGGAGGTCCCGCACACGAAGATTGTGGTGGGAACCATCGGAATAGCCCACATGAGGCATCGAGGGCGGATCGCCGGCTAATGGTGGGCGGATCGCTGGCTAGTGGCGGGCGGATCGCTGGCTAGTGGCGGGCGGATGGCGGGGGGATGTCGATCCGCCCGCGAAAAGTCAGCGATCCGCCCACACCTTTTGTCTGGGCTAACGTTCCCGCGAAAAGACGGGCAAATTTTTCTTCGTGAACACTGCCTTTCACACTGATTACCTGTTTAATGTACTGACACTTCATATCGAACAGAGGAGCAGGTGTTTTTCCAGCATCGCCATACGTTGTCCCATATACTTCAGCTTCACTCCATCCCGCCTGAACAGTTCATACTATCGAGCTTGACAGGTTGATCACATAAAAACACTCAATAATCTAAACCACAGATGTCTAAAAATGCTTACAAAGGGTTTTTGTACTTTATTTTGAAACGACAACACCTAAAATATGCCCGAATGGAACTGTCGACGTACGTGTCGAGTGGCCGTCGCTAACGCATTTTCCGGACGAACTCTTCCACGGCTGCAAACGACTGCTAATACAGCGCATTTCATTGTTTATGAACAACCTACTTTTCAACTATATTATTCTCCAGCTTGACGCTGGGCATTTTTCACTAACATTAGCGTGTTCAGAGTGTCAAAAAACCTATATATACATGTCATCAGAATTTTACCCTTTTGAGAACTTTTTTTATAACAATTTATAACAAATTTGTCAATTTTCGACCGTTTCATTGTTTATGAACATTCAAGTTTCAAAACAAATTATTCTTCAAGCATAATAACTACATACTAATTAGTAGTCTACATGAGCTCCATGTTTCATGGCTACTTCAAAAAGCCGAGCTGGCATGCTCTTCGCTAGGTTACACAGTACCACGGTGTCGATTTCGCTTCATGCTTCGAGGATCGCAGTTCTGAGCTCATCAATCGAGTGAAATTGCCTGCAGTTGACGTACACTTTGCGCACGATGAAACCCCACAGGTTCGCCATGGGAATCAAGTCAGAACTACATGCTGGCCACTCCATAACTTTGATTCTATGCTCACGAAGCCAAGAGGAAGTCGCTCTGCTACGGTGCACGCTTGCGTTATCCTGTTGAAATGTGAAGCTACTCCGGCTGCAGCCTCCCAAAAACGGCAGAAGGTGATGCCCCAACATTTCCACATACTCATCTGAGTCTATGCGACAGGATACGAAGGCAAGGTCGAGCGTGTTCTCGCAACTAAATGCCCCCCACACCATCAAAGAGCCACCGCCGAAGTTGCGCCTACTGAAGTACCTGGGCTCCTTCCTTAGGTTACGCCAGTAGGACCTCACACCATTAGGGCCATCCAAGTTGAACTTCTTTTCGTCTGAGAAGACCACCTGAACACCAGTAATCAACTTCTCGTTAACATAAACTGAGCTGACCTTTACTCTATCTACGGCCTCACCTTATCCCAATCGGTCGCCATGTTCTCTCGCGCGAATTGAAGACGAGCGATCTCGTGGGAACTGGTGAGGTGTGGAGCCTTCTGCATTCTCTCTCTCACAATGTTTCCGTTTCGTTTAATAGCCCTCCAGACGGTAGACTTCGATACAGGCAATCTCGATTCTGCACGGACGTGATTTACGCTAGCCGTGTTGTTGGATAATCGCTTGCAAATCTGGCGTTCGTCCCTTCGGGAGAGCTTCCGCACGCGTCCCCAAGATGGATTGTGCTCGTAGTCGTCTTTATCTCCCAAATAAGTGTAAATGACGCCAGAGCTTCTTTCAATTTGGGCGGCGACATGACGTGGCCCCAAGCCGGCATCTTTGAGGACTTTGATCTGAGCTTTCTTCACAGTAGAGAGTCGAGAGCCGCGCGTATATTGAGACAAGAAATGCCTCGTCATTCTCGACCCACCTATATAGGTAGGTTGAGACCGGGAATTGTTTTAGACATTGTTAGTAGGAAGTGTTCATAAACAATGAAACGGTCGAAAATTGAAAAAAATTTTATAAATTGTTATAAAAAAAGTTCTCAAAGAGGTAAAATTCTGATGACATGTATATATAGGTTTTTTGACACTCTGAATACGCTAATGTTAGTGAAAAATGCCCAGCGTCAATCTGGAGAATAATATAGCTGAAAAGTAGGTTGTTCATAAACAATGAAACGCACTATATTAGCTATTCGTCTACTATTATTGCTAATCGGTCTTCAGGTCCAAAAATCCCCTACAAGGGAAGTATACAAAGCGTAGGTCTGATCTGCCAAAACGACTAGTGTCGTTAGTATCTCTTGTGGCTCAATAGTAGAACTGCTCAGTATCCCGCCCCGAGCCGCAGGTTCCAAGAAGTTACAAGCTTAAAAAGCTCATTTTTTGTGCTTTTTGTACCTTCCAAAAAGCGCGTTAGTCTTCGGAAAATCCGGAAACGGACCTCATAAATGTGTTCAGCGTCAAAAACTACCCACCTGAGCAAAGTTTGAGTGAAGGCACATTTTCCGTACTTTGTCCAGACTAACAGCGTTTTGGACTTGTACGGATTTTCGGTTGGGCGTTTATTTCTACCAATTATGGGCTCCGGAACGTTTTAGAAAAATTGTCCAGATTTGACTTAAAATTCTCCCAGGGAAGGTTTTTCGGGGCGCTGATCACGAATCTGTGGTTAATTAGTCGATTTTCCAATGTTTTCGGCTAATTTCGTTTGAAGCTTCCCAACCGGGGAAAATTTCGAGGGAAAAACGCCACTTTCGAGATTTCCGGTTTTCTACGATTGATATGTCTCAAAATCATTCTCTGAGGGTTATCTGGAGTGCTAAACACGAATCTGGAGTCCGTTTATCGATCTTTTGCAGATTACGGTAGATTACGGTGGGTACATGGTAGTTTGGTAAAAATCTCAGATTTTACTCAAAATTTGTATACGGGGGTTATTCGGGGTGGAGAATACGAATATAACGTCCGTTTGTCGATTTTCAAAATACTAAGGTGGGTTTTGACCCCTAAATGACATGTTACCTACTGTAACCTACAGTAAACCTCAAAATTTCGACAAATGGACTCCAGATTCGTATTCGCCACCCTAGATTACCCCTACATACAAGTTTTGAGCTAAATCCTAGAAAACGATTTTAACTCGTGTGAAAATGCCTGATGGGTACCCTTGGCTTTTCGCCAGGCTTAAAAAATGCTCATAACTTTTTTGTGCCTGCGGCTCGCGGCGGGATACTGCGTTATTTTACTATTGAGCTAGAAGAGATACTAACCATACTAGTCGTTTTCGCAGATCCGACCTACGCTTTTTATACTTCCCTTGTTAGCGTTGGCCGCCCGACATGCACACCTACCGCGTGGGCGGACGGTCTAACACTTTATAAAATCAGTATTGCCAGAAGCACCCTATGAAATTTCAGACCGGCGCCGGTCTGATTTTTCATGTAGGGCTTCTGCCAATACTTCTGCGGAATTGAAGTCCATCTTGTCGCGGCTTTCTTCCCTGTGATCAACGCGCTTTAGCCTCGAATAGGCGGACAAGCCGTTTGACTACAATTAATGAGGCGACCACCCGTCATTATTGAAATGGGAATTTGTGTCAAGTTTCGCTATGTACAACTCCACTGGAAACCTCCGACACAGGTTGACTCTTTAGCGTTTCGGGAGAGGAAAAATTAGCAAAGAAAGCGTTTTTTGCGTCTTCTTGTGAAACCCTGTTCAGAATTATTCATTCAAAAGTCTCAGGAGGTATTCGAAATCAGCATCTAGAGCTCTTCTTTATGAAAAAGGACGTAGCCTGATTCTGAACAAATTATGCATAGGCAAGACGAATGGGCTAGCCACAAGAGCACATTCCTGCTTCAGTTGGAAAATCGCGTTTGATGGCTGTCTCGAGTCCATTGTGGTATGCCTAACTTTGCCTAACGGAGTGCATAAACTCATGGTCCGCCCCTGGTCCTTTAATGGTCCTCTACTGTGGTAATCGACGCGTTCCCGGCCAACCCCTGCATCGAAGGATCAGTATCGATACCAGAGTGCCGCCATTCAAAACTCAGCAGTGGCCGTATCAACGAAACTAAGGAAGCCTCCAGGGAGGGTCCAAAGTCTGCCCGCCGCATACGTTGGCTGGCATCAAAAACTGTAATGAACTCTGAGCAGTTCATGGTGCGTCATATCTCAGTCGTCTCCCACAGAGTGTTCGTTCTAATGGTTAGCAGAATAAAAGGGAACAGGGTAGTCGCTGGAGGTGAAGCGTCTGACATCGGGCAACAATTATGAGCGGACCTGCGAAGAGAACAAGGTAAAGCAGTAAGTAGAAAGAAGAATAACCAACAAAGGCAAAGTGAGCAAATAAAATACAAAGAGCAAAGTATGGAGTTCGGTTGATTCATGACGATTGGAAATAATTGTGTTTATGAATAGGTAAAATGGAAAGTTGTTCGCGTCATGTAGGTAGGAAAGATAGGTGTGTAAAGAGTTGGCAAAGATGTCGGAACCACCAAAATAGCATTGGACCTTGATACAGTCCAAAAAACATTTCTCGGAGGATCCCGTTCTTTGTTCAATACGGCCACGGATGGACACAGCAGTGGAGTTGTGGATGGGTTAGTGGATCGCCTACAGGTTTGCTTACAGTTGGCCGCAATGTTAAAAGGACATGGTGCAGTTGCGGACTCGCGCTAAAACTACGGTAGAACCTGGTACTTTGCCAGATTTCGTCATGGAACGGCGCCACAGCTGATGTTCTCGTGAGCAGAGAGACGACGGTTGGCGCCGATCGATGACGAAATCTGGCAAAATGACAGATTCTACCGTAATTTAGTGCGAGTCAGCAACCGCACCATGTCCTTTTAACACTTAAGAGACCGCGTGTCCACACTGCGCACCCACGGCTGTTTTTCCCCTCGGACCGCGTGTCCACACTGCGCACCCACGCCACAAAACTTTCAATATTTTTTGAATTTCCAATGCTTCAAGTCCTTTTTAAATACGAATAGGTTCCTTATAATGTAGCCTATCTACATTCACAGTGGTCAAGCATTTTGAGTGTTCCTAGTAGTTTTACTACCATCTCCGGAAATGGCCCTTTTCTAATTTTCGAGCTTCTTTGGTCGGAAAGAAAATGGTTTCAAACTCTGCTAAAGAGGGTTATTAAAATGATGCTTATCACAAAACTGATGTTCTCTAGTTGATTGAAGGAATATCAGTGCCACCTATTCGAGTTACTGCATTAGGTCACCATTTCAAATTTCGCTGCATTGACACCGAGGGTCATTCAAGTTGCTGCGCAAGGTTCTGGGGTTTCCCGTTTAGTTCTCACTAAAATTTACGTCGTCTCAGGTATGTGAGCCATCGATTATCTTTGTTTCAAATTTCGCTAAACTGCGAGAAGAGGATAACTGGGGGAGGGGGGGGGGGTGAAAACCTGTCATTAGTTCAATGCTCAAGATTTTGTTGAAACTTCACTAAGGGGTGTATTTGGAAGCCTTCAACAATTGAATGGTATTTTTTTCACGTTTTTCAGAAGCACCGTTGGTGTCTGCCGTGCCGTTCGTTATTCGTTGGTGAACTTTCAAGGTTTTGGTGCGACTTCGCTCAGGTGGTCATTTGGAGGCGGGGAGGGCGGTGGAGGGGGGTGTTCATCATGAATTTGCTTTCCATTTTGAGATTTCTGATGGAATTTTCATCGGTTACAACAGAAAACCTTGCAGGTCAAAGTTTATTAGTCCGCCGAAAGTTCTCCATGAAGTTTAACAGGGCATTACATAGTGGACGGTCGTGCTCCGCATGGCACAGTTATAAGCTTTACTTGTAACCTGCAGAACTTTCTAGAAGATAAAAGTTCTGCAGAAGACAAAAGTTTATTTCCGTGGCCAGCACGCCCAAAAATTTGCGAAAAGTGTTTCAAAGCATCTTGTGCATGCAAAGTTTTAATATCTTCTAGAATCAAGACACAGCAGGCCCGTAAGAAAGCGGTGGACCGTTGCTTCACCATGATCTTACTTCAATTCTCTGCTCACTCTCTGTACTCCCAGGTGGGGTAGAGACGGAATACTGGTTGTGTAAGTAAGAAAGCCTGCTCCAATCAAAATTGTTCTCAGCGGACCGAGTGTCCACACATGTCATCCACGGAAACGATTAGCCGTGAAGCGCACCTGTCGGCTGTGGAAATTCGCTGTGGAGCAGGCGGTCTCTTAAGTGTTAACATTGCGGTCAACTGTGTGTATACCGGGGTCGGTCGAGAACGCATTGATTACCGTAGTTGAAGGCCAAAAGAGAACCTGGGGCGTACCAAGAGCTTGTGAACTCCGTTGTAAACACAGTTACAAACCTTGTCTAATTGAGACCAACCCATATGCTGTTTCGAGAAAAAACTCTTGTTGCTGATTTCAAACCCAACTTTAGGTTCGCAAGTGGACATTCTTGAACAGAGTCGTGCCAAAAGTCCACATAAACCGTTTTTTGCGTCTTTTCTGCCCGAAACTCAAAAGGTATAAGTGGTGTCGTGAGATTTTCTGCAGTCTACCTACAGCCTGCCATCACAGTTCCTAAGAATTTATTCGAAAAAAAATTCTGTGGAGGTGACTAGCTAGCTTTTTGAACTCTGGTCAGAAAAGAAAAAGACTTACGTTGAGAAGATGCTGACGTTGCGGCTCAAACGTCCCCGCAGTGTTTGTAATGCCATGAACAATTATCACCGCTTGTTGCCTTAAATAGTCCTGTTGGATCCGAATTGGGAGTTTTTCGAGAATATCGTGCTAAATTCAGCAGTTTCCTATGTATTCCACTTTCAGTCCAAGTGGTGAAGTTTTGCATCATATTACACTTTGTTTCAAAACTATGGAGCCGCCCGGAAAATATAGGATTTCGCTTCTCCTTCGAAGATTCATGGGTCGACACACACGCCATCAGATTCAGCACCTCCGAAAACCGTAGCCCTGACAGTTTCAAAAATGATTTGATTTTCAGGTGATGTTTTACAAAGAATTTATCAATTTTCCACCGTTTCAAAACGATAGAGTTATCAAGGACGACTATCCTTCTCAATGAAATTTTAATTTTAAGCCCGGTTCAAATAACTTCCAAGCACATGTCACGCCATCATCTCCCTAATAGATGACCAGGCATATGCATAGACGCCATTTGAAATGGACTGAAAAGTGATTTTCAATTGAGCAGAATAATCGTCTTTCGTGACTCTATGGTTTTAGAAGAATGGAAAGTCGATAATTTATTTGTAAAACTAATACTAAACTTTATCATTTTCTGAAACCGTCTGGATTATGGTTTTCGGAGGTGCTGAATACGATGGCGTTGGTGCCATGCCATGAACCATCCAGGGAGAAGCGATATCTCATATTTCAGGGGTAGCTAAATGGTTTTGGAACAACCTGTACAGTCCACGGCAACTGAAAAAAGCTATTGTGCGGTTACGTATTTCCAATGAGCATTCTGTGGGTTGCGCCGTAATCGACGGCAAAGTAGTAATTTTTGAAGAAACGTGGGAATAACAAGAAAAATAAATTTCTCTCTATCATCTCCATTTCTTTCAATTTTTCTAGTTATTCCTGCGTGTATTTATGAAAAAGACTTCAGTTGCATTGATAATGCGTGGTGGGTGGAAAAACATACTGTTTCTCAACACTTCCGGTGTTTTTTCTTTAAAAAAATTAGAAAAGAAATACTACTTAGCCGTCGATTATGGCCCAATCTTCAGTATTCTTAGCGGGAATACGCAACCGCACTGCAGCCTTTTTCTTTGCTGTGAACTGTATCCTCTATTTCGGAGTAAATTTTACTGCTGTCGATCGCGTGCGTGTGCGCGCGTATGCTGCATCTACTTATCCCCCACACTTTCTCATTGTCTCTGCCCTGCCCCGCACAAGCACGCAAAAGAACAACTTAGATTTGCCTCGAAAACAGGATATATTAACCTATTTTCAATTAATCTTATAATGGTATCCAGTGAAAAAAACCACCTATCCAGAGCTCATTCAAACAAAAAGTCTAGACTATTGATGAGAGAAGACTCAGATTTACGATTCATATTTATGTCAGTATCCAGTAGAAACAGACGCGGTTCGTGATCCCTCCTGATGGTTTCCGCCTCCATAGCTGGCATACGCTCCGATATCTCGTCTAGCCATCTGGTCAGCGAAATGCTGAAAATATCAAATGGATATTCGTCTCATGAAATACTTCTGGATACGCTTTCTCTTCTGTACTTGTATTCCACAAATGACGTGGTAATCAATATTTCTTCTCGCTACCGCAGGGATCGTGTGCAACACTTCTCCAAGAATTAAAGGCGACAGGCAAGCTCAAAAAAGCTTTTAAGATAATACGCTTGGGTCGTATGGCCCCTAGAAGAATGCTCACGCCGCTGGAAGCGTCGAAAACGGGTCAAAACCACTGAATTTGATCAGTGCAAGTCGGAAAATTTCGTCAGCCCAGCTAATGAGCTTCGTCAACCCCGCTCCCTCAATATACAAACACGTTCACTTCAGCTTGTTTCTGAAGCTTTAAACGATACTTTCGGCTTTGCTATCTCAACCGTTTTGTCGTTAATGTTCGCTATTTCAACCGCTCGGACATAATTCGTCCACTTTTACCCCATAACAAAAACAGCCATTATTCTTGTATTTGCATGCAGTCTTTGTCGGATTTTTCGTTAGTTTCCCATACTACTAGCTTCGAACCTTCGATTTATGACATAAAATCGATACCATTTTTTAGCGTGTCTGTTGCCTTTAAGTGAAGGTAGGGATATCCTCTGACCAATAGTGAGATTGATCAGTCCTCATATATGAACCATACATCTATTTCTTTCGTCAATTCTAGTCTAGCGAATGGCCAAGACGCGATGTTTGGCCGTGACACCACTGCTCAGCGGGGTTTCGATCGCGGCAAAATACCTACCACCAGAACCCCATCTTGCACTGGACTTGAGCTTTCGAGACAACCATACGTATCGTCGGCGTGCATCCGGAAGAGACTTCGGGTTCACTGTTGAAGGTTGGCGCAAACCCGGTGCCATATGCTATAACATAGGTGCACCGAGTTTGCGCCAACCTTCAACAGTGAACTCGAAGTCTCTTCCGGATGTACGCCGACGTTAGATACACTAGATACGCGTAATCGATTCATCGGGCTAATCAGGTATAGCGCCCAAAAAAATCTTAGTTAACCGATCGTACTTGAAGAGGAATTTTCCAAACAATTGGAGTTTCTTGAACGATTGTGCAACACGTTATGGGCAGAGCGGCAATCATGCAGGAAGTAGGGGAGGATTAAAGCTGCGAGCTGATTAAGATCATAAAAAAGGATGGTTGAGTACTTGAGAAAAAGTAATAAAAGACTTATAAGAGAGGATTTCGCGAATATTCTCCCCTTTTTGCAAATGTTCCTATTTCCTTTTGTTTCGAAATGCAGTTCTAATCGTCTTTAAATCGCTATTTGCATTTCCTGGTGCTTCTCGCTAAACTCAGCGTTACTGCTACTACACAACTTTTATTCTCGAAACAGTCATCACTAATATGAGTGTATATGTCAACTGTGAATAGTTTTTGGGGTTGCTACATGTAGCATCCTTCTCCCCAGTGTTGTAAGAGATAAAATGGTAGATCTTATTGTTAGAGCTGCAATCTTACCTATTGGTTTTTGGCAGAAATTAGGAGTGTCATTTAGTGATGCAGGGCCACACTTTTTGAGTGTAGATCAGGGATGTGCGGCTATTGCCGTTTGTCGTTTGCCGGCCATTTTGGGGACTTTTTTGCCGTTTGTCGTTTGCCGGAATTGTTGTTATTTTTCCAATAAAAGTCGGCAAAACATTGAAAGGAAACATCGCCTATGCTCGCGACCATGTAGGCATTAGGAGTAATCCGAATATCCATTGTTCGCTCAACCGTTCTCTGGAGTTTTGGCTTATCTGGGGTGGTAGTAAATGGGTTTGAAAACGCGAGTTCACTGTGGTAAGTTCACAGTAATCTGCAGCTAAACGCGAGCTTTTTATTTGACGATTTTCAGTAAAGCGACCACACATCGCTGAAACTACGCTTTCGCATGCCACGTTATGAACCGCTAGATCCGCATTGTATACAAAAAACAAGGTGCACACCCACACCGCTTCGCGGCGTACTTGTGGTCGTGCTTTAGGATCTATGGATTATTTAAATTGCAGGGTGGTGCCTCGCTGTGCTCAATAGCCTTAAAGGCATCGTACGCGCAGAAAACGGTGTCTTATTTTTCTATGTTTTCGAGTAGGCAAGCTCTTGAGGCAAGCCATAATAGCAAAGTAAACCCAAAAAAACTCCTGATTTGGATAAACGCGTTTAAAACTTTTTGAAAAGTTGACTTTCCACCCCCTCCGTGGAATTCGGTGTGTCCAGTGCAATAAGTTTTTCTGAACGTCTGAAGTGGTTTCACGCTTTAAACTATCTAGGTGAGAAAATTTATCTTGCCTTTCTTCTACCAAAATCACTAAAAAATAAAAAGCTTCTACTGTGCAAATTTGGATGATAAGTGCTAGATGGCTGGTGAGAACTGGTGGCGAATCCTCATCTTTAACCCATTCCAACCTCATAACTACGGGAGTTGCAATGGCTCTCTACATTCGCCTTACTGAGAGGACCACGAAAACTACCCCTAAAATTCAATTCGTCAATTTCGAAGCGAGATATGGCGATGTGGCGCTTTCTCTGACAAATATTGCCGCAACTCTTCCGCCACTGCCACGCGACTCCACCGTGATCCCGGACTGTCCCGCACCCCCCCCCCCCCCCAGCGACCCTTAACTCTTCCGCGGCTTTGCTGCGACTTCTTCGTGTGTCAAGCGTTCGCAAATCTACCGCGACTCCCTCAGGACTTTTCCGCGACCCTACCGCGATTCTGTGAATGAAGAATAGTCCGCGGTTCTGCCCCGCATCTCCCCCGCGACTCCTCCAGCAGGCGCCAAGTCGAAGGAGTTGCGGCGGAGTCGCGGCAATATTTCTCAGAGTTGTATGAGCAAAATTCGTCACAAAAAGCCCCTTCTGCAGGAAAAGGACTTGTGCGCTACTGTATGTTTTCACGGAAATCAGTTACACTTTGCTCAATCAACTCCACGCAGGGAACTTTCGCAATGCAGTGCATACCCATTTACAGTCTGACACAGATTCGAAAGAAGAGAATCTACGGAGGAAGTAATGACACACTTCTCCATGGATTGGTGAACATTTCGGTTTAGATTAATGTTCAGTTCTTGAACTCATCGCAGAAAGGAGCAGTTGAAGCAATAGGCACGCATTATTCCTAATATATGCAGTAGAATGTTTTCGTTTTCTCATTGACACGGGAGGTGGACAGTGTGTGACCAAGGCTGTCAATTGTGGACCGATGGGTGACGATGACTAATTTCCGTTCATTGTCTCACACACACACACACACACACACACACACACACACACACACACACACACACACACACACACACACACACACACACACACACACACACACACACACACACACACACACACACACACACACACACACACACACACACACACACACACACACACACACACACACACACACACACACACACACACACACACACACACACACACACACACACACACACACACACACACACACACACACACACACACACACACACACACACACACACACACACACACACACACACACACACACACACACACACACACACACACACACACACACACACACACACACACACACACACACACACACACACACACACACACACACACACACACACACACACACACACACACACACACACACACACACACACACACACACACACACACACACACACACACACACACACACACACACACACACACACACACACACACACACACACACACACACACACACACACACACACACACACACACACACACACACACACACACACACACACACACACACACACACACACACACACACACACACACACACACACACACACACACACACACACACACACACACACACACACACACACACACACACACACACACACACACACACACACACACACACACACACACACACACACACACACACACACACACACACACACACACACACACACACACACACACACACACACACACACACACACACACACACACATAGTTACAGACGGTCACACACACGAAGCAGCGTATAGTTAGTAGGATTCCCCAAAAAATGGTTCCGAAAGCATCATTTTCTTTAGTCATGTGCTATTTCAATTTTCTCTGTCAGCTCGCGTAAAGTTGACAGTGGATAGTCAAACTCCAATGTTGTGCTTTAGTTTCTGTTAAAGGGTATCGACAGATTCTGGCGTAGCTAAAAAAAAGCGGAAAGCGTTTGTGCGACACACGTGTGAAGGGACTCTGATAAAGTATGACGTGGCAGAGACAGGAAAGTATCGCGACCCTCGACTGTGCCGCGATAGTTCCACGGTAGTATCGCATCAGCTCCGTGATGATTGCAGTGCCATGGAGATTGTGTTTCAGTGTCTTGAGGGTCTACAACGCCGCGGCAGTTCCGTGTTGGAACCGCACGAACTCCGCGAGGATGCATCAGCGAACCCGCGGCGACTCTGTGTGGTAGAACGAGATTGTTGCTAGTTCAATAGCCCAAATTTGGCGTGCATCCCGTATCTCCTAGGTTGCAATAACGGCACTCTGTCCCTATCAGTCAGAGGACGTGAGCACCGCAGGTGTCTATTTATGTTCCTAGGCTCACCAGGTTGTAATATGACTCATTCCATATGAGTTACTCGCAGTCGGTGCTATTTTTGTGAGAGGCAGCCACCGACCGCTGAGCCACAGCGGCACTATCGAAGGGCCGCCACGTTATTGCCGCTGCGGCTCCGCGATAGTGCTGCTTCGGTGCCTGTAGGAGCCGAAGCCGCAGTGGCGATTTCTCTGATTCACATGAGGTCCCACATGTCTTGCTTTTGTTAATATGATCCCTTGAAATGTAACTACTCCCTTGAATTGGAATTATTAGAATGTTGACATAGGTTTTGGGAAAAAAGGGGTAAAAAGTAGAGCGGCACATGTGAATAACTTTTGAGTCATTCTGAGAGATGAGGTTTCTGCCGTTTGCCGGCCGTTTTTGGAACTTTCTTGCCGATCGCCGTTTGCCGAAATATCAAAATCGTTTGCCGCACATCCCTGGTGTAGATGGTGAGGTCGAACGAGATCATTGGGCAACATGAAGCCGATGGGATGTGCATTCTGTTGTACACGACCTTCGAATACCAAGCGTCTACTACTCACATCACACTTCTACAGTGGAGCATCAATGTGCAAATCCAAAAATAGACTTATCTGCAAAACTTCAGAGATAATCTGAATAAATGAAATGCTCGCTGGAATTATCAAGAATAACCCGATGAAATGTTCACTGAATACAATCATTACAATAAGAACTGCAGGGGATATTATTAGTAACAGAAAATAGTAATCTTAGTTCATCTGGAAAAATACTTTTTGAAGAAGCTTTAAGATTATGCACATAAACATTGTTAGCGTGAGATAGAATTACTGCACTCATCGGAGCGAAATACCGATCCGTAGTTGCTGAAAACCGCTGATGTAGCACGCACCTCGATGATAATCGTGCTGGGACCACGTCGTCCTGGCACAATTAACTATTGTCCCAGCACGATTCCCTTTAAGCTGCTCGCTGCAATAGCGGTTGTCCGCCACGGCGGACCGGATTTTCACTCCGATAAGGACAGAATTTATGAACGAAGGTCTGAAAATTATACTAGGCACTTTCAATGCCATGGCGAGATTCAAGCCAGGCTACAATAGGCGTCGTTTACACTTCTGCCGCCGAGCGGCGCTGCGAAGTGTAATCCTACAGTATCGATCGTGCCGCGCCGCGTGATCAATATTACAGTAATGGACTGTGACGCGCCGCTCAGCGGCGGGAGTATAAACGACACCATATACAGGTTTATACCTCGCCGCGGCAGCACACGCAGAGAGTGAGACAACGACTTTCGATAAGGGGTCTGCAGAGTTCAAGTCGCGCTCTACACGCAGCGGCAAACTTCTCTGGGTGCTGTTATATCGATTACATTTTGCGACGGGACGACCGAAGCAGAGTGGGAGGGGTACGAGGAGGCACCGCAGAGTGTTTTGACGCCGCGAAGGCTCTGCGTCATTGCCAGCGAGCGGGAAGCGACGCCGCGACGGCGATGCTTGGAAACACTTTCGTCGCCGCGCAATGGTTCACGCTCGGCGACCACTCTGAAAATCTCTTTTTTATGGAGGACAGACGACGGCAACATCTACAGGCTATAAAACGGCGAATTTCGCATGGTTCCTATGCATGCTGGTGCGGAGCGGAAGTTAGAGACAGTGAGAGAGCGGAGGGCCGACAGAGGCCCAGGCGTCGCGCGCGCGGGACAGGGGCTCTTTACACACCGAGGAAGGAGTTTTCCCTCCTTTTGCGGCTCTAATTCCACCCGAGACCACTCCGCTCGCGTTGAGTGGCTTGACGTTTCAAACTGCGGAAACGGGGCAACTCCTCCCTCGGTGTGTAGACGGCCCGTGTCTCCGCGCGCGCCGCTCGCGCCTCGAATGATGTGAATTACGACGTTTTATAGAGGGTATGTCTCTTCAAGACATGTGAACATGGCTGCGTTTATTGCCGAGCCAAAGTATGACTTCAGCTTAAAGACGATGCGATTAATCAATGAAAAAATTGATGATTTTAATACTTTTTTCTTATCGACATATGAAGAGTCAGGACGATAAAGGAGCAATTTCGCATTTTAGTTCTCACTAAAAGTTCGGAGCGATTTCGCATTTCAGTTCTCACTAAAAGTTCGCAAAAGGCGAATTGGCAAACAAGACCTGTGGCCGTATTCATGAACCAGAGGGAGCCTCCCGGGACGGTCCATAGTCTACGCGACGTAACCGGCGGGTGGACAGGAAAGCTCACGGCCACCTGACATGTAGACGTAAGGGTTCCTAGCCACCTGTCTGGTAGACCGAGAGAGTTGCGGCTGCCTGCCGCGTCGATCTCACGTTTCAGAAAATGGTCAATATCTTCCTGAATGGCAGCGCGCGCTCTTTCCATCCACCCGTACAGCTGAGGTCGGGTATGTATTCTGAGCCCGCCAGAATGCTTTGCTAGCGGAGCTGACATATTTACACCAGCCACCCATCCGACGGTCTCCTCTCCGTCTTTATGGGCGGCTGTTCATGCCTTTCTCTGCTCCCCCAGGTGGCAAAGAGGGGTCCGCCACTATTGGTTGCCAAACGCCGGGCACGGGTAGGTTAGCCCCCCTTCCCGCGCCTGAAGTTTCATGATTACGGCCACTGATGGCTATCGGTCATTCAGTAGATACAGTACCGAGCAATGTTTCTTATTGCGAAAACTGAGTTTCGCGGCGCTTTTTGCACTCACAAAGCGCTGTATCGCCATACCTCAATTTGAAACTGACGAACAGAATTTTCAATTGAGTTTCCACGTTCCTCTCACAAGGGAAGGTCACCTGGAGAAAGTGGCCATTCCAAACACAATGCAACATTTTAGGATCAATTTTGACAAAAACTTAGGGCTTTTATAGCTGCGTTTCATTTCTTCGAACGGAGTTTTAGACTTTTATTGGTGAGTTACCATAGTTGATTGTCATTATGCCCACCGCAACCTATCTTCGTTTTCCTTAAAACCGCAAACAGACCCATAATCGTTTCAAGCGCTACTAATTACCAAACTCCCTGAACAAACTCCGAGCGAAAAAATTCGATTTTCGGCGCCCTAAAAATGAACAACGGCTCCCTGCGGGCTCCCCTCCCCAGGTCACAAAAACATTTCTCGCTCAAACATCGTTCACAGTGGCCATTTATTGCGCTGATCACGATTCTGAACCCTTTTTCAGTTTTTAGGCTATGTTGTTGGGTTACGGTACGATAAGGTAATTATCCCCCGAAACCTAACGCTTATAACCCTGTTCAGAGAGACGGAGTGCAGCTAGAAAGGTCAAATTTGAATATCCCGCCAGAACTTTATCCTGAAATATTGCAATTTGTTCAGAATGTCCACTTTATCCGAGTGACCTTCCCTTGTCAGTGAGGCAAATGCTGTGTGAAAAATCTACTTCGGGATTCAGTCAAAAAATGCGTATTTCCTTTTGGAATTCCCATCGACCACAGGCCAAAACATGACAAGTTTTTGCTATCAAGAAAGCCGGTTCAAATCATAATGAAAATTGTTGAGGTGAAAATATGTCATTTTCGACGAATTTGTGGAGCCCAATCTATAATGCCGTAACACTATCGTATAGGAATCGTTGAAAGGAATTCAAAAATGAGTTCGAAATCGAAGTCGGACCACTCTGAAGCAAATTATGGCGACGCGGCGCTTTCTGTGCCCAAAAAAAAAACATCGCGAAACGCCGTTTCAACAAAAGAACAATTGCTCGGCACTGCATGTATGAAAGGGCAAGAGTTGAATATTGAGCTGTAAAGGACTCTCGTACTCCGGGACGTGAAGGATTTTTTTTACCATTCCCTAAAATTAGCAGTAGACTATTCATGACGTGGCTGATAGGAACGGCACAACGCGGTAAGAAAAAGAAGAACACGCTCATATAGCACGAGAAGCTGGAGAACAAGAATCCAAAGAGATCAGTTTTTGCATGCCTTCTAAATTTCTTCAGACTGCTGGTAATGCAAATGTCTTCAACATATGAAAGGTAGAAAAATGAACGAAAGTGATCTTACCTCAACGAACCAGGACAATTGTCTCAACAAAAACGAAAATGACTCAAAATACTAACCTTTCCATAGGTCTTCGTGAGGAATGCATTGAACGATTGTGAAAAATCTGCCTCAGCACATAAGACTGTAGTGAAAAATATGAGTAAAGCATAGAAGAGTACCATGGTTGTCGCCCGGATGAGTGCCAACTGTCGAAAGCAGCTTTTCTATTCTGCTGATCAAACCGGCTTCGCCCCGCACACGACCTGATGATGTGGTGAGTTGGTGTTACAGCGAACCGCCTTGCCATTCACTGAAATTATCAATACCATGGCGAAAAACTGCCCTCCGATCACACTTGCCCATCGAGAAACCGGCACCCTAAATGGAAGAAGAAAAATGGAATGGAACCGTAATACTCGACCACTATTCAGCACGGCTTTTGTTTATCGGGTCTCCATGGAGCGAGGGTTTATAACGAAAAGCCTCAGTTTGAGAACTTCCATAGTTCGAAAGAAAGGAAGTCCACAAAGAGATTATGGCACTGATTTATATCTCTTGCTGGGAGGAGACTATCCGCCCATTTTCCCGCCGTTGGCCTATCACGTCAGCCATCGCTGCTCCTGTGATAGGTCAGCGATAAAGAAAGTGGGCGGGTAACCAACTTCCAGCAAGAGATTTGAATAAGAACCAAGATTATTCGTTTTGACCTCATGAAGCCGACAATACCAGGCCTAATTTTCGTCGATTACAATGTTTCCGTTCGGAATGAACAATTTCAAAATCTGAAAGACCATTCAACTCGCCTCATTGTGCTGATTTCGAAAATCTATTGAAGTTGGGGGAAAACCCAAGTTTCTGTCGAGCTGTGACCTGTTTTCTCTGCAGGAAATCGGAACCTTCCAAAAGTCGGGCGCACACTAGAGTATGTCAACGAATATTCGGAGAACGAATATTCGGCCGAGTAAACGAATAATCGAATATTCGAATAATTCGAAAAATTCCGAAAAGTCAATTTCTCGAATAATTCGTTTATTCGAATATTCGAAAGGCCCAATATTCGAATATTCGGCCGAATAAACGAATTTTTTCAGAAAAATAAGAGTTTCCGGCATATGTCCATTTTTGCGGTCCAGAGGTGAAATGTCTCCAACCAAACTGGGTGTTATCTTAGCGGTGTCTAAATGCACTTGGCTCCGCCCATTTTACCGTGCCGCACTAAGTTTGAGCACCTACCCGGGGTTTCCCTCCCCTGCACAAATCAGGAGTGACTGCGGCACGGAAAAATGGGCGTGGCCAGGTGCGATACAACAGTGCCCCTTCCCCGCACAGATAGCACCCCAAACTGATAGGAAATTCGGATATTGTTGGTAGATATTGTTTAGAAAATCCACAAACCTTGATCGTACCGTTTAACAACTACTCATAGACAGTGGCAAATGTTAGTTTGAAAACTCTTATGATATATGTAATGTGGAATGTCTTTTTCGTGGAAGTTAATTGGCATAGCTTTGATCTGTATAATACTTCTAGCGAGACCTAGCAAAGTTTTCTCAAGAAAACTTTTACGTGCGCCAACTTCCTGGGGCAGATTAATTTGTTAAAACGGTGTTGACTGACTTCCGTCTGCCCGAAAGTTGCTGTCCTAAGCGGAGCGGGCTGCCGGGGATTTACAGCAAGGCGTGGGGTAAGAAAATGTGAGATCAAAAAGCAAATATCCTTTTCTCTCATTTTTGAAGTTCGCAAGAGATTATTCTCTTATTTGTAATCTCTCATGATAAGCAAAACGCACCTGCATTCTAGGTGATGTTTCCCTAGTTGACCAACACCATGCCCTTGTTCTCAATAAATGAAATATTTATAGCCTAGGCCGCCCATTTTGAGCCGGTAGAAGCAAGGCTTATCGGACTTATCATGTCAAAATCTCCTTATCACGGTAATAATTTGCCATCCCCGACCGCCCCGTTGCTTACTCCGCCCGGACTCATCCTAGCAACCTAAGCTATACGTGGGTGTTTATGTTTTTGTGAAGCAGGTTCTGATTAGCTCAGATATTCAGCGTATATAAAACGCATTTATAGCACATCGAAATTACTGAGCGGTTGTAATGAGTGACGAATAGTGAAGGTGCTGCGAAATTCCCTAGATTGACAAGGAAAATCTTTGGAATTCCACGCCGTCCTTGAACCGCGTCGCACGCTTCTCACGAAACACGTTTCCCTCTGTTTTCTTCGCTACAAAAAGGTTACGATTTGGGATGAGAAAAATAGTTTGAATTTCGTTATTTTTTCCTACAGTCTACACTTTCGATGACGTCCTGCTCAGTCGCACTAGAGTCCTACGTCCTTTCCATGACGTCCTGCACAATCCGCGAATCCTTACAACTCAGTACGGCGCCCCGCGAGCCATTGAAGGCCTTTCGCTATGATTAGAACGTAACCCTTCTAGCGCTAGATGTCTCATTGTCGTTTCCATGACCCACGGCTAAAAGTGCGCCCCACGGACAAACTCGGTTGCCCCGAGTCGCGGAATCGGAGATGGGGGCTGATTTTTCGGTGATCGTAATATGTCGTACTCAGCTTACTATTGGTACCACTTTATACCAGTTCTGATGGGCCATTCCAAAGATCCGCGGGACATACACACACATATGCACACACATCGGGACATAACTGCTTTAAGTATAAGGATACAAAAAAGGTCAAGAAAGTTGGTAGCGCCGCGAACGGGGGTTCGATTATGCGCACACGGTCCGTACTTCTTATTCGATTACTCGCGATTTTGGCCGAATATTCGAATTATTCGTATTCGAATCATTCGAATAATTGGATTATTCGGAAGAGTCATTTTTTCGAATGATTCGTTTATTCGAATATTCGGAGAAGTCAATTTTTCGAATAATTCGTTTATTCGAATATTCGGAGAAGTCAATTTTTCGAATAATTCGTTTATTCGAATATTCGAAGAAGTCAATTTTCCGAATAATTCGTTTATTCGAATATTCGGAGAAGTCAATTTTTCGAATAATTCGTTTATTCGAATATTCGAAAATTTTTAATCGTTTGATATACTCTAGTGCACACAGCACAGCTAAGAGCAGTGCCCACGATCAAAATCGTCTCCGAGTGTTCACCAAGAGTCGAAAGGCCAGGGTCCCCTGCGCCTACAATGTCGAAAGAAAAAACAGTGAGAAGGGAGCTCGAGTTAGACCTTAGCAGCCTTAAACTTCAGTGAGGGCGCACGCTCCAATTCCCCGCCCCACCCCTCAATGACCCCACATCAGAGCGGACAACTGAAAAATCGACTTCAAGAAACCAACCCATGCTCAAATGATCATAAGTATTCCCCGTAGTCCCCGGCTTGAACAAATTCACTCTATTTGTGTAATTGTTTCTTCCTTCGAGCCGATTTTTCAGTTGCTTGCTTTAATCAGTGGCCATTGGGGGCAGTGGGCGGGGAGCGCGCCTTACACAGACTAAGTTGAAGTTTTAGGTCGTATGGGGCTCAGGGTAAGGCCCTAGTTATACACCAGCCGAATGAAAACGTCGCGCAATGACATTGTCGCCGCTTGCTGCGTGAATCAGGAACTAGTCTGCAATATTGCGTCTTTGACGTCTGTGACGCAACATTGAAGACTAAAAATTTCCGGGCGTTTTAATTGTATTTCATCGATATTTCACGCCTCTGTCATATGTTTACTGCAGAAAGTCACTAGAAATCTATTGCTATTGTCATATCAGTGCTCATTATGCAGTTTTAGTGATAGTTTAACAAATTTAGATCCAAAAAATAATCAGCTGATGGAAATTGGCAAATGTCCAACGCGGTAGGTCCCGCCAGGATGCAGTATACAATGCCGCGGCGTGTATAACTGCTCGGTGCGGTCATCCGGCGCGTTTTCCTGGGACAACTCTTGCTTTTGGCATTCCTCAGCACAGTTGGTACGCACATAAGTGGTAGTTGTCTCGCTGTTTCCGCAGCGTTTCGCCTGTGTATAACTACAGCCTAAGGCATGCCCTGGTTACCGGCCCTTCGGAAACGCGGCCCCCTCGCCCAAATTGGAAAATTTTGCGCCCCTCCCTCAACTTATCAAAGACGTTTTTTTTCATTATTTGAGGTGTTACGAATGTGTGTTTAGGTAGTGGTCAGGTTCTACTTGCAATGGAGAAGAAATTGGAGGTCCGAAGGGATTTCGATGTTAAGAACAGGGAGGATGATGATGAAATTGTATATTGAGAAATATTACTGCTATTATTGTACTATGTTGCCATGAGAGGAAAGATTGTCTTACATACAGTAGTGGACAAAAATGTATTGACATCGCCTTTTTTCTAAATGTCTTTGCTCCCTTTGGGACTATCAATTTCATCTTTAGATATGATATTTTTGGTCAAAATGCCGATATAATAAAGTATGTTACAGGATTATAGCGCAAATATTCATCGATGAGGAAGATCATTTGCGACTTTTTGTCTCTTTTTCAACTCGATCGTTTTCTTCGTCGTTTTGGATATTCTCTTGGTGATTGTTGTATTTTGTAAGATTTTTCGTTTGATAGGAAGTGAAATTTTCACAAATAGCGACCGAAGATTTGTCATCCGAGATTTTAAAATGGGCCCATCAGGAGCCCTTTCCCGACTTCTGCTCGGGATCACAATACAAGCCATTTAAAAAATTCTGAAGGTTGGTGTTAGACACCTATTGAGGCATGAAACTCGAGGAAGACATCTTGAGACAAGAGCAATACTGGATGGTACCATAACACGCACCTTACGCGACATTCCAAGGCTTGATTAAAAGGACATCAGAAGAAAACTTCAGGAATTTCATGAACAGCAGGCAATTTCGAGGTTTCGTTTCTCTGTACAATTAATTTGGAGGTTTTTCAGGTATCTTTAGATGCTGCGAAACGTCGACACCGTGGAGGTGGAATTCCCGGACATCGTCCCATCAAATGGCTTTTGATGAGAGTAAGGCATCAACAAAAAAAAAGGCAAGTCTAGCTTGGGCGACGGAGCATCATCACTAGAGTCAACAGCAATGTAAAAAAAGTTGTCTCTTCAGCTGGATCTACGCCTCGATCGCATAAAGCACTAGATCGAGCCGAGAAATCAGCTTTTTACCATTGCTGTTGAGTCTTAGGCATCTGCTCCGTTGCCCACGCCAGTTTGCCTTCTGATACCCTACTCTCATCGAAAGCCATTTGCTGGGACAACGTCCGAGAGCTTTACAGTCATGGTGTCGACGTTTAGCAGCATTGATAGACACCTGAGAAACCCTTGAATGGGATCTCCAGAGAAATAAAACCTGGAGATCGCTTGCGATTAATGAAATTCGTGATGTTCTCCTCTGAATTCCTTAGCATTGAGCCTCGGAATGTCGCGTAAGGTGCGTATTACGGTACCATCAAGTACTGCTTTTGTCTCGTGATGTCTTGCTCGAGCCTCGACCCCCAATAGGTTTCTAACACGAACTTTCAGAATTTCTTGAAGAGGGAATCGAAAACGACGAAGAAATCGATCGAGTTGAAGAAGAGACAAAAAGCCGTTACGGCGATTTTTGAAAATTGTCCTTCCCGTCGATGAATATTTGCGCAATAGTCCTGTAGCATACTTTATTATATCGGCATTATGATCGAACATATCACATTAAAAGATGAAATTGATAGTCCCAAAGAGAGCAAAGATATTTAGAAAGAAGGCGATGTCAATAGGTTTTTGTCCACTACTGTATGTTGTCTGCTTTAATGATGCACCATTGGAATAAGAAAAGTATTGGAAGGAGTGCAACGTGTAACAAAAGAAAAAAGCATAATTCAACTCTATCCTAAACAACAATAAAAAATACAACTATTAATTCAAAATATAAACATTTAACCCTTTACATCTCCAAGGTGGACTCATCCGCATCGACGCGCTCCCTCAGCCGAAAAGGATTTTTAATGAGTGGTGAAGAAGATCAAAGGCATAGTGAAGGTAAGGTAAAAGCTCACGCGGGCGCGCGGCTAGCTCCCGCCTGGATGCGGAGAGGAATATCCCCGCGGAGCGCATCGCGGCGTTGGATGCGGGGCGGCTCAAAGTGACAACGGAGGCGGCCGAACTGAAACGGAAAAGTAAGCAATTAGAACAGAATCGGTGATGTATTGAAAGCTTACCGCGCAGGCCAACGCGATCGTGGTGATCACGGCCACGAGCGCGCTCAGTGCCTTCGCCATATACATCCAGGAGAAGCGAGCTTGCCCCTCCTGGATCTTCTACGAAAGCTTTTCCATTTTTTCAATAATGAGCGCTACTCAGATACTCGCGGCTTAGTAAGGCAGCACCAGGGGATTACTAACGCAGTTGCTCGTCGAGGTGTAAGCTCCTTTCGTATCCCAACTGCTGACCAGGGCAGCACGTTGTGCCCTCTTGCTCCGCCCACTACCCCAACTGCTGCTCGTGTAGTAGCCCCACGTGCTGCTACAGTCGCCCCAACTGCTCCAGTCGTCTCCCCAACTGCTGCTCCTGCTTATGGCCACAGCTGCTGCTCTTTATTCTGGCTCCAACTACTGCTCCTCACTAATGATCTTCTCTTTTCTCTTATAATCTTTCCTTCGCGGGGGAAGTGTCGAGTTCAGCAGCAGCGCTGCAGCGTCTTATCTAAAATAAAGACCCCAGTGAGGCTCACTGATATCCTTAATGGGTTTTACATCCTTAATTCTATCCATTGATCTTCGCCACTAATCGAGGAAATGATGCTCGCATTTCCGACTGTCTCATGCCCACCTAAGGCTGCCTCGTATCTGGCACGAGTTTGCAAAGACCGTTCAACACAGGCCTCGGTAGGTAGTGAATTTGAGTGTCCGAAAAACAATCCTTAACAGAGAATTTCTCTGTTCCTTAAACAATGAATCTATTTTCACTCGGTTTTGGGACTGTTGAGATGTGAATTAAGCGCGATATTCTGTTTTTTTCTCGATTTTAAAGACGAATTATAGCTTTCTTTGATGAAAGTTATATCTACATATTCCAAGGATGAAGATTTCCTCAAAATGTTTTTGAATCGCTGAAATTCGCACTGATTGAAGGAATGTCTAGGGCGAACGGAATTTCAAATATTAGAGAATTTATCTTCTAATGATCTCTTTTTAAATGTCTAGGGCAAACGGAATTTCAAATATTAGAGAATTCATCATTCAATGATCTCTTTATAAATGGTGATATCTTCTCTACGAAAAACAATGAACCAACGAAAATTTTCTCTTCTTTCGGAATTAGTGTCGTAAACATTTTCAGGATGGTTTAAAATTATTGAATTTATTGCAAAGTAATTTTTTGAGAAGTTTCGGCTTTGAATTAGCATTGTTTTCAATGAAAAAAAGTTTTTTTCCAGAAAAGTTCAATATTTCAATTTTCGTTCAATTTTTGGCAAGCCATCACCGCTCAGTCTTTGAAAAATACGAGTCCTTGTCCAAAACCAAAAAAAAATATTTCACTGGAAAATGCGAGTTAAGTTCGAAGTCATGAAAACGCATACCAAAGCAAAAATGAGATTTTCTCGGCTTATACCTTCCAGATTTAAAAAAGAACGCAAATTGTTGTCGAGTCTTGAAGAAAACACTGAATAAATTATTATAGAAGTTGAACAACTCTCAAAATTTCGGTCGGTTCCACACCACCATCATCATATGAAAATGACGACTCATCATTTTTTTTCAGTTCAATTCATCAGTCTTTAACCGAGCTGTACCATTCACATTGCTCGCAAGGAACTATTTCACTCGAGTGTACCATCTCGAACCTAACGAAAATCCTTTTTTCTAGACGGCGTTTATTTTGATGATCAATAAAATACCTAATTTTTATTTTGGAAGACTTGACGCAACGAAAATTCGAATTTTGCGTAAGATTACCACGTTTGAGGTGGCCGCGCAGGTGAACAGCTAAATTGCTCAAGCGCGGAACTGAAATGTGTACAGGAAAGACCCCAGACTCAGACCGTGCCAATAACTCCACGTGTCCGCTTCCCGCCGAGCGCATGTTGCGGCGACCCACCCTGCTTATCCAACCCGGAAGCTCTCCTGAATACATTCTTAGTGAATTTCATCGGAAATGATGAAAATTCACCAAGAGATGTTTGGTAATTCACAGTTTTCCTCGTTTATTGCAGATTTATTGTTATAAAGGCTCTCTATTTTTTAGTCCAATGTGACCAATCTAATCTTCGGAGCATTTCTATAGAGCTCAGGATTTCTAATATGAAAAACAGCGGAATACTGAGGCATGGAGAAATATAGCTGTGCCTTCCAAATTTATAATGATCTGCTTACCGATTTCGAAAGCCAGTTGCGCCCCAATTCCTTCCGATGGCAATCTGTCTCATGAAAAAAAGGACGTTTTCGGTGGAGCTTAGAATAGATTTGGAGCAGTTTTGGTGGATAGAGTTTAGCGAGTAGGAGTAGGCACGCATCCCCCAAAATCTACATACGCGTACGATACTTATGAAGCAGTCCTCACAAAGTCTTTGCTTACATAACTATTCCCCAATAATTACGTAAGCAAAGCAAGTGCGAGGGCTGCATCATAAGCATGTCTTGTGTTCTGCGTCATTTCTGGGAGATGACTGCGAAGATACTCGACTTCATCCGTGGTTTGCTTTCCTTCATACAGACTTCTGGCAGGCTTTCCCACATGCAACAGTACACTATACGATTTCGACATGGATAATTCGTAATGCGTCGTCTCGTAAAACGCGGTGAGAACACCTGACCGCCCTCACACTCCCTCGCCCCCACCAAACAAGTGGTTTTGTACCTAAGGCACAGAACACCCTCAGACCTCCTTCGCCGACCACCACGGCCCGCACCCCCTACCAGGTTTTCAAACTCTGTAGCGGCTAGATGGGTGGCCGAATTCTCAACAAACGTCGTTGTTCAGTCCAATGCTTCTTATCATTTTTATCCTGGCTTCTGTCCTTATTCTTATCTTCTTATCCTGGCTCGCTCTCGCGCAACGATTGCGAATGATGAGAAATACAGGCCTGAGACAACTCATCCACCAATTCTTCATACTTAAAATATAGGCATCTTTAAGGAGCCATAACTCTGTTCGTAGGGGGTGATGGACGATTTCAGAGATACCACTGTAATCATAGTGTCACCCTCTCCAGGATCAGTATAGGAACTAAAAAATAATCTCCTGGGTGTTCTGTGCCTTTGAAAGCAGCTTCCGCGCGGGAAATCCGCATTTGGCGTTTTCTCCTCACTCTCATGTTTGAACCAAGTGAAGGTAGCGAAACGTGAGACCTCAATGTCGCGCACTGATATGCTATAGGCTCGGTAAAACTGCTCCGTGGTCTGAAAAGGCGTCATCTAACACGAGGAACAGAAGCGCCACGACAGGCTCCGACAGGCCGCGGAACTCAGAAGTTTATTTTCTTTATTCCGAAAGATCCTCGAGTTCAGACGTTAGTATTTAGAGCTTCTTGTTTAAGAGGATTTTCGACTTCAGAGAGGCGAAACAAATAACACAAGACACATCGGACAGACGTGAAAAAAGGGAGCTGAATGCCACGGGATTTTTAAACGAGCTTTTCTCCAAAACTTGAGTGTTTTGGGTGGCCTCTTTGCGACATGTCACAACCTAGTGGGCCTGCCTGCCCCCCAAAAAAGAATGCGGTTCTTTGCGCGCACGCTGCCTTTAAGGTATTCCTTGTGGTATGGCTGGAGATCGATTGATTGTGTTAACTCTAACTCTAAGTTGTACAGGCTATAAAACAGCGAAATGCACTTGGTTCCTACGCGTGCTGGTGCGGAGCGGAGGTTAGAGACAGTGAGCGAGCTTAGGGCAGACGGAAGCCGAGGCGTCGCGCGCCCCGCTCGCACATCGAATGATGTAAATCACGACGTTTTATGGAGGGTACGGGAGTAGGGGATGTGTCCGCTTAAAAGCGAAGAATTCTTCATGCTGATTATGACTGTGCTTGTATCTACCCGAGTGGACCACTGTTGAGCAATTTTACCACACGGTGCTGGCCGCAACAGAGAACATCAGCTGAGGATATGAATGGACAACGAGGGCAGCACGTGCTACTCAAGCAGGAGCTCGTCCTTTCGTGCTGCCCTCGTTGTTCTCGTGGAGCTGAGTGCCAATTGTGCCCCATTACAACCCCACGAACGTTAAAGAGGAAGACCTATTGTTTTGCTTAAACTCTGTACACATTGTTTAGGAGAAAAACAGAAGATGTCAATTGATATATATATATATCCAGAAGTCTAAATGAAAGAACTCTCCAAGCTGATTATGAATGTCCTTGTAGCTGCCCGAATGAACCACTTTGAGCAAAGTTACCACACTGCGCTGGCCAAAACGGAGAGCAGCAGCTGAGGCGATGAATGGAGGACGAGGGCAGCATGTGCTGCTGAGGGCAGCACAATGTCAGGGTATTTGCGTACACGGTTTAGTTATACGACGCGATACACGCGAAATGCGATACGTAATCACGTATAAACTGTACAAGAGAGAACGTGTAGCCACGTATAGAAATATGGGATACTAGGTTGCCCTGTGTATCTAAAACCGGTAACACGGACAAGTCGTCTGTGAAGAGAGATGCCTCTTTACGATGTGCTCTCGGTACCCGAGCTTTCTTTCCCCACCCGCGCGAAGTCTGAAAACAAATCAATAATTGAACACGTGCAAATATAATAGGTATTCAAGGTTTTAACTGTTTTTGGGCAGAAAAGAATACGAGAACTGTTTAATTACTAAAAGTTTACTAGAAATGTATCAAAATATATATGGCTGTTAAAGCACGGGTAAGTGAGCGGATATACCGGTAGAACAAACCTGAGGAATTACCCCCTTCACAACAACAGAAATGGACGACGGCTCGGCTTGCGTGAGAGACTGGCGTTCCCCAACACGGCTGATGAAGAGAAAATACTCCTGGAGACCACCTCGGAATAATCCGAATCGAAGAGGTGCAGCTGGAGTCCGATTAACCCACTTGAAAGCGCAACCGCTTGAGAAAACCCTTAGCCGATTATCCGGCTCCCACTGAACTACAATTAGATACAGGCGAGTGCCGCCTAAATTGGGAAAAGGGGAGATAGTTTCCAGCTAGCGCTCGATAGCCGAGCTTGTCCTCCAGAAGTTGCTCCGGTGCCGAATGGATCGGGTGTGTAGGATTGCGGCCCTTCTCATACAAACACGGTTTGCCCGCGTGCGCAAGCGCAGCGCGGTTGGAGCTCGGGCAGCCAATCACGCCCATGCAAGGCCGTCATCCGTTCGATCACGTGGATCGAGAACAACAACATCGACTGCCATCGAATTTCGGAACATCGAAAGTGTAAACTGGATGGCAGCCAACTATTCAAATTGAAAGTACATGAGGAGTAGAGGGATGGGGGGGGGGGTGAGTGGGATTAGTGATATTCAAAAAGATGAGATAGTATATTGAGATTCTATAATACAAAGTAAATATGAGGCAACGTAATGAGCTCAGTGAACATGATTGATACAAAAAATATACGAACGTGAAGCTATAAAATTAGCAAAGAAAAGTACGGCGTTGGCGTAGAAGATGGAGGGATACCGTCTCCCTAACACGTCCCCCCTGAGAGAAAAGGCTGTCCCTTTCAGCCGAACTAATAGGGTCAAGAGGGGCGGCGGTTCTGGCGGGGTCGGAAGGTGGGTTCAAGCCGTGGGCGGGATGCTCCTGGGCGACCATGGCGTTCCTCATCGCGTCCAAAGAAACGGCGTCCACTGCGATCCTCATCACGTCCACCAAAACGATTGCCATTGCGGTCCTCATCACGTCCACCAGAACGACGACCGTTGCTATCTTCTTGACGTCCAGGAACACGGCGACCATTGCGGTCTTCATCACGTCCAGCAAAACGGCGGTTGTGAGGGGCTGATCTGTCCCTTATGTTGAGGCGCCCCATCGCGAGCGCTAAGTCGTTCTGACGAGACCCGTCACGACGGTCGCGGCTGTCTCTCTGAGAGCTTCCCCTTGACGGTCTGCAGTTGCGGTCATCTGCGCGGTCTTGGCGGACATACGGAATCAGAAACACTTTGTTGGAGTAGTGGCTTGCTGTTCCATTGAGAAATCGCTTTGCTGCCGACGACGTGTAGTGCGGAGGCCGAGCACCCTCCGAGTTCAGAATCAGGAATGGCAGATGTGTGTCGCCGCTACGTGGCAGGCAGATGTTGATGCGGGAGCGGAGCGATGGCCGCATGGCGATCGTCGTGTCACAGAAACAGCAACATGTCAAGGCCGAAGCCCCATGTCTCATCGTCTTTGGGGGACGGAAGACAATAGAGGTCGGCGCCTCTGGCGATACTCTGCATGATCCATTTCCAAGGTCTAAACCATTCAGCGGCAGTCGCACTGCGAGTCGGACTGAACAGAACCACCGCAGACAGCTCATCGTTGAACCAGTCACTCTGGAAGTCCTCTGGTCCATCATAGAAGACAGCCTTCTGATTGAATCGTGTGAATCTACTGGTGTGCCGCTCGAATCCGCCAGGCAGGATCACCAATGTTGACTTTTGTGGCAATCTCCACCATATATTCGGTTCCCAGTTGTTGGTGAGATGGTGACTGCTCAGCGCACTACCGACGATTTCCTCCAGATCGAATGGTTCCTCACGGTGTCTTTTTGGGTGGTCCTCCGGGTAGCCCGCGAGAGCACGATTCGGGAAGGCCTCTACGTGAAGACACCTCGACCGAAGGTGCGAATATGCGATCGCTACAGCCGTAGGGGACAGGGTCAGGTAGTCGGTGTCGAGGAGGGAATCCCTCATACGGAGAGCGGTCGTGTGGGTTCGTTGGAGAATGTTTATTGCCCTGGCCAGTTCAAACGGGGTTCGCAACACTAGCTGCTGCAATTATGCGTTGGGTACAACATCCCCAAGAGAAACAGCTGGCTGGCAAGAGAGATGATGGCCCATGTGATCTTATGTGCCTGAGCATAGGAAGTCGATAGTGGACGGATAGCGGTGATTCGAACGACGGTCATTCCTGAAAGTAATCAAATTACAAGATGGTCTGTAGTTGTTGGAAACTTTGGCATTTAGAGGTTTGGGCATCCCATCAACCACGAGTGACTGAGCACAATGCTTCCGTCCTCGAGCAGCTCTCTTAGTCTTACCTGTAACAGGCGTGTCATCGATCTCGAGGGGTACCCTCACTAGATGATCGAACTGGATACGTACAGGCTCTTCGTTTTCACCGATCAGTGTGATGAGAGCTAAGTTTTCACTAGCTTGAAGAACACGGTATGGTCCACGCCAGTCGTGAGTCAACTTGGGATGAGTCGCTTTTGCCTTCTCAGCGGGCACTTTCATGTACATGCGGTCACCTTCTTTGAAGGTGTCCGAATCGGAGGTTTTCCACTTCTTGTCGTAACCCGCCTTCATTGAAGCGCGGTACTTGGTGGCGTATTCCGAAATACAGTCTCGTGCCAGCTGCAGTCCATTCAGAAAGTCGGTTTTGTAGTCGTCCAGGTCTACCCTATACGGAGACAAGTGCTCGCCAATTATCACCGAAGACGGGAAGCGAGGATCATGTCCGTACAGTAGAAAGTGCGGACTTTCCGCAGTCGCTGAGTGTGGTGACGCTTTGTAGGCGTGGACAACGGCGGGTAAAACCCTATACCACTCCGTGGCAACCACCGTCTTTTTCTTCAGCATCCGGACAATCGTTCCATTTGCACGTTCGGTTACCCCGTTCTCACGTGGACAGTATCCTTAGGTGAAATCCTGTTTGATCTGGAGAATCTCGCAGAGTGAGGCCACAACTGCGTTTTCAAATTCACCCCCGCGATCGGATAGGATACTTTCCGACCAGCGACCTCTCACGCAGATCCATCGACTAAAGATGACCTCTGCTATAGTTTCAGCCTTCTTGTCTGGAACTGGGTAAGCCCCAAGGTACTTCGTGAAGTGGTCGATCCCAGTGACGATGTAACGATTGTCTCTGGAGGTTAGACCCATTTCGAGTACATCGCTGCCAATCACTTCGAATGGCCGCGTAGCTGACCTCGGCTTCAACGGTGGCGTGTTAGTAGCTTTGGCATTCGTTAGAAAGCATTGCTGGCACGCGTTACACCATTTGACCAAATCCTGCCGCATACACGGCCAGAAGACGGTCCTTCTTAGCTGAATGTGCATCTTGAGTGGATTGAAGTGGCCTCCTAGTACTCCGTAGTGAGCTTCTTCGAAGATTTTTTTCGCTTGATTTCCGGGACAACAAGTACAGCGGAGCCGTCCTCTAATAGAAGCACTAGCTGACCATTATAAAGGAGAAAATCCTTTGAGCTAAGCTTTCGATCATGTCGTGGGAGCTTCACTTCAATATCCAGGTTTTGCTCTGCAGCGTCAATAACGGGTTCAAAGTCCTTGTCTTGGCGAAGTTCTTCTAACGATGTTTCCGCCGTAAGGTGACACACCACCTTTTCGTTTTCAGTGTGTGTTGGAGACACCTCCTGACCTGCAAAGTTCGCGATTCCTCGCGATAGCGCATCCGCTACCGAGTTTGCCGCCCCTTTTACGTACTCAATCGTGATGTCGTAACGTTGGAGCTCCAAGGCCACTCTCAGTACGCGCCCTGACACGTTCTTCCTCTCGAAAAGAGACGTAAATGTGGCATGATCTGTGCGAACCACGGTACGTACCCCGTAGATGAAGTAGTGGAACTTCTTGAGCGCAAACACCACCGCAAGTCCTTCCTGATCGGTAACGTGATAGTTGCGTTCCGCAGAAGACAACGGCTTCGATGTGAAATATAGTGGATGTAGGAATCCATCATCCTGTTCTTGAGCTAAAACCGCTCCTACCCCGACTTTGCTAGCGTCCGTATACACGTAGAATGGACCGGATTCGTCACGGGCCCCTTCGATGTCCGGTTGAGCCAAAACAGGTGCCCCGATAAGCAGTTCCTTCAGGGTTGTGAATGCTCTCTCATGTTCCGGTGTCCACTCAAATCGCGTCTTGGAGCTGGTAAGCCCATGCAAAGGCAACGCCGTTTAGGCATACCGCAGCACAAAATTCCTATAATAGCCGGTCATGTCAAGGAAAGTGCGAAGCTCCGCAATGTTGGAGGGACGTGGGTAGTTGACGATCTTATCCACTTTGTCAGGAACAGTTCAAACTCCATTTTCATCGACAACGTGACCTAGAAAAGCAACCCGCGTTTATAGCATCTTGCACTTCTGTGGTTTGATGCTAAGGTTAGCCCTTTGAAATGCCTGCAAGACTTGCTCTAGGACCTCGTAATGGCGTTCGATAGAGTCCGTGGCGATAAGTACATCGTCGATGTACACCGCTACCTCGGGTCCAAGAAGGTCGCTCAAAACCTTTTCCATTACACGTTTAAACGCTGAGGGCACATTTGTCAGACCAATAAGGTGTAACCCTAAATTAGTACTGACCAGCCGTAGTGGTAAAATCACTAATCTCCTTAGCTTCATCTGTCAAAGGAACCTGCCAATATCCACTACCTAAGTCGAGCGAGGTAAACCACCTCTTTCCTTTGAGGTTTTGAAGGGTGACATCTATGGCCGGTAGAGGATAGCCCTTTTTGGTAGCCTTGTTAACCTCGCGATAGTCGACGCAGAGGCGTATGCCGCCATCCCTTTTGGCCACCAGAACAATTGGAGAAGCCCAAGGGGAAGAACTAGCCTCGATAATTTGGCACTCCTCAAGATCCTTGAGCATATCCTACACTTCGGTACGAAGGCTGTACGGCACTGGTCGCGTTTTCTGTCGAATAGGACTGTGCCCTTAGACGTCGATGTCGTGAACCAACAGGTGAGTTTGAGTTAGCTCCACATCCGAGACTGCGAAAGCATCACCATACTTGAGAATGAGTTGTTTGAGTTATTTTGGGAATTTCCCCTGTAGTCGGTTTCCTTGCAATATTTCAATGATCTTCATTTCCCGGCCCGACTTTGATAGGACTTCCGCACGCTCTATACCAAGCATGTCTCCTGGAATGTCGGCGGTTTTCGGGTCGAACCATTGATCAGAGGTCCAATTTCCTAGGTGCTGTCCCCTTTGGATAACCCAGGGTTCGGAACTTCTATTAACTGCTGTAACTGAGGTGGATCCCTCCGATATGTGGCACACTCCTGACCCAATACGGTCGTCGAGTGACCAAAACACTTCATCCGCATCGGAGTACGGGTCAGTAAGCTCAACGTCTACTACAGACTGTGGAGGAACAAATGTCCGGCGTGCTGCACAAGCTAGGACAGGTACCCCTGGTCCTTGCTCCACAGTTTGCTGAGGACTGTATTGGCGGGTATCTTTTCCCGAGTTGAACCTCATCTCGATACCGAGTGCTTCAAGGGCGTTGGTACCCAACAACAGATGATAACTCTTTCTCTTTTGTATGTGGAGATGCGTTTTGGCTTTCTTGCCTCCTACAACCTCTACGTCAGCGGCGATGCGCATGAGGAAGTCCATTTTGTTGGCTGAGGCATCGAATACCTCGGTGTCTTCTTGGTCCTCATCCTTCATGATGACCAGACTGTCCAAATCCACTCCTGCTTTCTCAGCTTTCTTCGGAAATCCTAGCGGAATTATGGAGACAACCGATCCTGTGTCAATCAGGGCTTTAGTCTTCATTCCACAGACTTCAACCATATAGTAACGTGGTTACCCAAAGGCTTGCCTAGCGTTCGCATTGTTGCTTATAGCAAGACACCATAACTGAACGCGCGACGAAAATGGCTGCTTGGTGTTAGGCTTCTGAACTCGCCTTCGTTTTTCTAAAGTTTCATCCATTCAGCTTCAGCCTCCCATCGTTCACAAGGTGTGTGCTTTGCCCTACAAAGTTCGTTCACGATGCCGTTGAACGAACCCTCTTGAAGTACCCTGGGCAAGTTGTCAAATAGTGTCTTGGCATTGCCCACTAGGTGATTGATGAGGATATTCCTCCTGTCGGAATCTGACCACACTGTTTTAGGATATTTGACCTCAAGCTGTCTCAAGAATTCTTTTATCGACGATTTGCCGTCGTATGTCTTAACTTCCGGAACTGATTGTGTCTTGAGGACTTCCCTCAGTGTGATAAGGAGTTCCCCTTCTACGCCCGATCTGGTTGATGGCTGCCCAAATCGCTCACCACAGTCACAATTTTGAGGAGAATGTGAAGTTGTTCCTTGATAAGGTGAGCGGGTAGACTTCGTTGAGCACCTGGGTGAACACTGGGATAATGTCCTCGGGTGGCACGATGGAAGCCCATCTGTCGGTCGTACGAACTCGTTGAAACGGTGGTGGTGGGGGGGGCGCATTCCTGAAACGAGGATGTAAGACTTTTCGCGGCCCGCGATTGAATTCGTGATCGTGCGTTATGCCACACTCTATCAGGGTACTCACCTAACTGTGGAGGCGGTGCCGCCTGTGCTCCGTCAATGTTGTCCTGCCCCTTATTGTTGTTCAGGTCCTCCTGCAATGAGGCAATTTTACCCTCTAGATACTTAATTTTGGTATCCTTTGCTTGCAGTACCGCAACGACTTCGCTAGTTTTGCAGTGCAACTTATCCGCTACAATTCTGATGTAATCCCCGTCCTCCAAAAAGCCCGGTAAAAAGAAAAATAGTTCAGGCGCAGTAATTTGTAGTTTTGCGAGGACCGCACTGATCACTGAATACTCTGAAAGTATGTCGCGGGCTGATGCAACAGCGCTATCCGCTGCGTTTTGCACCGCTAGCAAGATATACTCGCGCTTCCCCTCTGACAGACTCCTAATTCGTTCAGAAAGAGCTGCGTCGCAGGCTTGAACTGTGGCATTGATTGAATTTTCAATCCGACCCACCATTTCGGCGTCTTGCGCCTGCTGCTGCTCCTTGTTGTTGCTGGAGTTGGGCTGCTGCGGTTCGTTTTCGAGCTGAGGATCTGGTGGAGCCACCAATGCCGCGTCTTCGTCCATATCTGCAATTATTGATGAGTTCAAGTGTTCGTGGGTAGGAGCCTTAGCCCCCATGTCAAGGTATTTGCGTACACGGTTTAGTTAGACGACGCGAAATGCGATACGTAAGCACGTATAAACTGTACAAGAGGGAACGTGTAGCCACGTATAGATATATAGGATACTAGGTTGCCCTCTGTATCTAAAACCGGTAACCCGGACAACTCTGTGAAGAAAGATGCCTCTTTACGATGTGCTCTCGGTACCCGAGATTTCTTTCCCTACCCGGGCGAACTCTGAAAACAAATCAATAACTGAACACGTGCAAATATAATAGGTATTCAAGGTTTTAACTGTTTTTGGGCAGAAAAGAATACGAGAACTGTTTAATTACTAAAAGTTTACTAGAAATGTATCAAAATATATGTGGCTGTTAAACCACGGGTAAGTGAGCGGATATACCGGTAGAACAAACCTGAGGGTTTACCCCTTTCACAACAACAGAAATGGACGGCGGCTCGGCTCGCGTGAGAGACTGGCGTCCCCCAACACGGCTGATGAGGAGAAAATACTCCTGGAGATCACCTCGGAATAATCCGAATCAAAGAGGTGCAGCTGGAGTCCGATTAACCCACTTGAAAGCGCAACCGCTTGAGAAAACCCTTAGCCGATTATCCGGCTCCCTGTGTAGTGCGGTGTGTCTCTTAAGACTGGTTCAGTGGTAGTCTTTTATCAGAATAGACAGAATAACCTATTACACGCTCACAAATTCCCTATTTATATGGTCTTATCGACCTGCAGAGATAATTGAGGAGATACCACTGCGCGGCATCTTCTTTGATGCGCGTTCTAAGTGACATAATTGAGTGTGAATAGATAACACATGAGCCGATAAGCGGCTTGGATACAAAGAATCACATATTGTGCTGTGTGAACAGCACACTCCCGCGGGCCGGGAAGAATAGGAAAAAAATAACATGAAATGCAGCTAGTCAAAAATATCACTGCAGCCGACGTCTTCTTGATATTGTACACTGGCGAAGGCATCGTGTTTGATCGGTCAGCGGTGTATGAGTGACGACGGCTTGTAGGGTTGAGGCTGTTGTTGTTGCATGGATATTGGCTGTTGACTGTTTGATTGACACGATGTTGATTCTGTAATGATATGTATATGTATAAAGGCAATACAAACGAGGACAAAAAAAAGGGACTAGTTTGAAAAAAAAATGCCATCGAAAATGAGAAGAAATGAAAAAAGGAAAGAAGGAAAAGATCAACCGACCATTTTCAGAATTTTCGCTTCTTAGCAGTAGAATGGCAGTCCACGAGACGGACACATTAGCAGATTATGCGGGAGACGGCATGATTGAAAAGAGATGCCGCAATCGGAGTCATGCGATGGCTTGAGACATCGTTCGCATAGACCCAGTTTAGATGCCTGTACGGCTCTGGACACTGGATCGGGAAATCGGGGGCAGCCACCTGAGTGATGTCCGTCGGCGTTCTCTGCCACGGAGCAAAAAACTCAAGCAGACTTAGGAGCCGATCGATCCAGGAGAAGTTGGAGAGCAGCCTCAATACGATCGAGTCACCCAGAGCTGCGTGCCAGAATATTGATGGCCGATTCCAGTTTGTTGTCGAAAGTGTTGAAAGCGGCGGCAATAGGACGAGGGCAGTCAGCAGAATCCAGTTCGTCGAGAGCAGCTTGGAAGTCGGACATGTTGGTAATTTGCCCTGCTCCTGATTGGCTTGTTTATATACCCCTTGGATTTTGCCTATGGCTGCCTTTTTGGCGCCAAAACTCTGTTTGGAGAATAATGCGCTCCACTGCCGATTTTTGCGCGAGGTTCGAATTGTGAATTTTGTTGACGCCCTTATGTTGTTCCGGCGCACTGTTTTTTTTTTTCAATGATATGTACAATACAGATTTTCTGTGCATGATTTTTTTTTCCAATCAACCCCTGTTTCAAATACCTCTCTCATCATAGATTTGAGGTTCACTAGTAGAGGTCCGGCCAATCCGATTGGATCGTAGACCGAATTTATTTCGCTTACGATGTCTTTTTTCGTTAGCTTGTTGATTTCTCGGAATTTTGTGGTGATTTCAAACGAATCAGTATCAATATCGTAATGGACTCCGAGAAGTTTCGATTGAGTTGATTCTAGCCTGTCCTCTTTTGGGATCTGTAGGCTGACTTCAATCGAGTTTGAGGCATATTCTCGTAGATTCATACCGATTCTCGCGAACAAGGTCTTAGATTCGCGATATTTGGTCATGGCCTCTTCTACTGTCTCGGCTAGCATCATTATATTGTCAACGTAGAGATTTTTGGAGATCTCCTTCGCTAGCTGAGAATCCTGACCATTAAGGTAGGATATAAGTGCCATATTCAATATGCTCGGGGAAGCGGTTACACCAAAAGGCAATCGACGAAATCTGTACTGTATTAGATTGTCTCTAGTAGGCGGTAGATTAACGTCTTTTAGTCATAGGAATCTACAGAGGTCTTTGTGAGCATCTAGTAGATGTATTTGAGTAAATGCCGCTTCGATATCGCATATGAGGAGGATTCTGTTCGTTCGTGACGATATCATAATGTCATGAATTTTGTTTACGAATGACTCTCCTTTGTGAATCACGTCATTCAGTTAGAGTTTTCCCCTTCGTTTTCAAGATGCGTCGAAGACGATTCGTAGTGGAACTTTTTTGCCTGGTTTCCACACTCCTGAGTGGGGCATGTAGTATGTTCCCACGGCGCTAGAATCGTGGGCCTGGAAGGATTCGACCATGCCTTCATTGACGTATTTTTGCATGATTTTGGTGTACCATTGACGTTGTTCGCCGTTGCACTGTAGTGTTTTTTGAAGGTACTCGAGACGCCGTATGGCGATTGTGTAGTTGTCTTCGAGGTCGGCTACGTTATCTTTCAGCGGGAAAGGAGCTGTTATGTAACCATTTTTGAAGCAGATTTTTTTTGAGTATTGTTCGAGATACTCGTAAGCTTTACCATCCTTGCAACAATCCTCTTCGGAGATTCCAAGACCGTCTAGCTCGAACATTTTGCGTAGCATTTCTTGCTCGCTGTTTTCATGGACGGCTGTCATTCCGTAACATACGTTGTTGCGTGGTAAATTGTCTGCCGTAATCAACCCTTTGCCATAAACCGTGGGCCCGAATATAGTTCTTATTATTTGCAGGCCTGATGGGGTTTTTGTAGTGTAGCCTGGGCCTGAGACTAACTCGTGGTAATAGTCCAGACCGACTAAAATATGTGGGATTTGGTGCTCTCCGCGAAGCTTTGAGTTTGCCAGGCAGATATTGTTCTCTTTCAGAAATGAGATATCTGAATTGGTGAGTTTCACACTTGGAAATCCATTGGTAATTACGGGTTTTGTTCGAATCATCATGTCATTTTCCGCACCAAAGGCAGAACTTACTTTTGCCAGGACAACGTGACTTTCGAAATTTTCGATACAACCGCCGATACCTGACATTGTACATACTTCTGTCCAATGCTTGGGCAAACCGAGTTTATTTGCCAGCGCTTCCGCAATGACTGTTTTTGGGCACCAGAATCGAAGAAGAATAGGAATTTTTCAATCTCCTGTTTCTTAATATTCCAGATATTGTCCTCAGCTGTCATTAATACTAGCTGCGAAGCGGGTTGAGTTCTGTCAGGGATTGTTGATCCTGTTTCAGATCCCATGTGTATGGTATTGAAGGTGGTGTTTCTCCTTTGGTCACCATTGTTGGAGGCCTTTTGATAAGGATTTTCGTTACCGGTTTGTCCTCTGTATTGATTTTCTCTATTGTTCCTTTGGCTGAAGTTCCAGGCAGTGCTCTGGACTCTAGCCGCGCTGGCTTCCTTTTTGAAGCATAAACTTGTGGGGTGTTTTTGCCCACAATTGGAGCAATTTGATTTGTGACAGTCGTAGCTGCTGTGATTGGGTGAGCAGCACTTCCAGCATCTTTTATCATCCGTCAAGATTTTGAGGCGACTGCCTTGGTCCGTAATTGTGCGGCACGACATTGATGCATTATTGCCCTTGTGGCAAAAAATGCATTGCTCGCCAGAATCAGGTCGATTTTTGACGGCCACTTCTTTGGAGATTGTAGGCCTGTTGTTTACCGATCGGCTCCATTTACTTTCGGTAGCCTTATTATCGGTTGGGTGGCCTAGTCTGTTCTCAACATAGCCTTTTGCCGCTATTTCTTTTTTGAGTGCCGACATAAGGTGTTCTACGGTTTGATCGATTACCGATTGAGCAGACACTAGCACTGGTTTCACAATATCCTCGGGGAACTTTGCTAAGATGGTTTCGCACCACATTGGGTCGCATGTTTTCCTAACGTCATAGCCCGCGGATACCATCTGATTAATGAGGACTTGAATTTGATCAAACACGGCTGAGCAATTGCTTGCGACGTTATTTGCCGGTTTGAGCCTTGCAAGTCTTTGCACCACTATGGATCTGTTTGTGGAGTGGTTACTGTAGTTCTCGTGTAAGGTTCGGACTATCCACTCATAATTCTCCGGAACCATTTTTATTCCTTTGATAATATTCTGAGCTCTGCCTCTGAGGCTTTCTTTGAGCAACAAAATTTTTCTATTATGTCCAAGTCTTTGCTTTTGTGGACTAGAGTCTCGAACACGGCCCAATATTCTGGGAAGTCTTCTGCGCTTCCATAAAATTTCGGAAGTGACGCCTGGGGTGGTTTTATCGATCGGCATTTTCTTGTTGTGATCGCTTGGATCTCGCATTCGGGATTTTCCATATTTTCCGCCTGCTTTCGAACTGGAGTATTTTCACCGTTTTCTGTGGCGTTTTGGTCAGAATCGTTGTCTAGACCGTTGGAAATGTCTTCTACTCTCTGCGTTCTTTGGCTGATGTAGCCCAGTTTGATGCTAATTTTTTCACATATGCACTTTGCTTCGTCTATACGGGCGGTGAGCATCAGGCTGAGTTCTTCGGAATCAGCTATTATGGTTAATAGGCCTGATTCGGCCTCGATTTGTTCTATTTCTTGCATAAGCTCTTTTCTTTCCGTTTTGCTTTTGCAGTTTGTATACACCTCTCTTACCTCATTATATAATTTTTTGAGGTTTCCTCGGCTTTCTTTCAGCTGATTTATGCTACTCTGGAGGAGTGCAATAGTAGTTCTGACTCGTTCATAGCTTTCCTCATCTGTTGTGGGAAAGTCGAGTTTGGCTGTATACTCTTGATAGCGATTAGCCAAGTTTTTGAGTGTTGTCGCACTCAGGATGATCGGCGTTTTGTGAAAATGTAGCGCCATATTTCTCTTTTTTTTTGAGAAGGTTTGTTTTTACTTCAAACCTATTGCTGTAGCTTCAAGCAATTTGTGCCTGAGCTTTCTCGCAGTTTTGTCGAGAAATTGAATCGAATCTATGTTCGATCAAGGTTTTTTTTTTGTGTTGCTACAGGTACAATGACCTGGGCTTTCTCGCAGTTTTTAGCGAGAATGATTCAATCGAATCGAGGTTCGATTGTACTCTGTTTCGAGCGTGTTGTTTCCTGTTCTCACCGAAGTTAATCGAAGAGACGGGATGAGATAGCTTTTTGTATCTCTCTTTCGCACTGGGCAAAAGTTGATTCGAATTGAAATCCGATTTTCGCTCTTATTTCGAGCTTATCTCGTTTCCTGGTCTCGACGATTTCAATCGAAGAAACGGGATGAGACTTTTCTGGCTTTTCCGTACTTGAGGCGGAGGGTGAATCGAATCAAAGTTCGATTTTTGCTCTTATTTTCGAGCTTGTCTTGTTTCCTGGTCCCAGCGAAGTCAATCGGTGAGACGGGAATAGACTGAGCTTGTTTAGTAAGCTCTTATTTCTGGCCTCAGCGAATTCAATCGAGGAGGCGGAAATATATCGGCAATATTTTAGCCGATGCACCAAAGTGTGTAGTGCGGTGTGTCTCTTAAGACTGGTTCAGTGGTAGTCTTTTATCAGAATAGACAGAATAACCTATTACACGCTCACAAATTCCCTATTTATATGGTCTTATCGACCTGCAGAGATAATTGAGGAGATACCACTGCGCGGCATCTTCTTTGATGCGCGTTCTAAGTGACATAATTGAGTGCGAATAGATAACACATGAGCCGATAAGCGGCTTGGATACAAAGAATCACATATTGTGCTGTGTGAACAGCACACTCCCACTGAACTACAATTAGATACAGGCGAGTGCCGCCTAAATTGGGAAAAGGGGAGATAGTTTCCAGCTAGCGCTCGATAGCCGAGCTTGTCCTCCAGAAGTTGCTCCGGTGCCGAATGGATAGGGTGTGTAGGATTGCGGCCCTTATAAGGAGGCGGTTGCCCGCGTGCGCAAGCGCAGCGCGGTTGGAGCTCGGGCAGCCAATCACGCCCATGCCAGGCCGTCATCCGTTCGATCACGTGGATCGAGAACAACAACATCGACTGCCATCGAATTTCGGAACATCGAAAGTGCAAACTGGATGGCAGCCAACTATTCAAATTGAAAGTACATGAGGAGTAGAGGGATGGGGGGGGGTAAGTGGAATTAGTGAGATTCAAAAAGGTGAGATAGTATATTGAGATTCTATAATGCAAAGTAAATATGAGGCAACGTAGTGAGCTCAGTGAACATGATTGATACAAAAAAAATATGAACGTGAAACTATAAAATTAGCAAAGAAATGTACGGCGTGGAAGATGGAGGGATACCGTCTCCCCTAACAACAAAAGCAGAACGTGCTGCTCGAGCAGCAGCTCTTCCACTCGTGCTGCCCTCGCTATCCTCGTCGAGGTGAAAGCTCATTCTGCTCCATTACGACCCCGCGATCCTCTGATATAGTTGTTGAGCGCTTGTGAGGGGAGGCCGGCTAACCACCCGCTCCCCTCCAACCCACAAGGCGTTCGTGCCTAACAAGACCTGAAAAAGCGTCATGCAGGTGGACACATAAATTTTCATTAACACTTTAGACCGCGTGTCCACACTGCGCACCCACGGCTGTTTTGCCCCTCGGACCGCGTGTCCACACTGCGCACCCACGCCATAAAACTTTGAATATTTTTTTATATTTCTATGACGTGGAGTCTTTCTCAATTACGGATGGGTTCTTCATAATGTAACCTATTTACACTCACAGTGGTCAAGCATTTTGAGTGCTCCTAGTAATTTTAAAAGCATCTCCGGAAGTAGCACTTTTTGATTTTTCGAGCTTCTTTAGCCGGGAAGAAATCGTTCCAAACGTAGCTAAGAATGGTTATCAATGATGGTTATCACGGAACTGATGCTCTTTAGTTGATTTTCGAAATAGTAGTGCCGTCCATCTATTTGAGATAACCGTAGTAGGTCATCGTTTCAAATTTTGCTGCCTTGACCTCGTGGGTTACTCGAGTTGCTCCACAAGGTTCTGGTGTTTACTTTTCAATTTCCAATGAAATTTCCTGCGACTGCGGTATATTAGCCACCGGTCAACTTTGTTTAAAATTTCGAAATTTCGAGTGGAGGGTTACTTGGGGGGAAAGGGGTGAAAACCTAGAAATAGTTCAGTGCTAATGATTTTATTGAAATTTAACTACGGGGTATATTTGGATAAGCTGAACAATGAAGTGGTGTATATTTCACAGTTTTCTAAAGCTTCGCTGGCGTCTGCCGCTCGTTATCCGTTTGTAAACGTTTCAGGTTTTAGTGCGACATCGCTCACGTGGTCATTGGGGAGGAGGGGGTGCTGACCATGAATCTGATTTCCATTTTGAGATTTCTATGAAATTTCTGTCGGTCGCACCAGACAACTTGGTAGATCAAAGTATGTGAGTTCACTGAAAGTTGTGCATGAGGTTTATTAGGGCATTACAAAGGAGAAGATCGTTCATTTTTCAAATTTTCAATACTCTGGGTCGGTCTAACACGGCTCAATCATAACCATTAGCTGTAACGTGAAGAAAATTCTAGAAGTCGACAAACAAACGCTTATTTCGTTGCCAGCCTTGTGCATGTAAAGCTGAAATAACTTCCAAAATAAAAAAAGCACGTCAGCGATGAAGCGGTGGATCATTGCTTGAACATGGCCTCACTCCAGATCTCTGTGGAGCGACATACTCTCAGGTGGAGTGGAAGCGGAATACTGGTTGTCTAAGCAAACCTGCTCCGATCAAAATGGTTCCCAGCGGACCGCGTGTCCACACATGTAACCCACGGAAACGATTAGCCGTGGACCGCACCGGTCGGCTGTGGAAATTCGCCTTGGAGCAGACGGTCTCTTAAGTGTTAAAAAAACCGCCTCATGCTGTTCATACAGTGCGTCGCATAAGTACACGAACACCCTGAAATTTCATGGTTGGACCATTCGAACGACGTTTCAAGCATCGGCACCGGTTTCTACTATGTTTTCCGCTATGCCGAAAACGGTAGGTCGCATTGTAGGAAGGCAAATCGTACACTTTTTCCTTTTTTGCATACAGAAATTCATTTTTTAGCCGTCGCATAAGTATACGAACCCTTGAGAAATTCATAAATTTATCGAATAATTTCAAACAATACATATGGAAAAAGTCCTCAGTACGATGTTACACCACCGTTAGGCAATTTTTAAGTTGGTACAGTCTATCTGTCATGCTATCACTGAGGTTCTGGAGGGTCCCTTGGTCAATTTCGTTCCATGCGTCCTCGATGGCCTCCTTGAGTGACTCCACAGTTCCGTATTGCCTCCCATCCTTATAGATCTTGCGAACAATGATTCCTCAAAGGTTCTCGATAGGATTCAGACCCGGGCTGATCGCTGGCCAAGGCAGAGTATCGACGTTGTTGCACCGGAGCAACTCCAGAGTAGATCGGCTGACGTGTATAGTGGCATTATCTTTGACATAACGGAAGCCCTGACGTCTCCGAAGGCGAAAATACGGAAGAAGATGCGAAGCTAACACTACCTGGTACTCAATTGAATCCATACGATTCGACACGAATGCGATTCCGACCTTCCCAGTTGCTGTGAAGGCTGCCCAAATCATCACGTTTCCTCCGCCAAAGTCCCTGTGGCTGAAGAAAGCCGGCTCCTTCCGAAGATCCCGCCAGTAGTGCCCCGAACCATCCGGACTATCCAAATTAAACTTTTTCTCGTCCGAGAAGACAACCTGAAGCAACGGGTTCAAACATTTTCCATGAAATTGGATAGCACGCAATTCAGCTCATCTTCCTCCAATTTGTACCCAAGTTTGAACGGGCGAACTGGAGCCTGGCCAACTTGTGGCGTTCTTCCAAGCGCGGAGCCTTTTTCACTACGGCTCTTTCGATGTTTTCGTTGCGATGGATCGAACGGAGGATGGTATCCTTTGACACATTCAGCGAGAGTTCGGAGCGGACGGTCGCGGTAGACACCATTGTGTTGGAGACTCTTCTGGCGATGCGCGTTCGTCGTGTCCAGTATGCTTCCAATGCCTCCCTGAGCGAACGCGCATTCCGTAGGAGTCCGGATTCCTTGAAAACGAAGAGATGCAGCTTGGTGAACGTCCAATTTGCCGGGAGATTTGTCGGACTCCATGACCGGCGGCGTAGAGAGCCCGGGCCTGGGCTTGTTCTTCGGAAGAGAGATGTGAACCGCGTGTCATGATGATAATTTACGCATACAACTACATTCTTCACTATCCCGCTTTAAACAGAATTTTTTCGTATGCATTTTGTACAAAAATTTAGTTTCTCTGAAGTGTTCGTATACTTATGCGACGGCTAAAAAATGAATTTCTGTATGAAAAAAGGAAAAACTGTACTATTTGCCTTCCTACAATGTGACCTACCGTTTTCGGCATAGCGAAAAACATAGAGACCGGTGCCGATGCTTGAAACTTCGTTCGAATTGCCCAAATATGAAATTTGAGGGTGTTCGTATACTTGTGCGACACACTGTATCAATAAGGAAGAGTCCGAGTGCTGAACAGATGTTCGAAACACGGCTGATTGATGGGTTTGCAATATAGTTTTTCGAAAATATGTTTTTAGTTGTTGCAGTAACTCTGAGAAAATTTGCCGCGCCAGAGCCGGGAAAGTACCGCGACCCTTGACTGAACCTCGATAGTTCCGCGATGGTACCGCAGCGACTCGGTGATCACACGATTTCGTTGTCGTGTATTGAGCCTCGACATCGCCGCGATAGTTACGCAGCTGCTCCGTGTTAGAACCGCACCGGCTCCGCGATAGTGGCGCGGCGACAATTTCTCTCAGATAATACACCGCAACAATCGAAATACTTGAAATGGATGTCATTTTCGAGTTCAGCGCTTCAATTTACCCGCCCGCACTGAGTTTGGTCTGAAAAAGTTCGGGCTTCCGAATTCAAAAGTTTTTTCCCGTTTGTGATCTATAGAGAAGTTCGTATTGTCAAATTCTTCTCATACCACCTAAACTTTTCTGAAAACCGTATCCAGCACGCGGAATTCCTAGTGAAGAGAGTTGCAGTCTGCAGTTGCGGACAACCGCTGCTCATGTACTTTTTCAAAGGAAATGGTCCCAAGACCACATTGTGGGCATCATGTAAGGATCGTGGCTGCACCGTTTTGATGGGAATCGCTTCAGCAGCGGTTGTCCGTAATTGCAGACCAAAATATCATGGAACATTTCTACTAAAACCTGCAAATAATTCAAAACCCACCGCTGCGAGAAGGGCCAAAACCAAAGTTACGGCAGCCATGGCGATCACAAACCTGAAAAAGCTCTTATGAAATATTGAGGGCAGTGGTCACGATGAAAACGTTATCGAAAAAACTACAAAAATCAGCTCAGATCAAAAACTATGAAGGTAGCGCGGTGAAAAACGGGCTAGAGTTAGAGTTATTAAGTTCCTAAAATTCCAGTTCGTGCACACGTGCACAGAAAGATCACAGTCTCATGCCAAGCAGTTGAAAATCATCGACACTTAGAGGAAGAAATAAATGCAAATTTACCTAATAAAACAGTTGAACAATGAATGCAAGCACTTCACTCAATGTTTTTGACTAGATGTGTACATAAATCCGAAGGTTCATTGATTGAAATTCAATTTCAAGCCAGCAGATGTTCTTGATGCTAGAGATCATCGATGCCGATGATGTGTGGTGGGCTCGTCCACCATCGAAAGACAAGGAAGTTCAGACTTCAAATTTGGCCTAGAACAGCGTTTTTTTTTTCGTGATTTTTTTTCTTATAGGTTCTACTACTCTATACCCAGAAAAGGGTTCAGAGAGGAAAATAAGACGAGCATATTTGAGCGCGACCACTGCCTCTGAGAAAAGTGATTTGAGAGGATGGACGCAGAGAAATGATAGAATGGATGCCGTAGAGGTGAGGAAACCCTACGATTCGGGCGCTCGATCGATTCAACGTTTTGCGGCACCATGCATACCCGGCTGATCGATACATAGGATTTGCACATGGAACTAACGAAGTCCCGTTCTCGGCTCTAATGGGACCAATCGATCTGGGACTCGGACGGTAACTTTTTTTTGTGATCCTCTTCGAAATAAGCACTGTATCAGCCTAAGCCAGAAAACTCGAATAGTCACCTTTTTTCAGAAGCACGAAGTCAAAACTGCGTTTTTCGCAATTTTGAAGCCCCGGCAGACACACTCATCGTTGAAAGTAGGCTCAGTATAGGTCACTTTAAAACCAAAGCCACCAATCTGGAGACATTTGCCGCAGAGCGGCGCCTCGGTTGATGAGGAAAGCAAAATGATCAAAATGGACGTCGCAAAACGTTACGGGATATACCGCGATAACAACGAGGACCTGTGCCTCCGATCGCGGCTACAACGCATACGTGTTAGGAACATTCCATTCTCGAGTACGTTCATAGGAGACGTGGTTAAAAACTTAAAATGGTTGGAGTACTACGAGGACCCGAGCCGCCCCGAGGCTGGCTTCTTTCGTTGCAAGCTTTGCGATAATCGTCACAGTGTACTAAAGAACCTCATGGATTCACCAGACGAGAGTGATGCTCATGTTGAAATGGATTCAAACGGAGAAGAGGTTTACGACTCCACTTCGAATTTTGATTTGTGTGCACAATACGGAAGTGCAACAACTGAGGCTCCACATCCTTCAACTACAACTCAATCAGAAAGATCACTTAGAGGTAGCAAAAGAACACACACCGGTCGCATCATCACAGAGCAACCAACCAAGGGCGTCGATAAAAACTATCTGGGATATAACGTCGTGTATTGTTATTTTAGGAATAAATAATAAATTCAAAGCTTCGCTTTTTTCTGTTCTACTAAATCCCAACAGCTTTCGCATGGCGACCGGCCGGAGGCCTGCGGCCCTCCCCTCCTGGAGCCCAGAGTTGCGGCCCCCCTGATTACCGAAACCGAGGGTGCTTTACCCTGATAGGGATAGTTGGAGCTGTTTTTAACCATTTTTTCTGTATTGCTGTTGCCATGGGACCCGGACCTTTTGGTTTCCGGTATACACTCGTAGACGGTTATTTCTCGTGGACACTGCCTCTAACCAGTAACTGGTGGAATTTAAAGAGGGACGATTAGCTCCCAGAAAGCGTGGATCATGGAAATTGGCGAGCATTAGGCAAAGCGCAGACTATCCGTGGAAAGTGCAGGAGTGGCGACACTTGATCACTCTGTGTGAAAGACAATTGTTTGAGATGCCTATCTTTAGATTCGGTGACCAATCGCGGCAAGCGCGCGACACGACAGCTTTCATACGCGACAGCTTGTTTTGGCACGCTGATACCGTCTGAGCCACAATGAATTAGCCATATTTCTTCGCGAGCTCTCGCTGCTGCCTCAAACCCTTACCTCTCCAATCACACGCCGCCGTCTTTTACCTTCTCTCCACCCATTTCCGCAGTTGATCATGAGAATTTCGTTTTAACATAAACTGTAGCCTCTTTATTCGAAGTACACCCCTAAGAGGCACATCAGAGAAGTGGGCTGAGCATAATGCTGCAAACTCCCTTTTCGAAATACACCTCTAGATAAAGGTGTGAAAACATGCAACAAACTATCACTTTTACTTTATCTTAAAGTCATGCTTGCGGCTGTGTCTGACAAAGCTAAACGCATGTTACAATACCTGCGCTAAGTTTTTTGAAAACGGGAGCATTTGCCAAACTTGGCAAAAAAAGCGTCCGATTCTCGTAAATTTCTTGAACTAAGACTTTTCTGGATTCTGAAAACGCTATCCTTTTCACGGCTCAACTTTCTACCTAAAAAATTGCTTTTTGTACCGGAATTTCCTATAATCGCTATGTTTTTGAATGAAATTGTTTTGGGGCCGTTTTTCAAAAACGTCGCGCGCGGCAAAGTGCGGTGAAACTTTGAGTAGTAAATGAACAAGTAACTGGAGAACTATGTCTACGTTTCCTTTATGTATTAGATGCAGCTGGAACAATCTCAAGATTTGTGCAGGTTCAATTTTTGAAATCCTTCATTATACACGCTTGGGAACTTAGTGAAAAGACGGGCCTGTTTTGCGAGGACCACAAAACCTTAAAGGAAGCGTTCACGATAATCTTCGATTTTGAGATTAGTTGCTAGGTCGATTGTTTTGCCCCGGGTAGAACTGTGATGACGAAGATATCGAGAAAAACGCACCAGAAGGGCACGAAATGCTTTACTTTCAACCTGCCTCTTTACTCTCACAAGAACTGTTCGTAATGACAACGATATCTTTTGTAAACCCGTCTTTTGCGATGCTAAAATCTGTGTTGCTCCGTTCTTTCCTTTGGACTCTAACTAATACCGATCTGCCTAGAATATTTGTCCATTTTTGACTAGCCCCATTTTTCACCGGTGACAACCACCGTGAACATGTTCCTTCAACCGGACATCTAATCCAGGCCAGAGAATAATGTCACCAAAATAAGATGTTTTAGTACGTTTCTCGCCGTTTCTTCGTAATTTTGCTAATACTTGGTGGCAAACGCATTGTTTTGAGTGGAAAACTCAGGAACGAAAACCATCGTGAACACTGCTTTTAAATCAATGAGTCCGAAATATCCACCTGCACAGGTCTCGAGATTGTCCGACTTGCATCTAACTCACGAAGAAAACATGGAAATGGTTCTTATAGTACTTGTACAATCACTACTCAATGTTTCGCCGCGCGCGACGGTTTCGAGCATCGACCGCAGAAACAATTTCATTCAAAAACAGAGCGATTTTAGGAAATTTCGGTCCCAAGAGCACACTACTAGGTAGGAACTTAATTGTGAATATGATAGCATTTTCAGAAGCCGGAAAAGTCTTCGTTCAAAAAGGTTAAAAGCATCGGACGCCTTTTTGCCAACTTTGGCACACGCTTCCCGTTTTTACAAAACTTGGCGCGGGCATTGTATATCATTTCTCGATCGGATTTCCTGGGACTCAAAAACAAGTATGACTTGAAGGTAATGTTCACGCCAAATGTAGTATGCTTGGTTTTCCATAAAATATGCGAGGTACAGCCGCGTTCGCTAAAAATGGCCATAAGCATTTATTTATTAAAATAGGATCAAACATTACGTTTCACTTCCCGAAAGTACAAACGATCGGTTGAAGACTGATATACATGAAAGTCATAGCAGGGCAACATCTCTCGCTCAACCGTTGGCGAGCGTGCTGTCATGGAAGTCGTGCCTATTGACCTCCAGACGGCTGCTTCTAATTTGCCTGTAGATGTGCGACTGTAGGTGGACTACACTCACTGCACATGAAATTCAAGCTATACATGGGCACAGTTGAAGGCATTGTTCACGGTGACTTTTAATTTTAAAATCATCTGCGAAAAAGATTCCTTGGCCCTCGTGTAGAGCAAATATAAAGAAAATTTCTCGAAAAAAACGAGCCGGAAGTATGTAACGTCGGCATGAATCCTAGTTATGCTTTGCTCTCCCCAATGAAAGTTGGCTCAAACTCGGTGCACCTGTGTTATAACATATCCCACCGAGTTTGCGCCTACGCTCCATAGGGAACGCAAAGTATCACTAGGATCCATGCCGACCTTACATGAAATGCCGAACTCTAACCCCAGCCCCTTACTCCCACAGAACGTGTTTGCTGGTACGACAGAATCGCTTGTGTACCCGTCCGTCAAAATTCTACTTTCTGCTGATCCTTTATTTTTTTGTACCTCAACTATCATCGTTTAGTATTTTTGTTAAGTGCTTCAATATTCGAATGAGCTCCAACATTGACCAAACGGGACCACAGATAACTCGTTTATCCTCTCGGACAAATAGTCAAATCCAGATAACGATTTCGCTGAAACCAGGCGTTTTAATGCGGTTTTCACCGTTTCTTCGTGATTTTGGAGGCACATAGTATACTTGTTCCAAATGAAATTTGTTTCGAATATCCGACTTTTCGACTTTAGTCGGATATCGCACTTTTTCGAATATTCGAGTTCTCGACTATAGTCGGATATCAAACTTCATCGAATATTCGACTTTTCGACTGACTTACTTACTTGACTTAAACGGTTGGCTTTCGCCTGACGCGGTCATTCCGCATCTTCACTGAGGTGTGCCGTCCTAGTAGTCAGCCGTGTCCATTTTTCACGGTCTTCAGCCACAATTTGAACACATTCCATCCAGCTGTCACTATTTCATTTCCTGCTAAACGAAACATCGCGCCTGAACTGTCTTTCGATGCCGAGTGACTTCAAATCCTCTTTAACCACATCCGTCCAGAACTTCCGCCTACGCCCAGGTGGCCGTTTCCAGACAGGATTTGGAAGCATTTTTAAAGCGTGTTGTACGAGACGATCCGGCGTTCTTCTTGGTATATGCCCGAGCAGTCGAAGTCGACTTTCCATTGCTGCTTGAGATGGCGTTAGGAGATGCTGGCACCTCCCTCGTGTCAAGCGTTGATGTACTGCGTCGATTTCCTTGTAAAGGTCTTCGTGATGGCATACACGCGGCCAGAAATATCCAAGCAAAAGCCTAAAAAGCTTCCTCTCCGTGCAATCCAACCTTTCCATCTGCGTCTTCGGTGCTGCCCACGTCTCCGATCCGTACATCATGATAGGGCGAATAGCGGATAGGTAGACGCGCAACTTGACTTCCTTCGCGATGATGGTAGACCACAAACACTTGGTTAGAGAATTAAATGCAGACGTAGCTTTCGCACATCGTTGTCGAATATCCGCTGCATAACTACCATCGTTCTTCAGCGAACAGCCCAAATAACAGAAATCGTCCACCAGTTCGATACGTTGTCCGTCCACACAAACTCCCGTTGAAGACCTCTGAGATACCCACATTTGCTTGCATTTGTCGGGACAAAGACGAAGTCCATAGGCTGCGGCATACTTCGAAACGACGTTCACAATTCTTCGCAGTTTTGCGTTGTTTTCAGCGAATAACACGATGTCGTCGGCGTACTCCAGGTCGACAAGGGAGCGTCCTGATGGTGTTAGGATCACATCCGCAGGAAACTGTTCCGCAACTATGTCATCAACGGTGAAGTTGAAAAGAAAAGGTCCTGCAACGGCTCCTTGCCTTACTCCTGTTTTCATCTCGAAAGCTGACGTAAATCCGACAGGTGTACGAACTGCTGCTGTTGTTCCTTTGTTCATGTCCTCGATTAACCGAACATACTTTTCCGGGACTCCATCTGCTCGCAGAGCATTGAGCAATCGATCACGATTAGGAGACTCGAACGCGGCTTCAAAGTTCAAGAAAGCAAGCTGTAATGGCTTCGAATACCGCTACCACGATTCAATTACTCTTCTCACGACGAACACTTGGTCGATGGTCGATCTTCCAGGTCGAAAACCGGCTTGCTCATCTCTGGTCGTTCCTTCACGATGTTTGATAAGTCGCTCGAGAACGATACGTTCTAAAACCTTGTACATGACACGAAGTAGAGAGATTCCTCTGTAGTTCCTAGGATCCGTGACGGATAGCTTCTTGTGAAGAGGTACGATGATCGCATGTCTCCACGAATCGGGTATCCTTTCGCTCATCCATATAGCACGGATGGTGTTGGTCATTTCAAGAATCCCAGACGGAGGAAGAGCTTTCAGCATTTCAGCAGTTATGTTGTCATCTCCACCAGCCTTTCCATTCTTCATTTTCCGGACACAATCCAAAACTTCAGACTCAGTCGGCGGTTCCTCACTGACATCTTAATGTGCTCTCTGAACATGCGGGAGTTTAGGTACTGATGGCGCTGGAGGATTCAGTAGAGAACTGAAGTAATCCTTCCATATTGGCAGCGTCGCATCACCAACTGCAACTCCATTGGTAGTGTTCAAGACAGGAGAACATCTCTTCATCCTCCCGCTATGCTGTCGCAGCAACGTGTAGGCTTTCCTCGGATTCTTCTCCTCCCAAGCCTTCTCGAACTCCTTAGCTCTACACGTCCACTTTCGCTCGCGGTCACTTTGAAGCTGCCGACGCAACTTCCTCCTCATACGCTTCTCCTCCACGAAGTTTCCTGCAGTTTGGACAGCACATACTCTGTTGTAGGTAGATGTTGTTTCTTCTGAGACGTAGGCGAACTTCTTCTTAGGCTGTACAACCGGGAGTGCCTCTTTCGAAGCGTCCTGGATGCACTTGACAGAAGAATCCGCGTCGCAAAGTTTCTTCTTAGTCCGTACTCCAATATGAACAGAAACGCGTTGTCGGAATTTCCTTCTGCATTCTTCATCCCTGAGACTTGTCGTATCAATCCTCTGGAGAGGCTGAGCCCCTCGCTTCCTCCTATGAATCCTCGCAGTGAAGTTCTACAGAACAGGACGGTGATCCGAAGCGAATGCGACATCCCACACAGCTCTAGATCTTCGAATGTCCGATACTGGAATATTCCTCGTCAGGACATAGTCAAGCTGTAGTTTCAAAGTTGTCATCTTCCGCTTCCGCTGCTTTTCTGGAGATAGCTGGGTTGGTCCCTGCCACGTAAGCTGATGGCGGCGATGATTCCTCTTGAATGTCGATGCAATAATCAGATCACTGCGTTCACAAAAGTCGACAAGGCGGTAGCCATTGTCCGATGTTTGCTCCACTGGGTAGAACCATTTACCGAGTACTTCGAATTCCTGATCAAGTCCCATCTTCGCATTTGCGTCAATCCCCACGACAACAGCATGCTGACAAGGTATCCTGGCCAGCAACATATTGAGTTCCTCATAAAACGCATCCTTCGAATTGTCTTCGGCGGTTTCAGTGGGCGCATGAGCACTCACTATCCACAGATTGAATCCTCTGTGATCCTGCAGTCGTACGAATGCATTCCGGCACGACGTTGAGCCGAACTCCTTGACCATACCATTGAAATCCTTAATTACAGCTATTGCCCAGCCTCCCCCTCTCCTATCGTCAGCGTTACCGCAGTAGATGGTGTACTCTCCGACGCTGATGACGGGTCTATCCTTGAGGCGGGTTTCCTGCAAAGCAGCAAACGGCGCATGGAAATAGCTCAGAAGTCTGGATAGCGCAGTTTTTTGGATATCACTCGACAGCGATCGACAGTTCAGGGTGGCGAAACTGTGGCTTGTGACCAAAGACTCCATGAACTCCCTAGGTACGGATCCTAAGGTGTTATGGACCAGAGGTCTTGGTGTGCCGGACGGCAACACCTTTATGCAATATGCGGGATACTTTCGCGATATAGTTGTGCACGCTATATCGCTCGAACGTTCCCTGTGTACACTCAAACGTCTGCTGGGTTCAGTAGAAGCAGGGGCACCAACGAGCAGGTACCAAAAGACTTGTGTAACGTCGGCGTGGATCCGGAAGAGACTTCGCGTTCACTGTTGAAGGGTGGCGCAAACTCGATGCCATAGGCTATAACATAGGTGGACCGAGTTTGCGCCAACCTTCAACAGTGAACGCGAAGTCTCTTCCGGATCCACGCCGACGTTACACACCCCCGACTTTTTGACTATAGTCGGATATTGCGCTTTTTCGAATATTCGACTTTTCGACTATAGTCGGATATTGCACTTTTTCGAATATTCGACTTTTCGACTATAGTCGGATATCGCACTTTTTCGAATATTCGACTTTTCGACTGTAGTCGGATAATGCCCTTTTTCGAATATTCGACTGCAGTCGGATATCGCACTTTTTCGAATATTCGACTTTTCGAATAAAAAGTCGACTTTTTTATCCGACTGAAACAGTCGGATACTCATCCGATTATTCGATTCGGAACAAGTATAGCACATAGTACCCAACCCATTGTTTTAAATGGGAAACTCGAGATCCTCGTGAACACTGCCTTCACATGGTTTCCGCGCGTCTCGTCCCCGCCACCAGCCAGCCGCCGCCTCGCCCTCGCGCGTCTGGCACTCTCCCGTCTCTCGCCTGCCCTGCCTGCTCTGGTGCTCTCCTTTCTCTTCAGCCCGAGTCTGGGAAGGCTATGAGGCAACGTTCGACGTTTGTCCTGAGAGGAATGCTCACAGTAACTAAGCGAATCGGGGTGAGGGGGATCACTGATTAGGGAAGTTCATTGATTTTCAAGTGTTCAATGGAGCAATTCGTACCTGTTAGGGCAGAATTCGTTCCTCCGCAGCAGGGATTGGATGGAATCGCCATGTTCATGTTCCCCGATGAACATGAATTGCGTTATGAATTCAGTCTTGAACGAGTTTCGACTGATAGAGTAACAAACCACTCAGGCAGTAACTCCGGCCGAGGGGGCAGGCAATACCGGCTGACTAAACATTGTACCCGGGCATGCCCCGGTATTCACTGTCTCCTCAGCCGGTGAATGGTGGAGCGCTCAGCCGGCAAGTGGTGACCCCTTCACCCCACATTCACTGTCCCCTCAGCCGGTAAATGGCTGCCCCTCAGCCCGTATTCACTGGCCCCTCAGCCGGTAAATGGAGGTCCGCTCTGCCGGTATTAAGTGCTTTCCACGTGAATGATATCGATCTGCAAGAGTAGATAAAGCCACTAGTAGGCTCTCCCTATTCCCCAGCAAGTTCGAGGCTTGCGTTTCATTTCTGAAGCGGCAAGCCTTACCTTGCTTCAAAAAGCATGAACTGACCCGCTGTCACGTCCCCACGGTCACAACGAACCGTAAGGGGTGAGGGGTCAATGATCCAAATCGTGTGGATGACCACCCGTTCGAATGCCAACATCCGGATCAGCTCGAAGCTCATTTCGCCCGCTCCGCACATGAGCCTGGTTTGCTTTAGTGTCTGCCCGCTCAGCCCGTTAAGCCATTCCCCTCAGCCGGTAATGCTATGTTTGCCCGATCAGCCGGTGACAAGCTCCGCCGTGGATTTATGTCCGCCCGCTGACCCGGTAAAGCCATGCCCCTCAGCCGGTATAACGCATGCCCGCCCGCTCAGCCGGTAAGACGCTCCGCCCCCAAAATAAGCCTGCCCGCTCAGCCGGCGACCCTACTTCTCCGCCCGCTCAGCCGGTGTTATTATCTGAGCATATATCTTTGTCATCCACAGAACTTTAGAAGATGTATTTTCGTATTTTCATGTATTCACTTAGCTTACTGAATGAATTTTGAGCACACAATTCGTGAGCAGTGGGAACCCGAATAGAGAAACGGATATCCGCCGTCTTATCTCTTCATTAGAAAACGTTCGCTCTAGAAGTGACCGAATCGCACGCCTAGTTGTATATTCGAATCATTCGAAACTTCGAAAATATAATTGCTTCTCGAATACTCGATTCATTCAAAAATTTAAATTTTTAGTATCTTTCCAAATGTTTGAATTATTATTTTTCGAATGTTTGGAATATTTTTCAAATGTTCCAAATGCTTGCATTATCATTTCATTTTTTGAAATTTTTTCACGGGATCAATTCGTTCAGATATTTACATTTATACTTTATTCGAGATAATTTGGTTCATCCGAAAATTCCAAGTTGCATGCTTTTCGGATCAACCAATTCCTTCAGAAAATTTTAAGTATTTTTTTTCGAAATTTCCAATTTTCAAATTTCTCATTCTTAATCTTTTTCCAATGATTGATGAATTTGGAGGAATCTATTTTTGATTCATTCGCATATTCGATTCAATCGGGAATAAAATTATTCAGTCTTTCCTAATATCGTCCTGTTCGGAAAGTAGAAATTTGCGATTTTTCGAATATTGGACCATATGCCCAAGACTTTCGAATATTCAAACACGGAAATAATCGCTTATTTATCTTCTATATATGTTTCACAACCTCTTGCGAAAACTATTTTCAAGTATTGAAAAAAAATCCTCGAAGATTCAGTCTAATCGAATTGAGGCCAGTGTCTTAGATTTTTCATTCTTTCATAAATTTTAGAAAGACACAATCGAAACCAATTTGAAAATTAATTTTAAAACGGATCCACAGTTATTCATTTATTCGACAATTAAAAAGGCTGATTTCAAAAAGTAACTTCATTCGCAGATCTTTAAAAGGTTTATGCGAATCGTTCATCAATTCCCAGTGTTCTAAAAAAGCGAAAATAAGGTTTTCCATCGCTTAATCTCACTCATCCACTCTATGATTGCGTCGAATTCCCATTTCTGGCACGCTTCTCATTCGCGCATTCACATACAGTTCAACACCGCATTGCCGTTCAGTCCGTAAAATGCACGCTGCTTGCGAAAGGGTGCTGCGGTGCGGTTGCGAGTATCCTCAGACAGGAATGTGGGATCACCCGGGCGCCAAGGCGAAAACCGCCCGGGTGATCCCACACCCCTGTCTGAGGATACTCGCAACCGCGCCGCAGCACGCTTTCGCAAACAGCGTGCACTTTGCGGACTGAGCAGCAATGCGGAGATGAACTGTACCATATGAGGGCGGCAGAGACGCAGGCCACCCTGATCGCGTGCGCCGGTTATCTCACTCTAACCCCTATCGCGACGATCCACTAATGCAATGCGTACTCTGGGACGAGATGCCATAAAATCCCTTCAAATCGGTGAAGGAATCAATAAACATTAACAGAGCGGGAAAAATATGGGTAAATCGGTAAGCGGTTTGATTTTGGAGAAGGTCTTCATCCCGTCGAGTTCGACCACTAAAACAAGAAAACAAAGAGGACAGATCGAAAATAATTTATGAACGCATTCATGATCAAACTCAATAAACAAAACATGATGGACATCATTCAACAGAAGTAGTGAACAACCGAGTAAAACACCACGTAACGAGGGACGCCAGGAAGGGCAAACTCAACGACTCCTTCGTCGCGAACTATGCATTCAGGTTAGCATCTTCGAATAGCAACAAGTTTTTTTTTGATAAATAACCAAACACAGACTGATCCAAGCACAACAAAGATATGAAAACTCCTGCACATGAGCTCAACTTGCCAGGGTTTTGAAACCGACTACTCACGAGGCTGAATTAATTAAAAATCTATCAGACAGAATGGTACAAAATCGTCTCAGCATATTACATGACGGATTGTGCTCTATGAAACAATTGATGCTAGAAAGAACAAAGAGAATGCATCCGTAGTTCAGTATCTACCACTGTGAGATCGTCAGTGCATAGATCCACGTCCTTGACCACGTCCACGAAGAGCAGCACGTGCCCTCCCTCTCATCCTAGCGCTGATTCTGCCCTGCTGAGGCTCCTGGTGGCCGCTTGAAGCTGGACGACTCATCAATGAATGACCTGGCTGGTACAGCCCGATTGGCCGACGGCGGCGTCCACCAAACTGAGCAGCTCCACTTTCGTTGCTGAAAACGACAATCAGGTAGTGATGATTAAGATACGAAGCTGTACCAAAACGCTCATGCCGTTGGAAGCGTAAGCAAGCCAAAATGACCGTATTTTATCAATCAATTTGAAGGTGATTGTATCAAGAAGGCGGGGTTTCGCTAGATACTGGGCGAGGTTTCACGTTTTAAACGCTCAGGTCTGCTCTAGAGCCATCATGTGAGACCATTTCTGAAACCTTCAACAGCGCAAGCGTTCTGCTAGGGTCTGCAAGACTCTACTAGCGTTGCTGTTTGAGCAACATCTGGATACGTAAAGTTTGTCCGAATGTCACTGCCCGCCCACGCGGTCCGCGTGCGTGTGGAGTGGCCGTAGCAAGTGATTATTTCGGACGAGCCCATGAAGCACGCACGCCGACCGCGTGGACGGACATTGTCTCTCGGACGGACTTTACATGTGGTTTTCAGGGAAATGGTGAAATTCCGTATTTTGAGTTCAGCATGCTTCTGGGCCCAGAAAATTCCCTTTCAGATCTCAGAAAATGGGGGGAGGCGAAAACTGAAACAAATCCTGTAAATTCTGTTAAATCTAACAACCCTCCGGTGCGTCACGGCACGCATACTTTAACCTCCCAAGAATAGAACGCGCTCGGTTGAAACATCCTAGAAGATTAGATGATGCGTGCCGCGACACAACCGCTAGAGCTGCTTGGTGTCAGTCCGCAGCGAGAATTCCCTTTATAGAGACGACTGTACCGCCCCTGTCATTCGCCGAATCACTCGATCTTCAGCCAAGATCACTTTCCCTTCCCACTTGCCACTTTGTGCACCGTGTAGCGCCGCGGATTCCTATTTCAATGACACGGACCAAATATGTGCGATAATCAAATACAGTCGGCGTGGATTCCACTGATACTTTGCGTTCCCTATTGAAGGACGGCGCAAACTCGATGCCATGTGCTATAACATAGGAGCACCCTGTTTGCGCCAACCTCCAATGGGGAACGCAAAGTATCACTACGATCTGCCGACTGTACTAGAGGTTCTCTAATATCCGAATAATATTAGGATTCAAACATCAGAACACACGCGCGATTCTCGACCCCAAACCGGCTGACGGTTTTCTTAATTTGCGGGTTGTTGTTGTTGCAGAAAAGCTAAACAGGCAGCAGCGACCGTTTATCCATACGTGTTCGAAAGTGTTCTACCAGTTTCATCATGTTTCCACGTCCCAAATTTGTGTATTCAGCATGCGTTGGGCCAACTGTAGTTTAGTTGCCCGACAGCCTTCACTTAACGGCTGCGCAGAGTTGCAACAAGCGGCAGCACGTTGCCGAGCGAGAGGCCTGGGACGTGCTCTGAACTTTGAAGCGGCGTTGGGCCCGAAGGCTTCATGGGATCGCAGCGCCAGTACCGCTAGCGTCGCCTTTTTACCATTACGTTCGTCCTCATTCATTCAACATCAGATTTCGCTATGAGTACCTTTTTGTGCTTTGATATGCTTCAAGAGTTTAGGAAGTGCCTGAAATCAACTCCTAAAAAATAATACGCTCAGAGAGCAGTGAAGTGAACTTGGGGATTGCGTTCAGTGAAGTTATTATGCCTTAAAATACAGATTTCGTGGTATCAAAAGTAGCAGATAGTTTGCGGTAGTCGCATAAGGTTTCGTTCATAGCAGACGACCTGGCGCCAAGTGACGCTGGGGGTTTGCATCCTTGACATTCGTTATTGATCTGACTCCCCAACGACCATTGCAGCCGCCCTGTCGCTGACGGTGGAGGCATAGCGGCAGTAGCGGCTGTCATTATCGATATCACCGATAACCACGTGCCGTCCTCGGACACGTTGCTTGCGCCAGCCGTCGAGCGTCATGCGGCAGCGTTTCAGCGCTGGCGCATGATGCTCCGACGCCTTGACGCTTTGCCGCTGGTCATCTGCTATGGACGGAGCCTAAGTCTCAACTGTCACACGTTGGAACAAAGAACTATTAAAAGTAAAAACCGAAAAACCAAAGTTGGAATAGAACGCCAAAAGGTCTTCAGAAGATCGAATTTATGGAGAAAACTCGATCGACGGCAACATTTCACGCCGGCGATGGAAATGGTTGAGACTATTTCCGCCGCCGCTCGCTGACGGCGTCGCTCAGGGAGGCGCAGCTTTCGCAGCGGCAAAAACACTGCTAGGCATGCGCGTCGCTGTCGCACGACACGATGCCCACCTCGTCCGCTGGTTGGCGCCCCCCCCCCATACTCCACCATTTCTCTGCCGCAGCGAGACTTGCCGCGGTGCTATTTTGCAGCGTGCTTTATGGTTCAGGCAAAGAAGAAAAGCTTTACTTGCTGCCGAACACGTCGTGACCTGTCCCCTGGCAACAAACGTGATGAAACACATATGGATAAACGGTCGCTGCTGCCTGTTTAGGAGGCCCCTTGTTGTTGTTGCCCATCTTAAACCATACACACTGATCCTGGCAAAGTTGCTGGGATCCTCTTCTTTGGGGAATCCATGAGGACGTTTTTCGACCCTTTTTATTTATTCATTTTAATTATTTTCATTTATTTATGTATTTATTTTTAGATTTTTCTTCTTTCGTTCATTCTTGTGCGATCAAAGTTACAGGGAATCGGCTACTTCCACGAGTTTAAGCCAGAGATCTTCGATTGTGAGGTGCGTTGGCTTTCCAGAGCATGAGAACATGTGAGGTACTTTATGTTCCTCGAGCCCGCACACCGGGCAAAGTGGTTTATCGGCTGCTCTTATCTTATGAAGATATGATGAACGCTTTGAGTAGAAACCACTCCGGAGCCGAGACAGCGCTGAACGATTTGATCTTGGCAAAGTCTCCTCCTTCGCAATCTTCGGCGGCGGTTCACTTAGCAGGGGAGAGTTCATATTACCCAAGGACTCTTTTACGAACTCCTTGTGAACTTCTTTGCGAACGCTCTCCGCGTTTCCTGGCCTTAGCGACATTGGCTTGACAGTTCTGACGTGCTTCCTGATCTGTCTTGGTGGTTCCGGCTTCTTCATCATGTCGTGAGGGGTGTTCTGAATCGATTGCCGGCACCGTTCGATATTGAAGTGTCAACATTTCAGTATGAGCTTAAACTGGCATGATTCCCGTCTCATTACTCAGGTGGGTAGTGCTCGCCATCGCCAGGCCTCCCGTCGCGGTCCTCAAAGCTGTGTTTTGACAAGCTTGCAACCGATCCCAGTGAGAAGATGCAATGAGAGGGCTCCAGGCAGGAGCCGCGTAGGTAGGCCAGTGTGAGCAGCTCTTTGCTTTGTCCCCAGTTCCTTCCTGCCAATGCTTTCAGGAGGTTCGCTCTTTTAGCCGTCTTCTTACGAATAATAGCTTCCGCATGTAGTCGTCCCGTCATCATAGTATCGAAATGATAGCCGATAACTGTCGGATTTCTTTCGTGCGTGATTTGCGTTCCATTTAGGATTTCCGATTAATTAGCGGGTCGGCTTCTATTGCTTTCCGGGCCACAACTGTTGCTGTCCGGGCTCTTCCAGTTTGCCCGAACTGCAACAGCAGTGGATCGATCGGAGATTGGGAGAACGAGTCGAACTGTCAGGCGGCTGCGATTCCTGTTTGATGAATCTCGGGGGGCCGAGAATCGCGTGAGGACATATTCCAATATTTTCGGAATATTTTAATATGGAGAAAGAAAGGATGCGACGAGACCTCGGAAACAGAGATGCGCACAGAGGGATCGAAATACGCCGAGAACTTTATCCTTTAATTTTACGAGAAACACCGGAAAAACTCAGAAAAGAAAACGAGCTGATGACAAATTGCAATATTTTCAACGTTGTCGTACTTGGTCCGTTTTCTGCCCTCCGGTCCATTTTAGGAATATTCACTATCCGTTTCATGCTGGAATTTCCTTTTTTCCGGTTACGGGTGGAAAACTTTTTCCTCCGCACATCCCTGTTCGGGGAACACCACCAAAACATCGAGAGACTTAAATGGTACTAAAAGTGGGCAGGACAATGTAATCACTATAGCAGTGTTCCTAAATCACTACCACTTCACCGGATGCTTTACATGAGTTGTAGGTACACTAAACTAAAATGGAGGAGTGGAACCGTCCTTCGCACTTCAATTTTCACTCGGGATCGCTTTGCTAGGATCGAAAGCCGTACTTAACCGTTCAAAACGCCGGTTATTCCATTGAAGCGAAGCGGTCCCGAATGGAATTCAGGCTGCAAGAGACGCGCTAACCACTTCATTTTTGTGTATTTGAACTACACCTCTAGGGTATGCGTTACGCCCGGCGAAATGGTCACGCATAGAAAATCTTGATGAGCAGCTCGTCACCCAGCTCTCTCGCTAACCGTGAACATACTCTCACCTGCTAGAACACTGATCCTCAGCCCCATAGACAATTGGAATGCGCAATCGAGCAGTCTGTGGCTGCGCAGAACCACCAACACTCGACGTCAGCGATGAAGCCGTTGTGTGACGAATAGTTGATGAACTGCCACCTCCAGCGTTGCTCGTGTCGGTGCGACCCTCATCATCTGCTTCTTCCACAGCTGACGCCGCTTCACGGTCCTCATCGTCAACAAAATCACCCGAATGAGCTGGAGCATCGAGCGAGTTATCTGAAGATGACCAAGGATTTGAAAAAGAGGCAGAAGCAGTCTGAAATATTTGATAATCACAAACCATCAGCGGCCAACGCTTCGTCGTCTTGGCCCACATTGAATTCGTCACCATCATCGAGTTCTTCATCACCATGGTCATCCTCCATTTCAACTTCACCGGTCTCTTCAGCGTCATCTTCCCCATCAGACAACACCTGCACAGAAAATACTCATAGATAGGTGTCCCGAAGAGTATCAGTCATCATCAACTCACAACAACATCCGCCGAGTCTCCATTGTCGATTTCCTCATCTGACTCCATTTCGCCATCATCGTCTGCAAGAACACTATGGGTTAGAAATTGTTCAGTACTTTCCAAACATCAGGCTAACCTTCCTCCTCATCATAATCGTCCATTGACTGCTCGGAGACGTCCTCATCAGACAAGAGTTCGACCTAAAATATTCGGATTCGCAGAATGATAACGCCATATTCAACTGAACAACACACATGTTGCACGGAATCATCCTGTCCTTCTTCCAAAACTTCGATGTCATCATCACCCTCGGCATCATCCGGGACATCCATTACCTCCATATCAGCGGCGGCAGCCATTCCACATTCGGGAACTGCATCTGCAACACCCAACCCTAAGGAAATGTTGACAAAATGAGCCCGAAACTGCGCTCAGCGATTACCTAGGTCACGGCGCTCCTCACTGCTCGTCACAATCTCGCTTGGACTTTCACGATGACGTTTAGATTCGCATGAGGAAGACTCATTGGTTGTAGTACGTTTTCGCTTTCCATCTGACGATGACACTGGCATGCCGCTACCGCTGTCACGTGATTCGCCAGCTGAATCTAAAGCACACCTTCATATGAGAGTTCGATACTCCGTGGTTTCCACAAAACGCATTACCATTATGGCCGGCTCCATCGTCATCATTCGCTTCCGCTATGCGTACCTCACCACTGCCGCTGACCTTAACCAGAGAAAAAATGCATTATTGAAACACACAACACAAGGTTTCAGAATCATTGTGATTCAAATAGAGTACCTGACTGCTCTGCTCCGCTTCCGTCACTATTGAACCACAGCTGTTATTTGCTTCAGAGGAACTATTTGCCGAGGAAGTGCTCACCTTCAAAAAAAGGGTTAACACAATGGACTACAAGAATCAGTATGATAACCTATAGAGTAATTCTAAGATTGTAACTGCGTGAGACTTCTCTCAACCGGGCAATGGGAGGTTTCTAAGCTAGACAGAAAGGAAAGGGTGTATATCACGCCATTTTCAGGGTGTTCAGGAGAAATCTTTCCGATTCGGCTCAAAACTGGCTTCTGGGGGTTCTCGGGGTCCCTGAACACGAAACTGACGTCCATCTGCCTCTGCCGACCTTCAGAAACTTTCGAAAGTTTGATTCGGAGCCTTTCACCGTGGCGAATTTTCGAGGCGGAATGCGACTTTTGTTGACTACCAAAACGCTACGGCAGATTGGCCACAAAATCTGTCCGCAGAGGCCCTTAGCACGAATCTGAGGTCCGTTCATCACGTTTCCAAGGATTATTTTGGGTTACTATGGGCACACGGTAGTTGTTTGGAATCAGATATGCTTAAAATACATTCTGAACGTAATGTCAATCAGTGGCTTGTAACGTTTGGGAATCAGGGTACGGTTTAGAACTTTTAGCAACTTCGCAGTTTTAACGCGATTGAAAAAAATGTCTCAGTCAGCATTATAACACACCCCAAGAGAAAGTAAATGTCATATGGACAAGTAACTATGAGGATTAGAATTATCCCTACCACTGCTCCAATATGTTTATATATATATATATATATATATATATATATATATATATATATATATATATATATATATATATATATATATATATATATATATATATATATATATATATATATATATATATATATATATTTTTTTTCGGCAATGTTTCAGAAACTTTTCATGAAGTCTCCAACCCTCCCACAGATAATCTGCACAGAGAGATCCCAAGGTTCCTTTTGAGCATGAAACGACCAACTTACACTTGGTGCCGGGACGGGTGCGGACTTTCCGAACAGCGACTGCCCTGGACTAATACGAGCAGCTGAAGATGTTGCCAGAGAGTATGTCACAGGAGACGACGGAACAACCTGGAAAGTGAACTAATATAATCATTCAGTCGACTGACTACGAAACAGAAATCTTCCACCTGAACAGTGGGCGCAGATTCTTGTGAAGTCTCCACGTTTCCGCACAATTCGTCCGCGGTCGGAGCCTGAGTTGAGGGGAACGCTGGTTCCACACTGGATTTGAACAGTTTTGGCACTTGAGATGACAGCGATGTGGCAGGCGCCGAGGTGATAGACGAGGACTGTGTAGCTCCCGAATGAGATGTCTATAATGCAACAATAGGGTGAAAGCCAGCCGATGGAGAGAAGCCAACTGAATCTGCATTTGGATTCCTGAAATAATGAACGAGGGCTTACACCGGATATCGTATCCGCTGATGTTGTAACCGTAGGAGGATTTTGATAATGAATCGGTGAGTCAAACGCCAGTCGTTTCGGAGTAGATGCTGAGACTTGTGAGACAACAGACGCATTACTGCAATTAAGGAAAGATTAAAAAAGCAATGAATTCACCATGAAAATTCTCGTTTTCGAAAACAACATGCTTTACGATGTGGCCCTGCTCAGATAGTAACACCAGTCGGACAGACGGCATTGAAAAGCCTCGCCGGGCTGATCTCGGGCTAATGGCGGTAAGAAAAATGCTCATCGTGGGATGCTAGGGAGCCGGTAGGACCGACACCAGGCGTTGAAGTTTCAATCGGATCGCGTGCCCATGCGGAGTTCGTCGGTCGGATAACGGGCAGCGCTAGAACAGTGTCTCCATACCGGGTTCATAATAGGAGTGGGCGTTGTTCGGCCCGCCATGCACCCCCGATACTGGCTGAGTAGTGTGAATGACTTGAGCGCTCTTGAAACTGCTAGGGAAATTAGACTTCTAATGGTACAGTTGGAAGCGAAAGACATTAAGAATTTCCTTAGAATTTATATTTTCCTTTCCTTAGTGATTTCATAACGTGCAACCCTAGACCAGGCCGAAGAATAGAGGAAACGTTCACTGAACCAATGCTGTTTTGCTTCGGATGATGGGTCTTTTCAAAGCAAATAACAGATGGCGACTGGTTATCAGGCGAAATTTCGTTGAGCCTCTAGCGCGTTGGTGGTAAACCTCGGTCGAGTCGAATCAACGAGTCCTCACGCAACGAAAACAGTTGACATCGAGTCGGTGAGTTCTTCAAAAAAAAAACAGAATTTTGAGTTAATCCAAAACATGATCAATAGTAATCCTCCTTTATCGAGTAGAAAGATTCAAAAATTTCGGAGTACTCAAAAAAAATTTCAGGCTCTCCCGAAGTACAGAGTAATTAAATTGAACAGACATTTGAAATTGCATTGGAGAAAATTCTTCAATTTTTGCGTTGAAAGAACCATTGCGATCCTTGTGGGCCGAGCCCAACGACTGGGATGATTTTCAAGATCTCGGTCGGAGCAAGGCCTGCCACGACCCTACCAAGCGCGACATCTCAGTTCTTTCAAGAAACGAGAAACTACAGAGGTCAGATTCTCCAACGATTAAACCCCCGGGTATAAGGTCGCAGCAGGTATGAACATCCGCACTTTTCTAGGGAATGCGGAAGATTATACCCTAATTCGCCTCTATACCCGAGGTGTAATGATTGGCGAATCCGGCCTCAGGAAGCAAGTTGGCCACAACACGGCAATATTCTAGGTGCCAATACCAGCACTCCGCCTCCGCGAAGAAAGATTGGTGCGCGGCAAAGATCAACGGCAACACACGCGCAGTACCAGTCTTTGGCCTCCTTGTCGGAGCGTAGTGCGTAATTTTATTTTAGGCCCCGACAGAGTCGGCCGATTGGCCGTAGCCAGCCCGGTCAATACGCACATAATACATTGCCCGCGCAGGTCCAAAAATCCCCCCCCCCGAAATTTCCGGACTGCGCCCGCCTGGTACGTCCTGTCCCGTCCGTGGTGATCTCGATCGAAGCGCATGTAATACTAAGGAGGGAAATCCCCCCGTCGTGGCCGGACTGCGCCGTCCGCAGTGCGCTCGAGTGCGCCCGCCCAATCGATTGGCATAAAGCCGACATACTATTGACGGGAGAGGACGTCGCACGATCACTAGGGACGGTAGAGGACGGGGCAGGATCACTTGGAACGGGAGAGAACGGTTCAATCCGGCTTTCGACCAACTATGACGGGTGTGTTGGGCCCCCGTCAGAGCTGGTTGATCGAATGAGTCTCAAGCGGTCGATACGCCCCGAAATAGTGACAGACGGGTGCGGAAAATCCACCCAACGAGTCCGTCTGCGACCGACCGCAATCCATCCAGTCGATACTGGTGTTTCGCGCACTCACACGAGCAGGTCCAATGCACCGAGGTCGGTTTTTCCGCATCGGACTCAGTCGCACTCGGTCGGGTTTTCGACCAAATCTAACGGAGCCTTAGTATAATGGGGGTGGGGTGACATGCTCCCTATGATTGCTCGTTATGTGAAAGAATTGAGATTAAGCGCTTGACAGAGTCGTAGAACTCTGGGGCATTTTTAGTGAGCGCTCGATTTCGAATTTCACAAACAGCGAAGCTGGGTTACTTGGAGAAATATAACTGTTGATATCGGTCTTCAGACAAAAAAGCAATCGCTAGCTGCAGGTGATTATCAAAATCGAGATTCGAAACGTGCAGACTTCACGAATAACTGCTAGTTTTGGTTTGTTTTTTTTTTGTCCACATAGTTCACACAGAGTCAAGCGGTTACTGTCCCACTGGAGACGAAGAAGATTGTAAAAGATTTCAAAAAATTGGTACTGGGGGCGGGCGCTAAAAATTTGAACAAAGAATGAAAAACGTTAACGATCCTCGTCAGTACGGAGTGTAGGGTTGATTATATGCAGATTTTCTTTTCCATGTCGGAACCGGCTTTTTTTTTACCCTTCTTCATTCATGTATTTCAAGATTATCGACAGGGGCTGATTACGTCCAATCGACCATCTTTGACCGGGGTCTCAGAGGAATGTGTGGATACAGTCAGGGAAAGTTGATGCGGATATCGAGGAAAAACAGGACAATGGGAAACGCTTCGACGCATCCCTGATATCCGTTGAAGCGTGCCGAGAGAGTTATGAGGTCGACCACTTAACGTCGTTCTTTCTACTACTTACTTCGGCGCGATTGAGGTCATTTTCCTGAGATCCTCTTTTCCACATTTCAACAGGCGAGGTTTCGCTGGAAATCGTCAATGCTGAGTAACAGCTCACCTATCAGGAACTGAGCCAGTTGACATGACCGAAGACGCTGACAAGGACACAGATGAACGCGGTGGCTGACCGCTAGCTGCAGCAATCTGACTTTGCAGACACTAAAATCGCTATGATCACATATCGCCCCCATACAGAGCGCTTCTGTGTTACCACACTCACAGCGATCTGGGCCAACAAGTCGTTTTTCTCCGCAGCCAGCTGGTTAACTCGTGCTTGTGCCTTCTCGAAAGATGGACCCATGGCACTGAGACGGAATTTCACTTCTTCGAATTCGCCGATTTTCGCAGTCAAATCCGTGCTCAGCTTCTGAAAAGGAAGAACTTGGAAATGTTATAGCCAATCAGGTCTAAATCTTGGGAAAAATGAAGAATATACCGAGTTGTGCTGCTCTAATGAAGCAAGACGCTCCTTGAGTGCGGTGACTTCTGCTGATGAACTGAAACAATACTTTTCTAAGCGTAACTTTCTGGGGAGAAACAAAACAAAACAACTTAATCGGCTGAACTAACCTCGTCTCAGCTGAAGACGATGATGAAGCTTGAGACTTCAAACTGGCCACTTCAGTCTCCAAATTCTTGATTTTCTTCTTATCTTCTGCATTCTATAAACCGAGGAATTCCATTAAGGGTAAACGCAGACACAAAAATAATACACAAATCATGTAAGATAAATAGTGGCCACAGTTTTCCGATCATGTGACAAATCGCCCCGCGTTTCAGAGTGGATTATACACCCTGCACAACTATATCGAATGTTGAAATAAAAATTGAATGGAAAACTAAGAGGATTCCATTCGATTCTAGGTCAAAGCGATTTGCAGTGGGTCTAGTCAGAAGACTGAGTAGAGGAGATGAATTTAATTTTATGGGGATTTTTTAATTATTTGGAACCTTAATTTCCAAATACCTACTAATTCCGAAATCTCTCTTCTCATTTTTCGAACTTTTTCCAATCCTTCTTTCTTTTATTATTTTTTGCTTCTCTTAAACAATTTTTGAAATCTTTCTTTTCCGTGTCCAGATTCAGAAAAAGTGCAGAACAGCATTCATTCCAAGCTCATCCCCAAAAACATGCCACGAAAAATCATTTTCTCGCAATGATATGCATAGGTACTGAAGGTCTTTTCATGGCGAACAAGTGGCACGGTAGGGATTTTTATGGCCGTTTTAATGGTAAACAGGTGGTACGGGTCGGGCATTTTGTGGCCATGTTCTTAGTGAAATGGTTTTGATTTGAGTTAATATCACGAAATCGTGAATGAAATCCTTACTTAAAAACTGTGCGTTCAAAACTCAAGATTGAGTGTATGCAAGGCAAGGTATATGATGCATTAAAACGTAATGAAGTTTCAACAGGTTTCGCTGATCCCGAAATCTAGTAGATACTTTTGAGAACGGGATTCGCAAAACTGGTGTTCGTATGTAAGCGCAGAGTGGTATAGTTTCCTTATCAGTCTCAGTCTAATGAATGGACCAGGCGCGATCACTGCGGCTGGCCGTGCTGCGTTGGCGGCATCGACAAACGGGGTTCCGATCGCGTGCGACGATTTACCGTCGCAGCCCCGTTAATTCACTAGAACAAATTGAACACGGGGACTTTACCCTTCGCTTCGGCCTCCAAAACTTTGCTGCTCGTTTCCAATTCCAGTGCGGCATTTCAGAAAGCACTAGAGGTTTGGAAATCGTTTTATTTCCCGCTGGACAGTCCGTGTGTCGAACGTGAAGCTGTCCCGGGACATTTTTTAGGGAAGTTACTGCTTTATAAAGAAATCACAGGCGCTTCCAGCTCAAAGGCACAGTCCAACCTCATAATCGTTTTTCTGATTGTCTGCCTATCTTGAAAACGGTTCCGACGCTGATTCCAATGATGTCTCTGGAGACGTGCAAGACCCCCTGGGAACGGAGTTATGGCTCCTCAAAAATTGAGTTGCGGAAGCTTGGTGGACGAGTCGCCCGTGGCTTGTAACTTCTGTCATTTGTAACCGATGTATGCCGGTCGACCTGATTGAAGATAGAAGCTGAGAATGAAGGGAAGAACGGGACTACTGATCGGAAACCATCGCTCATCTCGCCACTGTTGAACTCGAAAGATCGTAAAAGGAGCGTGCCAAAGTGGCTTCCGGATGTGGGCGCCACAGGGTGGCTTCCTCCTATATCTCGCTTATTCGTAGGAATTGAGAGCTCGCACTTGGCGAGAGGTATATGGGGTGGGTCTACTTCGCAATTATGTGGAAATCTCAGATTTCGTCCCTGAGCTTAAACTGTGCCTTTAAAGGCAGTGTCCATGAAAAAGACTATCTTCGAGTTTTCAGCGGGGATCGGAAGGACTGCGGCCCAGAGTAGCAACCACATCGAAAAACGGCTTTAAGCGAACCCTAATTGGCCCTATAAATTCCTAAAGTTGACTGCACGAGCGCACGAGGCCCAGTTTACAAAACAGCCATCCATCGGAGTGAACATTTGAGGAGGAAGGATGATATATCAAAAGGCTACAATCAGGCGAATCTAACATGTCTACTTCGATTATGGCTACTGAAGCGAATTGGGCCCGCTCAAAGCCGTTTTTAGATGTGGTTGTTGCACTGGGACGCTTTCCCTTCGATTCCCGTGTGGAAAATCCAAAATAGCTTTCATCGTGACACTGCCTTCAATCCCTCTCAATAAACAAGGGGAAATTTCGGTCAGCGCCCACTGGCGGGGGTAGATTTAGTTTACGTTAATATAATTTCGAAGTATTCTGCGGTACGATTTTTTTCCGTAGCTATCGGTCGTGGAGCGCTTCGTTTAGCTTTATATTGGTTCTAAAGGATTCCAATGTGGCTGTGGCATATCTCACAAAGGGTACCGACGGGATCGAAACGCAGTTGGGGTTCCCTTCGAGAAGCGAAGCACGAGCAATCTACATGTTTTCGCAAATCGCGACCATTTTGGGGAATCGAGATTCCACATTAGGCGGAACACTCACAACGACAGCACCCGAATGACAAAAAATACGCACGACTCGAGGAAAATCACGAGATTAGCACTTTGTTTTTGTGCAGGTTGGAAATTTCGAAGCTTCTGCAAGCATGCCTTCTCCGGCTATTTAGCTTCCACGGGAGTGAAAGGATAAAAACAGCCGATCTACACAGGGATAGCTAATGCTACGACATCTCCTATCATCATCAGCGGCTAGCGCAAGGGAAAGCGAAAGTGCGCGCTCATGAGGGCTGACCTCGTTGCAACGGCTTCAATTCACTGGATCTCATTCCCAGTCCAGCAGCTTACATGCTCTCATACCTCGCTGTTATTCTCATTCTATCTCGGACACAACTATCAGAAGCCCAAGACGGAAGGATCCCTTTCTACAGCCATCAACAAAATGAAATGCCTCTCCTCAATCGCATACAATTCGCTGACTATAAGGGCAATAACAACGTGAGTTTCAAATACTGTGCTTCTCTGGGCCAAATTCCGGTCCGCAATTGCGTCTCGAAAAGCTTTGCGGCTGCGCGCATTCGAGTCGGAAGAGCTTCCAGCGCCGCAGCCGCCGACCTGTTGACTCTAGGAGGGTTTTAGAAAATGGAAAGTAAACAAAATTGGAGAAAACTGTATAAAAAAGCCATACTGAGTCGGCTTTGGCGCTGGAAACTCGACTGACTCCAGCGCGTGCGGCCTCAAAGCGTGTCGAGACGCAAGTGCGGACCGGAATTCGGCCCAGATGAGTATCTTCAAATGAGAATTGAGCCGATTTTCATTTTTGTATTTGTTTGCTTCCCCTGAATTACTTCCTTTACTGCGTTTGTTCGACTGTGAACCTTCTAAAGGCAGTGTTCACGAAAATCTTCAATTTCGAGATTATCTGCCAGAACGATTGCTTGGCTCCAGGGCTGGGCAGAAATGACGAAAAAAATTAAAAAACGCACCAAAAGTACACGAAATCCTGTACTCTTATTCCGCTCCCGTACCCTGATTAGGGACTAATCCCAGCACAAAGCGGAGTTTTGAAAAATGATCTGGTCAGAATTGTTGGAAGGTTAAAAAGAAAAATTTGATGATTGGAAAAAATCCTTAATGCACATGGGTAGATCAAAAACTGCAATAAAAATAGTTTTTTCGGATTTCAGAAATTTGAAATTTCCAGCCCTAACTTTGTCCAGGGAAGTTATTCTCGGCGCTGAACCACGAATATAGGATCTTTTTTCTGTTTCTCAAAAGATTAGAGTAAGTTACAGTAGGAAAAGTATCATTTGCTTACAATAACCTACCGTAATTTTTCGAAAAACTGAAAAAGGACCTTATATTCGTATTCAGCGCCCGAAATCATCCCTCTAAAAAGAGTTTGGGCTGGGAGCGTCTGAACTGTTCAAACTCGAGAAAATCATGTTTTGTCGTTTTTGATCTACCCAGGTGCATTGAAAAATTTTCTTTTAATCTCCCCCACAATATTCAAAAGATCGTTCCTGGTAACTTCAACTTGCACTGGGATCACCCGTAATCAGTGGAGCTGTTTGCTGGGACAACAAAATCTTTTGTGAAAAAATCCTTTGAAATTCTCTACTTTCTGTTGCTCCATTCCTTCCATTGGACCTTAACTAATACTGTCCTGCATAAAATATCCTACCATTTTCGATTGGGTCCCATTTTCACCGGTCACAACCACCGAGAACATGTTGATCCAGCCGGTAAAGTAGTCCACGCTAGAGAATTAAGTAACTGAAATAAGGCGTTCTAGTTCGTTTTTATCCTTTTCTTCGTAATTTTGGTGAAACTTGGTGGACAACGAATTCTTTAAAGTTGAAAATTCAGGAACGAAAATCGTCCTGAACATAGCCTTCAAAATTTGAAATGATGTCCTAATTGTTGGAAACTATTTCGTAGAAAAAATAGCTGGTGTCGGGAAATGGAAATGCCACAGTTCGGTCTAACTATACCCCTCGAGTGATTACTGTAGTAAAGTGCTGAAATAGACCTAGCATGAATGAAGAATCTCTTTTGAGACATAAGATCTAATGGAATCAAATTTTAGAATGCTACTTTGGATGGCATGAACTTCAAAGCCATGTGTGTATCGATCAAAATTAAATCTTCATTCTATCAAAAAGGGGTTTTCCAAGCAAGAGAGGTTTGGTTGGCGTCAGAAACGTTCCAACAAAAAGGGAGCAATAGGTAAGTAGAATGAGGAGAGTCTACAAAAAGCGAACAATATTTTCTGAGACTAATTTCCTGGCCGATACTTCTTAACAGCAAAAACAAACCGTTGTGGTACTTCACGAGGAAGACTTCAATGGTTTCCAAGAATGGACTTCAATTATTTGACGAGATTATAAGAAAATACTCTCATTAGATGCTGCACTTTGGTTTCGCTTCTCGTAGCAGCTGGAGCTAACCGTCCGTCTGTGTTTTTGGCATCATCTTCTATTCTGATGGTAAGTATTAGGTTTACATGCACATACTTTAACGGTTCTCGTGTAGTCAAGACCATTTTTGGAACCACAGAGTGCTTCCGTGTAGAGCGCCGCAACGGTTTGTTTTTGCTGTTAAGAAGTATCGGCCAGGGAAATTAGTCTCAGAAAATATTGTTCGCTTTTTGTAGACTCTCCTCATTCTACTTACCTATTGTTCCCTTTTTGTTGGAACGTTTCTGACGCCAACCAAACCTCTCTTGCTTGGAAAACCCCTTTTGATAGAATTGTTCACTTTTATTGATATTACGAAGTAATATCCCTGAAAAATCTTCAATATTTTTCGAAAAGCATGGATTGCTATAATAATCAGTAAGCAACAAACTTGTTGCGCACGCTACAAATGAAGCGCTACTCACTTTCCACGACGTCCTGATGACGTCAAAGATGCCCTATGCACTTGGCACCACCTTGGCACGACGTCCTGATGACGTCACCAGATGCTTTATGCACATGGAACGACCTTGGCACGACGTCCTAATGACGTCATCAGATGCCCTATGTACTTTAGATGACACCTGATGACGTCATCAGATGCCCTATGTACTTTATATGACACCCTGATGATGTCATCAGATGCCCTATGTATTTTAGATGACACCTGATGACGCCATCAGATGCCCTATGTACTTTAGATGACACCCTGAAGACGTCACCAGATGCCCTATGTACTTCACATGACACCCTGATGACGTCATCAGATGCCCTATGAACTTTACATGACACCCTGATGACGTCATCAGATGCCCTATGTACTTTACATGACACCTGATGACGTCATCAGATGCCCTATGTACTTTAGATGACACCCTGATGACGTCATCAGATGCTCTATGTACTTTAGATGACACCCTGATGACGTCACCAGATGCCCGATGTACTTTAGATGACACCCTGATGACGTCATCAGATGCCCTATGTACTTTAGATGACACCCTGATGACGTCATCAGATGCTCTATGTACTTTAGATGACACCCTGATGACGTCATCAGATGCCCGATGTACTTTAGATGACACCCTAATGACGTCACCAGATGCCCGATGTACTTTAGATGACACCCTGATGACGTCATCAGATGCCCTATATACTTTACATGACACCCTGATGACGTCATCAGATGCCGTACATGAGTAAGAAGTAAAGTAGTTAACGTGAATCAGTAAATAACAAACTTGTTAGTAACTTTCCCTGTCCCTTCCCATCGAAAAGTTCAGCCTACGACGTGTTTTAGGGAGTTGATCTACCAACTGATAATATCACACGATATGATAAGCAGTAAAAAGTAAAGTAGTTAACGTGAATCAGTAAGTAACAGACTTGTTAGTAACTTTCCCTGTCCCTTCCCATCGAAAAGTTCAGCCTACGACGTGTTTTAGCGAGTTGATCTACCAACTGATAATATCACATGATATGATAAGCAGTAATAAGTAAAGTAGTTAACGTGAATCAGTAAATAACAAACTTGTTAGTAACTTTCCCTGTCCCTTCCCATCGAAAAGTTCAGCCTACGACGTGTTTTAGCGAGTTGATCTACCAACTGATAATATCACACGATATGATAAGCAGTAAAAAGTAAAGTAGTTCACGTTAATCAGTAAATAACAAACTTGTTAGTAACTTTCCCTGTCCCTTCCCATCGAAAAGTTCAGCCTACGACGTGTTTTAGCGAGTTGATCTACCAACTGATAATATCACATGATATGATAAGCAGTAAAAAGTAAAGTAGTTAACGTGAATCAGTAAATAACAAACTTGTTAGTAACTTTCCCTGTCCCTTCCCATCGAAAAGTCCAGCCTACGACGTGTTTTAGCGATTTGATCAACCAACTGATAATATCACATGATATGATAAGCAGTAAGAAGTAAAGTAGTTAACGTGAATCAGTAAATAACAAACTTGTTAGTAACTTTCCCTGTCCCTCCCATCGAAAAGTTCAGCCTACGACGTGTTTTAGCGAGTTGATCTACCAACTGATAATATCACATGATATGATAAGCAGTAAGAAGTAAAGTAGTTAACGTGAATCAGTAATTAACAAACTTGTTAGTAACTTTCCCTGTCCCTTCCCATCGAAAAGTTCAGCCTACGACGTGTTTTAGCGAGTTGATCTACCAACTGATAATATCACATGATATGATAAGCAGTAAGAAGTAAAGTAGTTAACGTGAATCAGTAATTAACAAACTTGTTAGTAACTTTCCCTGTCCCTTCCCATCGAAAAGTTCAGCCTACGACGTGTTTTAGCGAGTTGATCTACCAACTGATAATATCACATGATATGATAAGCAGTAAAAAGTAAAGTAGTTAACGTGAATCAGTAAATAACAAACTTGTTAGTAACTTTCCCTGTCCCTTCCCATCGAAAAGTCCAGCCTACGACGTGTTTTAGCGATTTGATCAACCAACTGATAATATCACATGATATGATAAGCAGTAAGAAGTAAAGTAGTTAACGTGAATCAGTAATTAACAAACTTGTTAGTAACTTTCCCTGTCCCTTCCCATCGAAAAGTTCAGCCTACGACGTGTTTTAGCGATTTGATCTACCAACTGATAATATCACATGATATGATAAGCAGTAAGAAGTAAAGTAGTTAACGTGAATCAGTAATTAACAAACTTGTTAGTAACTTTCCCTGTCCCTTCCCATCGAAAAGTCCAGCCTACGACGTGTTTTAGCGATTTGATCTACCAACTGATAATATCACATGATATGATAAGCAGTAAGAAGTAAAGTAGTTAACGTGAATCAGTAATTAACAAACTTGTTAGTAACTTTCCCTGTCCCTTCCCATCGAAAAGTTCAGCCTACGACGTGTTTTAGCGATTTGATCTACCAACTGATAATATCACATGATATGATAAGCAGTAAGAAGTAAAGTAGTTAACGTGAATCAGTAAATAACAAACTTGTTAGTAACTTTCCCTGTCCCTTCCCATCGTAAAGTTCAGCCTACGACGTGTTTTTAGCGAGTTGATCTACCAACTGATAATATCACATGATATGATAAGCAGTAAGAAGTAAAGTAGTTAACGTGAATCAGTAAATAACAAACTTGTTAGTAACTTTCCCTGTCCCTTCCCATCGAAAAGTCCAGCCTACGACGTGTTTTAGCGATTTGATCAACCAACTGATAATATCACATGATATGATAAGCAGTAAGAAGTAAAGTAGTTAACGTGAATCAGTAATTAACAAACTTGTTAGTAACTTTCCCTGTCCCTTCCCATCGAAAAGTTCAGCCTACGACGTGTTTTAGCGAGTTGATCTACCAACTGATAATATCACATGATATGATAAGCAGTAAGAAGTAAAGTAGTTAACGTGAATCAGTAAATAACAAACTTGTTAGTAACTTTCCCTGTCCCTTCCCATCGAAAAGTCCAGCCTACGACGTGTTTTAGCGAGTTGATCTACCAACTGATAATATCACATGATATGATAAGCAGTAAGAAGTAAAGTAGTTAACGTGAATCAGTAAATAACGAACTTGTTACTAACTTTCCCTGTCCCTTCCCATCGAAAAGTCCAGCCTACGACGTGTTTTAGGGATTTGATCAACCATCTGATAATATCACATGATATGATAAGCAGTAAGAAGTAAAGTAGTTAACGTGAATCAGTAAATAACAAACTTGTTAGTAACTTTCCTGTCCCTTCCCCATCAGAAAAGTCCAGCCTACGACGTGTTTTAGCGATTTGATCAACCAACTGATAATATCACATGATATGATAAGCAGTAAGAAGTAAAGTAGTTAAGGTGAATCAGTAAATAACAAACTTGTTAGTAACCTTCCCTGTCCCTTCCCATCCGAAAAGTCCAGCCTACGACGTGTTTTAGCGATTTGGTCTACCAACTGATAATATCACTTGATATGATAAGCAGTAAGAAGTAAAGTAGTTAAGGTGAATCAGTAAATAACAAACTTGTTAGTAACCTTCCCTGTCCCTTCCCATCGAAAAGTCCAGCCTACGACGTGTTTTAGCGATTTGATCAACCAACTGATAATATCACATGATATGATAAGCAGTAAGAAGTAAAGTAGTTAAGGTGAATCAGTAAATAACAAACTTGTTAGTAACCTTCCCTGTCCCTTCCCATCGAAAAGTCCAGCCTACGACGTGTTTTAGCGATTTGATCAACCAACTGATAATATCACATGATATGATAAGCAGTAAGAAGTAAAGTAGTTAAGGTGAATCAGTAAATAACAAACTTGTTAGTAACCTTCCCTGTCCCTTCCCATCGAAAAGTCCAGCCTACGACGTGTTTTAGCGAGTTGATCTACCAACTGATAATATCACATGATATGATAAGTAGTAAGAAGTAAAGTAGTTAACGTGAATCAGTAAATAACAAACTTGTTAGTAACTTTCCCTGTCCCTTCCCATCGAAAAGTTCAGCCTACGACGTGTTTTAGCGAGTTGATCTACCAACTGATAATATCACATGATATGATAAGTAGTAAGAAGTAAAGTAGTTAACGTGAATCAGTAAGTAACAAACTTGTTAGTAACTTTCCCTGTCCCTTCCCATCGTAAAGTTCAGCCTACGACGTGTTTTAGCGATTTGATCAACCAACTGATAATATCACATGATATGATAAGCAGTAAGAAGTAAAGTAGTTAAGGTGAATCAGTAAATAACAAACTTGTTAGTAACCTTCCCTGTCCCTTCCCATCGAAAAGTCCAGCCTACGACGTGTTTTAGCGATTTGATCAACCAACTGATAATATCACATGATATGATAAGCAGTAAGAAGTAAAGTAGTTAATGTGAAACAGTAAGTAACAAACTTGTTAGTCACTTCCCCTGTCCCTCCCCCATTGAAAAGTTACAGCCTACGACGTGTTTTAGGGAGTTGATCTACCAACTGATAATATCACATGATATGATAAGTAGTAAGTAAAGTAGTTAACGTGAATCAGTAAAATAACAAACTTGTTAGTAACTTTCCCTGTCCCTCCCCATCGAAAAGTACGGCCTACGATGTGTTTAAGCGATTTGGTCTACCAACTGATAATATCACTTGATATGATAAGTAGTAAAGGTGAAGTAGTTAATGTTAAAGTAAGTGGTAGTAATCATATCTGTCCACATACCAACTTACCTACCTGCCCAACTGATCGCCTGGCAGTGGCAGCACTGGCAGTATTTGTGGCAGGAACGAGGAACGAGGGACGAGGACGAGGGACGAGGACGAGGAACAGGACACGAGGGACGCGTTACAAGAAAAAACGCGAATTTTAGCTAAGCTTCCGCCGATCTAACTTTGTTAATTTTCAATCGATTTGGCTCAAATTTTGTCAGCGGGTGTCTTCTATACTCTCTCACTTATATCCAGAAGGAAATCTCTAGAAAATTTGTTTTACAGGTTTTATTAACTACTTTACCAAAATCTAAGTGATCACAAGTGCCAGGCAAAACCAAACCTCTCCAGCCGCTTCGCGGCTGGAGCGATTACACAGGTCTAAAGAGGAATCAGAGAAAAACCAAGCCGACGAAATATTGCTTAGGGTCGAATATTAGTTTTTCACAATAACGCCTCGATGTTTGCGCATGATTATGTTCAGTAATCTAGGTTTTCAAGAGCCGCCACGAAACTTTTTTGAATGATATTCTGTATCCCAGGAAAAAACTACGCGCTTCACTCCAGAAATGAATCATACAATAGATCTTCTTTTCGATTTTTAGCCTCCTTCAATTTTAAATACAAATATTCATCGAGAATAGCTTCTGAAATACGAAATGTACCTAAACAGAACGAATGTGGTTCATTAGGTATCTATGCGACACAGAAATTGAGGTGATGGGGCCAATTTCATTGAGAGTGCTCCATGTGTTTCATCTCAGCCAAAAAAAAAAAGAAGACGTGAGGGGCAGAAATCTGGGGCCGCATTCATCATTGAAATTCCGGATGAATCTTACTTCACTTTTACCTTAGCCGGAGCCGATTACTTACTCACCGCAAAACAGCACTCTATCAAAAAGGGGTCTTCCAAGCGAAAGAGGTTTGGTTGGCGTCAGAAACGTCCCAACAAAAAGAGAACAATAGGTAAGTAGATTGAGGAGAGTCTACAAAAAGTGAACAATATTCTCTGAGAGTAATTTTTCTTGGTGAACACTTCTTAACAGCGGAAACAAACCGTTGTGGCATTTTACGATGATGAGTATAGTGTCTTTCGGAAAAAGCACTTCTATTCGTTTAGCGAGATTTTACGGGATTACTCTTGCTTAATGCTGTATTTCTATTTTATTGTTTTGCTTCTCCTTACAGCAAGACCTAACCGTCTGTCTAAGTCTTTGCGACGTCATCTTCTATTCTGATGGTAAGAGTTAGGTTTACATGCACATACGTTTAAACGGTTCTTGCGTAATCAAGACCATTATTGGAACCACAGAAAGCTTCTGTGTAGAACACCGCAACGGTTTGTTTTCGCTGTTAAGAAGTGTTCACCAAGAAAAATTACTCTCAGAGAATATTGTTCACTTTTTGTAGACTCTCCCCAATCTACTTACCTATTGTTCTCTTTTTGTTGGGACGTTTCTGACGCCAACCAAACCTCTTTCGCTTGGAAGACCCCTTTTTGATAGAGTTGTTCACTTTTTATTGATATTACGAAGTAATATCTATGAAAAAATCTTCAATATTTTTCAAATAGCATTGATTGCTATAATAATCAGTAAGCAACAAACTTGTTGCGCACGCTTACTCACTTTCCACGACGTCCTGATGACGTCATCAGATGCCCTATGTACTTTACATGACACCCTGATGACGTCATCAGATGCCCTATGTACTTTACATGACACCCTGATGACGTCATCAGATGCCCTATGTACTTTACATGACACCCTGATGACGTCATCAGATGCCCTATGTACTTTGCATGACACCCTGATGACGTCATCAGATGCCCTATGTACTTTACGTGACATCCTGATGACGTCATCAGATGCCCTATGTACTTTACATGACACCCTGATGACGTCATCAGATGCCCTATGTACTTTACATGACATCCTGATGACGTCATCAGATGCCCTATGTACTTTACATGACACCCTGATGACGTCATCAGATGCCCTATGTACTTTACATGACACCATGATGACGTCATCAGATGCCCTATGTACTTTGCATGACACCCTGATGACGTCATCAGATGCCCTATGTACTTTACATGACACCCTGATGACGTCATCAGATGCACTATGTACTTTACGTGACATCCTGATGACGTCATCAGATGCCCTATGTACTTTACATGACACCCTGATGACGTCATCAGATGCCCTATGTACTTTACATGGCATCCTGATGACGTCATCAGATGCCCTATGTACTTTACATGACACCCTGATGACGTCATCAGATGCCCTATGTACTTTACATGACACCATGATGACGTCATCAGATGCCCTATGTACTTTACATGACACCCTGATGACGTCATCAGATGCCCTATGTACTTTACATGACACCATGATGACGTCATCAGATGCCCTATGTACTTTACATGACACCCTGATGACGTCATCAGATGCCCTATGTACTTTACATGACATCCTGATGACGTCATCAGATGCCCTATGTACTTTACATGACATCCTGATGACGTCATCAGATGCCCTATGTACTTTACATGACACCCTGATGACGTCATCAGATGCCCTATGTACTTTACGTGACATCCTGATGACGTCATCAGATGCCCTATGTACTTTACATGACACCCTGATGACGTCATCAGATGCCCTATGTACTTTACATGGCATCCTGATGACGTCATCAGATGCCCTATGTACTTTACATGACACCCTGATGACGTCATCAGATGCCCTATGTACTTTACATGACACCCTGATGACGTCATCAGATGCCCTATGTACTTTACATGACACCCTGATGACGTCATCAGATGCCCTATGTACTTTACATGACACCCTGATGACGTCATCAGATGCCCTATGTACTTTACATGAAACCCTGATGACCTCATCAGATGCCCTATGTACTTTACATGACACCATGATGCCGTCATCAGATGCACTATGTACTTTACATGAAATCCCGATGACGTCATCAGATGCCCTATGTACTTTACATTACATCCTGGTGACGTCATCAGATGCCCTATGTACTTTTCATGACACCCTGATGACGTCATCAGATGCCCTATGTACTTTACATGACACCCTGATGACGTCATCAGATGCCCTATGTACTTTATATGACACCCTGATGACGTCATCAGATGCCCTATGTACTTTACATGACACCCTGATAACGTCGTCAGATGCCCTATGTACTTTACATGACGCCCTCATGACGTCATCAGATGCGCTATGTACTTTATATGACACCCTGATGACGTCATCAGATGCCCTATGTAATTTACATGACACCCTGATGACGTCATCAGATGCCCTATGTACTTTACATGACACCCTGATGACGTCATCAGATGCACTATGTACGTTACTAGACACTCTGATGAAGTCATCAAATGCACTATCTACTTTACATGACACCCTGATGACGTCATCAGATGCCCTATGTACTTTACATGACATCATCAGATGCCCTATGTACTTTACATGACATCCTGATGACGTCATCAGATGCTCTATGTACTTTACATGACACCCTGATGACGTCATCAGATGCCCTATGTACTTTACATGACACCCTGATGACGTCATCAGATGCCCTATGTACTTTACATGACACCCTGATGACGTCATCAGATGCCCTATGTACTTTACATGACACCCTGATGACGTCATCAGATGCCCTATGTACTTTACATGACACCCTGATGACGTCATCAGATGCCCTATGTACTTTACATGACATCCTGATGACGTCATCAGATGCCCTATGTACTTTACATGACACCCTGATGACGTCATCAGATGCCCTATGTACTTTACATGACACCCTGATGACGTCATCAGATGCCCTATGTACTTTACATGACACCCTGATGACGTCATCAGATGCCCTATGTACTTTACATGACATCCTGATGACGTCATCAGATGCCCTATGTACTTTACATGACACCCTGATGACGTCATCAGATGCCCTATGTACTTTACATGACACCCTGATGACGTCATCAGATGCCTATGTACTTTACATGCCACCTTGATGACGTCATCAGATGCCCTATGTACTTTACATGCCATCCTGATGACGTCATCAGATGCCCTATGTACTTTACATGACACCCTGATGACGTCATCAGATGCCCTATGTACTTTACATGACACCTGATGACGTCATCAGATGCCCTATGTACTTTACATGACACCCTGATGACGTCATCAGATGCCCTATGTACTTTACATGACACCCTGATCACGTCATCAGATGCCCTATGTACTTTACATGACACCCTGATGACGTCATCAGATGCCCTATGTACTTTACATGACACCCTGATGACGTCATCAGATGCCCTATGTACTTTACATGACATCCTGATGACGTCATCAGATGCCCTATGTACTTTACATGACATCCTGATGACGTCATCAGATGCCCTATGTACTTTACATGACACCCTGATGACGTCATCAGATGCCCTATGTACTTTACATGACACCCTGATGACGTCATCAGATGCCCTATGTACTTTACATGACACCCTGATGACGTCATCAGATGCCCTATGTACTTTACATGACACCCTGATGACGTCATCAGATGCCCTATGTACTTTACATGACACCCTGATGACGTCATCAGATGCCCTATGTACTTTACATGACACCCTGATGACGTCATCAGATGCCCTATGTACTTTACATGACACCCTGATGACGTCATCAGATGCCCTATGTACTTTACATGACACCCTGATGACGTCATCAGATGCCCTATGTACTTTACATGACACCCTGATGACGTCATCAGATGCCCTATGTACTTTACATGACATCCTGATGACGTCATCAGATGCCCTATGTACTTTACATGACACCTTGATGACGTCATCAGATGCCCTATGTACTTTACATGACACCCTGATGACGTCATCAGATGCCCTATGTACTTTACATGACACCCTGATGACGTCATCAGATGCCCTATGTACTTTACATGACACCCTGATGACGTCATCAGATGCCCTATGTACTTTACATGACACCCTGATGACGTCATCAGATGCCCTATGTACTTTACATGACACCTGATGACGTCATCAGATGCCCTATGTACTTTACATGACACCCTGATGACGTCATCAGATGCCCTATGTACTTTACATGACATCCTGATGACGTCATCAGATGCCCTATGTACTTTACATGACACCCTGATGACGTCATCAGATGCCCTATGTACTTTACATGACACCCTGATGACGTCATCAGATGCCCTATGTACTTTACATGACACCCTGATGACGTCATCAGATGCCCTATGTACTTTACATGACATCCTGATGACGTCATCAGATGCCCTATGTACTTTACATGACATCCTGATGACGTCATCAGATGCCCTATGTACTTTACATGACACCCTGATGACGTCATCAGATGCCCTATGTACTTTACATGACACCCTGATGACGTCATCAGATGCCCTATGTACTTTACATGACACCCTGATGACGTCATCAGATGCCCTATGTACTTTACATGACACCCTGATGACGTCATCAGATGCCCTATGTACTTTACATGACACCCTGATGACGTCATCAGATGCCCTATGTACTTTACATGACACCCTGATGACGTCATCAGATGCCCTATGTACTTTACATGACATCCTGATGACGTCATCAGATGCCCTATGTACTTTACATGACACCCTGATGACGTCATCAGATGCCCTATGTACTTTACATGACACCCTGATGACGTCATCAGATGCCCTATGTACTTTACATGACACCCTGATGACGTCATCAGATGCCCTATGTACTTTACATGACACCCTGATGACGTCATCAGATGCCCTATGTACTTTACATGACACCCTGATGACGTCATCAGATGCCCTATGTACTTTACATGACACCCTGATGACGTCATCAGATGCCCTATGTACTTTACATGACATCCTGATGACGTCATCAGATGCCCTATGTACTTTACATGACATCCTGATGACGTCATCAGATGCCCTATGTACTTTACATGACACCCTGATGACGTCATCAGATGCCCTATGTACTTTACATGACACCCTGATGACGTCATCAGATGCCCTATGTACTTTACATGACACCCTGATGACGTCATCAGATGCCCTATGTACTTTACATGACATCCTGATGACGTCATCAGATGCCCTATGTACTTTACATGACATCTTGATGACGTCATCAGATGCCCTATGTACTTTACATGACATCTTGATGACGTCATCAGATGCCCTATGTACTTTACATGACATCTTGATGACGTCATCAGATGCCCTATGTACTTTACATGACACCCTGATGACGTCATCAGATGCCCTATGTACTGATAGCCTGCGACCACTGGCAGTGGCTAGTGGCGCGAACGAGGAACGAGGGACGAGGGACGAGGAACAGGACACGAGGGACGCGTTACAAGAAAAAACGCGAATTTTAGCTAAGCTTCCGCCGATCTAACTTTGTTAATTTTCAATCGATTTGGCTCAAATTTTGTCAGCGGGTGTCTTCTATACTCTCTCACTTATATCCAGAAGGAAATCTCTAGAAAATTTGTTTTACAGGTTTTATTAACTACTTTACCAAAATCTAAGTGATCACAAGTGCCAGGCAAAACCAAACCTCTCCAGCCGCTTCGCGGCTGGAGCGATTTAAATCAAGTCTAAAGTCTATCAAAATGAGATTCTTACGAGAGCAGTTCTCCCCTGGAAGCAAAGTGATCGAGATATGATCTTCATGGAGGACTGGGCTCCGGCTCACGGAGCCAAAACGACAATTAGCTTTTTGGAGGCCCAAAATTGGCTTCTTTCAGGCAAAAGACCTTTACCCAATCGAACACTCCGGACCGTAACTCTCTGGATTTCTCTGTTTGGGGCCATATGGAGGAGAAACTAAGGAATAGAAAAGTGCAAAATCTAGACGAGTTGCGTAAAGTTTTGACTGAAATAAATATGGGACAATCTAGAAGTAGACTACCTGCGGTGCACCGTCGATTTCGTAAAGAGACATCTTGCAGCCTGCATACAAGCTGGTGGGAGCCAGTTCAAAAGCCTCTGGTGATTGTTAAACCTTGTTGTTCTACTTGTTAGGAAAATAAATGTTGCTATAAATTATCTGAGAAAAAAAACAAGTCATAGTGTTTCCTTTGGCGCACGTAATTTTCTCGCACCGTGTATGTTCTTCCAATGGTTGTCGGTCCGTCTTCCAAATGTAGTCTGCTCCAGTGCGATGATTGCGACTGACAAGGAAAACAAGCCCGAGGCAACTCGTCCACGAAATTCTTGTAGTTCCTTTTCTCAACCTTTGAGGGGCCATAACTCCGTTCACAGTGGGCTCCAAGCGATTTTGGAAAGACCATTGTGATCAGCGCAAAATTCTCTACAAGAAAAATGGTAGAACTCGAAAGCGATTCTGAGGCTGGACTGTGCCTTTGAAGTACTTCAAGGAAATCGAGTAATGTGCGTCTCCAGACAGAAAATTATGAAAAAAAATTTTATGGAAACAGTTTTCAAGCCAGTGGTATTTTCAGCATGTCCACACCTCTGGTGTGATGCATCCTACCCCAAATTGAATATAAGGTCGTAACAATCGAATTTGTTTTCTAAACCAAGAAATGCGACTGAGAATTCAAGAATTTGTATAATAAGGATGAGTCAGGAAATAAGCAATGACACTTTTAGGAGGAAGATAGTTTTCTTATCCAGTTGTGAGTTTTTGTTCGTGTAATGCAATCTTTCAATTTTCAAATTTTTGTTTGTACTTGGTAGCGGCAACTCCACTGCGCGCAAAGATCACTTCCACCCATTGATGGCTGGCAGTTAGACACATCCAGGTCTCACTGAACTCGTTCTCAGCGCGTTCGCCTTAGAACCACCGAATTTTGAGGGTAACTACAGAAAGGACAAGATAGAGAAAGAAAAAAGCTATTGGATACCATTTGATCGGAAGAAAAGATGCCAGGAGTGAACATTTCTTCATAGAAAAACGTCACCTCCCAAAAATTTTGTTCATTCCACAGAAGAATTTGAAAGTTATGTTATAACGAATGAAGACAAAGCATGCAAGGATGACGCGCACCTTTTTTATACGGAAAAAAGACTAGCCTTTTGAAATCCTTAAGAAGAAGAAGTTTAGCTTTCCCATCCTTTCGGAAAAAAGGTCGACGAAAACAAGAACGGGCGAAGGGATGTGTATGGTGGTAACATAGACTACTGACAGCTTCACTCTCTACGTCTTTGACGGTTGTCTGTTCTTCTCCTGTATCTAGCCTGTGTGACCAGCCATGACAGCACTTCACCTCTCCCTGTTTGTCCGCCATTTTTACGGCTTGGTCACCTAACGACTACAACCAGGATTGAGCGGGCCGTTGCGACAAGTGACCAAAAATTTACGACCCCCCTTGGTGACCAAAATTTTTACGAACTCCCCCTGGAATTGAGCAATGGCTACCTTTCCGAATGGTTTGGAGATAAACCCCATTTTTTCCAAAAATTTTACGAACCCCCCCTCAAAATTTTCATTTTTTTTTCGAAAAATTTCCGAAATCTTTACGACCCCCCGTTGCGACCGGGCGCAAGCCTGCCTAACCCTGACTACAACCCTTTTTCGAGGGGGAGGAGAACCGTGAAAATTATGGACAAAAAAAACGGTACCAATAATAAAAAGAGTTTTATTCTTCATAAATGTGTCACACACTCAGGTGAAAAACGTGGAGCTTTCATGTTTGGGGAATAAAAACAATTTTAAACAGAATGAGAATTTTTCCATTCGTTAACATTTTGAAAATCTCACGTGCGAACTTCCACACCTGATGAAGCTACTTGCAGAAATAATTTGAAAAAAAAAACAACTTCTAGTAAACATTTCAGGGCGACTCGACAGCAGGAATAGATGCAGGAAGGATCATTGGTCCCTTCATGACTCCTTTCATGGATATGTTCGAAGTTATGCAGCAAAAAATGAAGGCTAGAGCATATGCGGATAAGGCAAGTCCTTCTTCTAGCTCTTAACCATCGAGTTGAAGGAGCTTTATTTTTGAGCTCAAGGCAGGGTTCTCGATGACAACCTTGGTCGCGTTTTTGAAATACACCTTCACATTGGGTGGTCTCCGTGACATCTGGATCGATCAAGCGTGATAACCGACGAGAACCATTAAAACAGAACCACTTTCATCTGCAAGATGGGTTGATTTCACATGAGCATGAGGTCGGTCGGCCTGGCATGATAGCCCACACTGAAGGCAGTGTTCAAGATTAAAACGGTCTTCGAATTTTCACCGAAAATCGAATGCACCGCGATCGATTGTAAGAAAGATGGCGAAAGAACGGCTAAAAACGAGCCATAGATAGCCCGATATGGTTCTCTAACTTGTATGCGCTATGACCTACCCGCCCACTTCCTTGTTGGCCGCCGAGGGAGAGGGCGGGGCGGGCATAGCACAACTAAGCTTGAGGGGCGCATGGGGTTGTCTAGGGCCCATTTTAAGCCGTTTGTTCGTCATAATTGTTGCAATGGACCCCAGCAGATTCAATTCCCGGTGAAAATTTAGAGACCGTTTTCATCGTGAACACTGCCTTTTACCTGGGTTGAGCGTTTCCCTTTCGAATTTCCGAGAAATTTCTCTTTTAAAAGGGTTTAGTCTACTTTTGTGAGATCAAGTCCAGAACAGACTTTATCGCGAACCGTGCCTTGCAGCATAGATATCTCACAATTTGGTGAATCCTTCCTACATTCAGATTCAAAAAGAACGGGATGACAGCCCTCTAAGCAGCTCAAGGAGTGTATTCGAAATGATTGAGCGGCTTCAACGACCAACAACGACCACAACTCCACAGCCTCCACTACTGGAAAGACTTTTACGACCATATATCGAACCATGGAAGAAGCAGATCGACGATTTCTCAAAAGATGTAGCTGGCATACGCATCCTTCCAACCACTACCGTCCCACCAAGTACAACTAGCACCCTGCCGAATTTAATCGAGAAATCTCTCCGGATGTTCTTCCCTTCACTTGAGAAGAAAACCACTACCACCACTCCAGCACCCAAGTTCTTTGATGCAAGTTTGATTGAGAAATTGTTATTTTCCCGCACAAAACGACAAGCCCTGTTCCCAAGCCCAGAGCTACTCAATCCCTTGCGAGAACTCGATAAATCTGTCCTAGAGCTGGCTAATCCCTTCACTCCAAACCCTCTGATGTCACTATTCACCACAAAACAGCCGCTACCCGAGCTTCCACCGGTAGAAAAAAATAAATTGCTCGACGGACCCATTCCGAAGCCCGTTCTACCAGAGCCCCAGTTCAAACTACAAGACCCCTTCTATAATCCGCTATTCCCAAACCGCAAAAGCAAACTCTTCGATTTCCTGGCAGGCGGCGAGGCAACTCGGATTCTAGGTTAATTTAACATTTATCTGGGTATGCGTGTACAGAAGTGCAATACATAATAAGGTATGCTTTGCCCCCTACTGTTCTGCCATATGCATTGTTCATTTTGATATCAGTTGCAAAATGTATAATAAAACTTCTATCCTCCATGGATACCGCTATAGAAAAGGTATCGCCTCTCTCAGCTGGACTACATACGTTTTCTTCGCCTCTCTCAGCTGGACTACATACGTTTTCTTGACTGATGCCGGTTATCGGCCACTTCACCTTCTACAGAGGCTAAGAGTAAACGTAACGATAGAAGTTGTGCGACCAAACCGTCTACTTTTCATGTGAAATTTGAGCTTTTTTCGATAAGACTGGATATAGTTCGGGTAACTAGAAAAGGATAGCTGCGGACACCTACAGTGCCTTTCAAATGCTACTTAAAGGCAGTGTCCACGATGATTTTCGTTCGCGAGTTTTTCACATAAAGCAATGAGTTGGCCTCCAAATGTTACCCAAATTACGAAAAAACGTCCAGAAACGCATTAAAACGTCGTATTTCAGTGACATTATTCTATAAGATAGACTAGTTGTCCGGTTGGATGAACATGTTCATGGTGGTTGTCACCGGTATAAAATGGGGCTAATCAGAAATGGTGGAATATTTTAGGCAAAACAGTATTAGTTAGGGTCCAAAGGAAAGCACGGAGCAATAGAAAGTAGAGAATTGCAAAGGACGGGTCCGCAAGAGATTTCATTGTCACAACAAACACTCCCTGTGATACTCAAAAGGCGGCCTGATACTTAAGGATTTTAGGTACTTCCAGTGCGTTTTTCTCAATTTCTACGTCATTCTAGTTCTCCCCGGGGGCCACTTAATCGATATAGCGAATAATCTCAACGTTGAAGATTATCGTGAACACTACCTTTAAGGCTTCGCGCGTGTTGGCAATCATTCGAAATGACTGTTCTGACAACCAAAGGAGACTTTACGGGATGATCCCGAAGTATGGGAACCTAAAACTGCGCCCCAATAAGGCCATGGCCGCCTGAAAATTGGTTGTAGGGTTCAAAATGGGACTGCAGCCTTCCACAAAATTATGACTAATGACAGGTTGTCAGTATAGTTGTCAACCATCTGAATTTACCAATTTTTGAAATTTTCAGTGTTGGTGTTTCAGCTAAGTGTGCTATACCGTTCGAAAGCACAGATTGTTCTCTATCTAATGCTCCATTCCGCTTCGAGGAAAACCTAGTGCTTCTCTAATTATGTGCTGGACTTTCAGGATAATTATTTTGAGGGAAGCCACCACAGCTGCTAAGATTGGTGGGACATTTGAACCTTCTAGAAGCTAAATAACAGCGCTCGCAGAAATTCTCGACGTGGTGTGGTTATTGATTTTTGCAAATTTTGTGAGCACAGCATTTCTGTCTTTTCTGCCTTATCGAAACAGGTACCGCCGCGGAACTTTAAAGGCGCAGTTCAGCCTCAAGGAGAAAACCTGAGATTTCTACATAACTGTGAAGTAGACCAACCCTATATAACACCTGCCAAGTGCCAGCCCCCCCCCCCCAAATTCCTACGCACAAGTGAGATATAGGAAGAAGCCACTCTAACGCTCACACAACAAGAAGCCGCTTTGTCAAGCTTCCTGGGTGACCTCTAGAGCTCAATAGTGTCAAAGCGAGCAAAGGTTTTTGATCAATAGTCCTGTTCTTAGCTTCATTCTCAGCCTCTCTTTTTATCCAGTTTCCCTTCCATACATTGGTGGTTGCACTGGGGCTTAAAGGACAAGTATCTCGTGCTCTTCTCTACTCAACAGAAAACAAAAACTTCGTGAACTATCGATCGTTTTCTCGGAAATCGGACAAAAAAATGGTAACAATCTCGTTATTGAGAAAATGATAGATAACAGAATGTATAGTCTACAACAATGGAAGTAGGACCTGGTGAGGTTGCGGACTCGTCCTAAAATACGGTAGATTGTTAGCGGTGGCTCCACTCGTTTTGTTTTTTTTTTTGGAACAGCTGTGATAGATCGGTGAGTCTGTGTTTTCACCGACACGACTACATCTGTGGAAGCATTGAAAACAGGTGAAAATGTGGGGATCGAAACGAAAACTCGCCGACCAATGCCAATTATTTCGAAAAAAATGAGTGATAGCACAATCAGACTACAGTATGTTAGGAAGAGTCTGCAACCTCACCAGGTTCTACTTCCATTGTTGTAGACTACAACAAATTTTTACTTTTGTCCTGTTCCTGGGTTGAAATTGTGTCGTCCTAACCCGATAAGTCTAGAACAGAAAGGAAATCGCTGTTATTCCAAAAAAACTTTGCTACTGTGACCAGGACCATGAAATTTCGAAAATCGCGTGTTTATATAACGCAATTTTCGTTTCTGGCTTCTAAAGCTTATATTTCAATTGCTTATGTCTAAAGTATGTGAAAAATGACTACATTAGGCTCAAACATTGTCTACACGACAACAGCACGGCGAAAACTCGTTTTTTTTATTTTATTTCATTTTCGACATTATGATAAGGTTATAAAAAATACACAAGGAATAGACAGACACAGTCGAAAACCACTTGAAAAGGTTCAAAAATGTGTAGGTTTTCTAAATTTACGATCGTACTGTGAATCACTCTCTCGAAGTTGCACCCATATGTAGTCACCCATCATGTTTTCGTTACACAGTCCTTGGCAACGACGTTCAAAGTCCAATATATCTTGATGAAAGGGCTCGCCTAGCTCCTCGGGGTAAGCGCCCATGTTATCCTCGAATTTGTTGAGATGCGAATCAAGTATATGGACTTTAACAGACATTCTGCATCCCATTTTGGCGTAATTCTTTGTGAGAGTTTGCACCAACTCCGCACAGTTTTCAGCTCTGTGATCTCCAAGCCGCTCCCCTCGCCCTGTTCAACAGCTTCGCGAAAACCTCACATTTTATGATCTTCTTGATCTGTAGTCCGAAGAATATACCAGCCCTGACTTTAGATTCGGACAGAGTCATTACCAAGGACAGTATGACGAAAACAAGATGGCAGACTACATTTGGGTGCAACTTCGAGAGAGTGATCCACAGTACAATCGTGAATTTAGAAAATATACACATTTCTGAACCATGTTGAGTGGTTTCCGACTTTGTTTGTCTATTACTCAAGCATGTTTTGTTTTTGCCTAATCATAATGCCGTCAGTGGATAAAAATCTTTCTATTTTCACAAAAAAAAAATTTTCTTCGCGCTGTTGTCGTGTAAGCAAAGTTTGTGCTTAGTGAAGTCATTTTTTCGCATACTTTAGACAAAAGCAATTGAAGTATAACACTTACAAGGGAACCACAATAAGTCATGGTGACCATTCCGAGTGAAATGTGCTTTTCTAAAACCATTTCCGGACGAAAAGTCCGAATATGCCCATCGCAGCAGCCTAGACCCACGCTGAAAAAAGTTATGAGCGTTTTTTAAAGCTTCGCGGCAAGGTAAGGAACGCTTCGCGGCATGGAATTTTTGAGGTGTTTTCAAATTTTTCTTCGGATTTTGTTAAAAATATGTATGTAGGGGTAATCTGGGGTGCTGAACACAAATCTGGGGTCTGCTTGCCCAAATTTCAAGGTTTACTGTGGGTTACGGTAGATGAAATGCCATTTAGGAGGCAGAACCTACCTCAGTATTCCGATAATCGACAAATGGACATTGAATTCGTATTCAGCACCCCAAATAACCCCCACATAGAAACTTTGAGACAAATCTGAGACTTTGACCAAACTACCGTATACCCACCGTAATCTACCGTAAGCTGTCAAAAATCGATAAACTGACATCAGATTCGTGTTCAGCACTCCAAATAACCCCCAGAGAAATAATTTGAGCATGATCTATAGTAGCACTCCGGAAATCGTCAAAAGTCGCGATTTTCCATAAAATTGTCCCCGACGGAAACCTGTGAACGAATACAGTCGAAAACTTCGGAAAATCGATAAATGAACCTCAGATTCGTGATCAGCACCCCAAATAACCCCCGAGAGCGAAATTCAAGTCAAATCTGGAATATTTTTCTAAAACGCTTCGAGAGCCCTCTGATTGGTATAAATAAACGCTCAACCGAAAATCCTACAAGTCCAAAACGCGTTTAGTCTGCGCAAAGTTTGGAAAATGTTCCTTCACCCTAACTTTGCTTAGTGGGGTAGTTTTGGGTGCTGTACACGATTATGAGGTCCGTTTACGGTTTTTCGTAAAGAGAATGCGCTTTTTGGAGGGTACAATAAGTATGAAAAACAGAAAAAAATGCCTATAACTCTTTTCAGAGTGGGTCTAGGCAGCTGCGATGGGCATATTCGGACTTTTCGTCTGAAAATGGTTTTAGAAAAGTAAATTTCATTTGGAATGGTCACTATGACTAATTGTGGTTCCCTTGTTAGAAGCCAGGAACAAGAATGGTGTTACATAGTGTAATTGACAAAAGAGGTACTATTGAGTAGGGAACTGGTCATAATACCTGACTTCGAAGATCCGCTGCCGAATCTGGCCGGATGGAGCGGAAAAGACCGAAATAGTATATTCACATAATCCGCAAAAAAATCAATAATTCACGCGCCCTCGAGAATTTCCACGAGCACTATTATTTAGATCCAAGGGAGTTCGGATATCCTATTCACTTTTGACTTTTTTGGCGGCTTTCCTTGCAGCTGCGATCAGCTATAGCTAGACAACAATGCTAAACCATTACAGCTGAAAAATGGAACTCCTCCAGCGACTTATCGCCACAAAGATCTGATGGCTCCTACTTTCGAAACTTTTTAAACTCATCGCTTTTTTGAGTTGTCCTTACTTATGAATCAGCATATCTTACTGTACTCAACACTGTATTAATACACGCTGCAGTCTCGAATATAATTGAATCCGAACATTGAATCATATCAATAAACAATACCTCATCCCTGAACCGACGCGCCAGCTTCCGTGTAGCCTCAAACTTAGACGTCCATTCCTTGACTTTCTCTCTGAACGGGGCGGAATATGTAAAACAGGAAATATGACAACACATGGAACATATTTTCGACCTGAGGACTTGAGACGCGCTCAAGTACACACTTATCGGGTTCGAAGCGGCTTGGAGGCAGTGTACACGCCCGTAAACATGGCTGGGATGACGACGTACATACAATTAGGTCCGCGGCTTGCTTCCTGGACATGAAAACTTTTGAATCTCAACCGCGGCTGGCGCGTGCGGTTCAAACCTCACTGGCGGCTGGCGGTGTGATAAGCTGATCAGCTGCGCTCTTCTCACGGCCTTAATCAATTAGCAGGACGGCGCACGCGATTGCCGCGCATGGGATTTAAATGGTTTTCTTGAGGAAGCAAGCCGCGTACCCAACTACAGATCCGTAGGGCTCGTCCTGACAGGCCGAGATGATACTACTGTCGTTTTCGTAGCCCACTTTCAGTACGCATTTGTGGACAATAGCTGTTGCATTACGCAACAGGAGGATAATCTTACGACCGTGACCACCTCCGGACTTTGTACATTTTTGGATCTTGATAGGGTGAAGCACCTCCACACAACTCTTCAGGAATGAGGCTTTGCGAGCAGCCAGACAGTAGGATAGAGAACGGTTTCATCTTAATCGCACATGTCGCACCTTTATGTCACGCTCACATTGTTTTCTACCAGCGAGGTGAAATACGGTAACTTTCACGAAGAGTCATCACACCAAATCACTTTGTGAACCAATATCAAGGGGTTTCCAGAGGTAAGCACATTGCCCACTTTACGGATAGCCAGTTTACAAGCGGTATTGGCTTTCTGATTCCCACAACGATAGACCATTCGTTTTTTCAGGTTTTTGAACAAAAAAAAATCGTTCGTTAAGTGTACCCACAACAGAAACAGAATGACTTCAGAAACATTGGGAGAAACTCTTGTCTGGAGATGCGTAATTTCTCCTGTTTGTACTTCTTGTTGTTATTTATCCATATTGCATCACTTCAGTATTTGAACAATCACGTGAAAAGTTCATAGCTGTTTACAGTTCACCAATTTTTTTAGAAGAAAATTTTGAATTGAATGCTCGCACTTCGGTGGGTTAAAAACAGAAACTCTCAGAAAATTTGAATGAAGACAGATTCAAATTCGAAAGTCTTTGAAAAACCTGGGAAACAAAGGATTCTGCTGCCAATTCTGCGGCCCCCTCCCCTCCGCGACCTGCCAAACTGCGGCCCCCTCCTCCCTTAATGGGATGATCCCAGTATACGCTTGACCCTGGTCAAGAGAAAGGATGACCTATCGTGGCCTACTTGAGAAAGGTAGAATTGACCGGTAAGTAGACATGTTGTATGTATTGCAATAAATTGAGCTGTTTTTCTACTCGACTCCCGTATTGTAGTGCTATCACTGTTAAAGGCAGCATACACGATCGCAAACATGGTTGAGATAGCTACGGAAATAGAATGGTATGACTCAGAACACAACGCCTACGCATTTGGAAGTGTCAGAAACGATCCACAATGCCGTTACACGAGTAAGAAGCTGGCCCCGCCCCTGTATTTGGCATTCTTCAAAACAGGTGTGTCGGGTCATTCTCGCCGTAGTTGATGTATGCGGTTTACTTTATGTGGTTTTTGTATAACCCACAAACGTCACCGACGGTGGGAATAGCCCCACACCTTTTGGAGGACGGCAAATACAGGGGCGGAGAAATACGGGGGGGGGGGCACCTTCTTACTCGTTTAGCGGCATTTTGGATCGTTTTTGAAGCTTCAAAATGCGTAGGCGATGTGTTCTGGACCATACCATTCTACTTCCGCAGTTATCTCAACCACGTTAACGAGCGTATACATTGCCTTTAGCTATCGCTTGTTTTCTTGTGTTCCGTTTTTCAATCAAATATTCACAAGGACGGATTCTAGTTAGCTGGTCACTCAGGATTGCTCGACAAAGGTCATTCTGACTTGTTTTCAAATTTCGTCGACGTTGTTTCCGTTTTCATCCATGTTTAGCAGCGAATACGGAGCCTTAACGACGAGTGAAAGCCAGAATGCCAAAATGCGTACTCAGCAACAAGTTGGAGCTTCTCCGCTTCAACAGCTTGGGCATTTGCTTTAGCCATTTCTGCCTCCACACGCGCCAATTTTGAACGGCATTGCTCCAGCTCTGCCCTGCAATGTGATACTTGATGCTCAGAATGATTCTGACAAATCGATCAGAAGTATAATCAAAGGACTAATTACGCACCTGGCTTCCTGATCGCCTTTCAACGCCGCTTCAGCGGTACGCTGTCGTAATAGGTCCGCTTCCTTCTTCTTAATGGCCAACTCTGACGACAGCACTGTCACTTTCGACTGCGCCTCATTAGACGACTGCACTGCACTAGCCAACTTCGTTTCCAGCTCTCGCTTCTGAAGCCTTGCCAGATTATCACCGCCATGTACAGTTGTTTTTGAAACAAAGGTCAACGACGGGACAAAAGAAAGGGAAAGGCCAAAAAAGTCTAAAAAATAAAGCGAAATGCCTGACCTGCTTCGACAACTCGGAAGAAACTTTGTGAAGTTTCTCATTCTCCGACCGATACATCGTGTTCTGGCGCTGCACGGAGGCCATTGCTTCCAATCTTTCCGCCTAAACTCACACGGTCAGAAAATGAATCGTGAGTCTGAACATCCGCCTTACCAGCTGAGCTTTCTCCGCAAGAGCATCCGTATTCGCAACAACTTCCGATTGAAGACGTTGGACTGTGGCGCTGAGTTCGTCCCTATTAGCGCGGATTTCGTTTACCTCAGCTCGCAGTCTCTTGACTTCTATTTCAGCAGTCATCGATCTCGACATCGCCTAGGAAACATGAAATGTTGAGAAAAACAGTGTGAGGCATTCCCTACACAACACCGGCCAAAAATATATCGGATCGGTTTTTTTATGTGGATACGGCTTTCATTAGCAAAATAAAAATAAATCCTCTTCTTCTCATGTTTTTATATCTATTTCTTAGGTTTATTCACGAGCCGGTATTTCCTGCGCTTGACGATAGGTTTCATCTATGATAGCCAGCTGCATCAGCTGGCAGCGTCTATAGTCGTCGTCAAAAGATGACGCACGCTTTCCACACCCTGTCGGAGTATCACTAGGTGGTTATGATCAACTGCGGTGACAAGCACATGTAGAGGTTCTTCTAGATGATCCCATTCTGGCCGACCCCGAAGCCGCATACATAGCTAAAGCCCTTATCTGGGTCAAATTCCGGTCCGCAATTGCGTCTCGACACGCTTTGCGGCCGCACGCGCTCGAGTCAATAAAGTTTCCAGCTCCAAAGCCGACTCGATATGACTTTTCTATAGTTTTCTTCAATTTTGTTTAGCTTTCAGTTTCTAAAACCCATCTATACTCAACAGATCGGCAGCTGCGGCGCTGGAAATTCTTCCGACTCGAAAGCGCGCCGCCGCAAAGCGTGTCGAGACGCAATTGTGGACCGGAATTTGACCCAGATAAGCACAGTATGTTTATTATCGGAGTTTCACTAAGTGGTTATGATCAACTGCGGGGGGTTGTCGAACAGGTTCTCGCCATCCGATTCTGTCGTTTTTCCGGAACTTCCAGGGTTGGTATTTTGACAAAGTGTGTCATAAAGCTCGCAAACGCAAATTGTGCTTCCTTCACAATGAAAAATTGTTTTTTCTCGATTTATCTGCTAAAACTCAGTAGTAATCGCATGGAGCACCTCCAGATGCTTTTCTATTTACTTTTAGGCGAGCCACCAAAACTGGTGAAACATTTGAATCCTCTATGGCCTAGGTGAGAGCGCTCGTAGAAATTTTCACCGCAGCTTTATTATCGATTTTTTTTGAATTTGGAACTTCGGTCTTTTCTGCCTCATCAGACGAGCTGCGGCCACGAGACTTTGAAGTTGAGTAATATGGGCAAGTCCTTCCGTAACAGTATTTATTTTGTCAAGTAATTTTTTCGAAAATTCAGTTTTCCCCATTTTTCCGATTTTCGGAAAAAAAATGATCGATAGCTCACAACCTAATCACTAGAGTGAGGACTTTTTAAAAAGGGACCGAAAGAACGAATTTCGAATAAATTCGTTCACTTTTATTTCGAACGAACGAATTTCGAATTAATTCGCTCATTTTTTATTCCGAAGGAACGAATTTCGAATAAATTCGTTCATTTCTTATTTCGAACGAACGAATATTCGATTTTCGAATATTCGAATGACGAATAATTTAAGCATCCACAACAATATCGCGCAACTACGAAGTGAGCGGCAATAACAAGTTGAAGTCCTCTTCTAAAGTTTTATTTCCACCTACAATTGAAATTAATAAGGTACGACTCATCTCTAAACCTGTACGGGCTACAACGCAAAGAATGCTACAAAATCAAATTTTCCGCTCTAACTTAGCCTGAGGAGCTTATTCGAGGAGCCTAACTAACTTTGCTGGCCCCAAAAGCCAGCCAGATTGGTGGAGCCGAGCTCCATAGTTATCTCCGTAGGGTGCTCTCGCCTCTATGGTCTAAATGAGAGGCGCAGAGTTCTGCTGGAGCCGACAACGGGGCTCGGATCCACCGACCTGGCTGGCTTATGGAGCAAGCAAAGTTAGGAACCCGATATATCATTCGACACAGAACTTTACGTAGATTTCAAAAACAACCCTCACCAGGTTAAAGAGTTATAGGCGAAAAACCGGTGTTTCGGAAAAGGAATTAGACTGAAGGATCGAGAAAATATTTTTCCCAACTGGAAACACAAGTTGACACAGAATTCTATCTCCAAGCACAAAAAAAAGTTATGGACGGAAAACCGGCAGTGACACCCACCCAAGCTTGAAAATGACTTGCATGAGTTTTGGTTCACTTTCATTCTTTTTCGGGGCGTTTCACCGCTTTTCCCAATGATGGAGTTTCCCCCTTCACCTGCCCAGAGGTGAAGGTTGGTGGAGTACATGGCTCCACCCAACGAAGCTATGGTTGGTGTTATCAATGAGCAGCGGCATGAAAAAATGGGAGTGGCCAAGTGCGATTGCCATGTGGCTCCCTCTGTTAGAACCGCCCTAGTAGCCTCATCAGACGGTGTAGGGGAAAAATTCAGCTCTTGCGTTCGGAAAAACTGGAACAATGGAGTAGTGAAGAAAATGCATCAGTCTTGAAAGGTATGTCGATTCATTCATACATTAAAGCTGATTTTCATATTTTTTGTTGAAATAGCTCGGGTATGTAAATTGGAATAACGTTCGAATATTCACCTCTGCGAATAATCGAATTAGAATAATATTCGAATATTCACCTTTTCCAAATAGTCGAATTCGAATAATATTCGAATATCCACATATCCCGAATAGTCGAATTCGAATAATGTTCGAATATTCACACTTTTCGAATATTAGAATGTTCAAATAAAGATTCGTTCGAAAAATTCGAATATTTATTCGAACTCGAATATTCGGTCCTCACTCTAATAATCACTATTGAGGAGAGACTTGCGCATGTTACTTAACGTTCAAATTTCGCGGCCGATACTCATCTGATAAGAGAGAAAAGGCCAAAATTATGATTTTTAATGCAAAATCGCAAAAAACATCAATAATCACGCCACCTCGAGAAATTCCGCGAATGCTATTACCTAGCCATGAGAGAGGCCCCTATGAACTTTGGCAGCTTGCTTAAAAATATATAGAAGAACTCGAAAGTGCTCAGAAGTGAAAATGACCCCTGAATTTTGGCACATAATTTGGGACCACAAGATTTATCTTCAACTGAAAGAAGCATTAGAAAGAAAACAATCTGTGATTTGGAATTGTATACCACACTTAACCACAAGATCAATTCTAAGGGTTTCAAAATTAACAAAATCAGTCAGGGAAACTCTTACGACAGGCAAACTAATACTTACTTTCGCAATTCAAAAACATTATATTCCTAATTCACGTTTGACTATGAATACGTGCGACTCATGAAGCCCTATAACATATAGTTAGGCCGGTGGCTTTCGTGGTCTGAAACGATTAGCACGCGACCGCCAGCCGAGTGTGATGTTTGAATGTTTTTTCTTGACCAAAGCCACGGACCCAACTATACTCAAGATATTATCATTCATTTGGAAGACTAGGCGGTTTCGCCTACAGCGAGGAAACTTGCTGATGGAAAATCACGTCCTGCTACTGTGCTTCGAATTGCAGAACGTGCTCCAACAAACAAAATATTGAATACATGCAGTAACTTCCATCACTGCCGATGGAGTTCGACCAGTGAATTTCGGGGCACATGCTCTTTCTATATCTTAGCTATTCACTGGTCACTAATTTGCAGCATGACCTCCTGAAATACAAGCATGAGCTCTTGCGACAACGCGGCTCAAGCTGCGAGAATATTCGTGCCCTCCTGCAAGAATCTTGATGACTCGCGGCGTTTCCAACTGCGACAGAAGCACGTGCTGCTATTATCACGCCGCCGTGCTAATTCGCAGCATGTCTCTTTGTCCTCAAATTTTGCAGCATGCGCCCTTGGGATACAGCCTCTCAAAGGAAAAGGTTACCTGAGTTGAATGCAAACTCGAAACGCATAGAATGCTGTGAATGGATGAGAAGACAGTAAAAACAGAACACCGACGCGATTTTCTTCTATATGGTATCCATGCTTCACCTTCTGTTTCTCCTCTCGTAAGAACTCCACAACGGTCTTCATGGACTCAACGACTGATGTTTCAGTATTCAGGGGAACATCGCTCGCATCTCTTGCCTCCATTGATGACGAGCTAGCCTCAGCTATTTGAGATACAGCCTGTTTGTCGAGATATTAAAACAAAATGCACCAAATTATAGGTAGATAAACAATAGTTACGAAAACACGAGGATCACCTTCTCGTACTTCTCCAGCATTTGTTCCAACTTCAATTCATACTCATTGATGCTGTAATTATGCTTCACCTCAGCGGCTGTCATTTCGTTCTCGCGAGCGGATAACGCATTTTCAGCCGTACGGAGATTCTCCTCAGCCTAAATTTGAACAAAAAGTGAAGATGGAAAGACAAAAAGGATTCAGGTTGAGTGAACCTACCACTCTAGCTCTTTCAAGCGCGTTGAACAACTCTTTCTCCTTTGACTCCAACTTTGTATTTCGTACCATGATCTCCTCTTCTTTCTCGGCCAGTATAGACTTAAGCTCATTCAGCTGATCAGCCAGCTGAACATCACTCATCAGACAGGAATTTTGAAAAAGAGAAAAAAATTTCATAAATGAATCTCATTAGGGGTGCTTTATACTTGCGCCGCCTAGAAGTGCAATCCTATAACATCGATCGTGCCACGCCGCGTGATCAGTATTACAGAATTGTGCTGTGCCACCTCGACCGGAGGCGGAAGTATAAACGACGCCTTATGCCGCTGCTGCAACGATTTGTGTCACCCATAAATTATTGCAGGGTTACCTTCTTAGCGCTATGACGACAAACGTACGCATGCGCTTATGGCGCCGACGTGTCTCTAGAGGCGTTAGGCTCTCCATTTCGGGACATTTTCTATGCTGCAGTTCTATATTTGTACGCGGCGCAGCGGTAACTTTGTCAACGTCTCAGCGTTCAACGACCGGGCGTCGTTGGACTATATCGATGGCTTAGTAATTTGCTTGAATGCAGTGAAAATCCATGAATTCCGAAGACGTACAAAAGCAGAGTCGAAAAATTACACCTCGAGGGGGTCGGAAAAAATTTGGATTTTTGGAAAAAAAAAGTTCAATGGCCGGAGGACGAGGGGTAGTCGCTCAGATTTCGGGAAGTACACAACGCCCAACCGTGCTCGACAAAATACAACGAAATGGCGAGCAGTACCGCGATCACTCCTCATATATCTACTTCTATGCCGAAAATTTCAAATACTAACGTTTCGCAGAACTTTGAGGGAAAATGTACTTTCGACCTAGATTCATTTGAAGCACTGGCCTGGGTGAAGAGCTTGTGTAAAAGCAGCACCGACAGGCTGAACCGTCTCCCGACCCGAGGTATTTCCGTATACTTTCACAACTTTTGAATTTCTGTGAAAAAAAAAACTGGAAAAATTCTTCCATGAACACAGTTTCAAAGTTCATACGATTACATGCTGCGATCCTAGCTAAACCATAGCTCCAAGGATGTACACTGACCACAGAAGCGTACATATTTTTCTTGACACATCGTCCAAAGAATATACGCAGCTACCTCATTACGCTCTTCAACGCGCTTCTCGACTTCGGCACGAACAATGTTCAACGATCCGTTCAAATCTGCCACCGTGCTATCTGCATCTTTAACTTGAGCTTCCAAGATATCAATCTTGAGCTGGAGTTGAGATGACTGCTGCAAAGAAAAACATTGCTCGAACTTCCGATTTTGCCCAACAACTCGGAAAAGAATACCTGCAAATGATCCATTTTCATGTCAGAGATTTCGGATTCCAGTCGGACAATATTTGTGGAAAGCTCAGCAACTTTACTAGAAAGTTCCTCAGATCGACTGGAAAAGGATAAAGTATATTTGGAACGTCTACCACTACCAGTATATAGATTACGCTTACGCCTCTGAGGCAGTAGCTCGTGCCTCCAAACGCTCTCTTTCCATCGATCCCAACTCGGCCATCTGTTTCAGATTGGATTCCAATACCTTACTATGCGACTCCATCCTGAACATTCATGCGTGAAACTGTAAATGCATTCACAGAATATCTACACACTTCGAAAATCACCTCTCATTCTCATCGCTCTTTTTCAAGGCTGTGTTTTCAGCCTCGGCGAGTTTGGACTTCAACTCATCCAACTGACACTCAAGGTATTGTGTCCGATTCTTCAGTTGCTGACACTCCTTTTGCAGACGCTCCGGTGTCATACCTAAACCAAAGTTCACAAATCACAAACAAATAATTTCACAAGCATTTAAAACAATAGCTTCACATGGGGTCCTTTAAGAAAACACGGTAAAAATAAGTTGCACACACCAATCGTGCTTTCCTGTGCAGTATTCTGGGCCTGAATATTGTTCAGTCGAGCCCGTAGATCAACCAGTTGCCTTTCGCTCAAGGCCAACTCCTTCGCTTTCTCCCCAAGTTGTTGTCGGAGCAAAGACAGTTCCTCCTCATTGCGGGTCTGCAAAACGGAAACATTAGGCCCAGAAATGGACTTCGTCAACTGTTTCTCCTACTCTTTACATGTCATTCGTTTTTTTTTTATTTCAGTTTTTGAGGTATACGGGGAAGTATCCCTAACTTCGATATATAACGAGTGACTATGCGTTGAGTTTGTCTGATGAAGGGCAATTGAAAAACCCAATTATTCCCCACTTTTCACGCTAGCAATCAGAGCAAGTTGAAGGTAGCATACATGCTCATAAACGTGATTGAGATAATAAATGGTTTGGATCAGAACACAACGCCTACGAATTTTGAAGCGTTAAAAACGACCCACAATGTTTGCGATGTCGAGGATTTAGGTTCTCAGTATGACAATGGGCTTGATTTCTCGGCTCACTATCATGAAATCTGTAGTAAGGCCTCAGTAAGCATATTTCATATATTCAAAGCCTTTGCGACTTGTGACCAAAGCGTCTTAGCGCGTACGTATCAGGTGTATGTTAGGTCAATAGTGGAATCGCGAACTTCAGTATTTTGTCCGTACAAAAAGAGAGACAATCAACTATAAGACAGCAAGATCAAGAATCTTGCTATTTTTATCAATGTTGATTTACAACTGTTTTTTTACTTGCTAGAGTGCCGGATTTTCCTATCTCATGGCCACTGTGTTTTAACTGTTTTAATTACGCGTGACGACAGTCCGCGTATATTAAATAAATAAATAACTGTTGGACAGAGTACAAGAAAATTTTACTCGTGAAGTTTTCCTGAGACTTAACGGATTTTCTTACGCTAGGGTTCCTAGTTCCTCAAGGAGGAATCAAGAACTGACGTTACACTCGCTCGAGTCTCGTCGTAAGCGAAACGACGTGTGTATGATCTTCAAAATCTTAAGTGGGATATTGAAATCTAACAAATCGTAGTTCCATAAATTCAACGCCTCTAGGACACGTGGAAATTCAGAGAAAATCTGAACAGTTTCACATGCAGAGCTGGCTCTGCTTTCGCCTCTTTAAAATTGAACTTTATAAATGTGCCCCGTTCTTTTCCATCTTTTAAACGCGAAGTTTCGAGTACTCTTCTTGGGTGGAAATGTTTTACTTTGCCTTCCGTCCCTGTATTTTCTGCCCTATGTTTCATGTCTTCATTGTGTAGCGTATTAAATAAATAAATAAATGACGCTAAATGAGTAAGAAGTTGGCCCCGCTCCCGGAATTTGCGTCCTGCCCCAAAACAGGGGTGCTAGGCCATTCCCACCGTCGTCGATGTATGTGGTTTACTTACTGTACCACCCACAAACGGCGCTGATTGTGGGAATGACCCAGAACCCCTGATGTGGAGGAGGACGCAAATACAGGGGGAGGGCAGATACAGGGGCGGGGCCAACTTCCTGCACGTGTAGCCTCATTGTGGGTCGTTTTCGACGCTTCAAAATGCGTAGGCGTTGTGCTCTGTGCCGTACCATTTTATCTCCGTAGTTATCTCAACCACGTTTACGAGCGTATATGCTGCCTTTATGTTCCAATACGCTATGGAAGCTAAGGAAGGAGGAATGACAACATCGTGATAAAGAAAAGGATTTCAGAAGAACGCGCACTGTGACTGAAAACACAGTAGGGGTTAATAATGAGCCCGCACAGCATGGAAAACAGCGTACAGATTTAAAGGAACGGCGCAAAACGCCCCTAAAGTGAACTGGACCCAGCACCAATCGTTTCTGCGGTCATAGTTATACTCTACTACAGGCCAGTCGCGGTCGCAGAACACTGCGAAGTCCTTGTCGCAGACAAGCAGTCGTCGCTGTCGCTCAGGGGCAAGAAACACCCGCCAAGACAGTGGATTAGACACTAAGGGGTCGAATAGAGTCCCGCCGCTGAAAGGAGCGGCGGAGGTAAAGGCGGCGCGGCGTGCCGCGCCGCAGCCGATCTCCAAATGCTATGAACGGGTCGCGGCAAACTGGAGCGGCTACGCACTTTTGCGTACTACGTACAGAGCTATGCACCTGACATCTAAATATCGAATTAGCTTATAGAAATATTCAGATTGGCAAAGTTGAAGGAAGATTTAATTTCACTGCAGTTTGAGCCCTGTCTACAGTTTCACATAAGAAGGCAATATGATATTAGTTTTTAACAAGGAACAGTTGGCGATCATAGCTACTTAAAAACTGGAGAATTCTCCCCTGGAAATAGATTCCGTGATCGAGTCGCACCCTTCACTTTTTTTTGTATTAATTTTTTCGAGTCCTATTGCTTGAGGTTTTAACTAGACTTGGGACCGAATCGAAAAGTTATTCGAAGAATATTTGAACTATTGAAATATTCGATTTATTCAAGAACCTCAAACGCAATTTATTTTCAATTCGATTCGTCCATGAATCAAGATTCTTAATTTCCTCTGGCCTGCGGTTCATCCTGGGGAATAAATTATTTGTTCTATCTAGTGATCGATTGTTTCGGAATTGAGCATTAATCGGCGTCTCGTATTTTCGATTCATTCTAGATTTCACATTACCCGGTTCTTCTAATATTCGTTTTTTTTGAAAACTGAAATATGGAGATTTCCGAATATTCGAACAAGTTTGGGTCACGACATTCGAATACTCTTTGCCACTGAAAAATTTGGAAAACACTCGAGTAATATTTCGTAATAAATCCGAAATTCCAATTTTTATTCAAATATACGGACGGATTTTCCGATCATTCGAATGGAATAGAGGACAAGTTTTCGAAAACTTCCATTCATTCGAAATAATTTTGACGAAGTCATTCAATCGGAAATTTGAAGAAAATGCCTCATTCGAATACATTTCTTCATTCAATGATTTATTTAAAAAAAGCTTTCTTCAAGCAAAAACTCATTAACCCGGGATTTTTCTTGCAAAAATGGTCATCCGAATTTAAAATTCAGTCGGCGTATTCTTAAAACATGGTAATGGAGTTATTAATTCATTCGAAAACTAGCGTCTAGTTTTCGAATGAATTAATAAATGAATTGAATGAATGAATTAATCTTGCACTCACTATTACTTATCGTGTCAACTCTACCTTTTCGAAAACTAGTTGTTCACGGAAGATCGGCTTTTAGCTGAGAATTTACGTGGGAAATTTAGGATTCGAAGTTTGGTAAAAAGTTAGCATTTGAATTGGTGTCGAACTCTTTAAAACACTTCAAAAATCAAGTTTCACGAGCTCAAAACCCCATGCCTAGACGTAACCTCGAGTTAGGTACATAATAAGACAGACATTCACCTCATAATCATACATAATTGATCATTTAATCATGGGAAGCGGGCTCGACCATCTGCTGTCGTCGCGCCACTTCGCCGCACCGCTCGAGGTTGCAAAGCGGCGCCGCCTAGCCATGCGGCAGCCGCCGGCGGCAGCAGCTGCCAAATTCTGCCTTGACCCAGTCTAATCGACCCGCCGCGCCACCTCGCGGCGCCGCGTGATCGATACGGCTGCAAACCATGCTGCCGCGCCGCTGCGCGGCGAGACTCTATTCGGCCCCTAAGTCGCTGGTTACCTCACGGTTTCACATTTTAGACCAATTACAACACGGTTTTCACATTTCAGGAATAACATTCCTCTTCGTGCCAGCGACCGCGACATGTGACGCAAAGTGTTCCTACGATAGCACATTTGTACCGTATCAGTCTGGTCCTCACACGACTCGTGACAGTTGACCGAACCTGTCGTCGTCTCAAGCTTTCGATATAACAATGGCCTACAAGTGGATGCGTCTTACAAGGGACCACTTTGAACATAAAATGGAGTTACAAAAAACGGTCTTTTGAAAGTTGTAGAGGGCGTAAAAATAAACTATTTAAAATTTTAAAATTTCACTCAGTCCTCACGGATAGATCAAAAACCACCAAAACAATGGGTTGCGGTAGGTAAAATGCCATTCAATGCACCCTAACATGACGAAAGCCCCTAAAAAACAGGAAACGGAACTCAGATTCGTATTCAGCGCCCCAAAATACCCCCTAAGGCGGCGTTTGGGCAAAAAATTTCGATCTCTGAACCCCAAAAAATGGCTTTGAGCTTCTTACCTCACGGGCCTCCAAAGGTCGAAAAAAATATTACCCAAACTTTGCTCTCGGAGGTTATTTGAAGTGCTCATGACGAATCTGGGGTCAGTTTATCGATGTTCGACAGATTACGGTAAATTGCGGTGGGTATACGGTAGTTGGGTCAAAGTCTCAGATTTGACTCAAAATTTCTGAACGGGGGTTATTCGGGGTGCTGAATACAAATTTGATGTTCACTTGTCAATTTTCAAATTATTGAAGGCATCGTACGCGCTGAAATCCACTTTCCACTTTTCATGCTCAATCCCTTCCTCGGGCCCCTGTGAGAACGTACAACGAGCTTGGCTGCTCAAAAACGTACCATTGTGAGTATAGAGAAAGTGGAAAGTAAGGAATTCCGTCAAAAGGGGCCGGCTCTTCCGTCAGTCATTTGGCACTTTCGCAATATTTGAGCAGAACGTCGTGTCGCTAAGTACAGGGCATGCCACTGTACGCTGACGCACCGTCGGACGAAAGTGGCATTATCGACTGGAAATTTCTCGTCACACAACGATTGATTGCTCCCAACGCTGCGCCAATGGCCGAATTGTAGAACTGTTCCTTGCGCCCTCCGCGTAACTATCCCGAGTCGATGCCGGCGCGAATTTCAAATGATTTTCAGAAGTTTTTTTAAAACGGTTTTTCTTGAAAAGTTAACGTTTTTGAGCGGGCTTTTCGCTACCTTTAGTCACTATAGGGGGCTAACAACTCAAAAACGCTTAAAAACGAAGCGTGGTTTTCAGCGCGTACGATGCCTTTAAGGTAGGTTTAGGCTCTCTATGTCATGACAACTACCGTAATCTACAGTAAACCTCAGAATTTCGGCAAACGACCTTTAAATTCGTGTTCAGCACCATAGATTACCCCTACATAGAAGTTTTGAGCCGAATCCGAAGATTTTTTTCAAACCACCAAAAAATTTCCTGATGGGTGGTACCCTTGCCTTGCCGCTAGGCTTGGAAAAACGCCTGCAACTTTCTCCAGAGTGGTTTCTTTTTTTTTCGAGAAGCTGCGAAGAGCATACTCGGATTCTACGTCCAAAATGGCTCCAGAAAACTACATTTAATCCAGAATGACCACGCTGACTAAAAGTAGTCTTCTTGTAAAGTGCGCTTTTAAAAGGTTCTGTTCTACTGAAAATTTTGGAATTGATAACGAAACACTTTTCTTGAGTCTTCGAGCCATGCGCTTAAGTATTAGGTTGCTTCAATGGATTTTGTAGTTCAGGTAAACCCACTTCTGTTTACAATAATTATTTCTGTTGGAAAAAAGATTGGTCATTGATCAAGGAACAAGTATACGAAGTTTCATTTTGTCCGAACTTTTTTCCAGCGTCATATATCAAAATAAGTCCCCTAAAGTGTTTCTCCCAATTAAGGACGATTTTTCTGTAACATATGTGGGGAAGGAGGGTAAGGGTATTCTTGATATTCTAGCAATTGTCGAAACCTCGGAATTTCTATAGTTTCTAACATTGATGTGAACTGTTCTCCGTGTATATCACGTTACCTCTGCGATATAAGAAAAGAGGTATAAAAAACAAGAGACACTGTTAAAACTCAAAACAAGCAAGGTGAACAAATAGAAATGTCATTACTACCAGCCATAATGCAGTAATGATCCCACAGTATTCGAACCATCTTTCAATTGCTTCGTAATCCAACGCCTAACCGACTGAGCCACGGTGTGCTGCTAGCTCACCCTGACTATGACATCGCAGTGATCGGTGGTTTGAATGCAACGAGCATTGTTCAGGGGATCAATGAACAAGTCATAACTCGAGAACCTAGCTAGATTTCATCTTCAAACTTTTAGGAGAACCTTTTCAGATGATTTCAAGGCCACTGCATAGCTCACATTTGTGCTACGTGCTCCCAATCCAACGTTCTGGTTTCTTTCCTTTTTTTGATCGCTAGTGATCTACCCGTGAGGACAGAGTGAAATTTTAAAATCTCAAATTGTTTCTTTTTAACTCCTTTACAACCCTCACAAGATCGTTTTTCAAAACTCCATTTTATGTTCGAAGTGGTCCCTTGTAAGTGATCATGATTAAGAAGGGGCAGGGTCTGACGAACACCCGAAGTACGTCCTATAAGTGGGCGAGGATGCGGGAACGCAGCGTAAATCACGACAAGAAAAGGGCGAGCCTTCGCCAACAGGCTCAATCGCCTTTAGTAGTCGTTTATACATCCAGGGCCGAGTGGCGCGGCAAACGGCACAGTTCACGATTTCGGCCCCTATATGAACAAGCCGCGTTAAATCGGCGCGGTGACGAACAAACGCAGACTTGCGTACCACCGTCGGAAAACCGGATTCGTTGCCGATTTTCCAACCACCTGAACTTCTTTCCCATACGAAGTCTCTTCTGTATCCCACAATTATCCGAGCTAGTAGCCAAGATTTTACACAATGTCAGATTTCATATCCGTGTGTTTATTCGACTATTCATCCATAATTTTAAATTGATTGTATCAAAATTTGTTTCGTACACGAAACTAAGTTCCCCGGTTATTCAAATATTTGATTCTTCCGGAAGTCCAAATTATTCGGTTTTGCGAGCATTCGGTTCGTTCGAAAAACCGAAGCACTCGCTTTTTGAAATCACAAACTAGTTCACAAATTCGTAAATATTCATTTTTCACTAATAACCTAGACCATTTGGGGTAGAGAACTATTTTTTGAAATTCGAGTACTTGCTTGAAGTTTTCAACCTTTCGTTAAAAGGAGATTCGAAACAAATTGACGGTTCATTTAGAAAAAATTCTATTTTCGAAAAAAATACAAGAACTTCATGCCGATTTCCCATAGAACCACTTCAGGTCCACAGTAGCACGCCAGCATCTCGGATTTGTCAAAAATTAGTACCAAAAATATTATTAGAAGCACTTATCATAAACTCATTACTCTTGATGCGATTTTCTGATAAAGACGCTGGTCGTTTGAGTTAAATGGCATATACAATATGCGTGTACTTCAAGGAGACGAAAAATTCGCAAAAAAGGATGAGTTCTCACTGGTAAAACTGAACTTCGCTATGCTCTACACAAATATTTCGTAAGTTAAGTTAACCTATATTCGCCAATTCATTGTTTATTAACTCATTACAGAATGCAACTCATATGCTTGACAGCATTGCTGCTCAGCGGCGGCTGCGCCACCTGCTTTTCTCAGGCAGCACGGTGCCGCGCGCTAACAAATTTCAAGCTCACAAACACTAAACGCCTTGCAGTGTCGAGGCGCGGCGCCGCGTGATCGATACAGTTTAATAGCACTTCGCCTTGTTGCTCCGCGGCAAGAGTCACGGTCAAGCAGGGCGTTGTGTAATTTTCTGAAAACTGATCGAACGCCCCTCTCCGGCCATCAAACCTTTCTCCAAAAATCTTTTTTTTTGGAACCCCAAGGCTTAATTTTTGCGCACTTTTTTCCCATGAGCGGATTCGGGAAAAATGTATAAATCGTCCACAAGTTGGGATAGGAGCTCTCTACACACAGAGGAAGGAGCCGCAACTTATTGGCAAATCGACACGTCACACTACTCAATTCAAGCACAGTGGTCCCAAGTGGAAAAATGTCCGTAAAGGCGAGACAACTCCTCCCTCGGTATGTAGAGCCCCAACCCCGCAGAAGCTAGGTTGGCCTCCATAAACATCGCGTGGCTAGAAGTGAGCGGATCTTGACGACGGCCACAGATCACTATGTGCAAACAGGCGGAGAGCAGAATCACCGCGTAAACGCCACGCAAAGGGGCGGGGCTTCGGAAATACAGCGTAAGTTGTCGCTTGAAGTGGGCAGAGATTTGGGAACACAGCGTAAATGACTACTAAAAGCGAGCGAGACTTCAAATACCCGGAATGACTTTCCAAACAGCCCTATCACGCCCACTCGCAAATACGCCACAAAGCGGCGTGGGGGTTTTATAGTTGTAACACCCAGTGTACTTAACGATCGCCAATAAAAATTCAAAAACAAAAAAAAAACCAACCTGAACTTGCTTCGCATCATTTCTTGCGTTGGTTAGCTGATCAGTGAGACGAGCATTGGACGTCTTCAGACTATCTCGTTCCAAACGAATGACCTAAACAGAATGCCAGGTCGGGAAGCAAATATTCAGGGAATGAAAACGAAGACACATATGTCTGCAACTAACATCTAGATGTGAACCAAGCTGAGACATCTTCTCAGACTCAATGCGGGAAAGCCGGGTCGTCATTTCATTAAGTGACAACATCTAAAAAGACATCTTCCACTAACAAAAAGCACAGCAATCAAGCAACTCAGAATTTTTGGGAAATACCATTTGTTGTTCACTGAATGAGGTTCTTCTATGGGATTCAAGTTCCGACTCCAGCCGATTGATCGTCAGTCGACAGTGATCCAATTCCTCCTTGGCAGCGCGACACTCAATTCTAGGCAAGCCGGTTTTCGTCACACATATTCTGGAGTCAAAATTCCAACCAACTTATAATTGCTCGTCGTTTGTTGTAAGTCCATCAGCTCCTTTTGCAGCTGTTCCACTTTGCCAGCCATCTTCGTTTCACTGAGACGAAGACGGTTATTCTCCTCTTGGATTTGGTCAACTTCCTTTCGAGCAAGCTCTATATCCTGCAAAACACTCGGTTAACGTCAGAAAAAGCTGTCCAACTTTTTCGGGCGAATAGCTGGTTTCTAGTGTTAAAAAAATAGCAAATGTTTATCACAACTTGTCTACCCATTGCGATTAGGATTCGTGTCAAAATCTCCTCCAATAAAAGGTTCGTAAGTTCGGCCACTCGAATAGCAATGCATTGTCGTTCTCGGAGCCAAATTCCGGTGCACAATTGCGGACTACAGCTGTTGTATCAAGCGACACGATGATAATGGTGCTGGGAGAAACGTTAATCATCATCCCGCTGAGAGATGCAAAAGCCGTTGTCCGCAAATGCGAACAGAAATTTGCTCCGAGAACGACAGCACATTTCTAGAACCTTTTTTAAATGTAAATTACGCAATTACTATGTTCCCGATAATTCCATCCATAACTTCCTACATTCACCCTGATAAGAGTCGTGGGCGGCTTGCAGGAAATGTAAATCTCCCTGTGTCGGTTTTCTCGGGGCGTTCAACACTAATTTAAGATCACCATCCTACTATGTATATTTTGGTAAATTTGTGTGTGTGTGTGTGTGTGGATGCGTGCGCGCGCGCGGTACGGTAAGCATCATGCCGAATAGCTGGCCTAACCAGCCTCTAAATTTCAAAATGGACCCCTAGGTATCGAATTCGTAATCAGCACGCCAAGAAACCCAACAGAGAAGTTCCAAGTTAAGGGCAGCATACACGCTCGTGAGCGTGGTTGAGATAACTAGGGAAATAGAATGTTATGGCTCAGAACACAACGGCTACGCATTTTTGAGCGTCAAAAACGACCCACAACGCCGCTACACGAGTGAGAAGTTGGTCGCGCACTGTATTTCTCCGCCCCTGTTTTTGCGTCCTCCTCCAAAACAGGGGTGCTGGGCGATTCTCACCGTCGCCGATGTATGTGGATTACGTATTGTACTCAGTATACCACCCACAAACGTCGCTGACGGTACGAAAGGCTCAGCACCCTTGTTTTGGAGGGCGGAGATATACAGGGGTGGCGCCAACTTCTCACTCGTCTAGCGTCATTGTGGGTCGTTTTTGACGCTTCAAAATGCGTAGGCGTTGTTCAATCACGTTTACGAGCGTATATGCTGCCTTTAAACTTGAGACGAATCTTTGAAGCAATTTTCCAAGCTGAAAGCAGTCATAGAATATTTTTTTGCAAAAATATTTTATTACTCTATTCCTCCTCTCATTGCAGGGCTGACTATGTAATTTTTTGTGTAATGTTTCAACAAATTTGACCTTAAAAATAATCAGCTGGCGGAATTTGGCAAATTTACGCACTGACAGATGCGTCAGCGACACAATACGCGGTGGGAAGTGACGTATAACTGCTGGGTGCAGCCTTCCACTGCCTTGTTATGTGGGTAATGTTCCCATTAAAGTGCGACAGTCGAAGCACACCTTACTCACAATGGCAGTGTCATTTTCGCAACGTCTCCTGAAGGTCAAATTAGGGCCTCCGGAAATACTTCATTAATGAAGTTGTCAATCCCACTTTTTCTCCAAATCTCTTTTGGACAAAATGGATAGTATGCGCTTCCACCTACGTCACATAATAATACAGAAATTGATTCAACTGAGGCGCACCTTCTCAAACGCGGATGCTGTCTGTTTCTGGAGTTCAAATGATGCTTCCAGGCGCGCGTTCGTCATCCTCACTTCAGCTACCACCTGTTCACCCCGAGCGACACGGTCAGCGTGAAGCCTAGAGAAGGATAAATGCGCCAGTGATTGTTTAACGATTCATCTTCTGATTGATACCTTTCAGACAATTCTTTCTCCTCTTTGAGAACTCGAATATACTCTTCCAAGCGAGCCACTTTCACCTCGCTGGCCTGAGCCTGAAACGTCATATTTCGCAGCGATTACGGAGAAAAAAGCAAACCGAAGGACAAACCGCCGCAACAGCTTCTTCCGCCTTTATTTTCGCATTCCTAGCTTCAAACACACTGACATTGTCTTCTGCCAATTTCTTCAGCTGCTCAGTTTGTGATTGCAGCTGCAATTGAGTTCAATTAACAAAAACGAATCCGAGAACTCTTGAGAAACCTGCCAGCGTACAAGTTCAAACGTCGTGCGCAATTGTTTTATTTCTCCTTTCAGAACTGATTCAGACTTCTGTGAAACTTCCAGCTCCCGCCTGAGACCTTCGATTCTGTAACTTTCACGAATTTATTATACTTTAATACAGTGGAACGACTATGAAAATTATTAGAAAAAGCCACGAACTCCGTATTTTTCGACGTAAGCACAAACTGTTCAGCAGAGGTCTTAGCCACCTCCAGCTCAGACTCCAGACGACGATTGATCCTAGAGCATATGAATCTTGAACCCTTTTTGATTGAATAAAAAATCTACTGCGAAAATCGGCATCTGTACTTCTGAAGTTGCGCGATGTTGTCGAATAATCTTGCACCGCCCTCATCATTGTCGGACATCCCATCAACGTCACCTGATCGTTCCCTTTCAATGACAAACAGCAAATGCTGCACCTAGAGATATACCATTTTGACAGAATATATCATCTACAAGGAAAGCAAGAAGAGACCGACAGAGAGCAAGACAATACCTGTTTCGTTGCGCTGGCGTAATCTCTTTGATATTTCTCAAGTTCTGCACGAGTGAATGATAATTCTCGAGTAGTTGCGTCTCGGGCACTTTCCAGACGACGCCGAGCTTCGTCAGCCTCCTGAAAAGCCACACGTTTCGATGAAATACCAAAGAAAGGTTGACAGGTTGGTCGCTCCTCGATTACTGCAAACGTATTCAGTCATGCAAGAAAAAGAGATGTTTACGATTCTTTACCACTTTCATGCCGTAAAGTTGTTCTTCTGTAAAATGACGGGTGTTAAAGGCAGCATACACGTGGTTGACCCGTGGTTGAGATAGCTACGGAAATAGAATGGTATGGCCCAGAGCACAACGCCTACGCATTTTGGAGCGGCAAAAACGACCCACAATGCCGCTACACGAGTGAGAAGTTGGCACCACCCCTGTGTTTGCGTCCTCCAAAACAGGGCAGTTGGAGCATTTCCACCGTCGTCGATGTATGTGGCTTACCTATTCTACCAACCACAAACGTCGCCGGCGATGGGAATGACCCACCACCTCGGTGATGGCCATCGCGTATCAACACCCTCGAGGAGGCGGGAGGAACGGGGGAGGAGTTAGGTTCCTGATTGGACGCAGTCCCGTGTGGCCCTGCGTTGCGTCCAGTCAGGAACCTCGCTCCTCCCACCTTTCTCCCGCCTCCTCAGGGGTGTTGATACACGATGGCCACCACCCCCACCACCTATTTTGGAGGAGGAAGCAAATACAGGGGCGGAGAAATACAGGCGCAGGCCAACTTCTTACTCGTGTAGCATCATTGTGGGTCGTTTTTGACGCTTCGAAATGCATAGGCGTTGTGTTTTGAGCCATATCCGTAGTTATCTCAACCACGTTTACGAGCGTGTATGCTGCCTTTAAACTGAGGTGAAATAGTTTCGGCGGCTCATGTGTTTGTTTGCTAGAAAAGCTAGGAAAGTTCTGAGGCTTTCAACTTTTTAGTTTTCAGGGGCAGTGGTGGGAAGGGAAGTGGTGTGGAGCAACCAGGATCAAGGGGCCGGTTGCGTAGGAGCTCTGCGAAACGGCGATCGTAGCTGTAGTGATCGCAATTTTCGGAATTGTTTTCATGCCCCTCTTGCCGAGATTCATTTTACTGAACCAAAATTTTTACGATCCCACCCTGAATTTCGCTTCAAATTTCTTAGGACCCCCGTCGAAAACTTGAACTTCCCCAGGACTTCAATCACAACCCGCTGAATGACAATCACCCTTGACCCACGGTAAAACGGTGCGTTGCGCGATTTTTCGAAATCAGAGCGACACCCAACAATTTTTTTTCACAAAAATTTTTGCGATCCTCCCAGCGGCGCGATTCCTGAGCAGTTTATTCTTTCCCAAAAAAAAACTATTTTTTTTGTATTTGGCCATTAGGATGGTGCGGAAATCAAAACAACCAATATATTCGCGTCTAAAACCTGAGCAATTCTACGATCCTTGCCCTTCGTGACCGGAAGTATCGAGAATTTTTGGGATATCTTCACCGAATTTTCATTTTTGATCCGAAATTTTTGCGACCCTGCTTGACCCTGGCTTGACCGACGGGATGAATTTGTTGAAACAACATTATGCAAGCGAATACTTACCAAGCACCGCGTAAAAACATAATACACACCTTTAGTTGATCCTGCAAACGCTGGTTGTGATCGTAGACTTCATTCAACAGGTCTTTTTGACGAAAAAGCTGAGGCGCACGCTCTGCAAAAAGGGCGTGATAATAAGTGATGGGAGAGACCAAACCTCAAACCCATTTTCTTTTTTTTTTCGCGAGAGCCTAAACGAACACCCTGGCAAGAAAAAAACCAAAATCAAAACAAAATACCCCAAAAATAATCTTTGGTAAAAATGTAAGGGATAAAAATGTAGGGTCAGCAAACATTGGAAAACCGCTATCGTTGACCTCAAAGATGGAGGTGCATGCCGACACCACATATTCGACATAAAACGCAAACTTACCTTCTATCTCTTCCACCACTTCGGCCAGATTCTTCTCCAGCTGCTTATTTCGCTCACAAGCTTCCGCCAATTCGCCAGTTAGCTTAGCATGTTCACTAAACACCCTTTTATACCAGACTGTAATAGAATCCTTTACTACAAAAATACCAACCGAACTATGCTGGTCAGCGACTGTCCTCCTCTGAGAAGACGAGCGGTTTCGACGGCAGCAGGTGAGAGCACGGCTAACTCATCCTCACTGACGTTCAGATGGACTGAAAACAAACCGACTAAAACCAAAGACACATGGGGTTCCTGGATTAGATTGAGACGGAACCTGAACATAACATACCAGCATGTTTTGACTTGAGGAGTTCATTCGCTTTTTGGAGCTCTACTTTGAGTTCGCTGATTTCTTCATCTGAAATAATTCCGCTCTCATGTTTTCTCATCAGCTTAACACTTCACGTCTTTCGGAGTTGCTTGGCATTTTGCCATCGAAAACGTACGCGTTGCCACAAGCTCGTCAGAACGGGAGCGAGACCGGCTAAGCAGGCGAACTGGGCAAACAAAATAAGCGACCGTTTTCATCGATTTCTGGTCGTTTTCGCTGCTTTAACCCTATCCCCTCCAGCATCTGCCGGCGTAGTGTTTCACACTGAAAACTCAGAAACGAAATTTTTTTGAACACTGCCACTGCCCTTAAAGGCAGTGTCCACGATAAAAATCGTTTTCGGGTTTCCACCAAAAAACGAAGGTTTAGAGTCTGAATGTTTCATCAGTCAAGAAAGAATCATGAAAAACGCTGCGAAACATCCAAAATTAGCTCGTCTTCTTGAAAGCCACATTTTAACGGTAGCGGACAAGGGCCTGAAGTGGACAGCGTGCGAAAATGCGCCCCAATGCTAAAACTCAGCTGCGCTCGCGCTCCAATTCTAATGTAGAAGCGGACCAAACTTTTCCTCGGAAAACTCGACCGAGAGCGGAAGGGCTAGCGCGAGCGGACTTCGGTGTCGTATGGAGCTTTTTCGGGCTCGTTTTCGTTCGTTCTTTCGACCCCAGCGCTCCAATGAGACCCTGAACTTTCGATTACCGGCCAAAAACCGAGGACGAGATTTATCGTGGACACTGCCTTTAAAGGCATTGTTCAGGATAAATTTCCCATACGACGTCTCCACGGCTTACGGAAGGTCTGGTGCCTTGTATAGCAAGGCATGCTTAAAAAGGACACGAAAGACGCGTTTTTTTAGCGAAAATAGGCCCCCTCTTGTTTACGTTGATTTTTGAGCGTGGAATAATTGACCGCTAGAAGCATAATACTTATCAGTGCAATACGGCGATCAGCTCACTTATCAGCACTTCCTTGACTTAATCATTCCTGTAATCTGAGTCTTCATTTGTTCATTCCGAGTGGGCGGATCTGGGGCACCAGGCGTGTCTGGGGCACCAAGACGCTTGTTTGCAGCCATTATTTTGCCGCTCCTGGCTCGTTTTCTACCGTTCTTTCGACACTGGGAGCCTAAGATCCTTATCGCCTATCATTTCACTGCGGAAAGTCAACGAGGATGATCATCGTGGATGCTGCCTTCAAGACCCGAAACGGGTGCTGAGAGATGTTGCACTTGCGTAAACTAAAGCCTTTCGACTAGATAAGAGCTGCCACTGAAAAATGCAGAGTCATGTGTAATTGTGAAAACAAAACTATTGATATCGTTTCAGGGAAAAGCAACTGCAAGCTCTGCAGGAACTCAGGTCTAGGCCTAGACGTGTCTTTCAACCGTAGTGGCTACTTGCCAAGCCGTGGCCTTTTGGGTAACCAATGGGTAGCACCTATACCACGGAAAGTGGGTTGATAACGGTGATCATAGAAGGAATCCACGGACCCTTGCTAGCAATTTCGGCAAATCGTGTGCGCCGTTCCTCCTCGATCTCTTCTTGAGCAGCAGCTAGAACTTCCTTCGTTTCTTCAAGCACACTCATCTGCGACTGCCGCTGTTCACTGAATGCAAGAAAGAGATACAGAGTATTTCAGAATTTCAATTTTTGTTAATTGAAACTGATGAAGGTGCCTTCTCGTGACTGTTGTCGTGTCAAAAAGTACTAAACACAAAAATAGCTGTTGCAGCATTTTCTTCTTCTTTGCAGCCACTTAGAGGGTTTTGTCATAGGCGAAGAAACTGGGCGACCAGTACTGGATTCGTCCATACCTGCGCGGCAAAACTATATGACATACCCCGGTTTCCGCCGTTCTGGATTTCGCGTGGGCCGAGCAGAACTGCTAAAACCAATCGACGCTACACTTTCGAAAACCCCCGGATGCAAATTTTCATAACACTACGTCTATTTGTGAAAGACTGGTACCAGAAATTGTTGAAAATGACCGATGCAAAACTATATGACACAGCAGGTGAACGTGGGGATTTCCTGAATCTCGTAGACTTACAATGAGAAAAATTACGGTTTCATAAAATCTATTTAACAACAATATGTTCTGGCTCCTTATCCTCCAAAAGGCCACGTGGACCAGGTTATCGGATGGCGAGAGAGCTCAGATTGCTCTCATGAGCCATATGGGCCCTAGAATCCGATCTCTGAGCCTACGAATTGGACAAATTCGAGGCTGCATCCTGCATAGAGCTCGAACTGGGAGCCAGAGGAAGCTCAACGACCGAGAGGAAGGGGCAGTCGCGAGGCTGACATCGAGATCCATGAGGGCCGTCAGCAAGATCAAGGGAGCTTCGGACCTTCGCGAGGACAAATCCAGAATTTTACGAAACATTCATAGGGCCCAGAACGGCCAGTCGTGAAGCTGACATCGAATTCCACGAGGGGCGCCAGCAAGATCAAGGGAGCTTCGGACCTGCGCGAGGACAAATCCAGAATTTTACCAGGCATTCATAGGTCCCAGAACGTCGTCCGCGAGCGAATGAGGAATGCTCCACGTCTTACGGACAACCAAAATAAATCGCGGCTCCGATTCGCCCGAATAAACATGCAAATCGAATGGAAGAAGGTGGTTCCTCTCTTCAATCGTCATGCCAAACGACCTGGTAAGAAAATAACTTATTAGATCGTTTTCTCGGACGAAAAAGAGTTCAATTTGGACGGGCCTGATGGATTCAATTTGTACTGGAGAGATATGCGCAAGGACCCACTCACGTTCTCGGAGAGGAACCTAGGAGGAAGAAGTTTGATGTGTTGTGCAGCATTCAACTGGCATGGTGAGCTAGATATTGCCTTCTTACAATGCAGTATGGACTCTGCAGATTACCAGAGTGTGCTAAAAGATCACCTCCTGAATTTTTCAAGACGCAATTGCTTTGTATTCCAGCAGGACAATGCGTCCATTCATGTCAGCAGGGCGACGCTGGATTGGTTTCAGGCCAATCGTGTCGATTTGCTTAAATGACCCGCCTGTTTGCCGGACCTCAACCCGATGGAAAATTTCTGGAATATGCTTGCGCGACGCGCATGGCAAGCAGCACGAGTCCGTAGCTCAACTGAAGGAAGCCGTTATCGCCGATTGGGTTGCGATTGAAGTGGGTCCTAAAAGAACTTAGTGAACAGTATGCCAAACAGATTATTCCACGTTACCCTGCACCAGGGTAACTCCACTGACTATTGAATTCATGTTATTGATTGTTATTATAATGAACGAATCAGTTCATGGCCTATAAAATTGAAGTTTTAGCTGCATTCTCTGCTATGTCATAGAGTTTTGCATCGGTCAATTTCGACACTTTCCGGTGAAAGCCTTACAAAATTTGACGTATTCTTATGAAAGTTTGTACACAGGGGTTGCAAAAGGTGCTGCGTCAATTGGCATTTGCAGTTTTTCTGCTTAGCCCACGCGAAATCTAGAATAGCGAAAATCGGGGTATGTCATACAGTTTTGCCGCGCAGTGTAGGTCCAATGTGGTTAGCGTAGTTGATCTCTCCGGACAGTTGAATGAATGTGCGGTGCTATGGCCAATAGAACCGCAGCATGGACAAACATCAGATTTGCTGCTGTCAATCTTGCTGATGTAGGATATAAGCAATGTAGAGTGACAGCAGCGCAGCGATGAATTTGTGGACGAATCCAACTTCGGTCGCCCGTTTCTTGAACCTTTGACAGAAACCTTCCTGCGGCTGCAGAGAAGAAGACACACAGCGTGATTTGGTCAAATTTTTGGGCGATTTTCTCAGATCCCCCCCCCCCGCGGCGTGATCTGATGAAAATCTAGGGGTCTCAATTCTACATTAGCTCTAACGAAAATCACTACCCGAGCTCATTTAAAACAGTAGTTCAAGTAAATAGGAAAGTATAATCTAACTATAGGTAAAAACTTATTCTCACCAATGTATATCCCCATTTAGAATGGCGTTCTTAGTCTCCCACAGAAGCTAAGACCCCCTTACATCCCTCCGCAGCTCAAACCTTCCCCCCTGTGGAGCACAACGCGCCGAACCCTGTGTGGAAATCCACAGAGGGGTCCAGGCTGCGGAGGAGTGAAGGTGTGGAGCCTGAGCTCCCGGTGGGGCAAAAAGTGGGCCATTCTGATGGGGTTATCCACTGTTTAAAGGCAGTGTTCACGATGAAAATTGTTTTTCTGTTTTCCCGCCTATCTTGAAAACGGCCCCACGCTGATTCCAATGATGTCTCTGAAATCGTACAAGACCTTCTGGGAATGGAGTTATGGCCCCTCAAAAATTGAGCAAGGGAAAATGGTGGACGAGTTGTCCGAGGCTTGTAACTTGCGTCTTTTGCAGCCGATCTATGCGAGCTGACCTGAGTAAAGAGAGAAGTTCAGAATGAAGGGAAGAACGGGGCTAATGATTAGAAACCATCGCTCATCTCTCCATCTCGAGCATTCATTTGTGTACGTCTGTGGGCGTGTGATGCGCTTTTGAGGTTTGCCTTGCGCTCGAAATGGCAACTTCAGGCTCTTTTGGAGCTTTTCCTGGCTCGTTTTCATGCGTTCTTTCGACGTCAACGTTACATTGTGCCCCTCCACTACCCATTCCTAGTGGAAACTGAAACACATTTTTCATCGTGTACACTGCCTTTAAAACGTCAAGTACCCATCTAGAGAACTCTGCCTCACGTCTCTGTCTTTGATCTATTTCACTGTTAATGTCTTGCCTTTTTACACAAATTGTCTATATTCTTTCAATTTTACAGAAAAAAAAACAGACCAACTCACGCTCCTGAGGAGGGGGGGGGGTGAGAAAACTGCAGAAGAAATTGACCAAACCACGATCCTGGGAGTCTGAGAAAACCGCCAAAATTTGACAAAACACCCTCTTGGAAGGGGCGTCTGAGTAAAATTAGCCTTTCCCTCATCTCTTGCAGCATCCTATTGCCCTTAGGCAGATGGAGTGTTGAAGATAGGGTTAACCCATCTCCTTTATGACTACCTTACAGTAACTCGTTTACAAACAGCTGAACCCGACGAGAACAAAAAAAAATTCCAACGTTCCACATACTTAAGTTCAGCAGCAAGCTGTTCGGCTTTCTCCATTGCGTCCTTGTACACGGAGGACAGTTCACGCTCTTTTCGCAACTCGGCTTCCATATCCGAAATCGCTGTGGTATGTTCAGCACTGAGCTGAATAAAACAGTAGTCGAAATCGAAGGTAAAAAACGCTCAAGTCAGTTACCCAACCTCAGTAGTACGTTGAAGAGCCTCTTGGGCATGCTTCTTGCTCAACTCCAGTTGACTCTCATGCTCCTCAGCTGCTAGCTGAAGACGCGCGATGTCATCCTTCAGAGATAATTTCTCCCTTTGCCATGAAAGTTCCTTCGAACTCTGCAAAAATTTAACAATTAACTCAAGATAGAATGTTACGATGTGAAAACAATGATGTGTGAACGGACCAATTCTATCCTAAGTTCAGCGCATTTGCTGTCCCTTTGAGCAATCTCCTGCAGAAACCATTTCCGTGAGTTGGAGTACATTTCGCTCTCCGCTCGTGAACGCTCCCGTTCTATCTGAAATGCTAATTACTTGATTTCACCTGAGTATAAACACAGGCTATATCCACGCTAAGCTTTAAGCATGACACCTTTGCGAAATCTCCCAATTCAGGGTCCGACAAGGCGTTATGACCGACTTTTGCGGAGCTAAACCCCCCTACCGACCTAATTGTTGAAAAAAAGATTTTTTTCACAGTTCCCTCCAAAATTTGAGTTTTTTTCAGCCAAAAGGTATACAAACTTAAACACCTCTGTGGTCTCAGCCACAACCCCGCGGAACCCTGCACCCCTCTAGCCTGAACTTTCCGCTTTTCTGTATCTTTTTCGAAACCAAAAACCTGAGCTCAAACTCACCTCATTCAAAACCCTCCCTTTCGACTACGTGCCTAACTTAAAGTATGGAGCCCACTCTTCACAGGAGCTAGATTCAAAGTTTCAGATTAAAATGTGGGAAAGGGTAGCACTTCGGGCAAAAAACTTTGGTATGGGCCGTTTTATACCATAAATGTAAATATTCCGCAAACTTGTTTAGCGCGCTGTGCTCCACATCCCGCATTCCTTTGCCTAGATGAGCCCAGAACTGTTATTCGTCTACGTTTTTTACTATTCGCCCTATCAAACCATTCATTTCCACGCTACTCGCAGTCGCATTAGCACAATCGTGGATGCAAAGCGGTTGTTTTCCGAAAATTTCAACCATGAAAATGAAGATATCACTCTAAAAACCGCACCACTTCTATGATAGTGATACAGCAAACTGCGAGTAGCGGGGAATGAAGGCTATGTATCCTCTGTTTCAGATCGGAATTTACTTTTTTCCTTCGTTTGCGTGAGTGGAGAAGGAGGAGACAGTAGGAGCATGGGGGGGGGAAGAGTCGCAGCATACGCGCGCGGTGAACACGAGTAAATTTCTCTCCAAATTAGAAGAAACGTTCGAAGACTTGGGCAGCACCGAAGACGTAGATGCCTACGCCTGAACATGTTGTTCAGCACGCTTAACAACGCTCCCAAGTTCTGTCAGGAAACATCCACCTGGAGGTACTTAAGTGTTTTGGATGGATTTCAGGGAGGAATATTTGGAATCGCCCGGCATTGAAAGACAATTTAGGCAAGAGGTTTCGCTTCACAGGAAGTGGACTGTGCCTAATTTATGTCTAAAGACATAGGCAGATGGGCACGGCTAACAATTGGGAAGGCGCGTCTCGGCGATGATGTGAGCTCCAGCTGTTTGAGATAAGGTGCTTGAGACAACATATCTTTATAAATTTCCACTCCATAACTTTCACTGACTCGTAGCGATTCAATGAAAACCTCCTACAGAAAACCAAAATTCGATCCTACAGTCTTCAGCCTTACTTGTCGAGCGCGTTCTGCATACATGCATGTCTCTGAAGTATGGGCTAGAGCCGCCCTCACTAGGGCTTACCTTACATTTCCCGATAGCTTTTATAAAACCATGCTTCGATAGTTGTAGGTACGAGACACAGCACTGATATTCCGTTTTCCAAATCCCCTATATGCCCCAGAGATTTACAGGGGAATTCGAAAAGTGGGCATTTTCATAGCTTTGCAAAGAGAAAAGGGGTGCTGAAAGGCAATTTTTGGGTTGTTCGAAGAAAATTGCCTCGGGTTGGATTGGAACCTTTTTCTAGGCATTGTTTAAGATTCTGAAAACGAATCTGAGCCCCACTCGCCGAAATTTTGAAAATTCCGTCTAATTTGGTCCGCAGCTTCAAAATGGGGCAAATTTTGCTAGCAAACGCCACTTTTGACGATTTCGAAAATGCTAGGATGAAATCGCCTTAAAACTTCTCCATAGTGGTTATTTGTGTGGCCTAACGCAAATCTGTGGTTGGCTTATCGATTTTTCTTAGATGACGGTATGTAACAGTGAGGATACGGTAGCTCGGTCGAGGTCTCAGATCTGACTCAAAACTTCTCTGTGGGTGTTGTTTGGAATGCCGAACACGAATTTGAGGTTCATTTTTCGAAACTTTACGGTAGCTAACGCCTGCTCAAAATCATCATGCTTACTTTAACCTACAGTAACTCTAAGTCTGGCGACAGACCCAGGATTCGGGTTCAGCGCCCTTAATAACCCCCAATTGGAAGTTTTGAGCCAAATCCGCATTTTTTTTTCTGAACACACCGATGAATACCCCACCTATTTGCGAAGCAATGAAAAAGCCATTTTTTTGGAATCCCCGCATCCACTTAGAGGATTTCAAGCACGGGTCATTTCTGTACTGTCACAGACCTACAGCAACGACAACACGGTTTTCCAAATCGCCACGGATAGGTAAAGCAGTCCCTAGTCAGAGTCAACGCGCTTCACTTGAGTAAATGCGTCTGAACTAATTCTACCAAGTGTTACCGTTAGACTGCGCGTTTCCTGATCCAAAGTGGCTTTCTCCTTAAGTAAAGCAGCTTTATCGCCGATCACTTTTTGAAGTTCGTCCTTCAGCGCGAAATTCTCAGCTGAAAAAAAGGGAAACTGACTCTTGCAGAAAACAGAAACGAGGGGAAAACCTACTAGCTAACAGGTGTTTCTCTTTTGTTAAATTTCGAATAGCGGCATCTCGCTCCTCTTTTTCGTGTTTCAACCTCTCTACGTCACAGTCAAGAGCCATCTGAAATTCTTGGAAAGATCGTTGAATGGAAAGTGATTGAGAAAAGGTGGAAACTAGTAACCTTTTTCATAGCCAAATCATTCCTAGATGTTTCTAGCTGGCGATATAATCGGGATCGCTCATTTATGTCTTCGACTAAATCATGATAGCATCAGAAAGGAAGTATTCGCGATGAAATGCGACCAGAACTTACTGCTGCTGGCGATTTGGGACTGCAGCTCACTGTTTTTTGACAATAGCTCTCTACACTTTTCTTTGACGTCGAGTAGCTCCTCCTCGATATTGCTTTTTGAGTGACCTGAAAAAGACCAAAAACTTGGATCACGGAAGATATTCGCAATATATCCTTTATCCCAACACTGATCGCAACCACATCAATAAGATTTCATGTGAAGCATTCTACCTATGCAGGTAAAGTGGACTTTAAATGCCCTGAACAAGTTCAGAAGCGGTTTCTTTGATGTAAGCGCAACCCCGTCTCCCGCGAAACTCACGAAGTGCAACTAGTTCCCCTAGTAAATCCTGCACGCCTGGTTGATCCTCTCCTCCGCTGGTGGCAGCTGTTGAATTTCCTTCCACAGCTACGTCCTCAGCAACATCCATAGCTGCGGCTTCGGCTTGCTGGGATACTAAAAAATCGATATTTCACGTGGAAAACAACATCGTAGCTAGACCAACCATTAGTAGTTTCCTGAAGAATCTCGCTAGTGCTCTGTTGTTGCAGAGGGGCCGACGCTGCAACAGCTGGTTTCACATCGCTTGCCATACTATCAGCATCAGCAACCTCATCAAGGAGATTGCTCGAGTCCATCTAAAAAAGCCCAAGATGATATGAGCCCTAAATTATGAAGATTTGAATGAAAAGCACAGAATAAGGGGAAAATAAGCAGATGGAACAAATGCACTATTTCACTGCTTGGGAGCGGACATTGCCCACCAGTGCGTGCTGCGGCACAAGCCTATTTTACACCTCCATCGCTGATCGCCGCGATGGCATGATTTGGATACGGATCGACGTGCGACGCGATTTCGATCGATGCTCATGGTTATCGTGACTTTGGGAGGCGCTCTGAAAGGGCCACAGTCGATGAGCGTCGCGCGGAACGAGATGACTGGCGACGCGACATCCCCGCTTCTAGAAGAAACCAGATAAATTAACATGTCATTTAGCATTATTACTTTCCTGCGTCCATTTCTTGTAAAAAGCGATACCCATCTGCTCGCATAGAGCGCTAAATAGTGGTTCGTGGGACGACTCCTGATCAAGTGCGATAACAAAGATAGATAAGATGGGTAAGATAGGATGGATACATAGCCCACATTCGATAACAATTTGTCCACTGTCGTATGGAAGAGGCTTTATCATGTTTAAATCATGAAGTGATAACCTATGAGACAACTGTTCACTAAATGAGTTTTGGGCTTTAGAAATAGGAAGCGTTTTTCCGTTTGTAGGAAGAATACTGTGGACATACGGTCTTCTTGTTAATCGCAGCCGCAGAGAGGTTTTCGTCATAGATTCAAGGAGCGGGATAAAACCGAATTTGGATTTGTCCACGAATCCATTGTCGTCAGTGGGCTTGGGCTCTTCGGGCAATCGAATAGGTGCACTGTCGTGCGGCTAGGGCTACCACGATCCGGGCACTCGTCAGGCTTACTGCAATCGATGCTAGTCTGATATCAGCTTAGGGGAATGTCCGCAGAGTAACAAGGCGAGTCTATTTCTATCCCGCCTACCGAGTTCCATCAGGGTGTTGCTGACTTCAGGTGGTGCTATCCCCGAAATGGGGTTGACGGCCACCCTACTCAAGTGATCCCTGACGAACTTGGTGGGCTTCGCACGTAAAAGACGCAGACGATCAAGCTGGGAGCACGTATATCTTCGCATTTGTTTCTCGGGAGCATCCGCGAACCGCCTTCTGATCTCTCTCTCTCTCTCTCTCTCACGGGATTCGTATTCCTTCTTAATGGTTGATCAGGCTGCTTGACAATGTGAATAACCAGTTGTTGCGCTTGGAGTTGCGCAATGCTCCTTAACTAGCAGAACTGGGCTTCAGCACGATGATATTTCACGGCAATCTGAAGAGCAGCATTTTGAACTCGCTGCATCTTTGTCCACGATGAATTCAATATTATATGCTGCCTTACCGAGACAGCGTACTCAAACGCCGTTTACAAGATTGCCTTATATATGGTCAGAACTATCTCCTAACTCCTTCCCCACGACGTAGTGCCCAGAGCTCGTGAGACTTTGAGCTTCGTTCTCACTATAGCCCGTTTCTGCTCAATATTTTTGTGGAACTTCAGCGAAGGATTCAATACTAGCCCAAGCAGCTTCGGGAAACTTTCAGCAGGCGAACAAGCGTCTTCCCAGTTAACAACAGGGTGAGCGCAAGGCTCCGAAGGGTCAGTGGAGAAAACAGATACAGATGATTTAGCGGCAGAGAGAATGAGCATCATATTATCGAGAAAGTTCTTCAACTCGATGAGGTGGCTATTGTTCTTGCGTGAAGCCAGGGGACGGGCAAATCTTCAAGGTAAAGACTGAACAGAGCAGGCGATATAACTCCTCCTTGAGGGACACTGGCGGCAATAGGGATGCTTTTAGACATGTCCCTGCAAACGGTAGATTCTTCAAAGTATCAGGGCTGATTGAAATCTTGCCAAATTCTTTGAAGTGCCTAAGTAATCCTTTGTACTTTCGCCGCCGAGCAGCGGGGCGGCGTGCATTTCTATAAGGGGTCGTTTATACTTCCACCGCGGAGCCGCCCATCGCGCCGCTTGAAAAATTGCGCCACCAGGATGTATAATCGAGCTGCGCCGAGTTTAGGCGGCGACGTCGTAGAATGACGTTAAATACAGCCTGGAGTAGCTCTGCCGTAACACAAGGCCGATTGTAATGAGTGATTTCTTGTGCAAAAGAAACATCTATAATTTTTCGTACCATAACACAGCACCCGAAGGCGGATAGAGTCTTCGAAAACAATTTCTCTTTAGAAAAATGATTTCAAAAGCTAAAAAATGAACTTTACACAACCCAGCCTACTCTAAACAACGCCCAGGACCTTGGAAAGAATTTTAGAGATGAATCAGAAGAACGATATTGAGAATGTTTATGAAATAACAGCAAAAGAAGCGTACTATGTCAATGCGGATCGCACGCGACCGCCTGCCTTCCTCGGACCGCGTGGCAGCACCTAGCCGGCGGTCGCGTGCGGCACCGTTGGAAGATTTCGAGCAGAAAAAGTCTAAACGCCTCGCGGCGCCACTTGATCGATATGGCTGTATTGCATCTCGCCGCGGCGGAAGTATAAACGACCCCTAATATTGATCACGCGGCGCAGCACGATCGATATTGTAGGATTGCACTTTGCCGCGCCGCTCGGCGCCTGACGTATCAACGACCCCTAAGGGGTCGTTTATACTTCCGCCGCGGCGCGGCGAAATGCAACAGACATATCGATCAAGCGGCGCCGCCGCGAGGCGTTTAGAGTTTTTCTGCTCGAAATCTTCCAACGGTGCCGCAAGCGACCGCCGCCTAGGTGCAGCCGCGCCGCCCGAGAAAAGCAGGCGGCGCGGCGGCCGCGTGCGATCCGCATTGACATAATATGCTTCTTTTGCTGTTATTTCATAAACATTCTCAATTTTGTTCTTCTGATTCATCTCTAAAATTCCTTTCAAGGTCCTGGGCGTTGTTTAGAGTAGGCTGGGTTGTGAAAATTTCATTTTTTTAGCTTTTGAAATCATTTTTCTAAAGATAAATCGTTTTCGAAGACTCCATCCGCCTTTGGGTGCTGTGTTATAGTACGAAAAATTATAGATGTTTCTTTTGCACAAGAAATCACTCAGTACAATCGGCCTTGTGTTATGTCAGAGCTATTCCAGGCTATGTTTAACGTCATTCTGAGACGTCACCGCGTAAATTCGACGCAGCCCGATTATACATTTTGGTGGCGCGATTTTTCAAGCGGCGCGGCGCGCCGCTCCGCGGCGGAAGTATAAACGACCCCTACCACATATCTGTTTTTCGTTTTCCGATTCAGAAGGAAATGAAGAAGACGTTTGCGTTCCGTTCTGGTTTCTTTTTGTGCTTAACATCATATGATTATTGACAGGATAATTCGTTCATCTGTTATGCACCTCGATGACTAGCTTCTTGGGTTCTCATTCAAATCTCTTGCTGGGAGGGCGTTACCCTCCCACTTTATCGCCGTGTGCAAAACCCTTGTATGAAGGGCACACCTTCACAGCTACAAAATAGAATCTGATCCCGCTTTGCGTTGCTTTGCAGCGTTGTTAAGAGAGCAAGGTGGACGAGTTGTCCGTCACCCCGACAAGGCAAGAACCGAACAGCCCTCTCCTTCAAAACACAACGAAAGTACCCTTATCACGAGCGATATGACCGACGAACAGATTGATTATGGGCGGAGCCAGTTTGAACGGTCGTGGCGGGAGCCTATGTGCGAGCGGTTTTCCCGCATTTTCTTATGATTTTAGGATTCTAGCAATAGGTCCCCAGTCTAGGCTTACTTTCGCAAGTAGCAGTGTAAGGTTTAATATTCTGGCATTCTAATATTAGTTTGTCTACATTCACGGAACTCTGGTGTTTCTCTACCTCATTTTTGCAGATTATACCTATCCGTTTCTTCGTTAGTGGTGCTATATCATCAATCTCGACCAGTTTCATTTCGAGGGTATTGGGTAAATACAAAGATCATATACGGTATAATTTTATACTCTAGTATATCAGAATTAGTTATCCTACCTCATGTTTTACAGACAAAACTCTCTCCATCTTCTATATCGGGGATATACAATCGATTTCGACTACTTTGATTTCAAGATTATTTACCAGCGATTCGCAGTGGAGTTAGTCGTTTTACAATAATTTTCGGGTCTACGTTTCGTAACAGTATCGTGCAAATTCCAGAACTATGTCCGATGATACGATAGATGCTGCTCGAAACGAGCTTATTTGTTCAATATCTTCTCAAGTCGCAGAAGGTGTCGGGCCTCTTATCACTCAGATCGTGGACAAGCGTTTCAAAGAAGAAAAGACTTCAGCGACGACTTCGGCTCCTCACGTCCCTACGCTTTCCCATCCAGGCCTAAACGCGCAGGCTTCACTATTATCCAAATGGATAGGGTTGATCGAAGAAATCCAAGCAACACCTGACCTGGACGAGAAAAGTGGCAAAATGGCAGAACTCAAGAAAAATCTGAAGCGACGTCTGACCACCGTAGTGGGCGCTGATACCGATCCGTCAATTTTCAACCTGGCCGATACCTTCGAGAAAGTCGAACATGTTATAGACGAATCAGATGATTTTGGCAAAGCCGTAGCGGAACAATTGAAAAAATCGGCAGCGAGCAAAACCAGAGATGCGAGCAAAAGAGCCAGGACCTCTTCGCCCTTTCGAAAGGGCGGGTTTTCCGGGAGGGTCGGAATACCCGCCAGATATGTCGAACACCACCCCTCGTTCCACTTCCCTACTCAAGTCCCCATTTCTGCATATCAGCCACCATTCGCCGTTCCCACACAGGTTCAATATCCGGTCAACTTCGCCCAAAACCCCTTGTCGTCTGCCTTCGACCCTGTCCAGTCGTTCTACGGATTTGGTTCCAGAGGAGGTTTTAAACCATTCCAGCGAAGGCCTTGCTTTAATTGCGGGCAGTTCGGGCACATCGCCACCTCGTGCAATATCCCAAGGAAACAACCACAACAGTAAATTCAAAGCCGGTGAGATAATTAACCATAGCGATTTTTGGCTTGAATTGAGCATTTCGAATTTAGTTAGAGATTGGGTTACTAGCGGCATTAAAATAAACTTTGCAGAGCCAGTACCGATTCAACTTTCAGTGCCACCCAACCGCCGCACCGCGTTCGAGAACGCCGACTTTGTAGACGATTCCATCGATGACCTGCTGTCGATAGGTGCCATCGAATGCGTCGAAAACAAACCAAGAGTCGTATCCCCACTTTCAGTCGCTTCAGGTAGAAAACTCAGACTTATATTAGACTTATCTTGGTTGAACAGATTCGTGGTGAAGGAAGTTATTAGATTTGAAGATATGAGCAAAGCATTTGATATGCTGAAGTCGGCAAGATTTATGAGTACTTTTGACATGAAATCAGGGTATCACCACATTTCCGTAGATCCTAAATTTACCAAATTCTTTGGATTCCAGTGGAATAGCAAGTGGTATGTGTTCAAAGTTCTTCCTTTCGGTTTCTCAACCGCGCCCTTCATTTTCACTAAACTCTTCAAACCCCTCTTAGCCCGGTGGAGGGCCAAGGGCATCAACATATGTCTTTACCTTGATGATGGCATCGTTTGTGGGGAAAGCGACCAGAGCCGGAGTGACCCTTGCTTTGGATAAATGTAGCTTGCTCCCCAAAAACTCCGGATCTTGGCTAGGCTTTCACATTGATTTAGAGAAGCGTGAGTTAAGTGTAGCTCAACACAGGTTTGAGAAAGCCGTGCGACGGCTTAAGAGCACGAGGTGCTCTCGTTCACCGTCTCTGCGAGAACGGTTAAGCTTCATCGGAACGTTGAATTCTATGTGGTTTATCCTTTCAGAGGAGCCACAACTTTTCACCAGAGCACTCAATGCCACTGTGGCAACGAACGGTGATGGTTCGCTGGAGAGGCATTATCCCCTAAACAATGATGAGATCTTGGAGCTGAATCACTGGGACGAAAGATTCTCCGAAGGTAACTTTTGTCGAAAATTCGATACTGCCTCTTTTTCGCCGACCTTCGTTTTGCTCACCGACGCATCCAGCCTCGGACTAGGGGCCGTTTTGATCTCTGGCAGCGATAAAGAAGTCCTGTCGCATAATATTCCTTCAGAGTTCATAGCCCACTCCAGCACGCTTAGAGAACTGCTCGCGGTTCTATATGCTATGGGCGCTTGGAAAGACGTAGTTAAACATTCAGATGTAGAACTGCGAGTAGACAATCAAAGCGCAGCGGCAATCATTAGAAAGGGTAGTACAACCCCACTTTTGCATAACATATCTCACCAAATCAGGTCCATAAGCCAAAACAGCCACGTGAATCTTCAAGTCAAATGGATACCTCGATCTGAGAATTCGGAGGCAGACGCGGCCAGTAGGATGTTAGACCACGATGATTGGGGTATCCAACCTTCCATTGTTGCTTGCATTGAGAGGAGATGGGGTAAACCCAATTTAGACATGTTTGCTTCTTCCTTAAACGCTAAAACCTCGTTTTTCATAGGACGCTGCAGGTCGGGAAACTCAAACCAAGTGTCCTCAGACGCTCTGGATCCCGAAAATATCCATTTTTGGGCAAATAACTTTTTGTGGCTCGTTCCTCCTCCCAAAATGATTCATGCGGCTATACACAACTTGAAGCTTGCCAAAGGTAGGGGCATTTTGGGTGTTCCCTACTGGCCATCCCATCTCTCGTTCTCGGCAGTTAAACAACTTGAAGGTCTCTGGATACCTCAAGTAAGGGACGGAATCCTCTTTCCTGTGGGAACTAAGCTTTTCACTCTACCTTCGATCCCAGCTCAGGCTTTCCCTTCCGAATACAGTATTTTTCCGTTTATGTTCTTGTTAATAGATTTTTCTGATCGTCCCATCCCCCGCCGCGCCCTCAATTTTATTTGACCCCCGGCTTTGACACGTCTACCACAATAAAGCCCTTTCCCCAACAAGAATCGTAGAGAGGAGAGAAAATAGAGCGAGGGATAAGGGTGTTTATGTCGAGTCACTCAGTTAACTGAGTGACGAAACATAAAGTACCCTTATCACGAGCGATATGACCGACGAACAGATTGATTATGGGCGGAGCCAGTTTGAACGGTCGTGGCGGGAGCCTATGTGCGAGCGGTTTTCCCGCATTTTCTTATGATTTTAGGATTCTAGCAATAGGTCCCCAGTCTAGGCTTACTTTAAACTGGCTGAAACTGAGAACTGCGGAAGAGAAACAAGCCTCCCTATTTCGTTTTCCTTTCAGGGTCTGTTTCACGCTCAAGCAAGTTACGAGACCTCCAACGTAAAGCACAAGAGATGGATGAGGACGTCTCGGAGGCTCTAGAAGGACTCTTGATGGGATCCAGGGCCCCCAATACTGTTAGAACTTACCAGCGCGCATTATCAGAATTTCAAATTTGGCAGAACCAGGGCCTCCAGACTCGTAAACTGGACACACTCGATAGCGCAGCAATCTTCGTGGCACACAAAAGTCTTTCCTGTTCAGCGGGATCCCTCGCTACATTCATTTCCGCGCTGGCATACGAAAGGCTAGGGCGCAAACCCCATGAGTCTCAAAAATGGCTGATTCTCGATGAGCTGGCCAGGGCAAAACGTAGATCGGAAACTTCAACTCCACAAATATTCGCATCACGGGACGAGTGGGTAAAATTAATCGACATATCATATCAGACGACGTGCCCCCCTGGAGACAAACCAGAGCGCGCATTCTTCTCACACTTCTGTTTGGCGCCCTTCTAAGGATATCCGAAGCTCTCGCCGTTCGCATCAGACACGTGGTCGACGAAGGAGTATCTTGGAAAATACTGATACCGGTAATGTTTTCGCAAACTATGCGTATAAAATTTTAGTAACAGGTTTATTAAAAAAACGATTAACGATATTTCCAGAGATCCAAGTCAGATCAAACGGCAAATGGAGCTGCGGTCTTCCTAACGAAGGAGAACTGGTTCGATATCGACATGCAATCGAGAATGACGAACATGGAATTGGATGCCCCCCTTCTTGTTCCCAGCAGAGGCTCGACATGGTCACCTGGAGCGGCGGCCACGGAAATCAAGAGACTTTGTGCAGCGGCAAATGTCAGACCTCTAGCTCCTCACTCTTTTCGCAGGGGGGGGGGGTACCATGCGGGCTCTTGAGGACGGAGTAAGCGCGGACCAAGTGCAGCGTAGAGGGAGATGGGCTAGCTCAGCATCAATGAGACCGTACGTGAGGAACTCGCTCTCAACTCAGGGTGGTCCTGCTAGTTTGATCCTTTAAACCGTGTCTTTAGCCCATTTGTTCTGATTGTTGGAGGTTCGCTCTATCGTGGTTTTGTCCCCTATCTCTCTTTGCCTATGTAGTTTGGCTCAGTCCTCTTCTCATTATTCCATGATTGGTTATTATAGAAGTGTGCATTATTGTTATATTGTTATAATACCGTTGTTGTTGTTTTATTTGTTGAAACTCATATGCACTGGTTCCCAATACGGTTCCGTTGGCAAGGTTATTTTTTTTGTTTATCTGGTTTCGTTGCCTCAATTTGAAAAAAAAAATTCTTGTTTTATAACTGATCGTATTGATACGTTATGGCTCATTCCATACTACTTCATAGAGTGATTATTATGTGAAGTTATACTGCTACTTTCGAACAATAAAGCCCTTTCCCCAACAAGAATCGTAGAGAGGAGAGAAAATAGAGCGAGGGATAAGGGTGTTTATGTCGAGTCACTCAGTTAACTGAGTGACGAAACATAAACCAAATTTCTTCAGATAGAGGTCAAGTGAGGCTCCTGTTCTCCTAAATGTGAGCTATACCCGATGGTAAAACATGAATAAAAGGGAAAATAGGGACAGCATGCGGTGATTTGACGAGCTAACTCCCGCAGCCACCGTGAGGGTTAGCTTCGAGTATCAGTACCGCACCTTGGAGTAGGCGAATGTTTCAGCAACATCTAAAACGTCCACTTGCTATCGTGAAAATATACAGGAAAGGAGGTTCTTTTCAGGCAAAATCCTGAAGGTTGAGCCACTACAAACTGGACAACTCCTTTTCTAGCAGAACTATTGCTCCGTTTTTATGGTAGTAATAACAAAACGGACCAAACACAACTAGGTAACGGGGAGATAAAAAATACGGGTTATTCCCTTCGTCGACCATCCGACAAAGGTTTCTCCACCTCTTAGGACGTTGCCGATTGGCCGGCAGAGCAAACAGCCCCACCCCGTACTGGCATCTCCCCTGTACCGACAACTAAATAGGAAATGTGTGCTTATACTTTACATCCGCGCGAAATTCTATTACAGGAGAACAACGATATTTTAAGGATTGAAAATGGAATATTAGGCGCCATTTCCCATGTTACATAACAATGTAAAGATCACGAGATCAAGAGTATAGGACAAGATGAACGAGAATTTCGTAGAAAAACTGAGAACGAAGCTGATAATTCTCGTTGAGGACAGATTTTCCACTTTTGAGACGAAAAAAAAACAATCGGAACGCGCGCTTCTCCGTGGCGCGCATATTAGCAGTAGAGCGCGAATCCACGTTGCCGTCGTCCACGAAGTGGCGATAGAGCACGAAATTTACGGAATTGGCGTTGTACGGTCCCCTTTCCATTATGCTGAAAGAAGTTTCTTTTTTTTGCTTGCTTTTTCGTGCAATTATGGTCTCCTTACTAACCGTGTCACCGTTTTTTGACGTTTTCTTCGCGAAGGTTTGGAGACTGGCAATCTGAAGCGGAAGCCATTCCTTTCCAGGTTTCTAATGGTCCTTCTTCGAAAAGCTGCTAAGGTAGCCGCCAGCGTTTCGGGTTGTGCTCTGGCAGCAAAACTCCTACTTGACGATGAAACCGTGAGGAAAGCGTACGCTCTCACCACGTCTGAGCGTAGAACGTTTGACGATCATTTTCCTCGCGGCTCATGGGACGACAACTGGGATTTGTAAGTGAGGAACATTGTATCTGAACTTTTTCGACATTAAGTCCTGAATAGAGAAGTATTCCAGCCGAGCACCAGCGTACCTCATGAATGGGAAAAAGTATGCGTCAGCTTCCGAAGCAGATCAAAAGAAAATGGATGAGGAGGTGAAGGCTAAAGCGACGAGGAATATATTCCTCATTCGTCATGGTCAATATTTTCTCGACTCTGAGAAGAAAAGCTTGACACCCCTTGGTGTGTTTCCGTGCCTTTCAGACGTTATTTTCACTCAATTTTAAACGCCTTGTTGAAATTTTGGGAGTCCCGCGAAATAGGTCCCTACACAAAGCTGTAGCGGTCAAAATCTACGGTCTGTCCCCGGTCTACAGTACCTCTGTTCTTGGCGAGACCGACATGGATTATGAATGAGCGCGAGCATGATATGAAGCCATGTCGGATGTGGGCCACCAATCCATGTTGGTCCCGCTAAGAGCCCCATCAGCCGTCTTTGCACCATGCATGCCCACCTCGCTAAGTTCGAGCTGATCAGCACAAAACTGTAGGTGTGCTTGAAATCACTTTATCGACGGCTGTAGTCTTACATGACCAATTGCTCCGTTGCTCACTCCGTCTAGCTCGAAATTACAGAAGTTCGAGCTTTGCCTGTAGCCGGCAAGGACATTTTGTCCCGCTAGTAGGCCTTAGTTATACATCGGCGTTCTGCTGCCGCTAGAGTCTGTGGCCGTGGTTGCTATTGGTCAATCATGAAATCTCTTCAATCGCGGACGTGCCGCAAGGGCCAGCGGTAGCGAAACGACATGTGTGTAGCTACGGGCATTAGTCACTCGGGTAGTGTTCGCAGGGTAGAGAATCTTTCAGTCGTCGTAGTATGCGTCTCTATGTGCTTATGTCCTCTATAAAACATAACGAACCGAAAAAAACTTCTGCGCGTTGCGTTCATTCGGCTGACTTCATTTTCTGGATGCACAGGCTGTAAAAAAAACTTAATTTCTATGGTTCCTTAGCGTGCTTGTGCAGAGCGGAGACTGGAGAGCGAATGATCGGAGGGCAGACGGAGGGACGAGCATCGCACGCGTACGTGCGCGCGAGGGGTGATGGGGATTCCGTTTTTTATAATTACAGAACACCGGGTTGTTTGATAGAGGTACGGAGAGGTGAATCGCCTGTCGTTCCGGGTTCCTGCTCTTCTTACTCAGTTTTCTGTTTGTATATTTTTGCTTTGTTAGGAAGGGAACAAGCCGCGCTGCTTGGAAAACGTCTGGCTGAATCTGACATGAAATTTGATAATCTGGTGATGTCAACAATGACAAGAGCCACTGAGACAGCCGAAATTATTCTTGAAAAGCTGCCTTCAGATCTAAAACGGTTAGTTGCCTAATATATCTATTTCTCTATGAAGGATCGTAAGAAAGCTGCATTCTCCTGCAGTTCTGAGTTTCAGAACGTCATGCTCTCTGATAGAGGAAGGACCTCCATATCCTCCTGTTCCGTCAGTTGATCACTGGAAACCACCGTACTCCGTGAGTTTCAACTTAATTTTGTGAGCATTCATAATAGCCAATTCTTTTTGGATTGAGTGCATCATACACGCCCAAAATTATATTGGTTTTATAACATGAATCTTTGTCTTGGAACTATTAGTATTATCAACTGACGGAATAACGGAGAAAAACTCACTGCCAATAAAGAATAGGGGTGGCTTTTGTACGTAATGGAAGTGGACGAGTTACATCGCAGCATACGCGCGGTTTGGCGACAAAGTGATTGGGATAATGAAGCAATTGACTCAGACCTGTAGTAGAGAGCTTATGTCGTTGGAAGCGTTTAAAGCAGCTCAAACTTACCGCATTTGAACCATCAGTTTTTGGGCGTTTGTTTTATGGCGGGGGCTTCTGAAAATTAGAAGAGTTCGAACGCGTTAGTGGCTTAGAACAACTCAAATACGGTAATTTTGCCTCGTTTTTGACGCTTCCGGCAGCGTGAGCATACTTGTGTCAGGCGCTATTCGAACTCCTCAATGCGTCACGCGCGGGCGTGGCGTTAAAGAATGAATACGCTCTGATAAATCCCTAGTGACCTGTCGATTTCGATTATCACCAGCAGCGGAGCGGTGGGCCTCGGTGAAATATAACTAGTGATAAGGAGGTTCCGACGAAAAAGCCACCCCCCCCGCGCTGTGATAACCGAAAATAGGAGTTCACTTGAAATAGAACAGAGTCTACATTCTACGAGTGTCACGCACTTGCCCCGAGCGGGCTTGATGCGAGGGCGTGGCGGCAGACCATTCATACTTCAACGCAACGGGCGTACGTAACATGCTGGCGTTGTGGAATATGAATAGCGCCTCAGGCGACCGATCCCATTAGCGTCGCTATTTGAACCTTTCTTACCAGGTTTTCAACAGGGAGACTTGGAAATACGACTCATAGCATAAAAGGTGAGCGAAAACCCCGTCCTGCACAAGATCCCTTTGTATCGCTTATACCTCTCTCCTATAGCCCTTCTTATTGTTTCTCGAGGAAACTACTCATTGTTACTGCCTACGATTACTTGTTGGAGCTTTTTTTCTAGGGTTTTATACTGTACGCAATTATCTACGCTAAAGCCTATAAGATGTGCTTCCTTTTGCTGCGTTGTCTTTAGTTACCACCTTACCTTATCCTTAGACCGTCAAAAATTACCACTCACTTTTATCAGTCAACCCAAATCAGCCCTGTATTTGGTGTGTTCATGAATGTGTCATTTATGGTATATTGAAGAATTCTAAGCAACTCTGTTTCTTATCACATTGACTGAGATAAATCATTGAGGAGTTCTTCTCGGAAGGCGCGAGGATAGAATCAGCGTTTCGTCGACATATCCATCGTGCACCACCATCGCAAAAAGAGGACTCCTACGAGATCATTGTATGCCACGCAAATGTCATTAGGTATTTCGTGTGCCGGTAAGCATTACTTTTTCTTATCATTTGTAGAAAGAAAACTGGCATTTTGTAGTTTATACGCCTGCAAGCAGAATGCCATGCTACTGTGCTGCCTTGAGCAGTGCGTAATGGTTTCGCCCCTGCGTCCCACCTGCACGCGAAAACAGCCTCTGAGATATCTCATCTACTAGAGCATATTTGGTCCTCGACAATGATCTTATCATCTGACGCTGAGGCAACCTCTTCTTCTTCTTCTGCAGCCTCAAAGTGGTTTTTGTCATAGGTTGAGAAACTGGGCGGCCTTCACAGGATTCGTCCAAAGGTCCATTGTTGTTAAGGAGGTAGGTCTCTTCGGGCACATGAACAAGTGCGCCGTGTCGTGTCCGGGAGCACCACAGTCCGGGCATGCGTCTGGTCGGCTGCTGTCGATCTTGTTGACGTAAGACATGAGCAGAATAGAGTGACCACAGCGCAGCGACGCAAGAGCACATCTGGCTCGTCTGCCGAGTTGAGACTCGGACTCGCAAACCCGAGGCGGCACCGTTCCCAAGATAGGGTTCACAGCCGCCTTTGCTAGATATCCTCGAACAAATTGCGTGTGCTCCTCACGCAGAAGACGAAGCCTTTCCATGTTGGAGTCGGCCCATCTCTGTACATCAACTTTACGAGGAGCATCGGCGAACGGCGTCCTAATCGACCTCTCTCTTATGGGCTTCATTATTCTCTTTGACGGATGATTCGGCTGCCTCAGAACATTAATATACATCTGCTGTGCCTGGAGTTCACAATGCTCCTTGACCGGCAATATGCAGGCCTCCGCGTGAAGATGCTCCACCGGGGAGCTCCTTGCACAACCGGTAGCAATTCTAAGCGCAGCATTCTGTACACGCTGCAGCTTATTCCAGGAGCTGTCAGACACCAGGTGCTGCCACACTGGTGCCGCATATTCCAGAGCCGGCTGAAGTATTGCTCTGTAGGTTCTCAATATAGTCTCTCGGCTGCTTCCCCATGATGTTCCTCCGAGAGCTCTCAAGATATTAAGTCTAGCCTTGACGACTGTTTGTTTCTGTTCCGCGTTTTTGTGGAACTTCAGTGAAGGATCAAGAATAAGGCCAAGCAGCTTGGGGAATTTTGCTGCTGGCAACAGGTCACCATCCCATTTGACATCTGGATGGGCACTGTGTTCCTTGGTGTTCGTTGTGAACACTGAAACAGAGGATTTTGCGGCAGAGACTGTGAGCATCACTTTATCGAGGAAGAGCTTCAACTCGACGAGATAGGCGCTGATCTTGTTAGCGGCTATCTGCAGGTCACGATCCTGGCACATGATGGTGATGTCGTCGGCATACATAACAATCCTTACATCATTGGGAGGCTCGGGAATGTCCTCAAGATACAGGCTGAATAGGGCAGGGGACAACACTCCGCCTTGCGGAACACCGGCTGCTATTGGAATGCTATCGGATACATGATTCTGGAACAGAACCTTAGCACGGCGGCCTTTAGTGAACGCTGCAATCCATCGCTTCTGCCATGATGGTAGCGACGACTTGAGCAGTTTCTCGGACAGCAGTCCCAAGTTAACAGAGTCAAACGCTTTGCTCAGGTCGAGGGCGACGGCCACCGTTCTCAGGGGCTTTCATGTTGAACCCATCGACCGCAAAGCTCACGATCTCCAATAGAGCTGTAGTAGTGGAGTGAAGTTTCCTGAACCCATGCTGATGCTGCTGTCGCTCATTTTGATCAGCCAGGTCCGTCACGATCAACTTTTCAGCTAATTTAGCGACGGGCGATAACAGGCTTATTGGTCGAAAGCCCATTGCCGTGCTTTGGGACTTGCCTGGCTTTGGCAACGGTATCACATTGGCTGTCTTCCAAGCTTGGGGTAGAGTGCAGGTCCGGAAAGAAGTGTTAATGATATCTGCAAGCATCGGTAGAAGTTCCGTGGAAGCGTCTTCAGGATGGCTGGGGAGATAGCGTCAGGTCCGATAGCCTTCGAATTCCGCATTTCTTTGATAGCCTTCTCTACTTGCGTGAGAGTAAAGGCCTCAGAAGCGTTCATGAGCGGCAACCGGCTCAGTTCTCTAACCGTGACTCTGTTCTGCACGCCTCGCTTGGCACGTGTGATGAAGAAGTTCTTGCCGAGCGCATAAGCAGCCGCTTTCCTGATTTGAAGACGTTCTCCTCGAACTCAATAGCGGAGCTCATCGAGGGAGCGGACTTGCCGGAAATTTTCCTCAACACTTTCCACGTCGTAGTTCCGTCAGCCTTGAAATTCAGCTTTTCAGTGAACTTCTCCCAGCATTCCTTCTTGTTCTTATCCAGATCCTGCCTGATCTCGTTATCCAGCACAGCTATGTCCGGGTCTAGATGGTCTGCGGCTCTCTTCTCATCTCTGGTTCTTATCTTCTGCAGTATTTCCCTGCTGACATTTGGAAAAAAGGTCTTGACACGACCCTCAGGAATTGCTGCTTTCATGGCCTTGCGGATGGCACTTGTTAGATGGCGCTCTTTCTGATGAACATCACCATTCCATGGGTAGTCGACCGCATGGCGAAGTGCAACATCTCTGAACAGGGTCCAGTCTGCTAGGCCTAAATTAAGATAAGTACGATGACGAAAACCAGAGTAAGGGGCAAGAGAGTCAGAGAGATCAATATAGACAAAGACGGGAATGTGATCACTGGAGAGAGTTGTGGATGTGGACCACGTGCAAGCATTAGAGAGATTGGATGACACAAGAGAGATGTCTGGGCTAGAAGGTCGGCCGTTGGCAGGGAGACGAGTGGGCTGGTCATCATTGAGGATAACCAGGTCACACTCCTCAGCCCATTCTTCGACATCTTCCCCTCTGGCGTCAGAATCAAGAGCGGAACAGAACGTGTGAGCATTATACTTAGTATCCGAATCACTCCATTTCGGATATCCGACCGGATATCCGAGATTCGGATAATCCGATATCCGAAAATTTGAAAACGCGCATTATCTGATTCGAACCAATATCCGGGAAATTCAAAATCGGCATTATCTGAATCGAACCATTATCCGAAGGGTCAAAAATTCGGATAAAATCGGATAAAAACGGATAAAACGGATAAAAATCGGATAAAAACCGGATAAAACGGATAAAATTGGCGTAAAATCGGATAAAATCGGATAAAACGGATAAAAATCGGATGAAAACCGGATAAAACGGATAAAATTTGCGTGAAATCGGATAAAATCGGATAAAAACGGATAAAATCGGATAAAAATCGGTTCATTTTAGGTTAAATGTAGGAAAGTGTGTGTATGTATGTGTGTGTATTATACTTGTTCCAAATAAAATTCATTTCGAATATCCGACTTTTCGACTATAGTCGGATATCGTACTTTTCCGAATATTCGACTTTTCGACTATAGTCGGATATCGCACTTTTTCGAATATTCGACTTTTCGACTGTAGTCGGATATCGCCCTTTTCCGAATATTCGACTTTTCGACTATAGTCGGATATCGCACTTTTCGAATATTCGACTTTTCGACTATAGTCGGATATCGCACTTTTCGAATATTCGACTTTTCGACTGTAGTCGGATATCGCCCTTTTTCGATTATTCGACTTTTCGACTATAGTCGGATATCGCACTTTTTCGAATATTCGACTTTTCGACTATAGTCGGATATGAGACTTTTTCGAATATTCGACTTTTCGAATAAAAAGTCGACTTTTTATCCGACTATGAAAATAATTGAAGTGCAAGTAACTTTTTTTCACATGAAAACACGTCGATTTCTCACTCATCCACTCGCGGGCGTTCTGACAGATCAAAGCATCACTTTTCAAACCAAAATCAGACCGATACTCTGACACGCTGACGGTTGTTCAGCGGGGTAAAAAACTTGTCGGTGCGACGGCGGGAGCCAAAATGGGGAGGGGTCGAATTGTCGGTTGTACCGCAGATAGAGAGAAATTCAATTCACGAAGACGGTTATTTGGCGGTGGAAAATGGGTTGACGGTGCAACGGCGGGGACGTGCTCTACCGTCAAATATGTGACACGTTCCGCAACTCGGACAAAAAAGATGGGTGAGCCGGCATCAACATGTTTAGACAAAAGTATTAACATTGATAGGGTATAAAAAGGCTCCTCATCTCACCGTGAGCCTCAGTCAGCTTTTCGGAGCCGGACCTGGAAGCTGACCTCGAGTCACCTCGAGTCACCTTCCGGAAGGTCCACCGGATACCGGAGGATCATTTTTGTCTCCGAGGGGAGGGGGCTCCCCACGGCTCGGGGGAGGGGGGTGGTACCCAACTGTATGGCCATCTCCTCATGGTCCGCAGTAGGGTGCACGCCACCGTGGGCCGTGGGATCACCTCTTTTGTGGGGACCCCAATGAGATTTCCGGAGTCCTCTGCGGACCCGGGAATACCCAGGATGTATTGGAAAGCGCGTGACCGGAAATCTGGTTCGGTTGTACCGCGGTGTGATATCGGTTGAATGGCGGTGGAAGATCGGTTGTCCAGCAGATGCCCCAGCCGATCAATCGACGTTCCCCCGCCGAGTAACCGCCCATGAGTCTGAGCGGTTGTACGGAGGAACAGTATCGGTTATACACTGGATGACCAGGGAGGGGCAACCGACATTCCCCCGCGGAATAACCGCTCCCATGCTTGAGTATGGCTGCTTGGCGGATGTTTAGGCGTGCCTTATAGTATTTGTCACAGGTTTCGTGGTAAGAGCTTATATCTGGTTTCCGTTTTTTCGAGTTTCCGTAGCTATATGCTGCTAGCGTGCTATATTCTTCAATTTAGATGTGAAAAAGGCAGTTCGCAATGAATAAAGTGTGCCCAAATGGAAATGGCGGCCCACGCGGCCGGCGTGTTTGGCAGGCGGCCGTCCCATGGGCCGCCCTCGTACGAGTGTTGGATTTCAACGACGGCCGTCCCCTCTCCCACCGTCTGCAGAGCAGATTGATCGGCGCAGTGCTTGCTGCCAGCCGGTGCCGGCCCCGTTCGTAGTCGATGGCGGTGGGGACTTTTCGCATGCTCGTCCGAGAGCGGCGAACGCGACGGCCGCCTGCCAAGCACGCCGGCCGCATGGGCCGCCAATCTCATTCGGACGCACCTTACGTTCGCCGATCAGTCAGAGCTGTCCGATTTTCTTGTAAAGAAATTAGGTTGATTCTATATGTGACCTTGTTTTTGAAGTTGATTTATTGCGGTAGAGAGCCTATCACATTTTGATTTGCTATGAAATGTCACATATTCAGAGTTCTCCTACCGTGGAGACAAGAGCATCTACAATTTGGGAAAAACGTAAAAACATAGAAGTTTCAAAAGTTGCTAGAAATTATTCTTCCTGGGAGAATCTGCTCTCTGCCGACGGGTCGCGAAATGCCTCACACGAGTACATTAGATTCCCGGGCTTTGGAGGTATCTCGTCTAATTTTATCGCGAGAATTTACATAAACTACGGACACATTAGCCCCAGTTGGTGGAATTTTAGCTACGTCACCTTCAAGAACTACGGAAATTCTTGCCGAGAATGCGGGAAAAAGGGTGGAAGATTCTCGCCTTGATCGATCCACCCTGTCCTGATCAGTACTATAGGGCGATCTCCGCTGCGATCGACCGCACTGCCGTTTCTTCCCACGGCCTGCAGCGTCCCCGCGGTCAAATGTATCGTTGGCACGGTCTTCCAGAGAGCAGTTCGGGGTCATCCTCCACAATCAGCCACAGAGTATCGAGTAATCGATTCGCGAGAGGACTGGACCAGCACTACGAACGGCATCCATGCGTTCAGCGTAGCCAACGCGGGATGAGATCGCTGTTCAACACAGGCTGTCGCTAATCCCATAACATGGCTGAGCAGGCCGTTGCGGCCGGTGACCAAAATTTTACGACCCCTCTGTGGACCAAAAATTTTACAACGCCCCTTCTTGGGATGAAAAATTTCACGACCAAAATCGTGGCACCTATAATTAGTACTAAATGTCTTTGATTTGACATCTTGAAGTCCACATAACTCGCTACCTTAGCAGAATTATACCTTTTTTAAGCCAATCCTCGTTGGGACCGGCGTTGAGCCACAGATACAACCCAGGGGTTACCGACGCAACGGTTATTTTTCATGGATAAAATTGAAAAAGAATTTACTTACCACTTACTAACTACGCGACTTACTACTCCTACCTCATTCTACCTTTCCAAGTGGTTTGGAAGCTAAACGCCATTTTTCCGAAAATTTTACGAGCCCACTTCCCCAGTTTTTCATTTTGTTCAAAATTACCGGAATTTTGACCTACCCTGTTGCGACCTGTCGCAAGCCTGCCCAACCCTGGCCCATAAATTCTCGCAACAATTAAGGCGAGAATTCAAGAACGCGACAGCGAGATCGAAATCGAGAATTTCGCCTATGTTTTTGCTTGGAGTATGCTTTTTAGAGCTTGCACCCTTATACCTTTGATGCAGTATAAGCGGGCTTTAGCGAGCGTCGCGAGGACCCGAAAATCCCTGCACTACGGAATTAGAGAGCGTAATAGGCCGCTCCCTTGAAGGCATTTTGCTACCCACGGTCAGAGTTTTGAGCTGTTGAATACGAAAGGAAAACTTGACAGACGCACAGAAGGGTGCCCACAACGATCCATCGGTCGCACGAAATTATGTATGGTGCCTCTATAGTCTGGACACGCACCGTAGTCGTCCAACAAATAGCGGAAGTCTGTCAGCAACATCAATAAGGTTTCTTGAAAAAAAATTGCTCCCATCTGACCTACACCCACAAAGTTTCTTCCAAAAGCAAATATAAATAAAAATTGTGCTTAAATAATAACTAAAATCAAATACAGATTCCCGGATGAGCGTAATTATTTTGGAGGAGTGTGATTGACAAGCAGTTTGTAGTGAGGTTGTAAGATCCGACTTTGCGCCAATAGTCAGATTTTGAACTATTCGAATACCCGACGTTTCGACTGTAGTCGGATATAACCCTCTCGAATATTCGACTTTTCGACTGTAGTCGGATATCGCACTTTTTCGAATATTCGACTTTTCGACTGTAGTCGGATATCGGACTTTTTCGAATATTCGACTTTTCGACTGTAGTCGGATATCGCACTTTTTCGAATATTCGACTTTTCGACTGTAGTCGGATATCGCACTTTTTCGAATATGCGACTTTTCGACTGTAGTCGGATATCGGACTTTTTCGAATATTCGACTTTTCGACTGTAGTCGGATATCGCACTTTTTCGAATATTCGACTTTTCGACTATAGTCGGATATAGCACTTTTCGAATATCCGACTTTTCGAATAAAAGTCGACTTTTTTATCCGACTTAAACAGTCGGATATTCATCCGATTGTTCGATTCGGAACAAGTATAGTGTGTATGTGTGTATGTGCTTATGTGTATGTGTGTATGTGTGTGTGTTGTGTGTGTATGTGTGTATGTGTGTATGTGTGTGTATGTGTGTATGTGTGTATGTGTATGTGTGTATGTGCGTATGTGTATGTGTGTATGTGCGTATGTGCGTATGTGTATGTGTGTATGTGTGTATGTGTGTATGTGCGTATGTGTATGTGTGTATGTATGTATGTGTGTATGTGTGCATGTGTGTATGTGTGTATGTGTGTGCGTATGTGTGTATATGTGTACGTGTGTATGTGTGTACGTGTGTACGTGTGTATGTGTGTATGTGTGTGTGTATGTGTGTATGTGTGTACGTGTGTATGTGTGTATGTGTGTATGTTTGTGTGTTGCCTGAGGTTTGTTCCGATAATATCCGAAATTTATCCGAAATTATCCGACGGATATCCGTATCCGAATCATTGGAAAAATGGCATTATCTGAATCGATCCAATATCCGAAAATTTGAAAAAACGCATTATCTGAATCGAACCAATATCCGGTAAATTTAAAATGGCATTATCCGAATCGATCCATTATCCGAGGAATTACCTTCGGATAACAAGTATAGTGAGCATTGAAGTCACCCGCAAAGACAGCTGAAGGGGAGAGTGAGCAGTCGTACAACTGCTTAAGGAGGGGAATAGGATTATAAGAGGGGGGACAAGATGATATAGGAGGAATATATATGTTAAATAGAGATAAAGGGGTTTTGAGGGGGAGGTGGACAGGAATGTACTCGAGAGTACCGTCCTTAGGAGTATTAGGGATAATATGAGAAGGTAAGGCAGATTGAACGAAAGTAGACACTCCGCCCCCAAGAGCTGTCCTTGGCATGTGATAGGCGGTGTAGCCCGGAATGTTAGGTTGGGGATAAGTGGTAGATGGAGAGAGCTTGGTTTCTTGAACCATGATAACATCCGGGTGATGAGAACGTGCGAATAGAGAGAGTTCAGATAACTTGTTGCGAAGGCCGTTGAGATTAATGTGAACAATGGAGAGGGGGCGGTTGGTAATTGAGGAATCAGAGTTGTTGGGGGCAGAGCATAGAACACAACGAAAGGATGAGTCATGATGCCTCACAGAACTGAGGCCCGAACAGGAGAAGTGCACCCACCTTTGGCATCCGAAGCACTGGACACTTGAGGCAACCTCGAAAAGATTTGCTGTTTTGAGGAGATGATCTAGCTGCGACGAACGACTTTTAAAGACACTGTTCACGATGAATTGTGGCGAGCGCGAAGCGCTCACCTGATTTGGTTTTAAACTGCACGTGTGCAAACCCGCGATACCGAAATCGAAGTTCTGAGAAAACTTGGAGAAGTGGTTCTCTTTTCATTGAAAAGAGCATAAAAAGTTAGGGTAATTACCCAAAAATGGTTTGGAATGGTTTACTAGTTTTCGAGAAAAGTTGAATAACCCGCCAAGTTATGATGTTAATCTCATTTTTTTTCAGTTGGCGTTCACGATCTTGTTGGTACACTTAAAATCGAGCTAGGAAGCTTTTTTGGAGAGGAGACTGGAAATGGATGCAGGTCGCTCTTGTTAAAATTTGGAGTTGAAAGCTCAATTTTTGCGGAACCTCAAAATTGAGGTCGAAGATAGGCGAAAACAAGTAAACATGTTTATACAAACCAGCCGACGCTTACTTATCCTTAAAAATGAAGTAATGAAAATCAACACAGTTACTGATAGGCTTCTTAAGAAGATTGTGCCCTGTTCGAGACGGTTTTGGTTTCAAGCTGTACGAATTCGACAAGACTTTGGAAGTATTTTTCGGATGGTGTAAGTAGTATTCCAAGAGCGCGCAGGATGCCGTAGAAGGCGTACGGGAACACGGTGAGAGTGGCAGGACGCCGTAGAAAGTGTTTGGGACCCATATGGGAGTGCGCCGGACGCTGTAGAAAGTTTGCGGGACCCATATGGGGGTGCGCCGGACGCAGTAGAAAGTGTGTGGGGGAGTGCGCAGGACGCCGTAGAAAGTGTGTGGGACCCATATGGGAGCGCGCAGGATGCCGTAGAAGGCGTACGGGAACACGGTGAGAGTGGCAGGACGCCGTAGAAAGTGTGTGGGACCCATATGGAGTGCGCCGGACGCTGTAGAAAGTGTGCGGGACCCATATGGGAGTGCGCCGGACGCCGTAGAAAGTGTGTGGGGGAGTGCGCAGAACGCCGTAGAAAGTGTGCGGGACCCAAGTGGGAGTGCGCAAGACGCCGCAGAAGGCACACGGGAACACGGTGAGAGTGGCAGGACGCTGTAGAAAGTGTGTGGGACCCATATGGGAGTGCGCCGGACGCTGCAGGAAGTGTGCGGGACCCATATGGGAGTGCGCCGGACGCCGTAGAAAGTGTGTGGGACCCATATGGGAGTGCGCAGGACGCCGTAGAAAGTGTGTGGGACCCATATGGGAGTACGCAGGACGCCGTAGAAAGTGCGTGGAACCCAAGTAGAAGTGCGCCGGACGTCGTAGAAAGTGCGCGGAACCCAAGTAGAAGTGCGCCGGACGCCGTAGAAAGTGTGCGGGGCCCAAGTGGGAGTGCGCAGGACGCCGTAGAAAGTGTGTGAGACTCATATGGGAGTGCGCAGGACGCCGTAGAAAGTGCGTGGAACCCAAGTAGAAGTGCGCCGGACGTTGTAGAAAGTGCGCGGAACCCAAGTAGAAGTGCGCCGGACGCCGTAGAAAGTGTGCGGGACCCAAGTAGAAGTGCGCGGAACCCAAGTAGAAGTGCGCTGGACGCCGTAGAAAGTGTGCGGGACACAAGTGGGAGTGCGCAGGACGCCGTAGAAAGTGCGCGGAACCCAAGTAGAAGTGCGCCGGACGCCGTAGAAAGCGTGCGGGACCCAAGTGGGAGTGCGCAGGACGCCGCAGAAAGTGTGTGGGACCCATATGGGAGTACGCAGGACGCCGTAGAAAGTGCGCGGAACCCAAGTAGAAGTGCGCCGGACGTCGTAGAAAGTGCGCGGAACCCAAGTAGAAGTGCACCGGACGCAGTAGAAAGTGTGCGGGACCCATATGGGAGTGCGCCGGACGCCGTAGAAAGTGTGTGGGACCCATATGGAAGTGCGTCTGACGCCGTAGAGAGTGTGTGGGATCCAAGTGAGAGTGCGTCGGACGCTATAGAAAGTGTGCGGGACCCAAGTGGGAGTGCGCAGGACGCTTTGGTAAGTGCATGGGAACCCACTGGAAGTGCGGAGGTCGCTTCTGAAAGGCACAATCCAACCTCAGGGGTGAAATTTGGTATAATATTCCGCCCACAGTGAATGTTATTAGGGGCGCTGAACTTAATTAAGCAGTCCTTTTTCAAGTTTCCAGTAAATTACGGAGGATAACGACCGGAAGATCATAAACGACCTTTTTGCTTTTTTCTCTTAACACTTAAGAGACCGCCTGCTCCACGGCGAATTTCCACAGCTGACCGGTGCGCCCCACGGATAATCGTTTCCGTGGGTCACATGTGTGGACACGCGGTCCGCTGGGAACCATTTTGGTCGAAGCAGGCTTTCTTACTTAGACAACCAGTATTCCGTTTCCACTCCACCTGAGAGTACGTCGCTCCACAGAGATCTGGAGTAAGGTCATGGTGAAGCACTGATCCACCGCTTTTTGGCGGACCTTTTTTTATTTTGGAAGTTATTTCAGCTTTACATGCACAAGGCTGGTAACGAAATAAGCGTTTGTTTGTCGACTTCTAGAATTTTCTTCAGGTTACAGCTGATGGTTAGGTTTGAGCCGCGCTAGGCCGATCCAGAGTAATAAAAATTTGAAAAATGAACGAACTTCTCCTCTGTAATGCCCTAATAAACCTCATGTAGAACTTTCGGCGGACTCACATACTTTGATCTACGAAGTTGTCTGATGCGACCGACAGAAATTTCATCGAAAATCTCATAATGAGAATCAGATTTATGATCAGCACCCCCTCCTCCCCAGTGACCACGCGAGCGAAGTCGCACCAAAACCTGAAACGTTTACAAGCGGATAACGAACGGCAGACGCCAGCGAAGCTTCTGAAAATCGTGATATATACACCACTTCATTGTTCAGCGCCTCCAAATATACCCCTTAGTTAAATTTCAATAAAATCTTGAGCACTGAACAATTCCTAGGTTTTCACCCCCTTCCCTCCAAGTTACCCTCCACTCGAAATTTAGCGAAATTTTAAACAAAGTTGATCGATGGCTAATATACCGTAGTAGAAGGAAATTTCATTAGAAATTGAAAAGTTAACACCAGAACCTTGTGCAGCAACTCGAGTAACCCTCGGGGTCAAGGCAGTAAAATTTGAAACGATGACCTACTACAGTTATCTCAAAAAGGTGGCACTACTACTTCGACAGTCAACTATAGAACATCATTTCCGTGATAAGCATCATTGATAACCCTTCTTAGCCAAGTTTGGAACGATTTCTTTCCGGCCAAAGAAGCTCGAAAAAAGTCATTTCCGGAGATGCTTGTAAAATTACTAGGAACCCTCAAAATGCATGACCACTGTGAGTGTAAATAGGTTACATTATAAAGAACCTATCCGTAATTAAGAAAGATTCCACGCCATAGAAATATAAAAATATTTAAAGTTTTATGGCGTGGGTGCGCAGTGTGGGCACGCGGTCTCTTAAGTGTTAAAGGGAAACTTTGCCAAAATAAAATGAAATTTGTAACTGTTTTGCTTCGCTATAAAAGAATTATGATTTGGCTTTGGAGAAATCGCGAGAATTTTGTTAAAGGAAGGGAAATACTTCTTGTGTATGATTTGGCACATTTGGCACGAGGGAATGCCAAGAAGTGATTGAAATGATGTACCATTGATTTGGCCGTGCACTTGTTTAATAAACAGCAAAGATTGAGAGTTGCATCGAAAGAACAAATCACACCCGTATTTTCTCCAATCAAGCTAATATTTACAACTTAGCATTGCAAAGCTGAGAATCAAGTTTTGGCGTTCAACAAATATTCAGGAACGCATAATTTCGAATATTACTGATTTCTTCATGTCTGTATATTCGCTAGCGGATAAGTAATGAACCACATTTGTATCAGAAACTATATTTAATGAGATCGAAAATAATTGCAGTCACACAAAGATATGTGGGTGCTCATTAAGACGGGTGTGATTTGTTTTTTCAATGCTACTCACAATCTTTGCTGTTTATTAAACAAGTGCACGGCCAAATCAATGGTCCATCATTTCACTCACTTTTTGGCGCTCCCTCGTGCCAAATGTGCCAAATCATACAGAAGAAGTATTTCACTTCTTTTACGAGATTCTCGCGATTTCTTCAAAGCCAAGTCATTACCCTTTTATAGCGAAGCAAAACAGTTACAAATATCGTATTCGAGTTCTACTCAAAAATGGGGTTGTTCGGTCGCGGGCCATCGATTTGTGAAGACACAGCGGAAAAACGTTCAGAATAAGCTGAAATAACGTAATTTAACGTTCAGGGCGTGGACGAGCTTACGGGCCCTCCTTCTTTCCGCAAACGTGCGCTAATTGCGGAATGTGCGCGAATCGATCAGGAAGGACGCGGCAGTGTTACTTGGCAATTCGCCATCGAAAACTTGCTTGGCGCATAAGCTCGTCAGAACGGGGCGGGCAAGAGCAGGCGTACTGGGCTAGCGAAATCCTCATTTTGTCGTCCTTTTTATCGATTTCTGGCCTGCTTTCGACGCTTTCTTCGACTCTACCCCCACCAGCATCTGCCAGCGTAGTGTTTCACTCCGAAAATTCAAAAACTAGGGTTATCGTGAACACTGCCTTTAAAGGCACAGTCCAATTTCAGGGGTAAAATTCAATATTGTAGTGTGCCCACCGTGATTAGCAACCCTGCCAAGCTCGAGATCTCAATTCGCTCGAATAATTGAAAAACTAGGGGAACCTAGAGCTCTGCTATTGTACGTTTTGTCTTTGATCGTCGCCAAACAAACCAATTTTTCCGTTTGCAGAGATAGTGGTTCCCGATTCGGGCCGAAACGCTTGATTATGCCTTAAGGGTATTGGGGGCGGGGCCGACTTTTTCCCTGTAGTTTCTCACTTACTTGATCGAATTGAGATCTCGCGCATGACAGGGTTGCTAAATATGGCGGGTGGACTATAATATCGAATTTCACTCCTGAAGTTAGACTGTGCCTTTGAAAAGATCTGCAGAGTTGGAGCGACCGCCTAGCAATACTGAGCGTGAAGAGGTTTGCAGAACGAAGGAGATCGAGTCGATTCCTGGTGCATCTGCGTCGCACGCGACATTACTTCTGCGAATTTTTTTCAGCTGATCTCAGAGGATGGCGGGGTCGTAATGGAGCACAACAGTCTTTCACCTCGACGAGGATAGCGAGGCCAGCACGAGGGGAAGAGCTGCTGCTCGAGCAGCACGTGCTGCCTTTGTGCCGCTCTAAGCAGCACGTGCTGCCCTCGTCCTCCGTTTGTCTCGCATCAGCTGCTGCTCTTTTTTGTGGCGGTCGTAGTGTGGTAACATAGCTCAAAGTGGTTCATTCGAACAGCTACGAGCATATTGACAATCAGCATGGAGAGCTCTTTGTTACAAACATGCAGATACAAACATCTGGATAGCTTTATGTCAATTCACCTTTGCTCTTTTTTCCCCGAACAAGGTGTATATAATTGAAGCAACCAAACGGTCTTCATCTTAGACGATCGTGGGCTGTCATGGAGCACAACTAACTCTCATTTCCACGAGAACAGCGAGAGCAGCACAAGGGGACTAGCTGCTGCTCGAGGAGCACGTGCTGCCCTCGTCCTCCATTCGTCGCCTCAGCTGCTGCTCTGTGTTGTGGCCAGCACCGTGTGGTAACACCGCTCAAAGTGGCCCCTAGGTAACTACGACCATACTCATAATCAACATGGAGAGTTCTTTCTTTTTAAGAACATGAACATGCCCACTCCCCGAGAAGTTCTATAGAGTTAACACAGCCAATCGATCGTCAGCCATATCATACGGAATACCTTGAAGGCAGTGTCCACGATCAAAGCACTTTAAATTATCAACGTAAAGCGAAAGAACCGGGGCTCAATGCATTAATAATGCTAAAAAACGGCTGATAACGATCACAAAATAGCCCTAAACTTGAATGTCCGCTCACGCCACGCCCACTTCCTGAACAACTGCCGATAAAAGTGTCTGACTGGAAACCCGAATATAAGAAGGCAACCGATTATCAAATGGGGTTAGTTTTGTTGAGCGGAGTGGATTTCTACCTCCTGGATGTATGTTGTTACCCCTAAGGCCGGGTTTTTCAGTAGTTTACGGATCGGTACCGGTTGAGAGGAGTGGGCGTGGCGTGAGCGGAACACTCAGGTTTAGTGCCGCACAGGTCTTCTTGCGCTCGTTCGTAGCCATTTTTCCCACCTTGCGTGCTTTCAATTTTCCGGATCAGTGAGCGCATCTAAATGGTTCCTCCGCAATTTAAATAAAAATCTTCTCACTCTGAAATGCGTTACCATGAAATCAAACCCTAACTCGCATTTCCCATAGAAAAGCCAATTGTTCTGGTTTTGGACGAAGACTCGTATTTTTCAAATGCTGCGCGGCGAAGGTTTTCCAAAAATTAAGCGAAATGGGAAATATGTACCTTTTCCTGACGAAAAGCACAATGCTCACAGAATTCAAGGCCGACAGTTCTCAAAAACCGCATTCCAATGAAATCAATAATTTACACTCTTCCGTAAAATGTTCACGACAATAATTTAGAAACAAGAAAAAAATTCAAGGAATTCTAAAATCGATGTTTTTTGGAGGAAAAGAAATCACCATTTACAGGGAGATCAATGAATGATGAATGCTGTGATATTTGAATTCCGTTTAACCCTGGACATTCCTTTTAACAGTGTGAATTTCAGCGACTTAGGAATACTTTGAGGAGAACTTCATTTATGGAATATGTGGATATAACTTTTTGTACAAAGAAAGTCATAATTGGTCTTTCGAAACATGAGAAACAGATTATCAAGCCTGATTCACATCTCAACAGTCATGAAACCAAGTGAAAATCAATTCTTGTTCAAGGTATAGAGAATTTCTGTGTCAAGAAATGTTTTTGGGGGTGTTGAACGGCAAACTCGTGCCAGATACGAGGCCGCTTAGGAGGGCATGAGACAGCCCGTAGTGCCAGCATCATTTCCTTCGACTCTGGCGAAGATGAGCCTCAATGAGGTCTTTATTTTAGATTGGTCAACCCAGTGCTGCTGCTGGGCTCGACATATCCCGTGCGGAAGAAGGGTCATGAGAAAGAAAAGAGAGATCATAAATGAAGAGCAGCAATTGGGGAAAGAACAACGGCAGTGGGGACCACAGCGAGGAGCAGCAGTTGGGGCCACACTGAGGAGCAGCAGATGGGGAGACGACTGGAGCAGTTGGGGTGACTGTAGCAGCACGTGAGGCTATTATACGAGCAGCAGTTGGGGTAGTGAGCTGAGCAAGAGGACACAACGTGCTGCCCTGGGCAGCAGTTGGGGGAACGAAAGGGGCTTACAACTCGACGAGTAACTGCGTTATTAATCCCCTCATGCTGCCTTACTAAGCCGCGAGTATCTGAGGAGCTATGAGGGGTGCTGCCCACGTCTGTCGCTCATAGGATCTAAGGATAAAGCGTTCGGTGTTTGTCATTCGATCAAAGGACGAGTCTGGTTTGAGTCTAGGTTGAAAAGTGCGCCAAAAGCGAACCCTTCAAAGTGTCTTTATTCTTTGGTGAAGATGATTTTGGTGTAATTTCTTGCCAATTTTCAGTGCCCTACAATTTCCACCAGAAGGATGGCTCCGCATGTCTCTTGGGAACTGCAGCATTACATGGCTTATGATTAGGCCGTCAGGCCGTGTTAGCCTACGTAGTTTAGGAGATATTGGTCATTTGCCAGCTTCGAAAGTGACTTACACCTAATTTGTTGAATTTCAAGCATATGTGCGTTGTTTCTTGATTAGGCGATGACGTTGTTGTTGTTAGTATGACCATCCAATTTGAATTTAATTGTGCTTAATACTTATGCATCTCCTAGAAGTTATCAGGAAACTTAAACAATTAGTGAAAAAATCTGTGTCAAACAAATGGGGTAAGAGAAACCAACTTTTGGGTTAATCTTGTTACTTACGTTGATTTAGTCTCATTAGGTATTTTTAAGAAAAACTTTTTGCTAATTGCAGTTTATTTATTTACGATGACTCGAAAAAAATGTTCTCGGAGAGTCTGGCTTTGGAGCTTGGATGTAGATCATAAATCTGATGAGCTTTGAAGTGTTGGTGTAATCTCGATAACTGTACGTGCCCATGTATGCGGCACGCAGTTTTTATGTCTTCGGAGAAAACTGATCCGACGAACCATTTCGCGTGCACCATATCTGCCCGTTTCGGCTGTGCAGTAGAGTGAGGACCGAATTATTGAGTTCGAATAAATATTCGAATTTTTCGAACGAATTTTTATTCGATCATTCGAATATTCGAAAAGTGTCAATATTCGAACATTATTCGAATTCGACTATTCGCAAAAGATGGAAATTCGAACATTATTCGAATTCGATTATTCGCAGGTGTGAATCCGTGCTGATTTACCAAAAAATATGAAAATCAGCTCCAATGTATGAAGGAATCGACATAACTTTCAGGACTGAATTCATTTTCTTCACTACTCCATTGTTCCAATTTTCCGAACGCAAGAGCTAAATTTTCCCCACACCGTCTGATGAGGCTACTAGAACGGTTCTAACGGGGGAAGCCATATGGCAATTGCACTTGGCCACTCCCATTTTTTCATGCCGCTGCGCAATTATAACACCAACCATAGCTTCGTTGGGTGGAGCCACGTACTCCACCAACCTTCACCTGTGGGCAGGTGAAGGGAGAACATCATTGGGAAGACCGGTGGCAACCGGTGAAACGCCCCGAAAAAGAGTGAAAGTGTCCCAACAATCGTGCATGTCGTTTTCAAGATTGGGTGGGTGTCACTGCCGGTTTTCCGTCCATAACTTTTTTTTGTGCTTGGAGATAGAAATCTGTGTCAACTTGTGTTTCCAGTTGGGAAAAATATTTTCTCGATCCTTCAGCGTAATTCATTTTACGAAACCCCGGTTTTTCGCCTATAACTGTTTACCCTGGTGAAGGTTGTTTTTGAAATCTCCGTAAAATTTTGCGTCAAATGATATATCGGGTTACTAACTCTGCTCGCTCCATAAGCAGGCCAGGTCGGTGGAGCCGAGCCCCGTTGTTGGCTCCAGCAGAACTCTGCGCCTCTCATTTAAACCATAGTGGCGAGAGCACCCTATGGAGATAACTATGGAGCTCGGCTCCACCGATCTGGCTGGCTTATGGGGCAAGCAAAGTTAGTTAGGCACCTCGAATAAGCTCCTTAGGCTAAGTTAGAGCGGAAAAGTTGATTTTGTAGCATTCTTTGCGTTGTAGCCCGTACAGGTTTAGAGATGAGTCGTGCCTCATTAATTTCAATTGTAGGTGGAAATAAAGCTCTAGAAGAAGAATTCAACTTGTTATTGCCGCTCACTTCGTAGTTGCGCGATATTGCTATGGATGCTTAAATTATTCGTCATTCGAATATTCGAATTTCGAATATTCGTTCGTTCGAAATAAAAAATGAACGAATTTATTCGAAATTCGTTCGTTCGGAATGAAAAATGAACGAATTTATTCGAAATCCGTTCGTTCGGAATAAAAGATGAACGAATTTATTCGAAATTCGTTCGTTCGGAATGAAAAATGAACGAATTTATTCGAAATTCGTTCGTTCGAAATAAAAAATGAACGAATTTATTCGAAATTCGTTCGTTCGGAATAAAAGATGAACGAATTTATTCGAAATTCGTTCGTTCGAAATAAAAAATTAACGAATTTATTCGAAATTCGTTCGTTCGGTCTCTTTTCAAAAAGTCCTAACTCTACTGTGCAGAATCTGCCATCTTCCCAAGTCTGAGACCATCGCGATAATGCATTTCCCCGGCTGCAGAGTATGCTGGCCTGAGTCTCCCAGATTAACGCGTTGACGACAAGCCAAGTTTTCGATGACTGTCTCTTGGGACGACACTACCTTCATAGGAAGCTTGCTAATTTTCGTACAAATGAGTGTTTATGATCGAAAATTATTTCAAGATGAAAGAAATGAAAAATCAGATAATGAACCAATCGATAGCAATGTTCGATTTTTCTCAAACAATCACGACCACTCGAGAAAATTTGTGGTTCAAGGTATACTTAAGGACTGGTTGCTGGTTTCGTGATAAGAACGACTTTTGAGCTCTCTTCATGTGAATGTAGATTTGATCATCACAAAAGTAAAAATAAGGTAAAAACCAGGAATTTAGCGAGAAAAACGCTTAAAAACAAGGTATACGCTAATTACCGGTGTCGGCCGGCCCCCTAATTAACGAGATTTTCATTAATGATTGTTTGTCCGCCTTTCATTTTGCTGTTAAAGTAAAGTAGTCAGTAGTCTCCAAAAATGCTCAAAAATTAATTTAGAAGCAAAATAAAAGTTGACAAAACAGGTCTTGCGAACTGGGGGCGGGCGGACACCAAGCAACAACTCATTCCTGAGTGTTATTCTGAAACGTTTCACTTATTTTTACATTTATGATGGACAGATCTATGTACCTTCTCATGAGGATAGCACAACAACCGTTTTTATCACAAACCCTGCCTTTAGGAAAGGCAAAGTCCGATCAAATTTTGACACCACCGATGTTTGTGTTAGATGGGATGGGTTGGCCTACTCAGAAAGCCGGGGGGGGGTCCGATTCGGCCACGATAGGCTTTCGATTCCACTACAAAGAGGTGTGGGCAACGATACGGCAGCGTACTTTCCGTGCGCGACGTCTCCAAATCGTCATCGAAGTGAGAAGCGCGTGCCGCAACTTCTAGCCGTTCCACGCGGCCACGAAACGCTTTCGATTCGACCGCGAAGCAGCTTGAGCGACGAACGAGCCACGACCGTGCGATGCGATGACATGATAGCAATGAGTACCGATCACGATCACATCGCACGTCGATCAGTATTCAAGTCACGGCGTCGCGGCAATCGGTTATGTAAGTGTGGAATAGGCCTAGTGGCTGGTGTGGTAGCGCTGAGCGGACTTTGCGATGAATCCTTTACCACAACAGTTCCAGGGACTGCAGAATTACACAAGGAATCCGAGCACCTTCCTCATGTCACTGCTGTTTTTCTGGATGGAACTACGACGTTAATTGATGACACGGTGTTCAGCTGTGATCCCAGTGATTGGGAAAAGTTTTGCAATCAGCTGACGTTGTTTACAATTACTAAACGCTGGCCAAGTTTGACATGATTTTTGCTGCAAGATTACCACCGTTAGTAGCGGGTAATTGACACGTTTCACGCGTGGAGCATGTGTTCGACGGTGACGAAGGCACAAGGAAGTTTAGCATCATGTTGAAGGTGGATTGTTGATAGTGAAGATCCATTTGTCATAAGTGACGAATGCTTGCTTGAGTTTAACCAATCAAAGAAGCTCAGGCTTGCCAATGCCACCCACAATGCCTGGTGAAGAGTCCCACCTCAATTTTTCTATTACTTCTTGTATACTGCCGCCATCAGAAGTAGTTTCATTATCTGTCCTCTATCATGACGCAGTTGCTAGCCTATATGTAGTAAAGTCTGACCGAATAAGGTTGTCCGCGCACGCGGTTGGCGTGCGTGTCGAGCGCCCTTCGCAAAAACGTTTTTTTCTGACTTCCCACTCCTGAGAACAGCTTGACTTACTTGACTTAATCGATTGGCTTTCGCCTGACGCGGTCATTCCGCATCTTCACCGAGGTGTGCCGTCCTAGTAGTCAGCCGTGTCCATTTTTCACGGTCTTCAGCCACAATTTGAACACATTCCATCCAGCTGTCACTATTCCATTTCCTGCGAAACGAAACATCGCGCCTGAACTGTCTTTCGATGCCGAGTGACTTCAAATCCTCTTTAACCACATCCGTCCAGAACTTTCGCCTACGCCCAGGTGGCCGTTTCCAGACAGGATTTGGAAGCATTCTTAAAGCGTGTTGTACGAGACGATCCGGCGTTCTTCTTAGTATATGCTCGAGCAGTCGAAGTCGACTTTCCATTGCTGCTTGAGATGGCGTTAGGAGATGCTGGCACCTCCCTCGTGTCAAGCGTTGATGTACTGCGTCGATTTCCTTGTAAAGGTCTTCGTTATGGCATACACGCGGCCAGAAATATCCAAGCAAACGCCTAAAAAGCTTCTTCTCCGTGCAATCCAACCTAGGGCGAATAGCGGATAGGTAGACGCGCAACCTGACTTCCTTCGCGATGGTGAATATCCGCTGCATAACTACCATCGTTGTTCAGCAAACAGCCCAAATAACAGAAATCATCCACCAGTTCGATACGTTGTCCGTCCACACAAACTCCCGTTGAGGCCTCTGAGAGACCCACATCTGCTTGCATTTGTCGGGACGAAGACGAAGTCCATAGGCTGCGGCATACTTCGAAACGAGGTTCACAATCCTTTGCAGTTTTGCGTTGTTTTCTGCGAATAACACAATGTCGTCGGCGTACTCCAGGTCGACAAGGGAGCGTCCTGATGGTGTTAGGATCACATCCGCAGGAAACTGTTCTGCAACTCTACGCATGATGTCATCAACGGCGAAGTTGAAAAGAAAAGGTCCTGCAACGGCTCCTTGCCTTACTCCTGTTTTCACCTCGAAAGCTGACCTAAATCCGACAGGTGTACGAACTGCTGCTGTTGTTCCTTTGTTCATGTCCTCGATTAACCGAACATACTTTTCCGGGACTCCATCTGCTCGCAGAGCATTGAGCAATCGATCACGATGAGGAGAGTCGAACGCGGCTTCAAAGTTCAAAAAAGCAAGCTGTAATGGCTTCGAATACCGCTGCCACGATTCAATTACTCTTCTCACGACAAACACTTGGTCGATGGTCGATCTTCCAGGTCGAAAACAGGCTTGCTCATCTCTGGTCGTTCCTTCACGATGTCTGATAAGTCGCTCGAGAATGATACGTTCTAAAACCTTGTAGATGACCCGAAGTAGAGAAATTCCTCTGTAGTTCTTAGGATCCGTGAGGGATAGCTTCTTGTAAAGAGGTACGATGATCGCATGTCTCCACGAATCGGGTGTCCTTTCGCTCATCCATATGGCACGGGTGGTGTTGGTCATTCCACGAATCCCAGACGGAGGAAGAGCTCTCAGCATTTCAGCAGTGATGTTGTCATCTCCACCTGCCTTTCCATTCTTCATTTTCCGGACACAATCCAAAACTTCAGACTCAGTCGGCGGTTCCTCACTGACATCTTAATGTGCTCTCTGAACATGCGGGAGCTTAGGTACTGATGGCGCTGGAGGATTCAGTAGAGAACTGAGGTAATCCTTCCATATTGGCAGCGTCGCATCACCAACTGCAACTCCATTGGTAGTGTTCAAGGCAGGAGAACATCTCTTCATCTTCCCGCTATACTGTCGCAGCAACGTGTAGGCTTTCTTCGGATTCTTCTCCTCCCAAGCCTTCTCGAACTCCTTAGCTCTACACGTCCACTCTCGTTCGCGGTCACTTTGAAGCTGCCGACGCAACTTCCTCCTCAGACGCTTCTCCTCCACGAAGTTTCCTGCAGTTCGGAGAGAACATACTCTGTTGTAGGTAGATGTTGTTTCTTCTGAGACGTAGACGAACTTCTATTTAGGCTGTACAACCGGGAGTGTCTCTTCCGAAGCGTCCTGGATGCACTTGACAAAAGAATCCGCGTCGCAAAGTTTCTTCTTAGTCCGTACTCCGATGTGAATAGAAACGCGTTGTCGAAAATTCCTTCTGCACTCTTCATCTCTGAGACTTGTCATGTCAATCCTCTGGATAGGCTGAGCCCCTCGCTTCCTCTTATGAATCCTCGCAGTGAAGTTCAACAGAACAGGACGGTGATCCGAATCGAATGCGACATCCCACACAGCTCTAGATCTTCGAATGTCCGATACTGGAATATTCCTCGTCAGGACATAGTCAAGCTGTAGTTTCAAAGTTGTCATTTTCCGCTTCCGCTGCTCTTCTGGAGATAGCTGGGTTGGTCCCTGCCACGTAAGCTGATGGCGGCGATGATTCCTCTTGAATGTCTATGCAATAATCAGACCATTGCGTTCACAAAAGTCGACAAGGCCCCAGCCATTGTCCGATGTTTGCTCCACTGGGTAGAACCATTTACCGAGTACTTCGAATTCCTGATCAAGTCCCACCTTCGCATTTGCGTCAATCCCCACGACAACAGCATGCTGACAAGGTATCCTGGCCAGCAACGTATTGAGTTCCTCATAAAACGCATCCTTCGAATTGTCTTCGGCGGTTTCAGTGGGCGCATGAGCACTCACTATCCACAGATTGAATCCTCTGTGATCCCGCAGTCGTACGAATGCATTCCGGCACGACGTTGAGCCGAACTCCTTGACCATACCATTGAAATCCTTCCTTACAGCTATTGCACAGCCTCCCACTCTCCTATCGTCAGCGTTACCGCAGTAGATGGTGTACTCTCCGACGCTGATGACGGGTCTATCCTTGAGGCGGGTTTCCTGCAAAGCAGCAAACGGTGCATGGAAGTAGCTCAGAAGTCTGGATAGCGCAGTTTTTTGGATATCACTCGACAGCGATCGACAGTTCAGGGTGGCGAAACTGTGGCTTGTGACCAAAGACTCCATGAACTCCCTAGGTACGGATCCTAAGGTGTTATGGACCGGAGGCCTTGGTGTGCCGGAAGTCGACACCTTTATGCAATGTGCGGGATACTTTCGCGATATAGTTGTGCACGCTATATCGCATGAACGTTGAGAACAGCTAACAGGGCTATTATTCACCGTTCGTCTAATGTACCTGCTCAGTCCGAAAAACGCCTTTCAGACAGCAGCCGCTCGACATGCCCGCCGGCCGCGAGGGAAAGTAAATTGTCCCATTCGGACGGACTTTATGTTTATTAGCGTAGAATAAAAATAGTGTATCGAAGTGACTGGTGTTAATCTACGATTTGCTAGACGTAAATATAGTCCAGTTCCGCAATCGCGTTCAGTCCTCATTATCACAATCGTAGAAGCGAAGCGGTTGTTTTTGAAAAAATCAAATAGAATCATTCTCAAGAGAACCGCTTCGCTTCTACGATTGTGATAATGAGACTTTGCGGACTGAATGCGATTGCGGAATTAGATCATATTTTGTCCTACAGAGCTTTGACTAGGAACTGATTCCATCGAAAACTGGAGTTTCAAAAAAAATGATGTGTTGAATGTTGTGGGGAAGATGAGGACAAACAATTCGAAGTTCGTAAAATTTTCTTAATGGACCTGGGTAGATCAAAAACGACAAAGCAACTTTTTTTGATAATGAGGAATTCGAACACTTTTGGCCGAAACTTTTCCCAGGGGTAGTTCGTGGAGCTAAACACGAGCATAAGGTCCATTTTCCGTTTTTCGAAGTAATACGGTAGGTTACTGTAGACAAATGGTAGATTTCCTACTGTAACTTTGGGTAATCTTCTGATAAACTGAAAGTGGACCTTATATTCGTGTTTAGCGCCCTAAATAGCCCTCTATACAGAGTTTGAGCTGAAAATGTTAAAAATTCTAAAATCCAAAAGAAGTGCATTTTGAGCAGCGTTCGATCTACCCATGCGCTTTAGGGAAATTTGCCAAACTTTATTTTGTTCCTTTTTATCTTCCACACAACACTCAAGAGACCATTTTTCGAAACTCCAGTTTGCGCCGGGATCAGATGTCCATGCTAATCGATGCTGCAGTGTTGTGACCATGCAAAAAAATAACTTGGAGGCCTTGTTTACGATGAAAAAGACCACGATTTACGGGAAAGTTTTGTGTCCCATTAAGAAGAGTAAGGACGAAAGTGCGACGAAAAACTGCCAATAAGTGGGTGAAAATCCCGTGAACCAGCTGGACTATTGGATCACTCCGCGCACGCCATGTAACAGTTGTCCGTCGTTTGTTTCATCGAAGAAACAGCTTCCACAATTCGAAAAACTCTTCATACCAAAAGTCACCAGCACTTAAATTCAGGAATCACGAAAAGAAAAACTCCTCCTTTCTCTGCAGAAACGTGAGTTTTGGGACTATCTAGGCAAGCCCATAATCAAAGAACGGCAAAAAAATGGGCAGGAAGTGTGCCATAATCCTGCGGTTCAGCCGGCCCATCGGATCACTCCGCCGATTTCTTTAAACAGTTTTTCTTCGATATTCGATTGTTCTGCGGGGACTTTTCCTCTCTAGTAATCACAATAATCTTGACGGCAGTGTTCACAATGAATCTCACTTCCGATATCTCCCCGGTTTACGGAAGGTCTGGTGCCCTACACTGTGCGGCAAAACTATATGACAGACCCCGATTTTCGCGGTTCTAGATTTGGTGTGAGCCGAGCAGAAAATCTGTAAATGTGAATCGATGCTACACCTTCGAAAACCCCAGGGTACAAATTTTCATAAGAATACGTCAAATCCTACAAGGCTGGCACCGGAAAGTGTCGAAATTGAGCGATGCAAAACTATGTATATGACATAGCAGGCAAATTTCGGGAATTTCCTGAATCTCGTAGATTTTCGGTGAGAAAAATCAGGATTCCATGAAATCATGAAGATCTTCCTTTGTACTTGCATAAAGATGTTCCTGCCCCTCACCTTCCAAATGCCACGTGGAACCAGATTGTCGAAAGGGAAAAAGCTCAAATTGATCTCATGAGCCAAATGGGCCTCAGTATTTGATCTATGAGCCAACGAAGCGACGATGTATTGCTCGATACCTTGAAGATCCTGCTTTGTACTTGCATAAAGACGAACTGGACGACCAAGGAAGCTGAACGACGGAGAGGAACGGCCAGTCGTGAGGCTGGCTTCGAATTCCATGAGGTCCGCCAGCGAGATCAAGGGAGCTTTGGACCTGCGCGTGGACAAATCCACAGTTCTGCGAACCATTTATTGGTCCCAGAACGTGGTCCGTGAACGAATGAGAAAGGCTCCACGTCTCACGGAAAACCACAAGAAATCGCGGCTCCTGTTCGCCTGAGTGAACATGCAAGCCGAATGGAAGAAGGTGGGTCCCTTCTTCAATCTTCATGTCAGACGACCTCGTATGAAATTAACTTTTCAGATTGTTTTTTCGGACGAAAAAAAGTTCAGCTTAGACGGGCCTGATGGATTTAACTCGTAGTGGAGAGATCTGCGCAAGGACCCACTCACATTCTCGAGGAGGAACTTCGGAGGAGGAAGTTTGATGTGTTGGGCAGCATTCAGCTGGTGCGGCAAGCTAGGCAGTGCCTTTGTTTCTTGCAGTATGATCTCTGCAGATTATCAGACTGTACTAAAATATCACCTTCTACCCTTTTTGGGACGCCACCGCCTTGTATTCCAGCAGGACATCGCGTCCATTCATGTAAGCACGTCGACGCTGGATTGGTTTCAGGCCAATCATGTGGATTTACTTGAATGGCCCGCCTGATCGCCGGACCTCAACCTGATGGAAAACTTGTGTGGTATACTTGCGCGATGGGTATACGCTCATTGCAAGCAGTACGAGCCCGTAACCCAATTGAGGGAAGCCGTTATCGCCGAGTGGGTCACAACTGAAGGTGACGTCCTCAAGAACTTAGTGAACAGCATGCCAAACAGATTATTCGACGTTACCCTGCGCCAGGGTAACTCCACTGCCTATTGAATTCATGTTATTGATTGTAATTATAATAAACGGATTAGCGCAGAGCCTGTAGAATTGACGTTTTTGATTGTATCCTCTGCTATGTCATACAGTTTTGCATCGGTCAATTTCGACACCTTCCGGTGCCAGCTTTCAAAAATTCGACGTATTTTTACGAAATCTGTACCCAGGGGTTTAAGAAGGTGCTGCGTCGATTGGCACTTGCAGTTTTCCTGCCTAGATCACGCGAAATCCAGAACTGCGAAAATCGGGGTATGTCATATAGTTTTGCCGCGCAGTATTTATTGCAAGGAATGCTTAAAAAAGGCCTATCAGTGCAATCAAGCAATCAGCTCATCAGAACTTCCTTGACATGATCATTCCTGTAATCTAAGTGTACATTTGTTGACGTCGAGGGGGCGGAAATGGAGCACGGGGTGGTTCGGAACTCCAAAACGCTTGTTTGCAGACGTTATTTTGCCACTCCCGGCTCGTTTTCTACAATTCTTCTGGCACTGGGAGCCTAGAATCCTTTTCGCCTATCATTTCACTGTGGGAAGCAGAGATGTGCGGCAAACGATTTTGAGATTTCGGCAAACGGTAAACGGCAATCGGCAATCGGCAAAAAACCTCATCCCTTAGATTGGCCCAAAGTTATTCACATCTGCCGCTCTACTTTTTTCCCCTTTTTTCGCGAAACTGATGTACAATCGAGTGATTCTAATTGAAAGGAGTAGTTTCATTTCAAGACATCAGTTGAACAAAAGCAAGACGTAGAGGGAAGTCATAAAAATCAAAGAAATCGCCGCAGCCGTTCGGCTCCTACAGGCACCGAAGCGGCACTATCGCGGAGTCGCAGCAGCAATGTCGCTGCGGCTTCGCGATCCGTAGCCGCGCTCTGACAAAACTAGAGCCGACTGCGAATAACTCATATGAAAGGAGTAATAATACAGCTGTGTGGTGATCTCGCGTTAAGTTCGCGCAAGACTGCAACATAACGCGAGCTGACAGAGAAAATGGAAATAGTTTATGGATGAAGAAAAAGATGTTTCGAAAAGTATCCATCTTTCTCCTCATTTATTTATTTATTTATTAAAGACGCGGGAAATCCGCGTAAAAAATAAAGCAGGAAATGAACGAACTCAATACTTAATTGTTAGAATCCAAGTACACAAACATTATCTCAGCAAAAAAAGTGGAAACGGTTTAGTAAACACAATGAGCTTGAAAGTGAGAGGGGGAAGCTATATAGAAGAACATTTAAGACAGCCTGTTACTCCGCAGAAGAGACTTAAAAGCATTCAAAGACATGCTCAGAATGCCAGCGTTATTGCACAACATTTGGTTGAACTTTCTCACGTTACGATAAGTGAAAAAATGTGATCTGACCCGTGATCTCGCTAATGATACATAAAGCCTAAGCCTGCAGTTCCGGCTTCTTGTAATTGAAGTTCCAAAAAACTTTAATGGATCCAAGGATAATTTTCTAGTTAGTATTTTAAACATCATTACGAGATCCGCTATCTCTCTTCTTCTGCTAAGACTAGGCAGCTTTAGAACCCTGGCTCTTTCGGTGCCTCTAGGTACTTGGGAATAGGTGAGGCCAGAACATCTCATCGTCAGTTTGCGGGTGAAATTGTTTTGAACAGTTTCCAACAGATCAATATCCCCCTTCTGAACAGGGTTGAGGACGGCTATTCCGCACTAAACAATGGGTCTTACGTAAGTTTTGTAGGCCCGTAGAAGCACCTGGGGATTATTGCTTCTGAATATCTTGAAAATGTTGTAAGTACGATAATTCGTCTTCCTGACCGAATTTCTGTAGTGCGGCCTGAAACTCAAGTCTCTGGTTATTTGAAAACCTAGATCTCTGACATCAGGAACACACTGCAGAGTTTGACCTTTTAGCGTATAGGTACAACCAACGCTTCGATTATCTCCACCGATTTGTAGGTGATTAGATTTTTCTATTGCTAGCGGGAGCTCCCACTCATCTGCCCATTGGCCTATGTAGTCCATTGCGGCCTGAATGCCCTCGGAATCCTCATCATCCACCACCTTCTTGTAAATTTTAATGTCGTCTGCATACATTTTACAGGTTACACCAAAACGTAAAATTAATTCAGGAAGTTCATACGTATAAACTAAGAAAAATAGTGGTGATAGAACGCCTCCCTGCGGAACTCCGCTATAGGCTGAGTACACAGACGAATACACACCATCAAGTTTAACTTGATAGGTCCTATCGGAAAGGAAGTTTTGCGCCCAACTTATCAGCAGGGGGTGAACCCCAATGACGTTCATTTTTTGAAGCAGTTTTCGGATTGGCACCTTGTCGAAAGCCTCTGAAAAATCAAAATAAATCACATCTGTTCGACACTTGGTCTCCAAAGAGCTCGTCCAGTCATTCAAGGAACTCAGTAGAGATGTCTCCACTGACCTTCCTTTCAAAAAGCCGAACTGATTCTCTGATATGATGTTGTTGTCTTCGAGATGTTTTACAAGGTGTTTTCTCACTATCTTCTCAAAAGTCCTAGCGAAAATTGAAGTTATGCTCACCGGTCTGTAGTTTTTAGGATCACTGAGTGGAAGTTTCTTAGAAATAGGAGTAATGAATGCGTGTTTCCACCTTTTAGGAACATCGGATCTCATGTAGCTTAGATTAAAGATGTGCTCCAATGGATATATAATAAACTGTAGAATTTTTTTAACGAAGCTGAGAGGAATGAAATCAGGTGAAGTGGAGTAAGAATTTGGCCATTTTGACAGAATTTCGAAAATTTCTTCACTGTGAAACCATAAGGAATTATGCATCTGAGGATAGCGGGGAAGCGCGGCGTTCTCAGGTGGAACTGATTCTGGATCGACTTCTTGGGGCACGTTGAACATTTTTTGGAACTCGTTTGCCAAAAGATTAGCTTTTTCAGGAGGGCTTGAAAGAATGTTGCCGCTTTCATCCAAAGATTAGGAATAGAGTTCTTGTCGCCAGTACGGGAACCCACGTACCTATAGAACCTGTTCTTGTCATTCCCTCGATGACTTTTTCTCCAAGTAGAGGTTGTGTACTTAGACAGGGCCTTTTCAACTTTTTTATTATAAGACTCATACTCTTCCCAAGCGTCTGGGTGCCCGAAAGACGAGGCTCTATCCCACAAGAGAGATATATAATTGGCCATGTTCTTAAGACGATCTGGTAGATTCAGTTCCCTTGGTAAGACTTCCCGTAGTGGCACAAACATTTCGATAACGTGTTCGATAACTCCAACAAAAGTCTCGTACTTTTCGTCAACAGTTCCAGCACTATTCATAATTCCAATCCAGTCGACGTTACTCAAATGTTCGTAAATTCTCTCGTAATTGGCTTTTTTAACATTCCTTATAAGTCGTGGTCGTTCTGGTGCAATCTCTACGGCAAGAGTGAAAGTTACTGTTGCATGATCACTTCCACCAATAGGAGCTTTGACATCAACGTTTTGAACGAAATCGGTTTTGTTACATAACACGAGGTCTAGTAGGGAACCGCCTCTGGTGGTCCTAGGCACTAATTGTCGAAGATCGTGGGTGTCAAAAGTTTCGGAAAATGTGTTCGCTAGATTCCCTATCCGCGTGTTCAGGTCAGGTATGTTAAAGTCCCCTAGAACAATGCAAGGCGGACTGCAGGAAACAAAGTCACTTATTGCTTTGGAGAGTTGTGAAGACTTCTCTATGCAACAACCAGGAGCTCGGTAAATCACTACAAAACGAAGAGTGGAATCACAAGCATTTATATCACAAACTAGAATCTCATAGGAGTCACTGACGGATTCGTGGAAAATTCGGTTATAAGACAGCGATTTTTTAATCAAAAGAATAACACCGCCTCCTTTTTTATATGTTCTATCGCACCTGATTCCCTCATACTGAGTAGGTACCACACCAAGAAGGGCGCTTAAATCATTTTTGGAGCTTAGCCATGTCTCTGTTAGAAAGATCACGTCGTAGTTATTCTGGCAAAGATTTGATATCAAAGAGTCACGGTTTTTCACAAGAGATCTAATGTTCGAAAGTGCGCATGATATCATGAAACATGAGTTCCTTCGAAAGCTCAGCAGTTTCCCTGAGGACTGCTGGGCTGTGAAGGGATCATGCTTGCGCTAGCGCTCTGAGACTGTGCCTGTGACTGCGACAAGTCCTCAATCGCGGTTGTGACGTTATTGTCTGTTGCGGACCTACGAGCAGCAAGACGCTCTTCACGTATTCGCTCTCTCTCCTCCCTGGTTAGAGATGGGCGTAGGTATATGCCCTTTTGATGAGGAAAGAAACGCAGCCGTGGAGCACGCCTAACCGCCTCAACTTGGAACCTTGATGGAGGCAAGACTACTTTTACAAGTCGGGGACGACCATGTGTTGGCGCACCCATACGGTAAACATTGGTTGGAATGCACTCCAGTCCTAGAAAGCTGAGCAATAGGTTAACACGTGTACAATCTTGAGAGATCTTGTCAAAAGAGGTAGAAGCTAAAGATTCCGGAATATTCGAAAAAACAATGGAGCGTTTCCGCTCAATTTCATCAAAATCTATATTAGAATTAACATTACGAGAAGAATCATCACTATTGACTACAGTAGAGGCTCTATTAAGCTCAGAAACAGCCAGTTTAGCCTTTAAATCAGAAATTTCCTCCCTCAAACGTCCGTTCTCCTCCAACAGCTCTGCGTTGCGCTCCGCCATCTGTTTGACCTCTGCTCTGGTCTCCAATAACAGCTCGATGACAAGTTTGATGTAGCCAGGAACTTTTCCATGATCAGCCAGATCTTGTAGACGACTGGCACCATCTGCCTGGCTGCTCGTGCTGTTAGTTCGCGAGCCCCTTGCCTTCTTTCCTGTAATATTCGACACAGCAGAAGGAGACGTGGCCATTTGATCAGCAATCGTTCACACTCAATGACAGCGAGCGGAATTGACAAAACGAGTGAGTACCTTTCAAAGTGGCAAATTAAACGACGAAGTTGCCCCCTTGCCACTAGAGACGACGCTTGAGGACTTCTGAGATGTCGAAGCAGTCGGTATAGTTGTGTGAATACAGATGTGAAGGTAGGAAGAAGAGCGAGTCGAGGACGCAACCGTTTACAATCAGCGGTGGGTTGATTGTTCCATTGTTCCTCATTCACACACTAGTTCCAATTTCTCTGTCAGCTCGCGTTAAAGGCACAGGATACCCAGAAAATTATTTATTAGGTTTCATCCTTATCTTGAAGAGGGTCGCACTCTGATAACAATGGTATTTCTGAAATCGTCCGGGACACCCTTTGAAGTGGACGAGTTGTCTCATGTCTGTATTTCTCTGGATTCGCGGTCGCGCTATGAGAGCAAAACAGGATGAGGAGATAGATTGGAAAGGGAGTGAAGAACGACGGCTCGGTTGAAATTCATCCATCCATCTAGCCTCTAATGAGATCGAAACTCAGGAACGGGGCCGAGTCTGTGGTGGTGGCTGGAGGGTGGAGGGGGTCGGACCCGTGGTGGTCGCTTATATCTCGCTTATTTGGAGGACTTGAGACCTCGCATTTGGCACGCGTTATACAGGAGGGGTCTTCTATAAAATTACAAGAAAATCTCAAAATTATATCCTAGGGTGTAACGTGCTTCTACGTTGAAGTTTTACTTACTGCGAGCCGAAAAAACTCCAGAATAAATCTTCAGAAATCCCTCTCTAAATTAATATTTTTTGTTCAGAAAAGACAGAATGAACCATTTTTGGGGGAATTGGTTCACAGTATGCGTATCTAGTGCCTCATAATGTGGCATGCGAGTGCGTAGTTTCAGCAATGTCAGGTCCCTTTTCTTAAAATCTTCAAATAAAAAGCTCGCGTTTAGCTGCAGTTAACCGCGAACTTACCGCGAGCTTACCGCGAGTCAACTCGCGTTTCCAAACAGATTTACTACCATCCTAGAAAACTCAAAACCCCGGATAACGGTATTGCGAATAACAGATATTCGGATTGTCCCTAGTGCCCACATAGCCGCGAGCATAGGCGACGTTCCCTTATAATGTGTTTTGCCGAGTTTTGCCGGAAAAATAACAATAATTCCGGCGAACGACAAACGGCAAAAAAGTCCCAAAAATGGCCGGCAAACGACAAACGGCAAACGGCAATTGCCGCACATCCCAGTCACGCAGGATAATCATTGTGAACGCTGCCTTTAACCTTCTATTAGTGGACTTACCTACCCAAAAACATCGAAAACCATAATACAGTTTGTTTTATCGTGAACACTGCGTTTACGCATTTGCAATGGACCATTCCATTTTGAAGAGTTTTTGGTGCAAAGTCACTTACCTGGGAATTTTGAAGCGCAACACCATTTCAGAGGTCTGGATTGTTCTAAGTGCGCAGTCTCCCGAGTCGCATCAAATCGGCGTAATTAGATATTTTGGAGGCTTCTTCAAACAGTTGGTTGTAAGCTATTTGAGAGTTTTGTGAAGACTTCTTTCTTTCATGCTTTGCTTCGAGGATTCGCCTACTCAAAAACAAAACAATCTAGAAGACGGTTTCTTCATTTTCTTTCTGCTGCTACCACACGATTTTTTGAATATTTTCGAATTTACGCGCCAATGAATCCATTCTTTCCAGTGATCGAAAATGTTGCGAGGGTAGCTTTGCTTGTTCCTAATGCTATAAGAACAACATGTAGTCTCTACACAAGCTCTGTTCTTTTCTCAGGAAGCATTCTGCACTTAAGTTCGTACAAGTTTGAAGGTCAATTTCGTGGGATTTTACCACGACCTTTGATCGTTCAAAGCAAGATCATCTGGGGGATGTGGTTGGGATCAACAAGTCATCCTTCCGCTGTCGACCCGGTGATGAGCTGATCAGCGCTATCCGTTGTAGGACGCTGATTTTGCATCAACTGGCTAGTTGATAAATTGATCTCATTAGACGAGAGCAACTGGTGGCCGATAGATGACCAAAAAACTCAGCAATCATGCTGCTCTCTGAAAACATCGACATGATTCATCCCATTCATCCTGCTACAGCTAGTATCTTCCTGAGGTATTTCACTGATCTTCACAGAGATCACATGCATGATTCTTCATTACTGTTGTTAGCGGAGAATTGAAGCTGACAATCGCATCTGAGATGTTGTGTAGTTAATCGCTCCAATTCATCAATCTTTTGTGCGACAGGTGGCCTTGTAGCATATTCGCAACGACTTCTAATCTAAAAGAGCTTCCGTTTTCCTTGTTTCACTTGCTGTTGCTCTATCATGCTGGGTGTCCACAATTGCCTATACTTCGCCTTGCTTTCAACTCTTGTTAATGCCAATTTCAGGGTTATGAGCGATCCAGCTTACTATACATAGGACCCGATCCGGATATTGTGGGATATCCGTCCGAATGACTCGAAATTTTGACGATTCGGTATCCGAATCAACGGAAAAACTCCAAATCCGAAACGATCCGGAATTCGAATTACCGAAAAACTTTAAATCCGTATCACCGAAAAAAAAAGAAATTTTTTGGATCAGTCCGAGATTCGATTATCTGGAAACTTTTGCCTCTGTTTCAATGTATGCAGCTCACCCTCCTTCATGCTCTTCAGTTGCCCTCTACTTCGAAATGAAATTCATTCGGGTCCACTGAGTGCGCTTGCGCCCATATGCTCCTCCTTCTACCCTACACTCTCTTGATGTATTTACCTCCGCTACGCACACGCACGCGGAGGATTAAAGCTAGTTTCGCTTCGAAATAGAGGGTTTATACATAAACTTCCGGTTTTAAGTCGATTGAACTATCGTTTTCTTTTTCCACCCTATGCATCATTCCTGGTTTTCGAATATACTTCTCCACAGGTTTTTGATATATGACTTCGCCTCCTACGTGAAAAAAAACCGAGACTTGTTTGTAGGGCTAAAACTCGTGTTTTTGAATTCTCCATCGTTATCAGTCTTACAACATTTTATGAAAAATCAGGAATTGTGCCTTGACCTGTAATAGTGCTATCGCGCTTGATGAGAGCTGAAAGTCAGACTAAAGGACCGCAGCATGGAGGGGATTAGTGAGTAGTAGTCGATTGATAGTGTTTGTGCAGTACCGTCGGAAATTTTATTTCGCTGCCGTGCGGCGTTCGCATCCGTAAAGTGGAGTTCAGAGTTCATTTGCGGCGCGACGCGACGTTTTAATTAGCCAGCGTATCGAACAAGCGACGTCGCTTTTTCCGCTAGGTGTTCGCAGTGGAGAGGTGTGATACATTCGAAATCTCGCACAATTTCCGTCGCGCGACTTCATCCGCGTCGCCTTGCAATGCAACACGACGCGATGGACGTCCCGCAAAGGCAAACTCGTTACCTTTTTTGTGTTCTTTTTTTCATTAAAGGCAATGTTCACGATGAACATCACATTTGAGTTCGACTCAATAATGGGGTTGTGTAAACGTGAAACAGCGAGGAAAAGCGCTCAGAACAAGTTAAACTAGCGGCTTATAACGTACGTACACGTTCAGGGCGCGGACGAGCTTACGCGTCCCGTTAGTTTTCGCGCGCGCTAATTTCGAAGTGTGCGCGAATTGATCAGGCTGGGCGTGGCGGGGTAGCTTGGCGATTTCCCATCGAAAACGTCCGCAGCGCCACAAGTTCGTCAAAGCGGGGGCGGGGCGTTCTAAGCAGGCGTACGCACGCAATAGCACGGAGTCTCCCAGCGTTCGCGCAGCGTTCACACCTGTATCCGGGGACGACGCGATTTTCGCGTGACAGTGACATGTGTCACCGCGTCGCCCCGCGAAAACTCTGAACGTCGCCTAACACTCGTCCGCTGCAGTTGTTAATCGACCGCCGCGAACGCCGCACCGCGCTAGACCAGAATATCCGACGCGGCTTTACATTCATTCAAAGTTTTTCTTGAAAGGCTTCTGACTATGGTCTCCCGCTATTTATGATTATCGCAGAGAAGCGGAGTGGTGGGGCAGATGGAAGGCAGTACGGGTCGTTATTTTGATTTTGAAGGAAAGGTTGGGGTGGTGGTTTTTTGTGAGATCCGTTCTACAGTGGAGCATATTACCTCAGTAGTAGGACTAATTTTCCGCTTTCCTAGAACGCTGTCGTACAATGGTGCACTTATGTATAGTACACATCTGCAATATCTTGTATGCAACATCTATCACGGAACTGGTCTTCTGGTTGTTTCCACTCGTGGGGGAGGGTGATTTGCGTGTTCAATATTTCATCCGCAGTTGTTCTCACTCTTGCAATACGCTTTTTGTGAACAACGGGCATTAGCGTAATGTGCAGCGATGCTATTGTTTCTGATTGAGTATCCCTGCTCGGTTATCTATGAAAGTCGATTTTGTTTATAGTACAAACTCTAATCAACCTGTTGGCCTTTTCAATCAACAGGCTGATTCGGTTTCAGTAAACGTCTTTCCGGTCTCGAAATACTTGTTGTGCCAGTGGAATATGATGTATTTCAGCCCCGTGGTCAGCACGAGCCCACAGCCTCTCCGACAAAATAGACACAAGGTTATTTATTCACTCGACATGTGCCGCGGTATTACTGCAGTCAAAGTTTTTCTATAAAAATTGGGGGAGTACGACATATTCTTGGCAGGAGATTGGAATTCTATAGTCGTTTCTTTGGCTAGTTAGACGAGATACGTATAGGAATTCGTCACTTTGTACGTTTGAGAACAAGTTCACATATTCGAAGTTTCTAAAATGTTCTTTTCGCCCGAAGGCAGTGGAATCGATAGTCTCAAGCTGAATTTGTGTGGAAAAAGACTTAACAGTGTACATCGAGACAACAAAAGAAGGATAAACATCATTTTCGGCATCTTGTTTCACCTTCTGATTCCCTTCGGAGTGAGGTAGCTATAAGGACCCTGGATTGATGAGAAGTGCGTTATCTGACACCTCAAGCTAACGTGAGATTGCACTCCAGCACAATCAAATTGGACTTGTGACCACCCAAGTTCCACCGATAGCGGTAGAACTGGAACCCTGCGAAACGCTTTTTGTCGCGCAGTTTCATGCCCCTAGCAGGCTCAGGCAGATCGTTGTCCAGGACCTTCACGAAGCTAAGCCCTTCCTACACATGAAGACCAGAAATTTTGAAAGATCTCCAAAGCTTTTACGTTCTCTCAGGTTCCAAAAAATTGTTAGTTTTTGCAGTGAAAAGTTTTTTTTTCAGTTAAATTTTTCACTTAATAATTACTGCACTCCCTACCCTACTGATGAACCTAAGGAATGTAATTTGGACTTACTCTCTCTGAACTTTCTGCGGTATCCGATCCGCGCACCAGAGCCAGGCCGTCGTAGCTCGGTTTGGCTTTGGAGCGCGCATTTTTCGACGGCTCTCCGCAGTGCAATTTCAAATATTGCTCCCGGATACCTTAAGCTGTGGAGTATCCGGGTGATCTTACCACAGTTTGTAGAGGGTAGGCCAGGGAAGAAAATAGAACCTTCGAGACCTCAGGGTTATCTTTTTAAAGGCAGCATACACGATAAATTTTGCTCCCGTGTTTTTCTCAGGTTAGGGAAGGCCCGGAGCTCTAAACAATATTTGTGCTGAGAAAAGTCGCGAAAAGTGATCGGAAATCCGTTTACTGGGCCTGAAATGGTCCAGTGTTATTGCAACTGACACATTAGAAAGGAGGAATTGGCCAGTACGTGAAAATATGATCTCTCAATCAAATCAGGCGATCTCTTGCGTCGCCTCCTATTAGGCTGTTCTATTTCTCTTGCTGACCGTTTGCATTATCGAGGTTAGTGATTCAATGTGTTCCTGGTTGGTGGAGGCCAAACACAGCTGGGGCGGGCAATTACAGGGGTAGCACTCGGTTATCACTCGTGTAAAGTAGTTGCGCCTCGTCTTTGACGCTTCCAAATGCGTGAGCGTTGTGCTGCAAGCCTTACGGTTAGGTTTACGTTGCTATCTCAACAACGTTTACGAGCGTGTATGCTGCCTTTAACACAAAAACCTGGCTGTCCCGTTTCGGCCAGCCAAAGGCGCCGATCCGGAATACGGTATTGGACAACGAAGAAACGGGCTTCAAACGAATTTCTCCATAATTTAAGGGTTATGGTAGCGGTGTTAGGTATCAGTTTGTAGAAAATTTCACGAAGACTCCAAATTTTTTTAGAGCTATGAAAATCTAAAGTTTCATGGGGGGGACGTACGTTGTTCCTTCTACGAAGTGAATGATTAAAGCATTAATAGGCTTCAATGGATGTAACTCGTCTGAGAGTACGTCTTATGAGCTAAAAACTTGACTGTGGTCTGAAATGCTGCTACTACATCGTTATGTATAGAAAAGTTCTTCACTTGTACTGCAATAGAACTGGAATTGTTCCCTTTCACCTTTTTCTTCCCTTTGCAACATGTATGCCTTCATTTTCGTTAGAATTTTCGTAACTTTACTTTGTTGAAAGCTTTTTCTCCATCGAAAACACCCCCTATTTTTGGCTCGAAATTTTTACGTTCTCCCAAGAAATTCAAAGTTTTAAATTTTTTACGTACCCATGTTGTCGGGCAGAACAACACCCGCCTGAGTCTGGCCCCTAGTCGGGATAGAAGACATGTCGACCTCAGAAAAGGAAATCTTCTATGGCTGCAGAGAATCACTGCTATCATACAGTCGGCGCGGATCGCATTCATTTCTTCCGCTCCCTATTGTGCTTTGGCGCAAACTCGGTGCACATGTGTTATATATTAACATATGCGCACCGACTTCGCGCTAACGCACAGTAAGGAACGCATAGTATCAGTGCGATCTGTGCCGAAGTTTAGCTCGAGTAGCTGCCAGCACAATCCTTCCGGAGAGAGATTCACATTCTGCACTACGGAATTGGTTTTTAAATTATTACGGAATTTGTATCTCGGACTCTCGAATAAACCCAGATATAAATTTTGAGCTCAATCCGAATAAAACTTTCTGACCCACTTTCTGACCACACTTTTTTCGCCTTATCCCTAGTAAATGGCCTGAGCCTAAATGAGAACACGCTGCTGTAACTTGGCTTGTTGCAGCTCTCTGTAGCAGCTATAAGCTTATTATTAGCTCCAGAAACACTGTCGGAAGTAGGCCTAAGGCCGGTATCATACTTCCAGCGACGAGCGACGCGACGCACTGCTTACCATCCATATCGACCGAAAATTAATATGCCTGATATGCTCTGTCGCTGACGCTGGTTACGGAATGTATGATTTCGGCCTAACTAAATTATAATTTGTCGAAAATCGGGGAGGGTCGCCCGATACTGCTTTCCTTGTTAGTCTCTTCCCCTGGCAAAACTGGAATCACCTAGCAGCACGATAGAACAGGAAGCTTGTCACTTGTGAGATTTTCGCTCCGAACAGGAGAGCAATGGATATTGAAAACACTTATTGTGAGAGTGCTATGCCAAAAATTTCAGTACTTACTGGGGAAATCCTGATTTATTTGCGCAGGGAAAGGCAGCGAATTCCTTCCTGGGTTTTCGGCCGGAAATCGAAAGTTCGGTGTCTCATTGGAGCACTGGGGTTGAAAGGACGAACGAAAACAAGCCCGAAAGAGCTCCATACGGCTCCGAAGTCCGCTCGCGCTAGCCTTTCCGCTTGCGGTCGAGTTTTCCAAGAAACAGTTTGGTTCGCTTCTACATTAGCATTGGAACGCGAGCTCGGCTTTGTTTTAGCATTGGGGCGCATTTTCGCACGCTGTCTATTTCAGACCCATGCCCGCGCAACTCATTCACCTTTGAAATGTGGCTTTCATGAAGAAGAGCTGATTTTGGATGTTTCGCAGCGCTTCTCATGATTCTTTCTTCACTGATGAAACAGTCAGATTCTACACCTTCGCTTTCTGGTGGAAACTCGAAAACGATTTTTATCGTGAACACTGCCTTTAGGATCTGTGATCAATGAGTGACGAACGCGTGTTCAGCTCTCCGAGGTTTCCATTTATGCTCTTGCACCCTACACAACAGCTTTGTTGAAAAAAATTTTGAAAAAATCGTTGAAAACTGCTTGCTTCCGTCCGAAATTTCCTCAGTCGACTTTTGAGAAAAGAGGCGATCACTAGCAATCGCTGTGTTGACCGATGATCTCTCGATCAAATATAGTTCATCTTTCTTTCAGGTGATTTGTAGGGAAATAAAGGTTAGCCGATATGTGTAGAAAAGATATTCTTCAGGTAATCGTTTGATTTATTTCATCAACTTTTCCTCATTTGTACTTTATCAGTTGTTGATCAGTTAGTTATATGATGACTGACAGCAAGTTGTGCCAGACGACTGACGGAGAGCCGGCCTCTCTTGACGGAATTTGAGACATTTGAACTCATATATCTGCACAAGGAAGCGTTGATGATCATCAAACCCTCCCTACTTTCTCAGACGAGCCCAATCAACTGATCGAACTTGAAAATATATGTTTGAAGCGCGTACTATGCCTTAATCGAGATTCGTGTATGGAGACTGAGAGCCTACATATTTTCTCGTTTTTTTTAAAATATGACATTGTTGAGACCACCGACAACTATCTGGCTAAGCGCTGCTCAAATAATGGGTCGAGGAGGAATAGGTTATCGCAGTTTTTCAGCTTTAGTCATTTTCTCAATATATTGTTGCTGATTCCCAGATTAACGCGTTGACGACAAGCCAAGTTTTCGATGACTGTCTCTTGGGACGACAATGCCTTCATAGGAAGCTTGCTAATTTTCGTACAAATGAGTGTTTATGATCGAAAATTATTTCAAGATGAAAGAAATGAAAAATCAGATTATGAACCAATCGATAGCAATGTTCGATTTTTCTCGAACAATCTCGACCACTCGAGAAAATTTGTAGTTCAAGGTACTTAAAGGCTGGATTCGTGATAAGAACGACTTTTGGGCTCTCTTCATGTGAATGTAGATTCGATCATCACAAAAGTAAAAATAAGTGAAAAAACACGAAAATTTGCGGGTAAACGCTCGAAAACAAGGTATACGCTAATTACCGGTGTCGGCCGGCCCCCTAATTAACGAGATTTTCATTAATGCTTATGTCCGCCTTTCATTTTGCTAGCGAAGTAAAGTAGGCAGTAGCCTCCAAAAATGCTCAAAAATCAATTTAGAAGCAAAAGAAAAGTTTACAAAACTAGCATTCATAGAGATCTTGCGAACTGGGGACGGGCGGACACCAAGCAATAACTCATTCCTGAGTGTTTTTCTACAACTTTTCACTTATTTTTACATTTATGATGAACAGATCTGTGTACCTTCTCATGAGGATAGCCCAACAACCGCATTCAAGAAGGGCAAAGTCGGATCAAATTTTGACACTACCGAAATTCGTGTTAGATGGAATGGGCTGGCCTACTCAGAAAGCCGGGGGGGGGGGGTCCGATTCGGCCACAATAGGCTTTCGATTCCTTGAGGACGTACTATTTGTAATTAGGGCAAGAAGCAAAGGTAATTAACGGGGACAGGGCGAAGTTCTCCCATGACTAGCATAAGTGAGGCTAAAACTTACGTCTTTCCCAGAATAGAGGACATTTTTCAACTCGGCAATGCAATACCAATTATAAGGAGTGAACCAATTTCAGATTATATGAAATCTGGAAAAAAAATTGGTTTCTCGGTCGCTAAATAGGCTATAAGTAGGTCAAAGATCGATTTCGCTCCAAAAGCGATATAGATTTGAAATCAGCTCGGCTAGGTGAAGCGAATTGTCTTTCCAGATTTTAGAAATACCCACTCTGGAAGATTTTACATTTTTAAGGGAAAATGAGTCATAAGCAGGTCAAGGCTTGAGTTTTTTCCAAGTCTGAAAACATTTTTGAATTCAGAGCGACGAGACGAATCGAACGGTGTTTTTAGATTCTGAAAATATTCACTCTGAAAGATTTTGACGCTTTCGTCGTGTTTTTCCGTCACGGACGGAAAATTGCGTCGGCGACGCGCTTTTGGACACGTTTCGTGGGCGGTATTGTAACTTCCACCCCGTTTGAGATTCCTGTTTTGATGCTTTCATCTAGCACTTGTCAGAAGGGCGAGCTGCCTCATCAGTTCAAACTAAATTGGCACTTTGCTTGAAAGCAAATGTAAAAATTTTGATTTATTCATTACTTGGACCGCACATAGAATTTGAATGTACAATAAAATTAGGGAGTGATCGTGTTCAACGACAAGCCACAGGAAGGGTTTGGTGCAGTAAGACTTGTGTATTCAAATACTATACCACACATTGATGGACCACTCGAAAAGTTACGAGAAAAAAAATAAAACAGGGAAAACGCGGTAACTTTTTTACCAACGCATTAGTTATCCTCGCATGCGAAAACGTTTAGAATAACTAGCTCTAGAGCCTTCAATCGGTAAGGGCAGTTTTAATGGCAAAAACGGTCTTCGAGTTTCCACCAGAACTAGAATGTTCCGGGATCCATTGCAAAAAATATTGTACGGCTAAAAGCGAACTATAGGTTGCCCTACACGGCCCTCAAACTTGCAATTGCTGCGCCCTACCCGCCCTCTTCCTTGTAGGCCGTGGAGTGAGTGGGCGGGGCGGGCATAGCACAATGGAGCGCGTTGTTGCACTAAGTCCCCGTACAAGCGATTTACGGTCTCGAAAACGGTTTTTATCCTGAACACTGCCCTTGAGTGTTGTCTGTATGTTGGCCGCTTTTGTTCGCGTTTCTCATAACCTGTTGTTTAATCATGAGAAACGACAGTCTGTATCGTGATTATTTGTTTCTGGTTGTGAACATTAACCACCAACTACCACCAATACACATCTATGTTGCACTCGAGTTTTTGAGTTGGAAAGAAGGTTGAAAAAATCTGGAAGATGGATACGCTCTCAACTCCAGCTTTCCATTATTATCCTCCTCCCCCTCTCTAGAAGCAGCACAAATCACTGACATTTTTCTTCAGATGCCATGCTCGATTATCCATGAACCTGGGCAAGGCTTAGGCCAATAATTGTTTTTCGAAGGAAATTTCCGTCCTCGTTCTTTGAAATTCTACCTGCAGTTTTGTGAGTCCAGTTCACATAAACTACGAGGCCGTTTTTTTTCAAGATGTAACCGAGCAGAATAGGCTGGGTATAGCTGGACCCCACGGGGTCGCCGCGTGAATTTGCACAGACCATTTTGATAAAAGTGTAACTGTTTTGTAATAGGAGTAGGGTAAGGAGAATAATTTTCCGTGTAAGAATGTCGTGCTCTTTTCTTCGATAAACCAACGCTGGCGTCCACCATACAGCAGTTGCTCCGACAAAAAACCTGAAAAATCCACCATTAATCATCAGCTCCTGAGTTTTCTTTCGGGTAATCATGAGCAGGTCTCAACACAACTCATTCAGCCTACGTTATTTCAACCTTTTCTATTTACCGTGCCAAATTAGATATTGTTCTGGTGGATAACACCTGTACCCCGCTGTTTTTGATGGAGAAATAAAACCAGATTGCCGTCTTGAGAACAGTTCATTTTTATATGTTGATGGTAGGATCACGCACACTCACAATTACGGAACGTTGGTTTCAATATTCAGCTTGTTTAGTAGATAAACTTTCAACCCGTTTAGGAACTACCTCGGTTTCGCTAATTTGCTCTCTGAACGCAGCATATAGGTTCGCAAAAGTTGTTGAGATAGCTACGCTAGTGGAGACGTAAGGGCCCTAGTAGAACCCTCACGAAGTTGCAAGCGTCAAAAACGAGATAAAATGGCCGTCAAATCACCCATTCAACGCTCATCTATCCTACGGTCTCCGCCTCTCAGTACATATGTTCAGTACTCAATTACGGTTTTTTGGCTTATTATTCAAGCTTTTAACGGCGTAAGCGTTCCAATAAGGGCAGGGCTGTATGGGTTTATTAAAGTCGCTATCCCAACCAATTTGTCGCTAGTTCCACAATTTCAGCCAATGCGGTGTAACTCGTCCACTTCCGGAGCAATACAGAGAGAACCGTTATATCTTCATTCCAATCGATTTTTTTTCGGTTTTCTGCGGTATTTCTTAATACTAACAGCTTCAGACCTTCGAATCGTTTCATAAAATTGACACCATTTTCAGCGTGTATGCTGCCTTTAATATTTGATGCTTAGGCCCATTGTAACACATTCAGCCTAGGCTGATACGAAACCATGTGCACGTCGCATCTCATCAGGATTAGGGATTGAGGACGCCAAGCCTTTATCTTATATTTGTTGCATTTTAGTTCGTATGATTGTAGGCCTTGCTTGAGTTTTGTTTATCTAACCTCAGAATTTTCTGATTGAGGGCTTTCGCGTTCATGTAACTTGTCTATGTGCGTACAGAAGTTATCACAGCATACTAGTGAGGTAGCATTGATATATCGGTGCCCGCTTTGGGCTCTCTAATCCAGTGCTTCAAATTCAAACTCAATACGCTTTGCGGCCGCGCGCTTTTGATTCGGAAGAGTTTCCAGTGCCGCAGCCGCCGATCTCTTGACTCCAGGTGGGTTTTCGAAACTGGAAACTAAAAAAAATTAAAGAAAACTGTATAAAAAAGCCACATCGAGTAGGCTCTGGCACTGGAAACTCGGCTGACTCGAGCCCGTGCGGCCGCAAAGCGTGTAGAGACGCAAATGCGGACTGGAATTTGGCCCAGAGAAGCACTGTACATTACGGTATTTCGCTACCGCTGACTTCCGGGATCGGTTTGTTATTAATCAACTTTAAAGTCCCACCAACTGCAGTCTTGCTGCGAAGCCAGCGGCAGCGAAACGCCTAAGTACATACATAAATGCATATAACATGGCCCTTAGAAACGTAAAGAAACATGAAATCGGTTTTTCTTTTTCCTTCCAAGACCCTCAAAAGACCGTTTCTCGAAATCCCAGTTTGAGTTCGAAATGGTCCCTAGTCAGGGTCTGGGCGCGTAATACTTCGGCATTCCTCTCGACCAGCACCGTGATCTTTATCAGCACGCGACTGATGTAAGGCTTTTCACACCCCGCTAAGGCCCCCGTCAGACTTGGTCGAAAAACCGACCGAGTCCGACTGAGTTCGGGGCAGGAAAACCGACCTCCTCTGAGAGTTTTGGCCGAGAAATAGCCGCGAAGTAGCCGCGAAATGCCTGCTTGCCGCGTAATAGCCGCTAAATAGCCGCCAAATAATGCTCGCCGCGAAGTAGCCGCGAAATAGCCGAGAAATAGTCGCTAAATAATGCTCGCCGCAAAATAGCCGCCAAATAATGCTTGCCGCGAAATATCCGCGAAATAGCCGAGAATTAATGCTCTCCAGGCAGTTATACGGAGCATTCCAGAGGCATAATTCAGATGTCAGCACCTCCGTCGATTTAATGACCCAAGTTTAAGATACGTGGACCTCGTTCAACCTCTGGAGGCCCCGCCCAACCGTTGGTGGCTCCAGACGGTGTCTCGGCGAGCCGGCGATGGTTCGTCTTGGTTAATTTTGTTTACTTCTGAATATTTCTCGGTTATATCTCGGCTATTTATCGGCTACTTCTGGTCCGTTCCATGAGAAGCCGAGAAATAGCCGCGGAATAGCCGGGAAACAGCGCACCAGGAGCCGCTGCGGAGCCTGGTGGGCTAGTTTCCGACTATTTCGCGGCCAAAACTCTCAGAGTCGGTGCAATGGATCTGCCCGTGTGCGAGCGTGAAACACCCGTATCGACTGAGTGGATTGCGGTTGGCAGCAGACGGTCGCAGTTAGACTCAGTGATTTTCCTGCACCCGTCTGTCACTGTTTCGGTGCGTATCGACCGGGTGGGACTCAGTTCATCGACCACCTCTGACGGTGGCCAAAGGCCGGGATCATACTTGCATCCACGAGCGACGCTACGCCATGCTTACCATCAATATCGGCCGGAAATCAATATGCCTGATATGCACTACACTTGTTCCGAATAATCGGATGAGTATCCGACTGTTTCAGTCGGATAAAAAAGTCCACTTTTTATTCGAAGAGTCGGATATTCAAAAAAGTCCTATATCCGACTACAGTAGAAAAGTCGAATATTCGAAAAAGTGCGATATCCGACTACAGTCGATAAGTCGAATATTTGAAAAAGTGCGATATTCGACTGTAGTCGAAAAGTCGAATATTCGAAAAAGTGCGATATCCGACTATTGTCGAAAAGTCGAATATTCGAAAAAGTGCGATATCCGACTACAGTCGAAAAGTCGAATATTCGAAAAAGTGCGATATCCGACTATAGTCGAAAAGTCGAATATTCGAAAAAGTGCGATATCCGACTATAATCGAAAAGTCGAATATTCGAAAAGAATTCCATTTGGAACAAGTACAATATGCACTGTCACCATCGCTGGTCGCGGCAAGTATGATCCCGGCCTAATAAGTAATCGTGCCGGCAATCATTTCGAACTTTTGAGGATTGGAATATATATGTACATATGCTATGGACGTGGATATGCTTGATACTATGTTGCTATGAGCCCTTCGCGTATATGAACATAAGTTTTTTTTTCGTGGATAATAGATGGTTAGACACAGGGAAAGTTCCTGTCCGCATTCAATTGTAGCGGTGATTTGTCCCCCTAAGGCGAATTCCACGCTTAGACGTAGCATTTCTATATATTCTGCTCACCAAGAGTTTTAACATGTGCCTTGAGTTTGAGGCTTAGCTCTAGATGAAAAAAGGTAGGCAATGACCACAAGAAGTCGTTTGAGGGCAGATTTTCAGATGTTTGAAGCGCGCCTAAACGCATTATACCTCGTCAATGTCAGCCTGCAGAGTGCGGGATTGTCCGTTCTATTATTATATATGGCGACACCCTTTCACACGTGCTTCATGGTCCCTACCCTACGTCAGAATGTTAGGCTACTCGGGCCAAAAATCTTATCGCCGTACGAGTCGTATTCTGGAAAGAATGTATTATTCGCTTAAAATATATTCGACGAAAATATCAAGATTTTTACAATGCGATACGGCTTTAAAGAAATGCCGCTTGATGAGCAATTATCTGAAAAACTTACAGTTTTCCTGTGATTTGGCAGTGAATTTAAGCAACCACCTGTTCGTAAATTTATCACACCAGTGATATGCATGCTGTGACTTTATGATGTTCACATGAGGTTGAGTGCCAACACCAACACTACAACTTCGTCATGTGAGCCCAGTTCCCCAAAAGTTTAGACACGCCCACGAATAAGTTGTTTCTGGTTCTGGATCAAATTCGTCATGGAGGTTGTGTTTACCACTGAGCTGGCCATGCCGGAAAACCCAAGTGCGCAACATTCAAGTTTTCAAAACAAAATAACTTATAACATCAAACCACAAAATAGTCTGTTTTAAAAGTATACGCAAAGTAGACGCACTTTCAAAATAGAAGAGAAGTACTTTTTCTCGAAACGGTTTCTTGGCTCAAGTGTTCGGCTACCTCTTATAGATCCAGCGAGCTCAATTAGATGAGTTGAATCGAGTGTTCATGACCAACCCGAGAATCGGTGAGCAACTTTGACGTGGGAAGCCGGCAAGTTGAGGCTTTGGCCGGTTTCTAACTTGAGGCCGACGATCAGCTTAGATCCGGCTAATTCTTCAATTTTTGCTACAAAGAGCACGGTCTGGAGTGGATTCGACTGAAAAAAAAAGTCCGGCGCTGCACACCACGAAGATCATGGCAGAGGATTTGTTTCAAACGTGTACTACTTTCTCAGGCCATTCTAGAGTATTTTTAGAGGAAATTCAGCGTTCTGATAAGTTTTTACGATGATCAGAGAGACAGGAAAAGTTAATCTGAACACTGAGGTTTCATGAAAAATGATCCAGCTTTTGAGGAATTAGTACCCATTTGAAACAAATCCTGCTTCATGGTTTTCATAGCGCGCAGCACTGGAGCTCTTTCGGGTGGGTTAGTATTGTATGCATCAAGTCAGAGAGCACATTGAATACCATTTTTCCCAGTCGACTGCTACCTCAAAGCGTGCGCTTTGTATCAGAAGTCCAAAAATTAGCCGCACCTGGGCTGGTCGCCGGCCTCAAGTTAGAAACCAATCGGCGAATACCGCGAGCTTTCCGAGCAACCGGCTTCATTGGTTTTCTGGAACTCACCTCGTTCCAAAGTCAGAATAGTGCTGGTGCCTGTCGGCTAACCTCGAAGGGCGACAGAGGTCCTCACCGATTTTCGGGGTGTTCATAAACACTTGATTCACCTGATCTGATTGAACTCGCTGTATCCGGGACAGGCTTCAATTCATCACCTAGGAACCCTTTTGTAATTCTAGAAGTCCACCGAAGAATTTACTCTCCATGGACTAGGGACTCAAGAAATGAGCCGAGACTTGCAGAGTCTTCCAGTTTATAGTTTATTGGGCGACTAACAATAAGACCCAGCCTCTAGCGTTATCATGCATCACCAGAAAATTCTCCTACGGAATATTCGATTTTCCCAGCAGCTTTAGACGTAGAAAAAAAGTTCTCTCAAAAATGAGGCATTGAATGGCTTACATAGTCACACGTTGGCTATACCTGCAATTCGCTCTATTGCTAGCCTCTATCCAATCCTATGCGAGGTGTCAGCCAACAATTTTGTGTACGTGATATTTTGCTGGTAGGGTTCAATTCCTGTGTGGGCAGCGAACAGCCGATCAGTTATATTGGATGTGATGTCAGAAATAAAGAATCAGTTCAGTCGTGCGGTTGGAATGAAAATTCTCCCGGCCACGAGGTAGCCGGCAGCGTGGACATCGCCTGTCCTCCTATGCATGTTGTCCCATTGTCTTCACTCGATGTTGGCTTGCCGTTCAGCCACCGTCTCCTGTCTCCGGGAAAGGTTCCCCGTGAGCATCAATGCAAACTTTTAGATGCATATTGGTCAGCAGGCCCTATTGATGCACCAAAAATCGCCATCGTCCTCCAGCAGAACCCCAAGCACTCAAGGCTCTCACCATTCCCTTGTGTGATTGGCTGTTTCCCAGGACACGACGCTGCTTCTGTAAATCGAGGAGGGAAGCATTCCAGACGCTCATCTGAAATGCACCTTTATCTCACATCACAGCATCCTCAGACGATTTGGGTTCGAGCGAAAGCGAAGTTTTTCACGAATATGTAGATGTTGTAATAATCTGATTCACTGAAAAACATTGTTGTGGTGGGTATGCTTTGGCTGACTGGTAATGAAAATAATTGGGACCATTCAGCATGTAAATTACCTTTGGCTGACCAGTTTTTTCGCGATCGGAATGGTGATGAGACCAATAAGTGGCCCAACCTTAGTCATGCTTTCAGTTTTTCTACCACATAAATTCGCATCAGTTATTTATGACTGGCGAGCAATGCGCCAACAATCAGGAATTTCTATGGGGCACGAACCAGCTGTGTGGGCGCATGAAGCAGATGATTTAAAGACTCCAGGAATCCATTCAATACCTCATTCGATGAATTTATGCGAAATTGGGAATTATGTCTCGCCACTGCTGAAGAGTAGAGGGTAGCTTCACGATAAATTTTGTTTCTTAGGTTCCCTTAGGCCAGAATCATAATTCCATCGCGGCAATGCGTGGAAAAAAGCGGTTTCGATTAATCGCAGCAATATCGCTTTTTAGAAGGAGTGGATTATTCTCATATGTAGAGAGACAGTTTGTGGAATGAAGTGGGATGAGATATTCATCCCAGAATCGATGATACCACCGTTTTTACCCACAACGCCGATTTTTTTCACCAAGAATGCATATCGCCGTGATTTCTCATCCCATTTCACTCAAAGGACTGCCATCATGCTCATCAAAACAACCGGTTCCCTCAGTAGTGCATAATCGCCGCGATGATCGATACCGCTTTCTCTCACGCATTGCCGCGACGGTAGTATGATCCCGGCCTTAGGGGTCGTTTACACTTCTGCCGCCGAGCGGCGCGGCGAAGTGCAATCCTACCATATCGATCGTGCCACGCCGCGTGATCGATATTACAGAAATGCACTTCGCCGCGCCGCTCGGCGGCGGAAGAATAAACGACCCCCTAGGAAGATATAGTTTCGGCAGGGATACAGCAGTGCATCGGTTTTTACTCAACTGACCGTATCTCTGTCCACCGAAAAAAACGTGTGTGAGTTCTCATTGCTGTTGTGGAGGTAGATCAACGAATAAAACGACCTTAGCGGAAAATCCCACAAAATCATTTCTTCTCGGAAGAAAGCTGTTCAAGTGAATACCCCCAAAAGCGGCCAGAATCCTGCCACGCCTATGTCGTACCATCGTTCTAAGGGGGCTCAATTTTACAACCCTGAATTTGGTCGAGAATCTCAGCCAGGCCCAGATAATCAATTGAACACGTGAGGTTGAAAGTGATTCTCAGCCCCACATGGTGCCTTCAAATACTTTTGCCTAGACCCACTATCATTGCCCGTGTAGCACTATTTCCTTCCGTTTCCGGGCCCAAAAAGTCCGAAACGGAAGCGGAACGGATTAACTCAAAAAAAAGCTCGAAATGCGGAAACGGAATCGGAACAGTTCCGCACAGCCCTGCCCTCGCCCTGCACAAGTACGTGAGGGTACAAACTAAATTTTCCTTTGAAACAGAGTACATCTATGTCTGATAAGACACAAGTAATATGATTTGGTCACGTTAAAGGCACATTACACCCTTGATATGAATTTTGAGATTTTCATGTAATTGTAAAGAAGAGCCCCCCTGTATAACACGTGCCAAATGCCAGATCTCATTCCCTCCAAATAAGCGAGATATAAGCGACCACCACAGGCCCGACCCCTTTCGCTCACCACCACAGGCCCGACTCCCTAACAGATTTTCAAACTCGATAGCGGCTCGATGGATCGACGAATTCCAGCAAGTCTTCGCTCTTCAGTCCATTACCGGACTGTTTCCTTATCCTGGCTTTCTCTTGCGCAACGATAGCGAATGAAGAGAAATACAGGCCTGAGACAACTCGTCTACCAATTTTTCACCCTCAAAATCTATGCATCTTTGAAGAGCCATAACTCTGTTCAAAGGGGGTCTTGGACGATTTCAGAGATGCCACTGTGATCAGCATGTGACTCTCTCCAAGACGAGCATAAAATCTGAAAAATTATTTCCTGGGTATCCTGTGCCTTTAATTTGCAAGTAACTTAATCTAAAACTTCCTGGAGTACTTCGTGACGTGCAGATTTTCAAAGTGGAAAAATCAAAGTGAGGTACCATTGCATCAACATTCGAAGCTATGAAGATTCATGCAGTTTTTCGATTTTGCCCTCAACTTCTTGTGCGTTATTTCCTAGAGAGAGCCGCACCAACTTGTTAACGCATTAACAGGGTAACGATATTACGCGCAGCCTTAATACGCACTGTTTGTATATGATTTACGATTAAGACGTTTAAGTGTAGGAAACGGGCAAATACACAAATTGACCTAATAACGATTCTCCTTGCCTCGTGACACTTTTTTACCAACAAGATCCACGGCTCTGCTTTTTGTTGTGTTGGTGGATCTGCATGCATTGGTAGTTTACGAGTAAACCAATGGAGATTTATTGAAGATGGTGTCTGAGCGCATAACTTCGCTGACAAATTGTAAGAGAAAGGTGCTGAATTTATTTAGTGATCTGCCGCTTGGCAATAGCCACAGCATCAGTAGACTGGTAACAGCCAATTCGTTTGTGTTTCCTGTGTAGTAGTTGGCAACCTCTCACAGCTGGGTGTGAGCACGCATACCTCATGGCAAACTTATACTCCGTCATTATACGTTCTCTGTAGCCTCTTGCATTTCATCTGTAAAGTCTGAAGAGCTTCTTGCTGTAGAGCTCTGAGTTGATCGAGCACCCTGACTTGATTCTGAGTGATTTTTGATCCACGTGTTATGATCAGAGGCAAACTTCGCGAGCCTGTTGGCCTCGACGACGATGTTTTGATCAAAATGATTAGTCTTTTCCTTCAGTTTTTCCACAAGGTGTCGCACAATCACGCGCAATATATACTTTGTCTCTGTAATATTTATCAACACGTCTTCGACTTTCATCGATTTCACCTTGAGATCTTTGCAAAACACGCAATTCGTTGTTTAATGTTTTTTTTTCAGATAAAAGAGATTCGTCATGTTGAGTCCAGCGTTGCTCAAGGACTCAATGATGTCCAGAAGGTTGGTGTGCATACTCCAACTTAGCATTTCGAACACAAAATTCATTATACTAATCTCAAGCAGCAGAAATAGTAGTCTTGTGAATGGACGAAGCGCAATCATTGCGGCAGGCCGTGCGGCGTTTGAGGCACCACCGACTTGCAGGATTTTGATAACGCGTGACGATCTACCATCGCAGCCCCGTCCATTCACAAGACTAAATTTAACGAAGGGGCTGTATATGTATACAATCTGTTCAGTTTGTAAGCTCCACGTGAACACAGACAAGTCAGAGGTCCCTATTGGTCGAAAGCATGGACAAACAAAATTTCCCTTGCACAAGAGCCCAGTCTCAGTCTGGGTAGAACTGAATCTGTCGGGGAAAGGCCCATTCCCTCTGAGTGTTAGGATTATTCTAGGCAATTATGGTTCCTGTTGATATAAGGGTCCCATCCATTGCTTTTCCGAAATCTGAAAACAGAACTCAGATTCAGGTTTAGTACCCGAAAGAACCTCCTGAAGGTTCGACAGATAACGGTGTTTACCCTTCCAAAATTGTAATTCTGTAAGTATTTCCAATTTTGTCCGCATTTTCGGGGCAGTTTTCGAAAAACGGAATTCGAAAATTGGTAGACCAAAACTCATCGGAAATAGGTAAATCGGAAATCGAAATTTTGCTCATCCCTGGCCCTGATTCTCCGACACAACCTCTTCCACGAATAGGCAGGCAACTATGGTCTGTGTAACAATGCGTTAATCCCAGTAGAAAGCCGCAACGCTGCTGGCGGAAAAATTCGCAAGCAGGAAAACGTACATATAGATGACGGCTATTGGTTGTATTATTTCGCACACGATTTATGAAAGCGGCTTCCTAATTGGATGACACGGACGATACATGCCTTATGGGAGACAGGTCTTTATACAAACGCGAACGCTGACCTTCTAGCCCGCCTTCTGTCAGGAGCTGCGTTTTCGAGTTTTTTTTTGTTGCAGTTCGGCCCCCTCGATAGCTATCGAGAAGATTGACAAACATGAGCCCACAATGAGATTTTCCAAACAACTTCATATGCATGTGGCTCTGCCGATTGTTACACCTCATAGGTCTTTTTTCAGGCAGACCGTTCAAGTGCTGAATCCAGAAGACATACCGGTATGCCAACTTCCTTCCTTTCCATACCTAATTTTCGAAAATTAGCTTCACTAGTAAACATCATGCATAGTCAATAATATCCGTTAAGAAGGTCTTGGAAGAGCAATTTGCTAGACCTGTGATGAGTGAAGTACATACTCACTTGATTATATGGAATTGTTATGTAGAAATCGTTTGAAAAGATGCTTTCAAGAATTTCTACGGCGGCAGACGACGTTCGGCTGATAATGGAAGGCGACGATCCGGTGACAGTGAAGATGAGCCAGTGAGGGCCGCCAGTACTTCGAGAAGTGAGTTCTGCTTCTGTTCATTCAATGTTTTTTCTCAGAGCCTAAATGTAACGAAAAAGTGGCCTATCTCACTCAACCACTTCATTGCTTGGCTTTTTTTGAATAAGTCGTTTGTGAGCAGCTACTTAGGGTTTTAATGTTGTATTTCTGAAAATGCAAACCTATCACCTCTCAATTTGTCAGTCATAAAAATACTGTTCAAACGCAGTGAAGCACACACACAGCACAATTTGATAACGCGAATGAGAAAGCGCTGAGAGCATGAGCATTCTCCCAGAAAAACATGAACCGCTTAGGTATTTCTTAACTCAAGCAGCGAAAGAGGAGACGAACTTATGGTATCCGTATTCGATTTAGTCTGACGCATGGGCCAGGCGGCTGGCCGTGCGGTGTCGGCGGCATCACTGGCCAACGGGGTTTCGATTCGCGATCTACCCTCACAGCCCCGTCCATTCATCAGACTTAATTCATTACGTGAACTGTATTGACCAACCTAATGAGAACGTATGCCCATGATAATGTGAAAAAAGGGGTTTCTGGCAAGTTCAAAGATTTCCGGCTAATATGATTTTGTTCTCGAAGATTGTATCCTCTGAGAGTTTCAACTTCATCCCCAGGAGAACTCACGAATCACACTTCAGGATATTACCAAATGATCCGGAATACTTCTTTGTTTGCACCCGCGGCTGTCTCCACAGAACTTCACACAGGATTTGCTTCGCAAAACTTTTTGAACCTTCCTGGCTCAAAAGTAAGATTTAGGCCCTGAACAACGACAAAGAGATGCTCACAAAGGAACAAGCTTACTCCAGTCCTTTGACCCCAGTGTCCTCATTGCATGCACCTCTTTCCTACGGGAACTTCTTATTGTGACGATCGTGCCACTGAGAGGAGTTCATGCCCACGTTCTGCGCGACCTTTCTAACATTGTGTGAGGTCTACTAAGTGAAGCGGACCCGGCGGGTAAAACATGATTAAGCCTGCAGCTGATTACTGTTTGCTGGCATATGATGTCGATGAAGTCAAGATCTGTAGGCTTAGCCTGAAAGCAGCCTTTCGGAAATTGGTGGCTGGGGAACTAAGTCGGTTTTCCACCTAGCACGCAATTATCCGGAGGTCGATTTTAAAGTCTTCACCTTTTCGTTTTTAATCGATGTTCCCCTCAGGAATGAGGCGAACAGAGCAAAGCTATCCTTATTAAGGTAAAACCTCAACGGGGGTTTAATTGCAGAAACTACCTCTAGTGTAGATTAGGGACAGTCTTTCCTAATGTAAAAGCATATTTCGCAGACTCGGAGGGAGATAGGAGGTCGGTGAGCTTTCGTGAGACAGCGGAACGTCGAAGCGAATCGTCCACTGGAAAACGGCCAGAAGGTATTTCTTCTCTTCAGTAGACGCCGTTTACTATGAAACGGCACAGTCCTCATCATATGGTTAGCAATAGGTTGGTCAATACTTCCCTCGCAATTTTCGCTGCTTCCTACCTTGTAAAATAACTCCTCCTTTGTACATAAATGTGCACTAGCCCATTTCATTCAATTAAAAAGCCTGGGTTAGGAAACATCACTGCTTGGGTTAGGAAACATCACTTGATCAAGTTTCTGAAGTTCAGTGGTGGTCCATCTCGCTGCATACGGACTTGTGGTGTTATAGCTTTGGGTCAGCACAGATTCATCAGCTTAGCACACGAAGCCTCGCCAAGTATTAGAACGCCCCCCCCCCCCAAACATGATTAAAGGCAGAAACCAAAATCGTGAGTGGAAATTGATTTTATGGTCCGGCCGCTGTGTGTGCGCAACGCTGCCAAACACGAAGTCCTAATTTCAGATTCTCTGAGAGTTTTGACCGAGAAGTAGCCGCGAAATAGCCGCAAAAAGCCTGCTCTCCGCGTAATGGCCGCGAAATAGCCGAGAAATAGCCGTTAAATAATGCTCCACAGAATACGGCGCATTCCAGAGCCATGGTTCAGATGTCAGCACCTCCGTCGGTTCAATTAGCCAAGCTTGAGGTACTTGGACCTCGTTCAGCAGCTGGAGGCCTCAGATGGTGACTCGGCGAGCCGGCGACGGTTGCCTCTTGATTAATTTTGTTTACTTTTAAATATTTCTCGGGTATATTTCGGCTATTTCCCCACTACTTTTTGTCCGTTCTATGAGAAGCCGAGAAATTGCCCACCAGGAGCCGCTGCGGAGCCTGGTGGGCTATTTCGCGGCCAAAACTCTCAGAGTTAAAGGCAGGGTTGGCGCAAAGAACCATTTGTTAACGATTTTGCGCAGGTAGGACTACCATGTTGCGATATATATAGGAAAGAGGCCACCAAAAACACTCAAGTTTTGATGAAAAACTCGTTCGAAAATCCCGGAGTATTCAGCTTCCTTTTTCAGGTCTGTCCGGTGTGTCTTGTGTAATACACGAATTTGAGAAATTTGAACTGCTGAGTTTGTTTAACCCCCATAACTTTTTAGGTTCTACAATTCCTTTTGTCCTTCTGTTGTCATAAATTCTTTGAAAATAAGAAGCTTTCAATACACACGTCCGAACTCGAGGATCTCCCGGAATAAAGAATATAGATTAACGAGCCTATAGCATTATGAAAACGCAGGTCTCAACGTTCTCCTACTATCTCCACTTGAATGACAGGAAAAACAGGCCGGAGACAACTCGTACACGAAATCCTCGCCGTTCAAATTAGCTAAATTTGAGAAGCCATGACTGCGTTTGTAGTTCCGAGCAACTCTGGAAACATCACTGTAATCAGTTCAGAATTAAGATCAAGGCAAGTAGGAGAACTGTGATGCGATTACGATGTTGAATTGTGACCTTAAAGGCAGCGTTCGCGACGAAAATATTACCCGTTTTTCTGGCAAAACCGTAAGCTTTGGGTCCCTCTAAGAACAGTTAGTACGAAAGTGTGACGAAACACGGCCAGGAAGTGTGTGAAAATTTTGTGGACTAACCGACCCATTGGATCACCCCGCCCACGTCATGTAACAGTTGTGCTGCGTTCATTTCACCACAGGAGCAGTTCCCAATTTTTCAAAAATTTTCTTTTTTTGCGAAAGATTCGAACATCCAAGCATGTGCATTGGCTCATTTTATTCTGGAAGAGTTTTCGGTACAAGAAGTAGGGAACAAAGTCACTCACCTAGGGGTTTTGAAGTGCAAAACCGACGACGTTATCCTCTGGTTCCGAGTCAGGTTTACTCTGTTCGCACGCGCGCTTGTGCGGAGGGATAGTAGAGACAGCGAGAATGTGTCGAAAAAAAGACACAGCGTGCGCGCGCCGACGCACGCGAAGAACGGAAAGAAATCACACTCGGAAACAGAGAATACGTTTGACGCTTTGCCCGCAGTCCCCCGAAGCCCACCAAACAGGCGTATTTAAATTTTCATAGGTTTCGTTGCACAGTTTTTTCCCGGTATCTGAGAGTTCTGTGGGACTTTCCCCTTTTGATCTCTACTTCGTGTACTTACCTACTCAGAACATCTCAAACTAGAATACGGGTTTTCATCATGAATACTGCTTTCAAAGGCACCGCTCCCGAGAATTTTCATTCGCAGTCGTTGCGCGGGAGCGAACCAGGATGAAGAGACAAATCAGCATTGGAGTGAAGAACGACGATGCGTTCGGAATTCATCCATCCATCAAGCGGATATTGAGTTCGAAAACCAAAAAAAGGGGTGTGGCCCGTGGTGGTGGGTGTGGGGGTCGAGACCGTGGTGGTCGCTTATTTGGAGAACTTGAGATCTCGCTTTTGGCAGGTGTTATACAAGAGGGGTCTACTACACATTTACATTAAAATCACAAAATAGTTTCCTAGGTGTTCTGTGCCTTCGAGCACGCTGCCCGCTCTAGCGTAGAACGCGGCAATCTTGAAGACCATGAATTCGAAGCACTCAATGCACAGAAACTATCATCGGCGGTGATGATGCTCACATACAGGGTGGGGGCATACTCTTGAGCACGCTTGTGGTATACTCCCTGATATTCTCGTTGTGCACCCTGCTTTGAAGATGCTTTGCCTACGCTCTCGTTTACTGCACCCTCTAAAACCACTGAACCACCGTCATAACGGCAAAAAGTTACAGAAATACCCTAACGGAGAAACGAAAAACCAATAGCTGTAGTCGGCTCATCCATGGTGCTGACAGTTTTACCTATGTGATGATGGTCGCAAAGTTTTGATTCTATAGTTATGTCCGTGGCTTGCTTCCTCAAAAATGCATCTAAATCTCACCCGCGGCTGGCGTGGTGGTTTATATCTCACCAGCGGCTGACAAGCTGATCAGCTGAGCTCTTCTCTCGGCTTGAATTCATTAGCGACCGGCGCACGCGACAACTGCGCAAGCCGCAGGTGAGGTTTGATTTTTTTTCTTGAGGGAGCAACGGACCTAACTATATTTGTTCTCGTTTAAGGGCCATCGCTGCTCCTCATCACTGACGTGAGTCCAGTGCGGAAAAATTCTACCGTCGGCTCTTTGAAAAAATCAAAACAGCGTAAAATCTCGAACGAGGTGAGTTGTTTGATCCGTTAATGCAAAGGGGAAAACTGCGGTCCACGTACAGTCGGCACGGATCATACGGATAGTTTGCGTTGCTTACTGTGCGTTGGCGTAAACTTGGTGCGCATATGTTACAACATACCTGCACCGAGTTTGCACCGATGCACATGAAGGAACGCAAAGTATCAGAGCGATCCGTGCCGACTGTAGCACGAATTGTATGCGGTTCTGAGCGAAGTCGTTTCTGTGCAATGCGTCTTCTACCTAAGCTCTTCCTGACTCACTAATTCGTTTACCCAGCCGAGCAGCTTTGATTCTATCTCTCCATCCTTATGTGTTGAAATCCTTCTTTTCTTCTTAACGTTGGCTGCTCCGTGCAGCCAGGTAAACTGATATCGCATAAATCAGTCTGAGACCCACTCAATCTTCTCTTCGACTGATCAGGTGAGAGACGTAAGGGCAGGGGTCATTCTCGATTAATGCAATAAATTATCAGATTTTTTTGAATCTCTTAGTCAACAACGCTCTTCCTACGCAAAATGCTCGAAAAATCATCTTTCTTGCATTTCCCGTGTAGTTGATGATTTCTGTCGTGAACTCTGCTATAATTGGTTGGAGACCACCCAGAAAAGGTCCAGGATCTTCACGTTTTTCGGCGATCGGAGACGTTCATGATTGACAAATAATGGCGGTGATTAACTGAGATTCATGGTGGACCGACATGTGATTCTTGTTTGTTCGAAGGTGGGATCATTACACTTGTATTCCGAAAAACATGCAGCACTTTCAGTACAAAAAGATTGATATGCACTGCGTCCCATAAAAAAACCTAATATCTCATCTGAGCAGAGTCTGCGGCACGTATGTATGTGCACTCACTGCTAGAACTACTTGTGGCACAAGCCTTCTGTCTCGTCTTTATGGTTAGCCAACTTGTTATTAACAGTAGTTTATTCTGTACAACTTTACCATGCTTTGTGAATATAGTAAGTTCGCATACTTCTTGGAAAACTCCAGCGGACGACGCTAACATGGTGATTAGAAATGTAAGTAGATTTTACCATTCACTTCTGAAGACTTGCGCTGTGCTCGGGAGTCTCAGCGCTTTTGCAATATGGTTTACCATTGTTGTTTACTTATACTACGTTTACTTATGTTTACTGATGCTCGTTTCTGCCTTCGAGGTTTGTAAGTGGACAGTTTTATTTATATCGGCCCGAGTGTTTTGACGGAAATCGTCGTATTAGGAGGGTAGAAAGCAAAGCAAGATCAAAGTCTGTTCTCTGGTACACCATACGTTTCCACATCTCTAGCGTTTGCGATAGCCCCGTAAAGGCCGTGTTTACGATAAAAATGTGTTCCAGTTTCCACTAGGAGTGGGAAGTGGGTGAGCACACTGTAACGTTGACGTCGAAAGAACAGGAAAACGAGCCAGGAAGAGCCCCAAAAGAGCCCGAGGTTGCAACTTTGAACGCAAGGCAAACCCCAAAAGCGCAATGCCCGTCCTGAAAACTCGGGATCGCGAGATGAGCAATGGTTTCCGATCAATAGTCCCGTTCTTCCCTTCATTCTCGACTGCTCTCTTTACTCAGATCAGCTCGCATACATCGGATGTAAAAGACGGAAATTCTAAGCTTCGGACAACACGTCCACTATGCTTTCCCAGCTCAATTTTTGAGGGGCCATAACTCCGTTCCCAGGGGGTCTTCTACGATTCCAGCGACATGGTTGGAATCAGCGTGGGACCGTTTTCAAGATTGCAAGGGCGGAAAAACGGGAAAACTATTTTTGTCGTAAACATTGCTATTAAGGCAGCATACACGCTTACAAAAGTGGTTGAGATCACGGCGTTAGTTAAGTCATACGACCAATACTACATTGCTTACATTGTTGGAAGCGTCAAAATCGAGCCAAAGCAACCCTTTTCAAAGGCGCAGTTCAACTTCAGAATTGTTTGTCTATTTTTGTGCTTATCATGAAAACGGTCCCACGCTGATTCCAACGATGTCTTTGGTATCGTACAAGAGCATCAGGGAACGGAGTTATGTCCTCTAAAAAATTGAGCTGCGAAAGCATTGTGGACGAGTTTTTTGAGGCTTATACCCTCTATAAAACGTCGTAATTCACATCATTCAAGGCCCGAGCGGCTTGCGCGTTGCCTCAGCCTCCGTCTGCCCTCCGCTCTCTCACTGTAACGGAGTTTTTAATCGAAAATGATCACTTAATCGCCGCTCTTCCTCCTATATATCGCTTATTCGGAAGATTCGAGATTATAATGCCCATGCCGATCATATGCACGTCCGGCTACCGTAATCATTCTTGAACAAAACATGATAACGAACGATAGCACATGCTGATAACATGCGGGGTATAAAAGGGGCAGAGGAGCGGTATGGATTCACTCACACACCGCTCTCTTTGAGAAGTCACAAGGAAGTGGCTGAGCAGGTCGAAATTGTGCTAACATGTTTGTTGGCTAGTACGATGTGCTCATATCCAAGCTGACACTTGGAAATTTTTTTGAAGGGGTTACTGTAGCCCTTCGTCCACTGATTGGTATGAGCGTACTTGTAGATTCGAGAGCTCGCGTTTAGCAGGTGTTACATGAGGTGGGTCTACACAATTATGGGGAATTCTCAGATTTCGTCTCTGAGCTTGGACTGTGCCTTTAAAGGCACCGTTCAAGCTCAATGGCGGAATCTGAGATTTCCACATAATTGTCAAGTAGACCCACCCCATATACAGTATCGTGCGAAAGTCTATTCGCGTGGCCTTTCTGCGAATAATGTTTTTATACGTATCTTGGCTTGCCATTGGCGAAACTTGATGAAACTTTGGTATGTTATGGGGCATCACAACCCTTGCTCCACACATACACAAAATCGGTTTTTGAGCGAGCAGTTTTCAAATATGGATTTTTTTACATTTTGTGGTAATATCTCAAATTAGGACTATTCCTTCAAAACATGGCTATTATAAATCCAAACTCGTAGCAGTTATTTGCCATTCGAAGGTCTTCGGAACCGTTATATAGCTTTGTGACAGAATAGTCTCCATCAGTCTCTATCAGAATTTTTCTGAAGACCGAAAATTGAACAGGTTGGAGTTAATTTTTGGAAATTCACCCCTATAGAATTATTCACCCCAGAACCATTACAAGATATGTGCTTTATAAGCTTTGACAAAGTACAACTGGAACATCAATTTCGCTTTTTTTCGATAACGTCAATAGAGAGATACTTAAAGGCAGAGTTCACGATGAAAAAAGTTTTTGAAATTCCACTAGGATTGGGTTGTGGAGGGACACTCTGTAACGTTAACGTCGAAAGAACGCATGAAAACGAGCCAGGAAGAGCCCCAAAAAAGCCCGAAGTTGCAACTTCGAGCGCATTGAAAGCCCCAAAAGCGCATCACACGCCCACCGACGTGAACAAATGAATGCTCGAGATCGTGAGATGAGCGATGATTTTCAATCATTAGCCCCGTTCTTCCCTTCATTTTCAGCTTCTCTCTTTACTCAGGTCAGCTCGCATAGATCGGCTGCAAAAGACGGAAGTTACAAGCCTCGGACAACTCGTCCACCATGTTTCCATAGCTAAATCTTTGAGGGACCATACCTGCATTCACAGAAGGTCTTGTATGATTTCAGAGACCATTGGAATCAGCATGGGGCCGTTTTCAAGATAGGCGGAAAAACAGAAAAACGATTTTCATCGTGAACACTGCCTTTAATAGGTGCAATATCGCATGATCTTCTTTCGAATTCATCTCTAAACAAATTTCAATGGAGATTAATTTTTAACAAGGTTATACAAGGGTTACGAAGACCTTCCAGAGGCGAATAGTTGCTACGGGTTTCGAATTGTAATAGCCATGTTTTAAATGAAAAGTCCATATTTGAAATAATACCACAAAAAGATAAAAAAATTCCATATTAAAAAAAAACTGCACGCTCAAAACCAATTTTATATATACGTGAAGCAAGGGTTGTGATGCCCCATAACATACTAAAGTTTCGTCAAGTTTCGCTAAGGGCAAGCCAAGATACGTATAAAAACATTATTCGCGGAAATGCCACACGAATAGACTTTTGCACGGTGCTGTAACTTCTGCCAAGTGCGAGCTCTCGATTCCTCCGTAGAAGCGGGATATAGGAGGAAGCCACCCTGGGGCGCCCCCATCGGGAAGCCACTTTGGCACTCCCCTTTTACGATCTTTCGAGCTCAACATGGTTTACGGTTAGTAGCCCCGTTCTTCCCTTCATTCTCAGCCTCCCTTCTATTCAGGTCGTATCGACTAGATCGGTTGCAAATGACGGAAGTTACAAGCCTTGAACAACTCGTCCACGATGCTTCCGCAGCTCAAATTTTGAGGGGCCATAACTCCGTTCTTAGGAGGTCTTGAACGATTCTAGAGACATAATTGGAATCAGCGTGGGATCGTTCTCAAGATAGGCAGGAAAATAGATAAATGATTCTGTGGTTGGACTGTGTCTTTAAAGGCAGTGTTCACGATAAAAATCGATTTTCTGTTTTTCCGCCTATCTTGAAAACGGTCCCAATCTGATTCCATTGATGTCTCTGGAATCGTACAAGACCTTCTGGGAACGGAGGTATGGTCCCTCAAACATTGAGCTAGGGAAGCATGGTGGACGAGTTGTCCGAGGCTTGTAACTTCCTTCTTTTGCAGCTACTGTACGCGAGCTGACGTGAGTAAAGAGAGAAATTTAGAATGAAGGGAAGAATGGGGCTATTGGTCGGAAACCGTAGCTCATCTCACGATCTCGAGTGTACAATTGTTCACGTCTAGGGGCGGAAAAGGGGGCCAGACTTGCTCAAAGCGACGGGGTTCGCCCACTTTTCTAAGCCCTTTTGCGGCTCATGGGTAGCTTTTCGTCCCGTTTCTTCGACGCTGTTCTGCTTCTGAGAGCCACGAGAAGCGTTTGTCATGGAAAATTCGAAAATGAAGTTTATCGTGAACAGTGCCTTTAAAGGCAGTGTCCACGATAAAAACCATGTCTGATTTTCTGGTGGAGATCGGCAGCTGTGGGGCCTAGCCAACCCTAACGTTGAAAAAACTAAGAAAAATGAGCTCGGAACGGTCCCCTACGGCCCTAAAGTTGGACACCCGTCAGCTCGTCACACCCCAGATGCACTTTCCACGCCCACCGACGTGAACAAATGAATGCTCGAGATTCCGAGATGAGGTTTCCGATCAATAGCCCTGTTCTTCCCTTTATTCCCAACTTCTCTCTTTACTCAGGTCAGCTCGCATACATCGGATGTAAAAGACGGAAATTACAAGTTTCGGACAACTCGTCCACCATGCTTCCCTAGCTCAATTTTTGAGGGACCGTAACTCCGTTCCCAGAAGGTCTTGTACGATTTCAGAGACATCATTCGAATCAGCATGGGACAGTTTTTAAGATAAGTGGAAAAACAGAAAATCGATATTCATCGTGAACACTGCCTTCAAGCAATAATGTTATATGAGAAGGCGGGGTTCCACAGGCAAAGTGGGCGGGGTTTCTATACCTCGCTGTTCAAAATTTCCCCGAAAAAGGTCATTTAGACTTGTCTCAGAGGCTTTAAACGGAGTAGGCGTTCAGCACCAGACCATGCGAGGGGGATAACATCGTTAACCCAATCATAGTAGACCTTGCTTGCCTTTGCGAACGTGTTGTCCGCCTTCAACCAAATCAAAATCAGTCCATTCTCACTTCATTTCCATCAAAATATTCTGGGTTTTCTTGTCAAATATCAATATTAGCATTTACAAACCTTCGATTGAGACCATTAAATCGTAAGCATTTTCGAACGCGTATGCTGCCTTTGAAGGCATTGTTCACGTTAAATCTCGCCTTTGAGTTTTCAGTGCGAAACACTAAGCTGGCAGATGCTGGAGGGCATAGGGTCGAAGAAAGCAGTAAAAACGGACTATAAGTAGAGAAAGACGACCACGTAGTGCAGATTTTGTAAGCCCGGTACGCCTGCTATGCCCGCCCCGCCTCCATTCTGATGAGCTTGTGGCGCCGCGGACGTTTTCGATTGCCAATTTTTGATGACAAGCAATTCCGCCACGTCCAGCCTGAACGATTCGAGCACATTTCGCCGTTACCGCGCGCTTGCGGAAACGAGCAGGGCGCGTAAGCTCCGCGCCCTGAACCTGTACGTACGTTAGAAACCACTGTTTTAGCTTATTCTGAGCGCTTTTCCACGCTGTTTCTTCACTACTCGTTAGCGCACAACCAAGCAGCCCCATTTTTGAGTCGAAGTCACTTATGATATGCATCGTGAACACTGCCTTCAATTGCGGGTGTCCTGAACTCGCTCATAATGATGTGTGTAATGTCCTGGACTTATCCTTCTTTTTTTGCCAAGCATTATATGGTTGGAGAATGGCTCAAAATACTGGGTGATTTGTCGCAATCGACGATCTCAATCTTTGCCGTCTCTCACCTCATTTTCCTCACCTGGACCCTCGGCGGGTTAACAGGAGCGGCGTAGTGATGAATGTGTGTATCGCACAGGTTGTAATGCTGGGGCCTCTCCTAACCCTTGTGTCTTTCCACGTTTCTATTCTTGATCCAGCTCGTCACTCTTTTTCCTAGCAAAAATAAAGAAACCCCTCGAGGAACGTTCACAATTGCTGTTCATTCCAAGCAAAAAACCTTTTTAACTGACCCCTCGGACGAAATCGGTGAAATCCAGTGATCCCTCAGTGAGGACTCAGTATCAGTGCCAAAGTGCACCCAATCAGTGCCAAGATTTACTTCTGTTATTCCATTGCACCTTAGGACGATCATTGATATCCTCCTTTACTCCAATATTTTCAGCCATTCGCGCCAATCGCGTCCTTTCCACGTCAGCTGCGTAATCCGAGTGCAGTAGTTCTTGTTCATTGCTTTATGTCAGCCTCATTAATCCTAACGTCCATGATTCTTCGCTTACGTACTCCTCTTCTCCACATTATAATCCGCTATTCCACGATATCTGTTTCTGTGCCAAGTTCTATGTATTTTCTTTGGAAAATTTTGCTCTAGGCTCTCGTCTACATAAATGGTTCTCGGATTCACAAAATCATGATTCTTAAAATCAGTGTTAAGTTTCACAGTAAAGAATGTGTCCTAGTCAAAATTCAGGAAATATCAGCAGTTGAGAAAAATGTTGATGAGTGTGTTGTTTAAAAATGTTGTTTATAGGTGTTGAAATATATAACTTGATCGTGAGCAGAAGTACATAAAAATGCAGTTTCTGGGCCCACCCAGGAGAGAAAGCTTGGTTCCCCTGTATTTTTTCAGTTTCATGAGATTTTTCCAGACTCAAGGAATTTACTCATTATGTGTTCCTAAAATTCGAACCAATTTTCTTCAAAGTTTTGCATGAGGTCTTTCTTTTCTGACTTCTTAGATGTTTTTTTGTCTCGCATGGCAAATGGAACGCTCGTAACAGAAGTAATTACAAGAATCATTTGAGGTTACCGTGTTTTCTTATAGTTTGCTTGAGTTTCGAGAAATATTTTCACCTTTTCAATAGTTTCCACAAAAATTCCTACGGGTTCTATTTCGCTCTGGTAGCAACAAATCGTCAAAAAAATGTGTCGGAGTAAAACATAATTTCACTAAGGTTTCTTTAGGGCAGGGCCCACTTACTGCGAGAGCGTGTGATTGCGTGAAATCGAGGATCATTTTCGGCACACGATTTGCTGTTAGGCACTCACGCTCTCTATCTCGCTCACTCACGCCCGCTTACGCGCGTTCATGCACGCTTCATGGCGGAAGCAGCAAGTTTATAGTTTGCTTCTTCATACCTATATAGAGCATTATACCTCTGACCTGTTCGAAAACAACGGCCCTCGTACCCTAAAATTCCATCACTAATCGTTATAAATGTGCAACTAACGGGAAGACTCAAATGATTGATCACCAGTTCAAACTTTATCTATAGATTGGGCTCGAGTCATGGGATGTTCGCCCGTGTCCATTGTTGTAGTTAGCATTTAGCAGCGCAGAAGAGCACTGGAGAGCACAAAAGAGCGAAAGCGCAGGTTCTCGCCACTGCCTAAGATTCCTTCAGGGTGTTTCCTAAATTCTCCTATTATCTCTATTCGTTGTGTAAAGTATGTCCAGTTTCTTATGGCGCTTTCTTTCATTGCTCCTGAAATTCAAAAAGTTTCTCGTGGTGCCCACAATACATTTCATCTGATGGCTGAAATCGCGTCGGATTCGATTGTCGAAAGTGGCCAATTCTGCAAAACCGACTCGTTAGATGAATCGGGCACCGGCCCTAAAAATTTTCCGGATTGCGTATCCTATCCGTAATTAGAATTTGACATAGGAACGGATATCAGAGCCCGTTCCTATCCAGCATTTGTTTGAGTTTTATCCAGTTTACATCAGTATTTTTCCAGTTTCATCCTATTTCAATCCGATTGATTATCCGTTCCTAGCCATTTTTTTACCGATTATCCAGTTTACAGATCAAATGCTCCGATTTTCACTTTTCCGGATTTCGGACATTTCGGATATCGTGTTTGTACCTGATTTCGGGTCAATCCGATAATGAAATTTTTATGCTGAATCGGATCTCACGTAATTATCCAATTGGGAATTCCGGCTTGACTGGTTACAGATCGTCTGCGGAAGCTAGCTGAAGTAAAACTCCCAAGGATAATAGGGCCGGCTGCGAACTGCACAATGGCTTGCAAAGCATTTAGATAAGGTTTCTTAGGTTATTTTTTCTGCGATCACGGTCAGGTTTCCATTAATCTACTGCGATTCCACTTGGATTGTTGTAATGTTTTCCTGAGGCTTACCCCGTCTGTAGTGCCATCATGTTCTCTGACTTTTCTAAGATCCCTGTTCCTCTGCAGTTTCTGAGAAGCAATTGCATCTACAGATCAATATTCCCCTTATAATTCCTGAAGGTTCCATTTTGGCACTGTGTCTCAAAAACTATATCACTAGAACGAATCTCTCGTTCCGTTTCTGCTGTGAAGAGCTCCATAAGGTTGCGAAAGCGTAATGTTTAGCGAAACGTGTCAAACCTCCAAGTCTAGAATAGTTGTGTTTGACCCTTATCGCTACTTTTGGGTTGAGTATGATGTCCAGTAGTGTGAACAGTCTTTTGGGCAGGTCATCTGTTACCAACGCACAGATGAATGCCCCATTCCGGATCTTGCCGTACACCTCTGCCGTTTAAATGGATCGGTGTGATCTTCAGACCGGAAATCCCTCATCCACAGTTAATGAGTCTTTCGGATCCTCACCATGAAGCAGTTTGGAATTCCCTGAGTTGCCCTCTGTCGCCGGAAATCGTCTGCGATAATTAATCAAGTAGTGAATGTTGCGGTACTCCACCATCACACTCTGTTTTGTTATGGTGTTTTCCCCGAGGGCACGTGACGGAATGTGAACCTCGGATTCTGAGCATCATGCTTCCAAACGCTGTTACCACTCTTTCACGATTCTGAACTGGCTATAAGTGTAGTTAAAAGTTCTATGCTCACATATTTTTTATAGTGGGAAGGAACCTGTTCATTTTCTGCCGTTTTTGAAATATTTGTTTAGAACTTCTACCGTGCCGTTTGGGTGGGGCACGCGATAATGACGATTTTTGAGGTCTCTTCAGAGGATGTAGAATTGGGTCATCACAAAAGTAAAATTAGGTGAAAAAAATAGAAAATTTGCGGGAAAAACGCTCAAAAAAACAGGGTAGAACGGCTAACTACAGGTGTCCTCACGCCCCCCCCCCGAATTAATGAGATTTTCATGAATGCTTGTTTGTCCGTCTTTTGTTTCGCTCTTGAAGTAGTCAGTAGTCTCTAGAAGTGCCAAAAATTACTTTAGAAGCAGAACAAAGCATGGCAAATCGGGCATCTGTAGAAATCTCGATAACAGGGGGTGGGCGGACACCAAGCAATATCTTCTTTTTGAGCGTATTCTCTCCAACTTTTTACTTCTTCTCACATTAGTGATTGCCAGATCTACCTTCTCATGAGGGTGGCACAACAACCGTTTTTATCGCGAACCTTTCCTTAAATTTTACCTCTTCGATAAGCTGTGCTAAGAAACCCCCCTTCAGGATCTCGCCTTCCAACGATGTTCTCGAACCACCGTGTGAAAGTGTTTACATACCCATCTTGCATAAACGCTTTCGATTCATATTGAATTTCTCAAAAGATTTCTTGATTTGATCACTTCAACATTATCAACAGATTTTTTTTAATTATAGAACGCAAAAATACTGTTTCAATTCCATAGTCGATGATCACCAATTATTTCTAGTTCTGACTCCTCTTTTATAATCTTACGGGACTTCGAAATTAGACTTTCCAGTAATGCCTCACCCCTTGAAGAGTCACGCTTTTCTCACGACCGGGCGCTCTTACTCGCATGTCACGCCTGTGCCGTCCGTGGCAATCTCGGTCAATTCTCATGTGATACATTGCTCATTCAGGTCGAAAAATCTCCTGATGTAGCCGGCTTGAGCCGCCTGGTTTGGTCTGACCCAACTGTGGCCGCCCCGCTCGATACGTGTGCAATGCATTGCTCACTGGAGTGGAAAACCCCAGTGGTGGCCGGAATGAGCCGAACACAGTGCGCTCGAGTGCGCTTGCCTAATCGATTGGCATACAACCGACCTCTAGCGACAGCAAAGGACGACGTAGGATGTCTAGCAATATCGTCTAGTACCCTGTATCCCACAGTATACTGAAACGAAAATTCAAATTATTGGATTCGTCAATAGTTCGTTAAAGGTAGTGTTCACAATGAAAAAAATGTCCGTTTTCTTGCAGAAACGTAAGCTTTGGGTCCCTCCAAGAACATTAAAGACGGAAGTACGACGAAAAACGACCAGGAAGTGGGTAAAAATTTCATTGACCAGCCGACCCATTAGATCAACCCGCCCATGCCATATAACAGTTGTCCATCGCTCGTTTCAGCAAAGGACCAGTTGTCGATTTTTTTTTACTTTTTATGCTGGAAAACTCTAATATCAGAACGTGAGCATTAAACCATCTTATTTTTCGAGAGCTTTTGGTATACGAAACAGAAAACAAAACTTTACCTGAGAAATTCGAAGCTCAAAGAAAATCGCGACGTTTGGTTTGACGTTTTGTCCGTAGTGCGCAAAACAGACAAATGGGCGTAATTAAATATTCAATAGGCTTTTTTGAACAGTGTTTTCCCCGATATTCGAGTTTTATGGAGACTTTTCCCTTCCTCTACTTTGCGGAATAGCCTACTCAAAGACATAGAAAACTAGAATATGGTTTTCTATCGTGAACACTGTCTTTGATGGGTATTTATCGTCATACGTATTTATTGAACTACCGGTATACTTTCTGTGTTTTCTTGCGTGCTAAACCAGATGAAAGACTCACTGAAGCTCCGGAAGAATTCCAGACTCTCACAGATGACCAGGCACTCAAATCTCTGATAAATCTGAGCAGATGTGAAGTTAATTACTGTACTATCCAAATAAACGGACTTTTTTTAATACTAATGGGCTTCAAGGTGATGCTTCTAGGAACCCGTCGGCCTGAACTTTTCTCACATCCACCTATTTCTCAGAAAAGTAATCTCAAAACTTGTTTTCACTATGCATCGGCCCATTTCCGATCACTGCTGTATCATTTGCTCAGGAGCTTCCTCTGTACCTTTACTTCCAAGTTCATGCCATCTTTGTCAGTATTGATTCTTCAGACTTGATGGTCGGATACGCTCTGCTCGTTAGCTAGTTTCAGTCCATTATTCGCATTAGCTCTCATACATAAGGTTTTCTTGCGAATGTCAATACTCAATTGAGCTGTACTGAAGTGCTTCCAGTGCCGGTATGTTCTCCAATAGCAGCAGTTTCTTCGGCACATCTTCTGTCTTAAAAGAGCAAGCTCATCACCGTGTCTCAGAACGACAACGCGCAAAACGGATGAGCATACGAAAAGAATCGCTGCAAGTCGGACCGTTAGTGAATGTAAGAGCCCGTGGCACATCATCAACGTCTCGAGTTCAGACCGGCCTCATGCGTTTGCGTCCTCCTGACATGACGCTAAAGAGCATTCTAGAAATGAGACTGTCGAGTTTGAGTTTAGCCAATGATGCCGAGGTCGAAGCAACAGTGAGTTCGGAGGGGTGACGATCGTTAGGTGACGAAGGTGCGCACCAAATCTCTTTTTTCGAGAACATGAAAACTCCGCACCTTTACACCAAACGATCATCACCCGATTCGGAATACTGCACCATAGATTTTTAGATGTCCTTGCTCTCATTAGGAAGGCGGTCATTGGTCGAAGTGGCGTGGGGTTTGGAACCCTTCCAACCTTTTCAAAACCTTTTGTACTTACAAGGAAAGTTATAAGGCGGTTTATAATGTATTTATGCGGTGTTTCATATGGTCCCTTCGTAGAATTTAGTCTGGCGGATGGACGAGGCGGCGGCTGTAAATCATTGTGCGCGATAAGAACCTCGATAGCCGGTGGTATCGCAAACGCCGAACGGCCTGCCGCAATTATCGCACCTGGTCCATTCGCTAGACTAAATATGACACGGATACCATAGAAAGCTATCTGATTTTCTGGTTGAGGAATGAGTAATCACGATTTCAGTTTGTTCGGAAATATCACATTTTGTTTGGTAAGAAGTATGCATGCTTTCACAGCGCTTCCTTAGCTCTGCCAATCCGTCACCGGAATTTCTCCATTTCTCAAAATTTTCCTTTTTTTTCATGCGACCGAACTGGAATTTTTATAGTTAGAAGGGAGGCCACTGTCGACATCTGCTCTGTTTCGCCTCGAAATCACTGTAAGATGAAATCGTAAAAGGGAAGAGCAGCAGATTTCGAAAGTGGCTTGTTTGGATGGCTGAAAAAGTAGTAAATCAATCGCCTCCTAAAGTGGTGCATATACTGTCCTTCATCGGAGTGGAATCCCGCTCCGCATTCGCGGACAACCGCTCTTGCAGTATGCAGCACGACGGTAACCGTGCTGGGGCAAGGGGCATTCGTATCGAGACTTGGTGATCCAAGCACGATTTTCATTGCGCCGCGTGCTGCAACAGCGGCTGTCCGCAACTGCGGACCGAAATTTCGCTGCGATAAGCACAGTAACTCAGTTAGGCAGAAAAAGAGTTCATGATCACATGTAAGGTCCCTTCGTCAAAGATAATCTAGTGAATGGACGGAGCCGCGGCAATTGATCCTCGTTCGCAATTGAAACCCCGCTGGCCCGCGGTGTCGCGAACGCCGCGTGGACCGTTGCAAATGATCGCGTTTTGTCCATTCGCTAGACTAGATTTGGCAAAAGGTTCATACAAGCGTTTTTAAGAGAATGCAAAAAATGCTAAAAAACCAAAAGTGAGGCAACTAAGGCACATATCCCAACTAGTACACTGCTTATTGCAGAATTTTCCGGTGATTTTTGTGGAGCTTGGTGCAGAAAATTAGCCAAAAAATACTTGTGTTTGCCAGATTTTTTCATGAATATTTGAAATGGTCGCATATAGAGACGTAAAATATCGATCAGCCACTTCGACCTATGATCCATCACCCTGCAGATTGTGCAGTCGTAAGAATAACAACATTTTTGTTGCTAGGATGCTGAGTTGTACGCAAAGCAGTTGGGCCCATGCAGGTTACTTCATGCCTGTGACAACTACAGTACTGAGCAGATTTTTTGCAAAGAAAACGCTTTGCGGCGTTTTTTGCGCTCACAAAGCGCCGCATCGCCACAACTTGCTTCAAAGTGGTCCAATTTCAATTCCGAAGTCATTTCTGGATTGCTTTGATTCAGTCCTATACAATAGTGTTACAAACTGATGGATTCAACTCCAAAAGTTTATCGAAAATTGCACATTTGCACCTCTGACTCCTTCATTATGAAGTGATAAGACAGTCATGATAGCAGAAATCTCTCATGTTTTGACCTGTGGTCGATGTGAATTTCAGCAGGAAATACACGTTTTTCAACAAAATATCGGAGTTCAAAAGGCTTTCTACGCATACCATTACATTCGCCTCACTGAGAGAAACACGAAAACTACTTGAAAAACTCATTTCGGCAATTTCGAAGTGAGCTATAGCGATGCGGCGCTTTGTGAGCCCAAAAAACGCCGCAAAACGCTTTTTTTGCAAAAAATATGCTCGGTACTGTAGTGATCATTTGCAATGTCCTTAGCCCTTGACAAGGCATGAAGTAGTCTTAAACCACAACAATCTTTCTGATGTACATGCAGAGCAAGGGCATCTTCAATTAGAGAATTAGATACGGCACCTCTAACATAGTCTCATTTTCATTTTTATTCTAATTGAAAAAAGACGTCAGTGATCTAATGAGTTCAAATCTTCAGGTCTCAACACATCAGTACACTGCGGACCCGACATTGGCGTGGGAAATGCTAAAAGAAAAACGGCCGGTAAAACCGGTCAGACAAGTAGGTTATACATATGCACTGCAGAAAAGAAGGTATTTGATAGAAGCGGGAAAGTTCTTCGCGTTGGTGCCTTTTGCCGAAGACGGATACTGCGCGTAGCATTAATATTAGGTCAACAAACAAGTTCCGGGGGATTTAAAAGCATGGCACAAGTAGCTTGCTAACTTGCGTACCATGTCAACTAAAGTAGCATTTTGAAGGTGTTGTCAGAACTTTCCAAAAATTTGTATTTTTCACCCACCTGATGTATAAACTACATTCTTTATTTTTGCTTTAACCATGTTAACCTTGGTGTCAAAACACATTTTGCAGGAACTCCTGCTTCTTGCCCTAAATGGAAAAAGCAAGCACCTAATAGACAGCAGATGTTAAGTTATGAAGAAAACGCTCGAAAAAAAACCTTTGGAGTTTTTTGAAAACTCAAAATTTTTTGGGATAACATAAAAAATCTTGTTTCTGAAAAATAAACCAAAAACTAGCCGATCCTTCTCGAAATTACACATTTTCCTTTTTTGAGCTAGAATTTCCTCAACCCCCTCGCACCCACGTTGTGCCCCATAGCAACCCCGCTGGACCCTGCATGGAGCTCCGGCGCAGGTGCGGAGAGATCCGGGCGAAACCTGAGTTGCGACAGACATGAGCTCTGTCCGAACGGGTCTGTCCGCCTACGCGGTCGGCGTGCGTGTCGAGCGGCCATCGCGAAGGCATTTTTTGGATTTGTAAATTGATCAGTAAGATTATAAGACGAAAAGAATTATTATCATTTTCAACTGTTTATAGCCGTAGAAAGGCTCGCCTGAAAAATGCTTTCGCGACGCCGGCTCGACCCGCACGCCTACCGCTTGGGCGGATAGTCTGATTCGAATCGACTTTACATATGTTTTAAATCCACATTCATCTCCAGACTTTCATCATCTCAAAGTTTCTATTTTAGATGAAACTGGACACACCAATCAGGCCAGACCATGTGCGATTCGTGTGTATTGGCTGCACTCATGGAGTCAAACTTGATTCAGATGCGCTCCCACCTGGAGACGTTCTCCTTGTCACAGGCGACTTTACCACCTGTGGCTTACCCAACGAAGTGCACGCATTCAACAAAAGACTTGGTGAGTGTCGCAGTAAAACCATTGAGTTCTGAACAATGTCAACGTGGTGGTGTCGCTGTGATGATGCTTCAGTCAGCTGCAGGCAATTCATCATCGTCTTGTGTGGGGACAGTGACGACCGCAGGTCGCATATCCAGACACAAAGTTCTCAATTGCTTTCAGGACAACTGAAACACGCGTACAAAGTTGTCATTGCCGGCAACCATGAGTGCACTTTTGATGACGCGTTCCTCCGATCATCGAGTATGTTCGTTGATTGAAACTTTTTTTTTTGCGTTCCGTACTTAATGTCGCAAAGCAAGTTTCAGATCGTGAAGTCGAGGCTAAGGAGATGGCTTTGAAGCAGGCTCTCCAGGCTTCAATGGCTTCAACCAAACTCACCTCCTCCAAATCTCTTCTCACAAACGCTATCTACCTCGAAGATTCAGTGATAGAACTGTTTGGAATTACAATCTATGGAACCCCATGGTTAGTCTCTTGATTCGCGGATTTCTTTTTACAACCTGATGACCAGGTGGTCGGTCTATTCGTGATTGTTGACTGCTGTATGTTCACTGAACTTTCGCTGGTAGTGAGAGCTGCGGAAAGTCCTCAAAATATACTCATAGCAGACGGCATTCGTGAAAAGTCTACTTGGCAGCTGCTCTATTTTGAGCAAGTGCATCTGATCTGTGGAAGTCTATAAGCCGAACTACGTCAATGGGGATGTCGTAAATCAGTTCTCAATCGTAAACAGAAGTCAAAGCTATAGTTTTAGAATAGATAGGAATGTATGAGAGCTGGTTCCACACAATTTCTCTGCATTTACCCTGCTGAAATGATAGAGATGTAAAACACTCAGAGAAATAAAAACAAGTTACTTGCAGCATAAAAGGCCAAAAACAAGTTACATACCTTAAACATATGTAAGCCGATGTAAGTTACTTGCGGCTTATGAAAAAAATTAATTCAAGTTACATGTAACATATTGACAGGACGTCGCCTCCGATATGTTACATGCAACTTACATGGCATGAAGTAAATCGCAAGTAATTAAAATCGGTCAGGAAGGCATTTTCAATGGAAGTCTACATACTACGCTCGCCAGGGCTCAGGTTTAGACCAGGCGTTGCTTTCGGTTCAATTACCTAAGTTCGAGGTACTGGACATCTCACTGACAGGGAAGGCCTCGCATGGGGTTTCCGCTGAGCGTGTGGACTAGGCCGCGGGCGGACGCTTTTTCTGCCTCGCGTGTAGTCTGCACCGCGGGATGTCCACCCATGGTGGATATATAAATGTAGGCTACATGTAACAAAAAAAGGAACTTACACGTTATATGTATGCATTTAAAGGCAGTGTTCACGATGAATATCGTACTAGAGTTCGACCCAAAAATGGGATAGTTTGGTCGTGAGGTAACTAATAGTAAAGAAACAGGGAAGAAAAGCGTCCAGAATAAGTCAAAATAACGGTTTCTAAATTCAGGGCGTGGACGAGAATCATAGGTCCTGCTGATTTCGGCAAGCGCGCGCTAATCGCGAAATCTGCGCGAATTGATAATGCTAACTGCGGCAGAATTACTTGGCAATTTGCCATCGAAACGTGTGCGGCGCCACAAGCTCGTCCGATTGGGGGGGGGCGGACTGGGATAGGTAGGCGCACCGGGAAAGCTTTCAAAGCCGTTTGTATTTATTTCTGGCCAGTTTTCGTTGCTTTTTTCGACCCTATCCTCTACAGCACCTGCCAACTTAGTGTGTCACACCGAGACCTTGGGAACGGGATTTATCGTGAGCACTGCCTTTAAAGGCAGTGTTCACGATAAAAATCGTTTTCCTGTTTTCCTGCCTATCTTGGAAACAGTTCCGTGCTGATTCCAATTATGTCTCTGGATTTCTACAAGACCTGGGAACGGAGTTATGGTCCCTCAAACATTGAGCTAGGGAAACGTTGTGGACGAGTTGTCCGAGGCTTGTAACTTCCGTCTTTTGCAGCCGATGTATGCGAGCTGACCTGAGTAAAGAGAGAAGTTGAGAATGAAGGGAAGAACGGGACTATTGATCGGAAACCATTGCTCATCCCACGATCTCGAGCATTCATTTGTTCACGTCGGTGGGCGTGTGATGCGCTGTTGGGGTTTTTAATGCGCTCGATGTTAACTTCGGGCTCTTTGAGGCTCTTCCTGGCTCGTTTTCATGCGTTCTTTCGACGTCAACGTTACAGTGTGCCCTTCCACTTCCCATTCCTGGTGGAAAATGAAACACATTTTTTATCGTGAACACTGCCTTTAAGGTGCATGTAATATTAGTGTATGTTACATGTGATATAAATGCAAGTTACTTGAGACATTAAATTAGGTAACATCTATATTACAAGTAACTTGCTTTAATTTTTCTGAGTAGTTGTCTCGAAAATTTTCTAATTGAGTGTTCCAAACATAAGATCTCACCATGATGGATTGATCCGATTTCCTCATCACGTCAATCTACGACCAGGCCGACATTTTCTGACAAGGAAGCATTTTGCAGGCAGCCGCGAGTTGACAACTGGGCTTTTAATTTGACACGAGGACAGGCCTTGCTCGACAAGTGGAACAACATTCCCGCTGGGGTTGACGTCCTCCTCACCCACACACCGCCATTAGGTGAGTCAACAACAACAACTACATTGCTCCTGCTCAGAATTTTTCTAAGAATCGGAGGTGAAAGAGTAGGGAATTAATTGCATGTGCTCAGTATTGATTTTTACCGACTCGCCCGGTTTCTGTCATTTTCTGGATTTTCTGCCAAATGCGACTGCCGCAGGGATTCCATCCATCTTGATTCATGCATATTTGGCAGGCCAGTACGAAAATAGTCGGACAAGGGTGCCCACAACGATCTATCGGTTTACTTATCCAACAGAAATATGGTGCCTCTATGGTTTTGACACGCACCGTAGTCGCCCAACAAGTACCAGGAGTCTACCTGTAACATCAATAAGGTTTCTTTAAAAAATGCTACCTTCTGACTTACACCCATGAAAGTTTTCTTCCAAAAGCAAATATAATTAAATATTATGTTCAAATGAATAACTAAAATTAAATACAGAATCCCGGATAACTGTAATTATTTTCGAGGATTGTGAATGACGATCAGTTTTTTTTGGTCAGGTTGTAATAATCGACTTTACGACTATAGTCGGATTTTGAACCATTCGAATATCCGACTTTCCGACTCTAGTTGGATATAACACTTTCGAATATCCGACTGTTTGAATGAAAAGTCGACTTTTTTATCCGACCGAAACAGTCGGATACTCATCCGATTATTCGATTCGGAACAAGTATACTCACTATCAGAGTCGTGTTAGGCACTCCAAATAACTCCTAGAGAGAAACATTTTGAACCATATCCATCATAGCATTCCGGAAATCTCGAAAGTCGCGTTTCGTCCTTTAAATTTTCCCCCGCTGGGATGCTTTGAACGAATTAAGTCGAAAACTTTGAAAAATCGACAACTGAACTACAAATTTGTGGTCAGCTCCCCAAATAACATTCGTTGGAGGATTTTAAGGCAAATCTGGAACATTTTACCTAACCGCTTTCAGAACTCCTGATTATTATAAGTAAACGCTCAACCAAAAATCCGCACAAGTCCAAAACGCTATCAGCCCGCGCAGTTCCGAAAATGTGCTTTCACCCAAACTTTGCTCAGAGGGGGGGAGGTCTTTTGGACGCTGAACACGATTATGAGGTCCATATCTGGGTTTCAGGAAGATCACTGCGCTTACTAGAAGGTACCAACAGTAGAAAAAACTACCTTTTTGAGCCTATAACTTCTCGGAGCCAGCAGCTCTGGACAGGATACTGTGCAGTTCAACTAGAGATGCCCGAGAGATACTAACAATTTGTACTATTCGTTTCCTCAGATGCGACCTACGCTTTTTATACTCTTCCATGGTAAAATGTTAACAATTTCGAGAATTCGCAAGAAGAGATAGCATCAGCTTCGTGCTTTTTGTATGCACAATTTCAAATTGCGAGTAGTAGACAGGGGTATAGTGTTGACTTACAGTACCGCGCATGTTTTTTTTTGCAAAAACGGCGTTTTGCGGTTTTTTTTTGTGCTCACAAAGCGCCGCATCGCCATAACTCACTTGAAATTTGACGAAATTAGATTTTCAGGGAGTTTTCGTGTTCCTCTCAGCCAGGCAAATGCAGCGATATGTGTAGAAAGTCTTTTTCACTCCGGTATTTTGTTGAAAAAATGCGTTTTTCTTTCTAAAATTCACATTGACCACAGGTCAAAACATGACAGATGTCTGCAAGCATGACCATCTGATCAGTTCATAGTGAGATATTTTGTAGTGCAATTATGCAATCTTCTATGAACTTCTGGAGTTGAACCTACTATTCTGTAACACTATCGTGTAGCACTCAATGACAGCAATTCAGAAATGTCTTCCAATTTGAAATGGGACTACTTCGAAGCTAGTTATGACGATGCGGCGCTTTGTGAGCGCGAAAAATGCCGCAAAACGCTTTTTTTTTGTAAAAAAATTTGCGCGGTATTGTACAGTTCAGAATATAAAGATGACCCGTCTTGTGATTCTAGGGCATGGAGATATGATGGCCGACGGACAACGGATGGGATGTGTAGAGCTACTGAATTCAGTCTGCAAACGAATCAAGCCAAAATATCACGTCTTCTCACATATTCACGAAGGTTCGTTCCGTGCTATCAAAGAGTTGAGGTTCTCGTTCTGTAACAATTACCTTGCGTTCAGGTTACGGATGCACCTCTGACGGTTATACGAAGTTCATTAACTGCTGCATATGCGATGAAAACTTGCAACCTACAGTGAGTATTCTTTGTAAATAAGCGCCGGTTTTAATGATTTTACCTATGAAATTTATTAGATTCTGATAAGGAGACTGAAATTCTTCCCAAATAATCAGTATTGCTCAGCGTCTTGTGTTTATTCCTCTCTTTCGAACATTTTTCTGAATCTAACTGATCACTTGTCCGTCGTTTCGGTAATTGTGGGTCCTCTTAGCATCGAAAATCTTTGCAAAGGCCGCAACACGTCCGAGATGCGGCGCACCTTTCGAATGTGTTCATGATGTTCACGTCTCACGATAGCAACAAATTTGAGTATATCAAACGAATAAAAATTTTCTAATATTCGAATAAACGAATAATTTCAAAAATTGACTCTTTCGAATATTCGAATAAACGAATTATTCGGAAATTGACTTCTCCGAAAATTCGAAGAAACGAATTAATCGAAAAATTGACTTCTCCGAATATTCGAATAAACGAATTATTCAAAAAATCAGCTACTCCGAATATTCGAATGAACGAATTATTCGAAAAATCGACTTCTTCGAATATTCGAATAAACGAATTATTCGAAAATTTGACTTTTCGAATAATCGAATAAACGAATTATTCGGAAATTTGACTTTTCCGAATAATCGGATTATTCGAATAATTCGAATACGAATAATCCGAATATCCGGCTAAAATCACGAGTATTTGAACAAGAAGTACGGACCGAGTACGCATAATTGAACCCCCGTTCGCGGCACTACCAACTTTCTTGACCTTTTTTGTATGGTATTGCATAGATCAAAGCTATGCCAATGTACTTCCACGAAACAGACATTTCACAGTATATTATAAGAGTATTCAAAACAACATTCATCTCTGTCTATGAGTAGTAGTTAGACGATGCGATCAAAGTCTCTGGATTTTCGAAACAATATCTACCAACAATATCCGAACTGCTCACCCGTTTGTGGTGCTATCTAAGGCTCCGTCCATAGCAGACGACCAGCGGCAAAGCGTCCAGGCGTCGGAGCATCATGGGCCAGCGCTGAAACGCTGGCGCATGACGCTCGACGGCTGGCGCAATCAACGTGTGCAAGGACGGCGCGTGGTTAACGATGATATTGATAACATTAGTGACAGCCGCTATGCCTCCACCGTCAGCGTCAGGGCGCCTGCAGTGGTCGCTGGGGAGTCAGAACAATAACGAATGTTAAAGATGCAAACCCAGCATCACTCGGCGCTAGGTCGTCTGCTATGGACGGAACCTAAGCGGGGGGGGGGCACTGTTGTACCGCACCTGGCCACGCCCATTTTTCCATGTTGCAATCATTATTTTTGCAAGGGAGGAAAACCCGGGAGATGCTCAAATTTAGTGCGGTACGGTAAATTGGGCGGGGCCAAGTGCATCCAGCAATAGTGGACACCCACCGCTGATATAGCACCCAGTTTGGTTGGAGACATTTCACCTCTGCACCGCAAAAATGAACATGTACCGGAGATTCTGCTTCCTATTTTTCTGGAATTATTCGTTTGTTCGGCCGAATATTCGAATATTGGGCCGTTAGAATATTCGAATAAACGAATTATTCGAGAAATTTACTTTTCCGAATATTTGAATAAACGAATTAATCAAAAAATTGACTTCTCCGAATATTCGAATAAACGAATTATTCGAAAATTGGCTTTTCCGAATATTCGAATAAACGAATTATTCGAAAAATCGACTTTTCCGAATAATCGAATTATTCGAAAATTCGATTATTCGTTTATTCGGCCGAATATTCGCTGACATTACTGGCAATGGACATATGGTTGCATGGCTTTAGAAGGACTTATCATCAAAAAATAGACAAAAATGCTGTAAAATGACGACGGAAGCTGAATGTCAGACGGACTTTCAATGCGAGAATTGAGGGAGAAAAGCAAACATACGAGCCAGTACTTAGAAGACGCTCTGTACCGTCCACGACTACGGAAAAAGGCGGTCATGAGCAGGGTCAGGCAGACTGTTGTCTAGGACCTTTAGGAAGCTAACATCGGCATGGATCAGGAAGAGAATTGGCGTTCAGTGGGGAAGGTTGGCGCAAGCTCGGTGCACCTATGTTATAGCATATGGCACCGCGTTTGCGCTAACCATCAACAGTGAACGTAAAGTCTCTTCACGATCCATGCCGACGTTATGTCTCTCCCTCGGAGGTCGAAAATTTTGGAAAATGTTCAAAAGTTACGTCTCCGCAGAATCCAGAAGAAATATTTACATGTTTTTGCGTTTTTGCGGTAAAAATTTCGAAAAAAAAAGATTTTCAACTTAAAGTTTTTAATCTAATAGTTAATGTACTCCCTACCATAATGATGAGCCTCGGGGAGTGTAGTTTTGACTTGCTCTTCGCTATACAGTGTTGTCGTTCTCGGAGCCAAATTTCGGTTCGCATTTGCGGACATCGGTAGCTCGGTTTGGCTTTGGAGCTCGGCATTTTTTGACGGCTCACCGCTGTGCAATCAGGAACATAGTCCTTAAATACTATAAGCTGCTGAGTTTTTAGAGCGACCTCACCTCAGTTTGGATAGGATAGTCCTAGGATGAAAACAGTACCTTTGAGACATCAGGACTGCCTTTATGAAAAAAAATCTGCGTTGCGTGATTCCGAAAAACGGTATTGGACAACGAGAAAACGGGTTGTAGGCGATTTCCTCCGTAACTTCGAGGGTATGACAGGGGTTTTAGGTAGCAGTTTTTAGAGAATTTCACGGACATTCTGAGTCTTTTTTTTCGAAATTATGAAATTCTAAACCTTTTTTTGTTGGCGTACGTTGTGCCTTCTAGAAGTGAAGCATTAACGCGGTAATTGGCCTCATTTATGCTTTTAACTCGTCTTAAAGTATGTATTTCTTATGAGCTAAAACTTTGGCTAAAGTCTAGAATACTGCTATTACATGGGTATGTGTTATGGTTGTATTGTTCCCTTTGACCGTTTTTCTTATTACAATATGTATGCCTTCCCTTTTGTGAGAATTTTCGTTATTTAAAGGCATCGTACGCGCAGGAAGCCACATGCTGTTTTTCACGTTTTTGTGTAGCTTGGCCTCTCTAGTGAACCATAGGACCCATGAAAAACTCCATTGAATTTAAATTTTGCGCCAAAATCGTTTTTGAAGTTTTTGTGCATTTGGAGACCCCGTCACTGTCCTTTTCAAGTTTTCAAGTTCAAGTTTTTCTGTATGTGGAGTTTCTGCTGTAACTGTTTTTCATGTTGTTTGACGGTCGCATCAACATTCTTTGAAAAAGTGCTAGATGACTGGCGGATTCTTATCTTTAACCCCTTCCAACCTCATAAACCTACGTTTTTGACGCACCGAAGTGTACCAGTGCGATCTACCGGGCTCATTCATGACATTGAACGTGAAAAATGGAAAGTAGTTTATAGCGCGAACGGTGTCTTTACCCTGGTCAAATGCTTTTCCTCTATTGAAAGCACCCTCCCATTCTTTGAAATTTCTGGCTCTAAATCTTCACGTACCCCCAAAAAAATCATAATTTTCAATAATTTGTTATGTCCCCTCCGTTATCCGGCCGGACAACACCCGCCTGACTCTGGAGTTTTCCCCCACACACAAAGATTATCAATGCACCTAAAGTCTTCACCACGGATACACCCAGGAAGGACAAGGAAAAACCATTTTTCTCAATTGTCTTTTTTTTCCGATTTTTCATTTTTTTGTTATTCTCAATGAAAGTACGCAACCGCTTTTTTTTCGTTGCCGTGGACTGTATATGATGACAGGCAACCTGTCATTACTGAAACCTCTCCTCCAAAAGTCCACATTTATTTGCCATCCATTAAGCACGTCTTCTTGTGAGTGACAAAATCCTATTGAGAACTTACCGAATAACGTTGGCTCGACTTTGCCCGCTGTGTATTTCCGCGCGTGAAAAAGAACTTCAAGGCAGGCATCATCTGCGAAACTGTCGCTATGCTTGGCGAAAAAAAGAAGAAACGTTCTAATCTCATATGTGGCTTCGGAGCCGGATTTCAAGGTTACTTCTGGCTAAAGCTCCGCATCTGTTGATCGCGTCACTCTTGAGACGTGACTGACCTTGTGGCCAATCGGATGGCGAAACCTTCAAAGTGCAAAACAGTAGTTTAGAATGTGCATGAAAACATATTGTCAGGAAAACGTCTAGAAGTGGTTATCATAATCCCTGTGGCTGTTTCCCCTGACAAGTAAAAAAGATAGTTAGTTGAAATCAATTTCAGAATAATCCCGTCATCTTCGATATACCTGTACATCCTCAGACAAAGCAGTTCTACCTACAAAATGTGAAGAAGACAATGAAACGATACCATCGTACGGAGAAAAAGTGAAACATTATCATGAGGAGAGATCATCTTGGTGGTGGTGAGCTACACCACCACAGCACATTTCACTTCACAACCTCACCAAACTGTTGTACATACTTCTCTCATTGCCGCTCAGAGCATTTAATAAATTCTTACTATTCTTACTTTTTTACTTTGACTTAATCGGCCGCCTTCCGCCTGACGCGATCAGTCCGCATCTTCGTCGAGGTGTGTCATTCCAGTAGTCAGCAGTGTCCTTTTGTCACGGTCTTCAGCTAAAATTCGAACACAAGGTGGCCGAGCAGTTACGGTGGGTTAAAGGCACAGTCCAACCTCGCAATCATTTTTCTGTTTTTCTACCTATATTGAAAGTGGCCCCACGTTGATTCCAATACTGTCTCTGAAATCGTACAAGACCCTCTAGGAACGAAGTTATGGCCCCTCAAAAATTGAGCTACGGAAGCATGGTAGACGAGTTGTCCGTGACTTGTAACTTCCGTCTTTTGCAGCCGATGTATGCGAGCTGACCTGAATAAAGAAAGAGGCTGGGAATGAAGGGAAGAACGGGGCTATTAATCGGAAGCCATCGCTCATCCCGCCACTGTTCAGCTCGAAACATCGTAAAAGAGGCGTGCCAAAGTGGCTTCCGGGTGTGGGCGCCCCAGGGTGACTTCCTCCTATATCTCGCTTATTCGGAGGAATTGAGAGCTCGCACTTGGCAGGTGCTATATGGGGTGGGTCTACTTCACAATTATGTGGAAATCTCGGATTTCGCCCCTGAGCTTGGACGGTGCCTTTATAGGCAGCAGACACGCTCAAAAATGGTATCGATTTTACGACATAAATCAAAGGTTTGGAGCTGGTTGTATTGGGAACTGACGACAAAACCAACGAAAACTGTGTGCAGATAAAGGAATAACGCTTATTTTGTTATCAGGTGAAAGTGGACGAGTTTTACGGCGCGCGGTTGAAACAGCGAATATTAGCAACAAAACGGTTGAGATATAGAAGTCGATATACTCTTACAGCCTGCACTGAAACGTTAACCTCGTTGGAAACATAAAAAACCAGCCAAAACAACCGTATTAGTACTATCAATGTGGACGAGTTTGTATTTTGGGGCGGGGTTGTCGAAGCTCAGGGGCGGGGTTGCAGAAATTTTTCGATTTGCAATGCTGAAATTTAGTAGTTTTGACTCGTTTTTGGCGCTTCCAACGGCGTGAGCAGTCAACTAGGAGCCATGCGACTTCAGACGCGTAGTTATCCCAACAACTTTTTCGAGCGTGTCTGCTGCCTTTAATGTGAGTAAGGTACCCTTATAACTACCGTAAAACGCTGTAATCTCCCGGAAAGAAATTAAATTGGCCCACGTAATTGTGTTCAGCGCCTCAAATAATCCCTCAAACTGATGAGAAAATTTTAAAATCTGGAGTCCGAAAGATTTAGATAAACAGTCACTATTACAGATCAATTGATTTGATTTGATTTATTACGGCGTTCAAAGGCAGTGTCCACCATAAAAATGGTTTTTGACTTTTCATCAGAAAACGAAGGTTTAGGGTCTGACTGTTACATCAGTGAAGAAAGAATCCTGAAAAACGCTACGAAACATCTAAAATTAGCTCCTCTTCTTGAAAGCCACATTTCACCGGAGGATTAGTTGCGCGGGCATGGGCCTGAAGTAGACAGCGTGCGCAAATGCGCCCCAATGCTATAGCTCAGCCGCGCTCGCGCTCCAATGCTAATGTAGAAGCGGATCAAACTGTTCCTCGGAAAACTCGACCGCGAGCGGGAGGGCCAGCGCGAGCGGACTTTGGAGCCGTATGGAGCTCTTTCGGGCTCGTTTTCGTTTGTTCTTTCGATCCCAGTGCTCCAATAAGACCCTGAACTTTCGATTTCCGGCCAAAAACCGAGGACGGAATTCACCGTGGACACTGCCTTTAAGACATTCGTATAAAACAGCAATATAATTACTTGAGATACACAACAAACAAGTTCAAAGGAGTCAGTAGGGAATAGGCTTTCTCTCAAAATTGGCTCACGCATCAAGTCACTCCACTATTAAGCAGCTTCAATTTAGCAAAACGCTTAAAGCTTGAGAACTGCATGGTGTTCGTATTTTTACTCATGAGCGCATTGTATGCTAAGGCGGCCCTGGTGCTAAAAAAGTGTGCGGTGTTGTTAGATTTCGGCATCGGAATTCCTATTTTATACCGAGGTCCTCTTGCCCTCAACCGCGTGAGTTGCAAAAATTGTGTGAAGAGGATTTTCACTCTGAGATTCAAAAGTTTAGGAACCATTGAAACATCAAAGACCTTCCTTCTTGACTGTAGCGAAGGAAGCCCAAATAGACGATTTCTTGCCTCAAAAGCAGTGTTCACGATAAAAATCGTGTTTCTCTTCGTCACCTATATTGAAAACGACCCCATGCTGATTCCAATGATGTCTCTGAAATCGTACGAGACCTTCTGGGAACGGAGTTAGGGTTCCTAAAAGATTGAGCCAAGGAAAGATGGTGGACGAGTTGTCCGAGGCTTGTAACTTCCGTCTTTTGCAGCCGATGTATGCAATTTAACCTGAGCAAAAGAGAAGTTGAGAATGAAGGGAAGAGTGGGCTAATGATTGGAAATCATCGCTCGTCTCACGATCTCGAGCATTCATTTGTTCACGTCGGTGGGCGTGTGTTGCGCTTTTGGGGTTTGCCTTGCGCTCGAAGTGGCAACTTCGGGCTCTTTTGGAGCTTTTCCTGGCTCGTTTTCATTCGTTCTTTCGACGTCAACGTTACAGTGTGCTCCTCCACTACCCATTCCTAATGGAAACTGGAACACATTTTTTATCGTGAACACTGCCTTTAAATGTTGGGATTCGGCTACGCACTATCCCACCCTTCCTAATAAAAAGTTTATTGATGATGTTAGTTCACTAGGTTGAGCGTTGCTGATAGCGAGATGCGGATTGTATTGCACAGAATGATAAAAATCATAGTTCTTAAGCAATATGCAAGTTGTCCAAGACTACAAGGGAAAGTCTTACAGTGGAACACAATCTTCAACCTCAAATTTCGATCCATGTCCCTAACCTGAAGGTAATACTGGTTATACTGCGCTGCAAAATGTTAAAATAGCGTTTGGGACGCAATTTCAAGGCCAAAAATAAACCTTCTACAGAATGCGAAAAATTTGTCGGGAAGGGGATTCACACCCTAGCAGCACTCCTGTGGGCTTCGAAGCGCCACCACTACGCTACGAATGCCCCGCAGAACACGAATATGAGGTCCGCTCCCAGTCCTTTAGAATTTTACGGTAGGTTACACTACGGAGAACGTCATTTCAATTTCGTACCATATTTTCTCAAGCTTATAAGTTTTTCAGATCTAGGTTTAGGAATAAAAAAAAATAAAAAAAAATGTTTTTTCTAAACCTAGATCTGAAAAATCCAACGAACGAGTATATACTTGATTTTGCTCAACTCGCACAACGCTAAAATGGCTTCCCTTGCAAAGACGGGCCGCCGAACGACAGCGCATATTTATTAATTTATCAAATACGTTGCTTAAAGCACACGCAATAGAAAAATAGGGAAGTCTAGGACATGAAAATTCGAGTACATATTAGCATCACACATCTAGAAGCTCAACAGCCTCTTCCCGGCAATCTCCTGGTCCTAGAGAGATTTACCTTGGAGAATTCTGAAATGTTTGTTTTTATAATGCCAGCCAGTATTTTGAAACCCATGCAAGCATCATTAAGCTGTCGGCGAGTTTCCAAGGTTTAGAGTGTAAATTCTCTAATCCTGGTCTGTGCGTTAGCTATCCTGTTGTGCGGCAAGATATGATGCTCGTTAGTTATTCGCAGAACCACTCTCTCCTGTAAAACCGCTCGTAAGCTGACCATGCCCTGATAATATGCTCTTAGGCTGTTCAACACTTCATATGCTGGCCGTAAGAAAAACGAAAGAAAAAATTGAAAGTTTTTTAAAACTTCTTTAATGCACCTAGTGGATTAAAAACAGCACAAAATATATAATTTTGGAATTTTTCAAATATGAGGATTTCCAGTACAAACCCTATTCAGGGGGCGTTTGGTGCGCTGAGCACAACTGTAAGGTTCATTTTCAGTTTTCCGGAAGATTACGGTCAGGTTACTGTACATAAATAACACTCTTCCTACCGTAACTTACAGTAATCTTATGAAAAGTTGAAGATGAATCTCATACTCGTGTTCAATACCCCAAACTACATACCTCCCTGGGCAAATTGTGGGCCGGAAATCTCTCAATTTCTAAAATCCGGAATATCTTATTTTCGCCGTTTTTAATTTACCCAGGTGCATTGCCAAACTTTAAATTGTTTCTGTTTACCTTCCCCACACCACTCAACAGTCTATTTTTTTGAAATAGGAAATTAAACATGATTAAGACAGAAAGAGAATCTGCTGATGGTCCTTTCGATTATAACCAATCTCATCCACATAACCCAGTTCAAACAATGAGACAGATTCTCTATGAAGCGCAGATGGTATGCGTTTCAACTCTTTTACATTCTCAATCGACCGGGCCAGTTTAATGAAATTCTGACGGTACAAACTATACTACAAGTTCAATCACTCATCATCGGTGACCAACGGCCGCAGTTGCGCTCCATTTGAGGCATTTGCCACAGCAGGAAAGTATAAAATCCATTTTAAGTCATTCTGTCCATGAAAACTCTGAGGAATCCGTAGTGAGCTTTCAATCTCGGTTATCACCAGCAGCGGAACAGTGGTCCTCAGTGAAACATAAATAGTGCTAAAAAGGTTCGAAGAAGAAAGGGACCGCTCCCTTCTGTGATAATCGAAATCAAGAGCATACTGGAGATGCCACAGATCTCAGGGCCTGTAACAATGACATATGAAATCTCTCTCGACTACCCCTCTATAAAAAAGCACGTGCGGTTTTCGGAGAAAACACACAAGGATGGCCTTTCATGGTTGCTGCGCTTCCACACATCCCACGACCCCGGAACTCGAACCAGTTCAGTCAACAAAACGCTGCTTGCTGTTCTAACCATTTCTACTGTATCACTTGAAATTGATTTGCTCACCCACTCGCTTTACACTAAAAGGCCGCTAATTATATATTTTTTGCTTTTTTAGTGCGGCTTCGGCTGACGATTAGTAATGACTTTCATCAATTTTGGCGTTCGCGCAGTCGAACAGCGCACGGGGTTGCTACAGCTCTTTGTTCGATTAACCTTTGGGCAGGAGCTTACATGTTAACCATGATTAGCTGTGCCAACCATTCCTTATGTAATGTACTATTCTAGAACCAATTTTAGACGTAGAGTCTGAATATGCCCTTGCCTAGAATCACTCTGGAAAAAATCATAGAACCTTTTTCAAAGTCTCGTGGGAAGGCAAAGGTCAAACGTAACACCTTATGTAGGGGCACTCTAGGGTGCTGAACACGAATATGGTGGTCGCTTCCTGAAATTCCGAGGTCTACGGTAGGTGAATGTAGGTAACATGCCATTTAGCGGGCAAAACCTATCCAAATCAGTGGAAAATCGATAAATGGACAAGCATTTAGTATTCAGCATCCCAAATAACCCCCCGCATACATAGAAATGTTGAGGAAAATCTGAGACTTTGACCAAACTACCGTATACCCACCATAATCTACCTAACCTCTCGAAAATCGGTAAATGGATCTCAGATTGATGTTCAGAACTCCGAGTAACCTTCAAAGAATAAACTTGAGCCATATCTATCGTAGTATACGGGTAATCGTCAAAAATCGCGTCTTGCCCCCAAATTTTCCCCGATGGAAAGCTTTAAAGGCACTGTTCACGATAAACTTCATCCTCGAATTTTCCATGACAAACGCTTCTCGTAGCTTTCAGAAACAGAACAGCGTCGAAGAAACGGGAAGAAAAGCTACCCGGGAGCCGCAAAACGGCTTAGAAAAGTGGGAGAACCCCGCCGCTTTGGGAAAGTCCGGCCCTTTCCGCCCCTCGACGTGAACAGTGGAACACTCGAGATCGTGAGATGAGCGATGGTTTCCGATCAAAAGCCCCGTTATTCCCTTCATTCTCAACATCTCTCTTTGCTCAGGTCAGCTCGCATAAATTGGATGCAAAATACGGAAGTTACAAGCCTCGGAAAACTCGTCCACCATGCTTTCCCAGCTCAATTTATGAGGGACCATAACTCCGTTCCCATATGATCTTTTACGGATCCAGAGACATCATTGGAATCAGAATGGGACCGTTTTCAAGATAGGCGAAAAAACAGAAAAGGGAATTTAATCGTGAACACTGCCTTTAAACAAATAAAGTCTAAGTTTTCGGAAAATCGACAAGTGAACCTCAGATTCGTGATCAGCACAGCAAATCACCCCCATGGTGAAGTTTTAGGTCAAATCTGAAACATTTTTTATGAGCGCTTTCAGTATCCCGTAATTGATATAAGTAAACGCACAACCAGCAATACGTATATAAGTAAACGCTCAACCAGCAATACGTATAAGTCCAAAACTCTATCACTCTATGCTAAGTTCGAAGAATGTTCTCCCACCCAAACTCCGTACATTAGAGTTATTGTGGGCGCTGAACACGATTAACATGCCCGTTTCCAGATTTTCGAAAGATTTCTGAGCGTTTCGGAAGTTGTAATGAGTTCAGAAATCAGGGTAAAACGGCCTTTAACTTTTTTCAGAGTGCTTCTAGGTGTCAGTGAAGGGCATTTCGGACTCTACGTCGACAACTGCTTCTACAAAAGTACATTTCATGTGGAATGGTTAGTATGGATAATAGCAGTTCCTCTGTTAGTGTTATATTCAACGAAATTCTTAGAAAACAGATTTTTCAAGCCTTTCTGAAATATTTGCTGGGACTGGCTGTCTCCCACTCAAGCATGGGCTGATTTTTCAGGATTCTTGTACAGCATCCCCTACTCATCACAATCACACTCATGTTCCAGCAAGGAGCCCTTCTTGTAGCGCAAAAGAAGTCTAGAGGACGCCTCAAGTTGTCTCAGTAGTTCGCCTCATGTTGCCCAAACCATTCGACACTTTCTGATCCAGCTTCGTCTCCCTCACGACCTGCTTTATGTGTCAGGAACTCACCGAGAAGGATGTTTTTTCATTCTTGAGATCATTTGCCTCAAATCATCTACCACGATTGCTACTTGTCAGTTATCGCCTTCTTCATATTTTCACCAATGTCTTTTATTCATCCCCAAATACAATTACGGAGCACACAACTTTCGTCTGCACTAAATAACTTCCTCTCAATGTTTTCCGGCGAGCAGCCAACCTTTTGGATTTTTTTCTAACCATCGATTTCGCACTGGTTATAAACAGCAAAAACTCTGACGGCCTCGACAGATTCTCTTTGACGTCCTTCGAAATGTTTTTCCCCCAAAGAACTTATCCGGTAGTGCAACGCTGTGTCGAAATCAGTGTTTTCTTCAAGGGTAAGAGGTACATGTCTTTCTTTAACTTCACCATGCCCTATTTCAATTTTCTTCATCTCTGAGCACATGCGAAAGAGTTTTGATTACGTTTCATTATGGAACAGAGGCCAACCTTTCATTTGGAGACTGCTGATTTTGCTCTAAAAGTACCGTCAATCTCTAGGTGGGGGAAGCCGCGTTGCAACTAGGAGCGCGCGTGTCAAGCGTGGGGCGGTCCTGTTACGGATAAGAAACGATCGATACTGCTCACCGCCGAGTTTCCTTTTGTCAGCATTCTCCCAATTCTTCTCCCACATTTCTTTTCGTCTTACCATTCCCACTTCTCTTAATTGGTTCATCTGGTAACTTTTCCATATTTGTTCGTGGGTGAATTTTGGAAGTAACAAATAAATTAAATATAACACGGTTCGGTCCAAAACATACCACGAAGAAAGAAAATGGGCAACAAAGCTCAAATAAATAAGGGATTAATATGTGAACGAATGATACCAGGAAAAAAGGATTAATTTTGAGGTCTGCACCAAAGGGACATCGTTTTTGTCGACTTGTGTTGGTTGAAGGGGGTAGGGCTACTGGAATCGTGTTCATACGACTCGAAGAAGGAATGTGATTGTCTACAGAACCGCTTAAAGCGATTGTAAGAGCCTAACATCTCAAGTATGTATTTAGCTGTGAACTCTCCCACAAATCTAAATTCTGCTCATTCTAGCACATCCACAACGCGCAGCAGTCATTCCGCTACCGGGGGTGCACCTCTGAAGGAGGAATACTTGTAATAGAGGAAATATGCTGAGAGTCTAACGGAATGCGAAGATCACCAGAGCTTCAGTTTCCAACATTTTCTTCTTAGGGAAACTATTTCAAATACTATAGGCTGCGGTGATGTCAGTAGAGCAGTGCAACATGTCCTCTGGTTCCGAGCCAAATTTACTCTGTTCCCTCGCGCACTTGTGCGGAGCGGGAGTGGGGCAGCGAGAAAGTAAGGGGAGAAGGAGACGCAGCGCACGCTAGCAGACGCACGCGATGAACGGAAACAGGTTTTATCCGGAAACAGAGGATAGTAGAACGGAGCAAAATTCAAACGTTGATCTTAGTTTTAGAAGCATAAAACTGACCAGAGAACAAAAAGGGCTACAAGATGCGTGAAAACAGTGTTTCCATCCCTTTTTCTTTGTGTCATTCCTTACATATATGTTTAGAAAGGCTCAAAATGTTCCTGAGGTGGAACAACCATCGGACCATGAAGTTCATAGACGACTATGGGGCAGATCAGTACATCAATCAGTACATCAGTGCATTGTATGCGCAGAAAACCATCTTTTATTTTTTTAATGTTTTTATATAGCTTGCCTCACTGGAGAAAGAAAAGTCGAATGAGCCTCTGAAACACCTTCATCTGTAAAGAAAAGCCAGGTTAAATACACTGTAAAAATGGCTTTGAAATCGGTTTTTAGATTTTTCTACGTGGTCAGTGCCATTTTTGGAAGTTTTCCTGCATCTGAAGTTTGTATAATAATTGTTCACCATGTTGTTCGATGGCCACATCGATACTCTATGAAAAGTGCTAGATGATCGACCCCACAGCAGTTTCAAAGGCAGCGTTCACGATGAGTATCATATTCTAGTTCGACTCAAAAATGGGGTTGTTTGGTTGTGAGCTATCGAATAGTGAAGAAATAGCAAAGAAAAGTGCTCAGATAAGCTAAAATAGAGGTTTCTAACGTACGCACAGGTTCAGGGCGCGCACGAGTATACGCGCCCTGCTAGTTTCTGTGAGCGCGCGCTAATAGTGAAATGTGCGCGAATCGATCAGGCTGGACATGGCGGAGTTGCTTGACGATTCGCCATCGAAGGCGTCCGCGGCGCCAAAAGCTCTTCAGAAAGGGGGCGGGGCTGGCTCAGCAGGCGTACTGGGCTAACGAAGTCTTATATGTAAATATTCGCGACAGTTGTTATCGACTTCTGACCCGTTTTCGCTGTTTCTTTGACCCTATCCCTCCAGCATCTGCCAGCGTAGTGTTTCACACTTAAATCTCAAACACAAGGTTTATCGTAAACACTGCATTTAAGGGTGACCAAAACTATTAAAGGCTTAGGACACCCAGAAAATTAATTTTCAGATTTCATGCTTATCTTGGAGAGAGTCACACGCTGAGCACAGTGGTATCTCTGAAATCGTCTAGGACCTAATATGAACGGAGATATGGCCCTTCAAAGATGCCTAGATTTTGAAAGTGAAAAATTGGTGGACGAGTTGTCTCAATCCTGTAATTCTCTTCATTCGCAATCGTTGCGTGAGGAGAAAGCCAGGGCAAGGGAGACAGTCCTGTAATGGACTGAAGAACGACGACTTATTATAATTCATCCATCCATCTAGCCGCTATCGAGTTTGGAAATCTGTTAGGAGTCGGGCCTGTGGTGGTCAGCGAAGGGGTCGGAAGCCTGTGGTGGTCGCTTATATCTCGCTTATTTGAAGGAATTGAGATCTCCCATTTGGCACGTGTTATACAGGAGGGGTCTTCTACACAATTACATGAAAATCTCAAAATTCATATCTGAGGGTGTACTGTGCCTTTAAAGTGTTGTTCAGAGCCTTAAGTTCCGTGGGTGATGTCAGCTAGTCCAAATTGTTTGATTAAACACAAAAAATTAGAAGGGATTTTCAGCGCGCACGATGCAAGACTGGGCAAATATTTTTGAGGCGATGAATTTTATTTTTGAAAATCGTGTTTCATCGGCGGACTTTTTTTCAAAATCAGTGTTTAGTGCGTGTCCCCATGGTGGAACGAGCGGTCGTGAATGGGTCAGAAACTCCCTCGAGACTCTATGTTTTTAAATCTGAAGAAATCTTTAGAATCCTGGGGAGAAGAGCTATCGAGTTCAAATTCCATCAAATGTTCGCAAACAATCACCCTTAATCGTAATAGAGTGTCAAAAGAAGTTTATCATTGTCTTCCATTTGAGTTGATGTTAAAGGCATCGTTCGCGCTGAAAATCAGTTTCCATATTTTGGGCTCAATTACTTGAATGAGTCCGGTAGACCACACCGGTGAGTTTTGGCGCTTCAAAAACCTAGGGTTATGAGGTTGGAAGAGGTTGAAGATGAGGATCCGCCACCAGTTCTCACCAATCATCTAGCACTTCTTCATAGAATGTAGATCCGACCGGCAAGAAACATGAAAAACAGTTACGTCACAAACTCCACATGTAGAAAAACTTCGAAAATAACAGTGACGAGGCCCCCAAATGCAGAAAACCCTCAAAAAAGATTTTGGCGCGAAATTCAAATTCGTATTTACAATGTGTTCCGAATGAATTTGCTTTACAAATGGAAATTTTAATGGGCGCGTTCGACATTTTCGTGTACTAGAGAGGCCAAGCTACATAAAAACATGAAAAAATAATACACGGTTAGCTGCGCGAACGATGCCTTTAAGACTCAAGAGCCAATTGACGAGCTCCACCCCAAAGCGCAGTTAACAAAGTTACACGAAAGTGAACTGACGGTATGCGCCAGGAAACGAGTTAAATTACACTCTCGAGCAATAAAGTCGTCAGCGCTTGACAATCGACTTTCTAGAATTATTCGGAGTGCAAAGTGAGGAAGAAGAAGGGAAAATGAACTCTCTCTTTGAATTATTGTGTCTACCAGATCGTTTGTTTGGTTCAAATTTTAGAACAAAATGTGAATCCCTCAATGAGGGAAGAGCAATTGTCAAGGTTTTCCTAGATTCTCCCGGCTAGGTAAATCAGTGCCCTCCGAAAACATTATCTTATTAGCTACCTTTTTTCAAATAATAAGACGAATACGTGAATACAGAAGGTGCCGCTTCGACTCAGGGTGATGCTGAGAGCGAACTTACAGGTTAACGTTTTTCGTCGAGTATTAGTGCTAGTCTTTTCACCCTTGAAAACCAGTTTCGTTGAGCCAATTTCCTCTCAGACATCCTTCAATGGAAAGCGTTTTTCTTGGAAGCATCTACTGTGCCGCAGAAACCATTGCAGGATTCGCCTGCGTTTTCAGCTATCATTATTGCTGCTAGGTTGTTTTTTTTGTCTTCGTTGTTTTACGTCAAATCAGGAACCAGTTGTAACATACGGATGAAATATGTAAAAAGGGCCTATGTTCACATAATAAAGGTATAAACAGTATTTTTTAGTATTGATTTCTTTGTCTCACAATAATCGCTTCTGCTTCTATTTTTCTTAGATATCCGAACCGCGACAGTGCCAGGATGGTGCTGCTTCGGCTCCTGGACTTATAGCATTGATTGAGCATAGTACGAGCTCCGTGAAGACTTTCTGTGCTTTTATGAGAGGAGGTTTTGCTCGAATTCTGAGGGCAGGCATTTCCTAAGCGGTTTTACTACTGAACGTCGAGGAGAAGCCTTATTATTAGTACTTCCGAATGAGCTCAGCATTCCATCTATAAAACCAACACTGAAATGTTTGCGTATGTAGTCATTGAGAAAATTTCGTTGTTTTGAAAATCGACGAAAGTCATCCCTTTCCAAACGAACAGCTGTTTTCTTCTCGCGTCGGAGCTTCGGTGGTGCTCAGCGCTTCCCAGGAAAGAGAATATGCTGGTTCAATCTTACTGAGAGCCAAGCGTTTTGCGATAAACTCAGCACCTTATGTGTAGCAAATGAACACTCAGAGTTTGCAGCTCCATTCAAGATTGATTTGGAAAACTCCACTCACATGACCAAGACCCTCGAAATCTTATCTAAAATTTTGAAGTAGTGGTTTACTCAGAATTCAATGCTCTATGTAGTCACGAAATTTCTAGCGTTGTCATTTCATTTCAGTCGTGTTGCGCTCCGATTTCGTAAATGGTTGCTTCAATACTTTTGTCCGGTACTGTGAAGTCTGTTTAAGTGAGAAGGTTCGCCCACACGGTTCGCCTGCGTGTCGAGCGGCCTTCGTAGAGGCATTTTTTGGACGATCTATCCACGCCTGCAAACAGCTAACAGGGATATTATTCACTGTTGGTCTAGGCCAGTAGCAATCCCCCAATGTGGTGACTTTAAAGAGGCACCCAACCTGAGGTCGATAACGCCTAGATGCCTCCTATGTTTGCCACCTCGAATAGTAGCGTTGAATGCAAAACTCTCGTTAGTCGACGTATTTAAACCAGCATCGCGCCAACGTGCGAGACGGATGTGCAACACAGCCCTTTAGATCACTAGGCTACATGCTCATGAATGAGGGCTCTCTCTGTTTTCCTACATCCACTCCCTCCACAGTTCTTCGTATTCATTGTAACTTTGATCGAACTAGCAGTAGTAAATATAGGTTTCGGGAGCGTGCAAATGTGTCTATCTTTCAGATTTAATAAGTTTTCAACCTTGGATGATTTCGGAATTTTTTGAGAAAATCATCAAAGCGAGAGAATGTCAAAAAACGATTTTGAAAAATTTTTGTTGGATGACCACTTACCACGATACACAATACTTTCTAGCATGATTGTCGAGGAGCCAACCTCATGTTTTTGTCACAATATACCAAAAAGTTCCAAGGATTTTTCTTAAATTATGAAATGTTTTTATCCTCTGTCTGTTTCACTCTTCCCATTCAACATAGAAAGAAGTGAACTTGAAGTGAAAGAGGAAAACGAAGTTTAGATAAAAGCCGCACTTAGATGAACTATTATACAGCATTTAGTAACTAGTACACGCGGATCACGTAAGTTTCATGCATTTTCTGAAAAACGAAACCGTTTTTCAGCCATCTTTCTTAGATGGCTTTCTAAGCAAATCTGATTTTATTTGTGGTGAGCGATTATTGGAAAAAAATCTGAAAATGGTTGAATATGGCCACAGCAACTTCTAGGAATTGGAAGTTGAGCTTAGCATAGGACTAAAGCACGTGAAATCTATAAAGGAGACGTATTCATGACAGCTACGTACAATTTGACGTTAATCTCCCACTAATCTTCGCCAGGAATCATTGAAATATCAATAAAACCTTCGAACGTTTCGCCTGCCATTCCTATCAGCTGGCAGCGGAGCTAGATGGCCGCCAGCCGGCGGCTGCAATTTTTCCTTGCCCACCTAGACAACGAGAAAGGCCGCCGTGCTGTGCTGGGGTGATAAGTGGACAGCGGACTGGTCGGTTCGGAAGCGCTCCACTGCCCTTTCTTGGAGCGCGCTTGCCTCGAAAAGTCATCACCATTGGACATGCTCGACCCTATGACCGCGGTATCGACCCAGCTCCTCTTCGCTCCGCGCGCTATTTCTCTTTTCGCTGCGGCGGTGAGCGAAGTCTCCACCCGTTTCTTGCAGTCAGCCACCTCACAAAAGAACGCTCACTGCTCCCAGGTGGCTGACTGCAATGGTCATTAACTTGAGCGCCGCCTGTGCATTTCTATGCCGGCCCGTCCATATTGATAGCCAAGACGTGATTGACCCAGTCACCACGCAGTGACAGCCGGTAGCTGCCACCTTGCGGGGGGATTGCTACTTGCCCTGATGTTCCTGCTAATAAACTCACAAGTATGAAAACCTCCTTTAAAATGACGGCCGCTCGACACGCACGCCGAGCACGTGGACAGACAGTCTTATTCGGGCACACTTTATAACCGAGAGTCCCGAAGTGGTTCGAATAATCGTCGACTGAAAAAGTCGACTCCCAACTGACAGTAACTTCGAATAGTCGGGAAAGGCAAATTCCCGAACGATTCGAAAAATCGAATATTCAAGAATGTTCAATTCTAGAATTTTTCGAAAAGCCGAATATTCGAAAAAAGGCCGATCTCCGATTCATTTAGAAAACCGAATAGTCGAAAGAAGCCGATTTCCGAATTATTCGAAAAATCGAATATTCGAAAAGTGCCGTTTTCCGAATTATTCGAAAAATCGAATATCCGAAAAGTGCCGATTTCCGATATATTCGAAAAACTGAATATTCGAGAAAAGACGATTTCCGAATTATTCGAAAAACCGAATATTCGAAAAAAATCTGAAAATGTAAACGAATAGAGGGGACGACTAGCGGGATTGGATTTGATCAGAAAGCGCGCTGGGAATCGTTTTCCCGTTTTCAGCGCCCTTTCTGATAACCTCGCTGTATATCAACTTTTTTCAGACCTGAAAGATCCAGGTGAGGAGGGCTATCAAACAATACAATGCTTGCCAGGGCTTGAATCTAAACGAAAATATTCGGGATATGATTTGCAGATTGTCACATTACACAGCAGCCGCACACTGTATTTGTATTTATACTGCGTGACACACTTAAGATTTTACCCCAAATTCTTTTGTTCGAACTCCAACCTCAACTATTGTGACCATTGAATAGCCCTTTTCACCTGGATGTAAAATATTTTGCAGATCAAGGAAAAAGTTAAATTAAAGGGAGTTGTTGGAAATGAGCGCTAAAGACGCAAAAACTCGTTCTCGCGCGCGTTTTGATTAAATCCTATGAGCGGTATTGTACAGTATGACTTATTCAAGCCTTTTTTGTAAGTCCGTCCTTACATACCGCAAACACATTGTTTCTATTGCCAGTTTGGCTGATTTGATCTAATTGTATGCTTCCGTTTTCTCCGTCGTCGTTGTCCCCTCGTTTACAAAACTAACTTGATGACCTACATAAAGGCAGGAATTCCAACAACTCTCGGCTGTCAGCATTCCCCGGTCATCCACGCTTTCATTCACTCACTTTCGCTCCGTGATTCTAAGCCAGATTCCCCTTCTTTTAAAAGCCCGATAATTTAATAGAGTTGCTCTTCCAGGGACTATGGGAATTCTGCTTGGCCTGCTCGTAGCTTTTGCACTTTCCCGGCCCTCTCTCAGGTATGCCTGACGTTGTTTAACAGAGAAACAGTTAAGAATCAAAATGGAATTCTTCCAGCTCACCATCATCAAGAGCATCCGAAGGCAGTCAGGTTAGTTTAAAAACATGAATTTCCCCAATAGAGCTTAGAAATTTTAGAGAACGAGCTCTATTTTTCCTGATTCTGTGTTATTTATACTACTTTCAGCTTTTCTGTGCCATTTCATATTTCATGTTTTTGTTTTTGTAACTAGTACTAGTATGAGCCTCCCTCCGAGATACCCTTGAAGTGTTTTTTTTTTATTTCCGACTTTTCTGATTATATGAGAGAGTGTAATGACCTTCACAAGCGTGACGCCGAAAAAAAATCCTGTGAAACGAGCGGAGCAAGTATGCGAAAACACTCCGTGAAGAGAGCCGCCCTAGAGACCCTCGGCAGCCAAGGAGGAATCGGACTAATTGTAGGCAGGGTTCGAGATAAAAACGATTTTTGAGCTCTCTCCAGTGAAAAAAAAACCCCGGAGACTTGCGGGGAAAACGCTCAAGAACAAGGCATACCGGCCAATCACTGGTGTCGATCCGCCTCCTAATTAACGAGAATTTTATTAATCCTTGTGTATCCGCCTTTTATTCTGCTGCTAAAGTAGTAAGTAGTCTCCAGCAGTCAGAAATTACTTTAGAAGCAAAATAAAGGTTGGCAAAACAGGCATTTTTAGAAATATCGATAACTGGGGGCGGGCGGACACCCGGCAATATCTTGTTCCTGAGCATTTTTCCACAAATTTTCGCGTATTTTCACATTTGTGATGGCTAGATCTACCTGCTCATGAGGATAGCACAACAACCGTTTCTATCGGAAACCTTGCCTTTAACTAGTTGGCAGGTACTAAACCGCTCATAGAATTACGTCACAGGAGCGCGGGAAGCGCTTTTGCGTCTTTAGCCTCCTTTTTTGATAAATCTTCGAAAATATTTTTTCTGTTCCTGAAAATCATCTGCAACCCTGAATAGTGGGTATTCAGCGGAAAATGAAATTTAGTTTCAAACGAAAAAGTGTGGGGTGAAATTTTAAGTGCGCCTTATAGTACATAAATACAGTATGCTCAGAGCTGCGTACGTATCCTGAATAAAGATCTGGGAATCACATGCCGATCTTGACATTAGCAAGCATCATAATGGGCGTGTGTGGCGTAGTAACAGAAGGTGCTGCCTTCGCTGCTTCTATCCCTCCGGTGTCGGGTACGATCATCACCCAAGTTCAACCGAACATGCTCACCCTCCGGAGTCTGTGAATTTGGACCAGAATAATTTGGGAAGATAAAAAGACTGACTACGAAGTCGGCTGGCCCCGCAACTCATTGTATAGGCCCGAAGCACGTTCAATTCTCCAAGAATACGAAGTTGAGTGTGCGGCGCATCCCATCGGGGAATGAAGATGCCGAGTCTTCACATCTTGATAGAGTTGAATTGCTTTCCTTACCTGGATCCTCAATAACTTTTCAAATCTGGGAAGAAATTTTCGTACAGGAAATTTCGAAAAAGACGCGAAAACGTGTGGTCCTACGGTTGGTACTGTATTTGGTTGTATACCTCAAAGGAATATATCGCACTGCTGAGCCGCTTCACTGTGCGGTTCGGAGCAGTTTCTGTTTTCTGTTTTCTGCCCATTTTTGGCCATTTTTTTTGTTTTCTGTAAAAATAGGCGAAATTAATAATAATAATAATTCATTACGCTGTATAAGACAGACGTTCGAGAATAAAAACAATATAAACTAAAGGCTGCGAAATCTCGAATTACACAGTAGAAGTGAAACTATTAATATCAATAAAGGCAGCCTGGAATTCATATGCCTAATACGCGAGGATGACTTTGGACAATTGGACAGAAAACAGAAAAAAACGTGTACCGCAATTCGCAGCAGGACTATTTTTTTGGATCTTTTGAAGCTAAGCCGAAAGGGTGAGGATGTACTTCACCCAGGCTCTCTGCAGTTGTACCACGCTAGACACTTTTATCTCGCTGTAGTGGTTATCCATTAGGGCATGTGTGGCGTTGTGGGAGGAAACGGTGCTGTTCGCTGTACACGGTCGGGTTCGATCCTTGCCAAGGTGAACCAAACCAACAACTCTCCGTGATCCTTCAATTGGTAAGAGATTCATGTAGGGAGATGAAGGCACTTATTGGGAAGTCGGCTGGCCCCCGCAACCCACTAAATAAGCACGAAACCCATTCCTCTGAAAAAATGTGCCGCGTCAGTGCCGGCAAAGTACCGCGATCCTCGACTGTGCCGCGATAGTTCCGCGATAGTGCCGCAGCGGCTCCGTGATCAGACGATTCTGCTACCGTGCCTTGAGCCTCGACATCGCGGCGATAGTACCGCAGCAGCTCCGCGTTAGAACGTTAGGCTCCGCGAGGATGCAGCAACGAACCCGCGTGGAGTACGATGCACTGTCCTGTGTGGTAAAAAGAAATTGTCGCCGGTTCAATATACCCAAGTTTGAGGTACATTCCGTGTTTCCTTGTGCGCAAAAGCGGCGGTAACCTCTGTCCTTATCAGACAAAGGACGTAACGACCGCAGGTGCGAATTTTTGTTCTTACATTTAGACCCCCTCTAGTTGTCTTATAATTCTTAAATCACTTCATATCAGACATTCTCCCCATGCCGCTGCGGCTTTATCGCGGAGCCAAAGCGGTACTGTCGGGTCTCTGCTATAGTTCCGCTTTAGTGCCGCCGCGGCTCCGCGATAGTGCCGCTTCGGTGCCTGCACGCGCCAAAGCGGCACTATCGCGGAGCCGCAGCGGCAATTTCTCTCAGAGTCAAGCCTCTACGAATACCCACTCCCCAACGTACCCGCTTTGATGGAGCATGGTAATGTTGGCCCCAACTGTACCATGCACGCAAAACTCTAAATACGTGTTTTAATTCACTGCAACGCAGATTGCACAGAATTCAGTTAAGATGAAGCGCCAAGAAATTGATGGAGAGCCTATGAGGCAGATGATAATTCTGCCACAGAGGTACGAGAGGCTCTCAACGGTGGAGCGAACGACGTGTCAGGTCATTTATACTCTAACGGCACAGGTGGTACGGGCGTGACTTTCAGCTCTGAGGAGTAGTACAGTGTTCAAACCAGCAGTTATCCCGCAATAAGTGTCAAAATATGTACACTCAGGAACGGAAAGCTCGCTCCGACTTCAATACGTACTCCTTGTACAGACATATGTATTGAGCTTCTAATAAATAATCGAGCTTTTATTGCCTGGGGAAAGGAAGATTTGATGAACATTTGTCACCTTATCGCACTCATAATCTGCATTTCTTGAATGTCTATACTTTTTGCTCTGGCCAACTGCAAGGTTTTGAAAATTCAATGAAAGAAGCATAGATCACTCAAAAAATGTATAAAAAAAGCTCAATGTTTTGAAAAATTTCGTTTAGTGTACGCTGAACACACTTTATTGATTTTTGAAAATTTTCTGTTTTCTGTCACACTAGATTTTCCGTTTTCTGTTTTCTGTTTCCAAAAATATTTTTACCGCACATCCCTGAATCGGAGTGACCATGGGCATTCTCGGGGGTCGTTGATCGAATGCTCAACGTGAGATGTGCCGAGGAGCCGTTCGGCCGGCTCAATGCGCCTCACGCCCCGCTCCACCAACAACGCGAATGCTGCGGCTTTTCGTCGCGAGTGTCGCATGCACCAGCCGAACTGCTCCTTGGTGCGTCCCACTCTGCTCTTTTCAACAACAAGCCACTCCTGGAGAGATTCGGAAGAGAAATAGCCGAGAACTGACTTACTTGACTTAATCGGTTGGCTTTCGCCTGACGCGGTCATTCCGCATCTTCACCGAGGTGTGCCGTCCTAGTAGTCAGCCGTGTCCATTTTTCACGATCTTCAGCCACAATTTGAACACATTCCATCCAGCTGTCACTATTCCATTTCCTGCGAAACGAAACATCGCGCCTGAACTGTCTTTCGATGCCGAGTGACTTTAAATCCTCTTTAACCACATCCGTCCAGAACTTTCGCCTACGCCCAGGTGGCCGTTTCCAGACAGGATTTGGAAGCATTTTTAAAGCGTGTTGTACGAGACGATCCGGCGTTCTTCTTAGTATATGCCCGAGCAGTCGAAGTCGACTTTCCATTGCTGCTTGAGATGGCTTTAGGAGATGCTGGCACCTCCCTCGTGTCAAGCGTTGATGTACTGCGTCGATTTCCTTGTAAAGGTCTTTGTTATGGCATACACGCGGCCAGAAATATCCGAGCAAACGCCTAAAAGCTTCCTCTCCGTGCAATCCAACCTTTCCATCTGCGTTTTCCGGTGCTGCCCACGTCTCCGATCCGTACATCATGATGGGGGGAATAGCGGATAGGTAGACGCGCAACTTGACTTCCTTCGCGATGGTGGTAGACCACAAACACTTGGTTAGAGAATTGAATGCAGACGTAGCTTTCGCACATCGTTGTCGAATATCCGCTGCATAACTACCATCGTTCTTCAGCAAACAGCCCAAATAACAGAAATCGTCCACCAGTTCGATACGTTGTCCGTCCACACAAACTCCAGTTGAAGGCCTCTGAGAGACCCACATCTGCTTGCATTTGTCGGGACGAAGACGAAGTCCATAGGCTGCGGCATACTTCGAAACGAGGTTCACAATCCTTTGCAGTTTTGCGTTGTTTTCAGCGAATAACACAATGTCGTCGGCGTACTCCAGGTCGACAAGGGAGCGTCCTGATGGTGTTAGGATCACATCCGCAGGAAACTGTTCTGCAACTCTACGCATGATGTCATCAACGGCGAAGTTGAAAAGAAAAGGTCCTGCAACGGCTCTTTGCCTTACTCCTGTTTTCACCTCGAAAGCTGACGTAAATCCGACAGGTGTACGAACTGCTGCTGTTGTTCCTTTGTTCATGTCCTCGATTAACCGAACATACTTTTCCGGGACTCCATCTGCTCGCAGAGCATTGAGCAATCGATCACGATGAGGAGAGTCGAACGCGGCTTCAAAGTCCAAAAAGCAAGCTGTAATGGCTTCGAAAACCGCTGCCACGATTCAATTACTCTTCTCACGACGAACACTTGGTCGATGGTCGATCTTCCAGGTCGAAAACCGGCTTGCTCATCTCTGGTCGTTCCTTCACGATGTTTGATAAGTCGCTCGAGAATGATACGTTCTAAAACCTTGTACATGACACGAAGTAGAGAGATTCCTCTGTAGTTCTTAGGATCCGTGACGGATAGCTTCTTGTGAAGAGGTACGATGATCGCATGTCTCCACGAATCGGGTATCCTTTCGCTCATCCATATGGCACGGATGGTGTTGGTCATTTCACGAATCCCAGACGGAGGAAGAGCTTTCAGCATTTCAGCAGTGATGTTGTCATCTCCACCTGCCTTTCCATTCTTCATTTTCCGGACACAATCCAAAACTTCAGACTCAGTCGGCGGTTCCTCACTGACATCGTAATGTGCTCTCTGAACATGCGGGAGCTCAGGTACTGATGGCGCTGGACGATTCAGTAGTGAACTGAAGTAATCCTTCCATATTGGCAGCGTCGCATCACCAACTGCAACTCCATTGGTAGTGTTCAAGACAGGAGAACATCTCTTCATCTTCCCGCTATACTGTCGCAGCAACGTGTAGGCTTTCCTCGGATTCTTCTCCTCCCAAGCCTTCTCGAACTCCTTAGCTCTACACGTCCACTCTCGTTCGCGGTCACTTTGAAGCTGCCGACGCAACTTCCTCCTCAGACGCTTCTCCTCCACGAAGTTTCCTGCAGTTCGAAGAGCACATACTCTGTTGTAGGTAGATTTTGTTTCTTCTGAGACGTAGGCGATCTTCTTCTTAGCGCTGTACAACCGGGAGTGCCTCTTTCAGAAGCGTCCTGGATGCATTTGACAAAAGAATCCGCGTCGCAAAAGTTTCTTCTTAGTCCGTACTCCGATGTGAATAGAAACGCGTTGTCGGAAATTCCTTCTGCACTCTTCATCTCTGAGACTTGTCATGTCAATCCTCTGGAGAGGCTGGGCCCCTCGCTTCCTCTTATGAATCCTCGCAGTGAAGTTCAACAGAACAGGACGGTGATCCGAATCGAATGCGACATCCCACAGCTCTAGATCTTCCGAATGTCCGATACTGGAATATTCCTCGTCAGGACATAGTCAAGCTGTAGTTTCAAAGTTGTCATCTTCCGCTTCCGCTGCTCTTCTGGAGATAGCCGGGTTGGTCCCTGCCACGTAAGCTGATGGCGGCGATGATTCCTCTTGAATGTCGATGCAATAATCAGACCACTGCGTTCACAAAAGTCGACAAGGCGGTAGCCATTGTCCGATGTTTGCTCCACTGGGTAGAACCATTTACCGAGTACTTCGGATTCCTGATCAAGTCCCATCTTTGCATTTGCGTCAACTCCCGCGACAACAGCATGTTGACAAGCTATCCTGGCCACCAACCTATTGAGTTCCTCAAAAAACGCATCCTTCGAATTGTCTTCGGCGGTTTCAGTGGGCGCATGAGCACTCACTATCCACAGATTGAATCCTCTGTGATCCCGCAGTCGTACGAATGCATTCCGGTACGACGTTGAGCCAAACTCCTTGACCATACCATTGAAATCCTTCCTTACAGCTATTGCACAGCCTCCCACTCTCCTATCGTCAGCGTCACCGCAGTAGATGGTGTACTCTCCGAGAACAAGCTACATCCGAGAACAAGCTACATCATTCACAAGTCAACGGTAGAAGGTGCAGGGTTCCCGGTTTGCCACAGGCAGAGTTTCAGCGCCAGCATTGCCCAATGAACTAGAACTGCCTGTCCGAGTGAGACTGTCCTCCCACGCGGTTGACATGCTTGTCGAGCCAATGACACGAAGGCATTTTTCCGATTGAATTTTTTCACGGCTGCAAACTGTTGACTTGGATGCCATACAGTATTCATCTAATATTCCTGCTTATCGATTTACCATTCCAAAATTTGCCACTGCGACGCCCGCTTACCACTCACACCAACCTCATGGGCGGACAGTCTCATTCGGACCGACTCTACGTGGGGCTATTCCTCAAACTATAGGGATTCTAGCACGGAACTCTGTATCTCACATTGCTCATAACGGCATCGTACACGTCTCAGGCTTCACAGTGGCCTTCAAATTCTCTTCAGTTGACCTCAACATTTCCCGGCTATTTGCCGGCGAACATACAGTCTGCATGGATCCTATTGATGCTTTGCGTTCGTTATTGAAGGTTGGCGCAAACTCGGCGCCATACGCTATAACATATGTAAGTGCATCGACTTTGCGCCAACCTTCAATGGGAACGCAAAGTACATATCACTATATAGGATTCATGCCAACGCTACATTCCCTGGCTATTTATTCGCTGCTTCGCCGAAGACAGGTGTTCCATAGCTATTTCTCGGCAACCCCTCTACGAATTCGACGCTGATTTCCGAATGAATAGATAATTCAAATAACGAGCTCTGATATTGTTGAACTAACGAATTTTGCAAACATTTCCTTCTACAACATTAGTTTTAGAGATTCCAAACGGATGATTTTTCTTTTGAATGACGGATTACATTCGGAGAATGTTCTTTCTTTGACTGCTAAAATTAATGTTCGATTTTTCAAAAAACTTTCAAGATTCCAAGACAGTTTGAGATTGATAATTTTTTGTGGTCGATTATTCGAATATCGTCACCTGATGTAGGTATTCGAGAAATCAAATATTTTGGTAGACCTGATTTTCAGCAATCTGAGTATTTCAAATTCTCGAATGAGTCGAAGTCTGAAAAAAATTCACATTTCCAAATGAATGAAAACTAGAAAAAGGGGAGACTTGAAAATATTGAATATTGAGACATACGATTTTTGCACGTTAAAACGGAATATTGGAGTATTTTACCTATTCGAGTACGACTCGATGAATTCCCGTATTTCTTGTTAATGAACACCCCCTTCTATTTGAACCCCTTCCTCTAATTGAACCCCCCTTTTGGCGGAGGTTGGAAGTAAAGAACACCCCCTTCTATTAGAGCAACCCCCCCCCTTTAGTCGAAAAGACATTGGAGACCCATTCCTACCGGACGTGAGCTGCTACGCATTGCTCGAGATGTCGACATCCAAAAGCTTGTTGACATACTCGAAGAGATTGATCTTGAGAAGGACTTAAACAATGACTTTATTGATGATGATTTCTTGAAGCTCGCCGAGTAACTCATTATTGTCCCACTTTGGTTTGCCTAATAAACTTCGTTTGCCCATATTGACTCCTGAATTGTCGGTTGAAAATTAGAACCTCCCGCTCTATTTCAACCCCTCCCTCTAATTAAACCATTCTTCTAGAAGAGGTTGAAAAATAGTACACCCGGTGTTCAATTATTACAGGAAATACGGTATTTGATTCTGTCTCAAGCCCAGTGTAGAGAGCTCACCAGGGCTGAAATTCGCGAAACGACAACCACGTTCAAACAGCTACCCAGTACGAAGATGAGGCCAGCAAAAAGATTCTGACCACCGTGTGAAAAATGTGTTAGTGTTAGAAAACAAGCCCAAGATCATGTAACTTCAGAGTTCACCACCGCCTATTTTTTATATGTATACCTTTTTAGCCATCACTGTCTCTTCGTGAATTACTTTCTGCCTATCAAGTATTGTACGAGCGACAGTTCCACGAACCACTGCCGGAGAGCCAGAAGGCATTGTTGGCCGCGTTGCCAAGATTCGAAAAGCAGGCCGTTCCACCTAAAGGTATGTAGTATAAGTTCACTTCAGGAGTCTTGTAGTACTCTAATAGTGAGAATTGCATTTCCTTTGCAGCACGTGGTGTGGCAACTGCCAGCCGGGGAGCGTTTCAACAAGATAGTGACGCGAAGAAGGTTGAAGAACGAAGAGAAGTAACCCCTCTGATGGATACGAAGCAGACGTCGACTGAAGAGCCTAAAAAGTCCACCGCTACCGCCGCTCCCACTTCTCAGTCACCTACGGTGGAAAAGAAGGTTACGACTACGACAACAGTGATCACGACATCCGCTGGTACGTCACCATCATCGTCACCAACGCCATCTACTCCAGCCCCTGAGAAGAAGCCAGAGTCTTCTACAATGCCCACCACGGCCAAATCTGCAAATCAGAAATCTCAGAGCGCAGCTGCTTCCAGTACAACTCCAGCCACAACTACACTCAAATTACAGATGCTACCACAAGAGCCCAAGAATATGGTTAACGAATTGAAGCAAGATCCTGTAATACTCCACGGCGACAGCACACCTCTGAAAAAGATGGAAACACCTCAGAAAAATCTGGAACCACAAAAACCAGCTGCTGTAGTTTCATCTGCAGCCGTGCTGATGAAAGCTCCCATGGAGAAGGATACAAAGAAAGCGGAAACTATGAAACCCAAAGCTAGTCAGACAGAACCGGCCCTAAAAAAATTCACTGAATCTGGTCCAATGGCTTCTCCCATGCAGAAAACTGATGGGGTGAAACCTATGATCATGAAACCTGACAATGCTTCTAAGAAAGATGCTTTGCCACCCCCACCCTTACAACAGACACTTCCACCTCCATCAACTCCTCGACCGCCCAAACTGGAAGCTGTGAAGTCCCCCATGAAGGTGGCTGATTCAACAACGAAGAAGTCTGTCGCAGTTCCAGTTTCCGCTTCTCCTTTACAAATGCCTAAGGAGGCTGCTCCTGCTAGAATGGAGAGTCCTGCAGAACTTCCAACTAAGGTTCCTGCTCCTCATGTGCTGGTACCCCAAAAAGTGGCACCAATCGCAATTTCAAAAGCACCTGCTGAAACCGTGACGAAGCCGCCAGTAGTGACTAGACCCACCAAGGCACCTGCAGCAGCCGTGAGGCCGTCCAGACCAGTTGCACACAGGGTGAGCATCGAAGCTCAGAGGAGGCCGTCTGTGATGACAAGGCACAAAATGGCGAAGCCAGGTACAAAATTCGCAAAGCCGACTCCAAGGCAACGTCCTAATCTACAGGTTTGAGATTTCACGTTGAAATTACAGTTCTTTTCGAAATATTGAGTCATATCCCTTCCGCTCCATAATCTCGCATGCTCTTCAGACAGATCCTATACGCCAACAACAGTTGGATCTGCTCTGAAAAAAAAAGTGTTCGCGGCAAAAACCATTTCTGCGCCTCCGTCTACAGAATCCTAGTATGGTTGAGTAGCGCAGCTCTTACAAAAAAATGTGCGAAAATCGCTACTTGCATTATTGAATGTTGATGCAAAGCCGACGTGATCTGGACTTGCTTTTCCAAAGAACTGTTAGTATAAACCCCCATACGTTCGTTCTCTGTGTGAAACACGAATTTTTTCGTAAACACTACCTTCAAGTGGAATAGCGTGAAAGCATTCATGAGAAGAGTTTCAAAAGTCAACTTGTAGAAGTTTCCGGGAGCAGTCACATTTTCGCTGCCCAAACATCAATTCACATCATGTGCGTACAACGCGGGCGACCCGTTAAAGAAGGACTGAACTGTCGCTCCACTTGCTCCACCATGGCGGCGCTGCTGCTCGTGCCGCCAAAACAGTTTTAGAGTGCATCTTAGCTCCACCATCAACTCTATTCCGCTTCATCCATTTCAAGGCAGGGTTCGCGATAAAACGGTTATTCCGCTATCCTCATGAGAAGGTAGATCTGGTCATCACAAAAGTGGAAACAAGCGAAAAGTAGGAGAAAAACGGGCAGGAACAAATTAAAGCGGCCAAATAAAGGGTGTCCATCCGCCCCAATTGACGAGATTCTTATGAATCCTTGTTTTACCGCCTTTTATTTTGTTAAGATAGTTAACAGTCTCTTAATATAGCTGGCAACTATTTTTGGAGCATACTAATAGGTGATCAAACAAGCATTCATAAATCTCGTCAATTGGGGGCGGGCGGACACCCGGTAATCAGCCGTTTCAACTTGTTTCTGCTAGTTTTTCTCCCTTTTCTCACTCATTTCAATTTTTGTGTTGGCCTTCGACGTCAGGGGTCGCGATAAAAACTATTTTTGAGCTGTCTTCATGAGAATATAGATTTGTTCATCACAAAAGTAGAACTAAATGAAAAATGTGAAGATTTGCGAGAGAAGCGCACATAAACAAGGTGGAACGGCTTATTGCGGGTGTCCTCACGCCCCTTAGCTAACGAGATTTTCGTGAATGCTTGTCTATCCGGTTTTTATTTTGCTCCTAAAGTAGTCAGCAGTCTCTAGAATTGCTCAGAAATTACTTTAGAAGCAAAATAAAAAATGGCGAACCAGGCATTTATAGAAATCTTGATAATCGGTAGGGGGCGGACATCAAGAAATAACTTGTTCTTTAGCCTTTTTTCACTCCAGCTTATGATTTATTTCCCCTTTTGTGATGGCCAGATCCACTTTCTCATTAAAATAGCACAACAATCGTTTTTATCGCGAACACTGCCTTTAAAATCCAACTTTATCCCGCTCATTTTGGCATCTCTCATCGTCCTCACCGTAATCGCGGTACGTGCATGACGCGCGGGACGAGCGGTGGACTATAAGGGCCTGCAGAGTTTAAGTCGCGGCGTTGTTCGCAGCAACGAACAGCGCTGGGTGATGCAATATCGATTACATTCTTCCACGGGAGCGCCCGACGCGGCGTGAAGGGCTACAAGGGGGCACCGCAGAGTGTTTTGGCCCCGCGACGACCCTGCGTCACTGCCGGCGAGCGGCAACCGACGCCGCGACGATAATGTTCGAAAACACTTTTGCCGCCGCGTGGAAGTTGACGCTCGGCGACCACTCGCCGGTCCCTGCAACTTTGGGACCCCTTATGGAACTATCCACCGCGCGGAACGCGCGCGTCAGTTTAGGTCCACTCCACCATAGATAATTTCAGGACTACCTGACTCTACCGTGCGTGCAAATGGAAGCCTAGGAATTTTGCGCTGTGCACAGTTGAGGTACAGATTTACCACGCGTTGTCATGTCGGTGCCCCGGAGATTTGATAGTTGCTTGCTGCGACTGCGGCGAGGACTATGAAAGATGCATTAGTCTTTCACGCGCAATAACGCGGCACTCGCTTGACGTACTAACATCAGGAAGTATTCGTAGCTCCTGAGCATGCGATCATATTCAATTTTTTTGCGCTTTCCAAGCCTTAACTTCCCTGGTTTCCCTCCGAATTCCGCCCATTCATTCTCATTAAAACAGAGAAAAGTGAGCGTGGAGCAGAAAACACCACACGTTCCTGATCATACCATAGATGTTGCAGTATTTGCTTTTTTCTGACCTCGAATCTTCGACACGACCCATAGTCGACACGGATCGCACTGGTACTTTATGTTCCTTACTGTGCGTTGTCGCAAAGTATTAGTACGATCAGCGCCGCCTATGCTGTCCTTATCGGAATTAAATTCAGCTCCTCCGCAGCGGGAAACCGCTGTTGTAGCACGCATCGCGATGATAATAGTGCTGGGGCCACCGAATCCCGGCGCGAATACCCCTTGTCTGAGCACGATTATCATCATGCTGTCGATTGTTCGCAACTGCGGAGCGGAACTCCATTCCGATAGGAACAGTAGGTGTCATGCTGTGCACCAATGCATGCGCGCAGACGGCTCACATTATGAAGAGGGAGGAGATGGCTCGAACATTCTGAAACGTGCTTCAATTGATTGTATATACCAGCTCGGTCTTTCGAACGCTCTGCGTACATTTTGCTAGAGACAATTCAGGTGAGGAACCATGTGGTGGTCCCGAGGCCGGCTACCAGTGGCCCCAGAGTGGGTAGCGCCCTACAGCGAAGAAGGCTCAGACCTCAGGTAGGTCTTACCATTGTTAAAGGCAGTGTTCACGATAAATCTCATTTTTGAGTTTTCGGTGCGAAACACTACGCTGGTTGATGCTGGAGAGTAAAGGGTCGAAGAAAGCAGCGAAAGCGGGTCAGAAATCATTGAAAACGGCCGCGAAGTAAAGATTTCGTTAGCCCAGATCGTCTGCCCCGCCCCCCCCCCCGCTCGGACGGGCTTGCGTCGCCGCGGACGTTTTCGATGACAAATTGCCAAGCAACTCCGCCACGTACAGCCTGATCGATACTTTCACATTTCGCCATAAGCGCGCAGCAGCGGGCGCGTTTACTCGTCCGCGCCCTGATCCCATACGTACGTTATAAACCGCTATTTTAGCTCATTCTATGCACTTTTCTTGGCTGTTTCTTCACTATTCGTTAACACGCGACCAAACAACCCATTTTCGAGTCGAGCTCGAATATCATAATAATCGTGAACACTGCCTTCAAAATTCAAAGAGGAAACCAAACATATTTCAACGAGAAGACATCATTCCAGCCTTCTCAACGAACTACGGTACAAGCCGGTCAGCGCCAGTTTAGAGAGCCCGTTACCAAACCGTCCTCACTTATCGTCATTCAAGATGGACGAGTGATCGAATTGACTCCTCAGCAACAAAGAGATCTCCATCTGGTGCTCAAGTGAGTTGTTTCTGAAGAACTCCTCCGATATATAGTGATAGAAGCATAGTAAAAAAACCCACATTCAGTGCGATGGGTGCTTCTGGAAAAGAAACGAATCGACGACGAGCTCCAGTTCGAGCAGAAGGGCCCGTCATGATCCATCAGGGAGCAACAAGACCAGCTGTTCATTGATCATTCATGGAATACGGAACACTACTGAACTCATTGCTTGATTGATTTCACGAGTTTTCAAATGAAGTGCACTTATTAAGATTCTAATAAATAATTGTGCTACTACAGAAAATGCCTTCAACTCTTAGTCAGGAGATGGAAGGGTCGTGTAATTCCTCAATCGCAAACTTAGGAATGACAAAAAGTCAAACAACACTATCAGCGAGTGTGTATGCCTATGTTTATTTGAAAAAAATTATGATTTCGCAGTAATACCCCAAAAATAAGAACTTTATCTCGACTCAAACTTCTCCTTGCATGTTCTTTTTCGGTTTTTTGAACGACTGCGGTAGGTTACTGTAGGGATATATAATACTATTTTTCTGACGTGACCTATCATAGATATGTGGAAACCAAGAGCGAACATCATGATCGTGTCCGGTTTACCTAGAATGGCTCTCAAGCAGGGGTGTGCTTTTTTTTTGCTGGAAACAGACAGCAGGAAAAGGAACTCCATTTTGACAGAGAACAGGAAAAAAATTCAAAAATGGGCAGAAAACAGAGAATAGAGGGTTTTTCAAAAATCATTCAGGAATGTTGAGCACACACGACATATGTATTTGAAATTTTTCACAGTAAAAAAAAGATTCTAAACATTTTTGCGTGACAAAGCCAAATAGTATGTGCAAGGAGTGCAAGTAAAGCTGCTAGTAGTTTATATAGTCACTTGCCCTCCCTTAGTACATCCTAACGAAGTCTGAGGATTACTGCTGGCTTGAAGACTGAACTAGACAGCCTGACAAAACCCTGATAAATAAAAAAGCTATTTGCTGTCTGTCTGCCAGGCACTATGGTCTATACCAGTTGTGTGCGTTATTGAAAATTATATTTTTCGTTAAGCGTTAATTTTTGAAAAAAAAGCCGCGTTAAACCGTCAATACGTTAACACGTTAACGTTATAACCCATAGCCTTGGTCTATACTGTCAACCACATAATACACCTATCGGAAAGAATTCCCAAACCGAACTGTGTCTGCAATTAAGAAAGGCGAACATCGAAGCAGTTCAAGGCAGTGTTAACGATTAAGAATGGCCGTGTTTCTGGCGGAACCATAAACATTTGTGTTCCTCTAAGAACAGTAAGAACGGTAGTGCGACGAGCAAACTGGGTAAAAATTCCAGGAACTGGGTAAAAATTACGTGTACCATCCGACCCATTAGATCACCCCGCCCACAAAATATGTACAACAGTTGTCCTTCTTTCGTTTCCTAAGAGGAACAGTTGCCAAATTCTGAATACTCCTCATACCGAAAGATTCTAACATCCAAGCATGTGCACTGAAGCACCTTGTTGAACAAAGTCACCTACCGAAGAATTTCGGAGCGCAAAACCATTTCCGAAGCCTGGACTCTTCAAAGTCCGCAGTCTCCGAAACATTCCGAACATTTCCCCAATACTTGAGAGTTTTATAGGGACTTTCCCTGCTACACTATGTAACAAATTTTCACTTTTTTCTGTTCCTGGGTTTAAATTGTGTTTTCCTAACTCGTTAGGTCTAGAACAGACAGGAAATCATTGTTATTCCAGGGAAACTTCGCTTTTGTGACTAGGACAATGAGGTTTGGAAAATCGCGTGTTTATGTAAGACAAGTTTTGTCCCTGGCTTCTGAGTGTTGTATTTCAATTGTTTATGTCTAATGTGTGTGAAAAATGACTTCATTAAGTGCAAACTTTGCTTACACGACGGCAGTACGAGGAAAACTCGTTTTTTTTTGTGAAAACAGAAAGATTTTTATTTATTTTCCGCGCTATGATCAGGTAAAAACGGAAAGGAATAGACCAACGCAGTCGGAAACCACTCAACAAGGTTCAGAAATGTGCAGATTTTCTAGATTTACGTATGTACTGTGAATCACTATCTCGAAGTTGCACCCAAATTTAATCCGCCCTCATGGTTTCGTTATACTGTCCTTGGTAACGACGTTCGAAGTCCAATATATCTTGATGAAAGAGCTCGCCTTGCTCGTTGAATTTGTCAAGCTGCGAATCAATGATATGGACTTTCAGAGATATTCTGCATCCCATTTTGGCGTAATTTTTTATGAGAGTGCACCAAGTCCACATAGCTTTCAGTTTTGTGATCACCTTGGAAGCCGTGAACAATTGCAACGAAATTGCTCCAAGCCGTTCTGTCCGTCCTGTTCAACAGCTCTTCAAAATCCTCACATTTTATGATCCTCTTCATCTGTGGTCCGACGAATATACCAGCCCTGATCTTAGCATCGTACAGAGTCGTTATCGAGGACAGTATAACGAAACATGATGAGGGACTACATTTGGTTGCAACTTCGAAAGGGTGATTCACACTACAATCATAAATCTAGAAAATCTACACATTTCTGAATCTTTTTGAGTGCTTTCCGACTGTGTTTGTCTATTCCTTGTGCATTTGTTGTTTTTGCCTATTCATAATGCCGAAAAGGAATAAAAATCTTTCTATTTTCACAAAATTAGGTTTTCTTCGTGCTGTTGTAGTGTAAGCGAAGTTTGTTCCCAACGAAGTCATTTTTTCGCATACTTTGGACATAAACATTTGAAATATAACACTTAGAAGCCAGGAACAAAAATCGTGTTACATAGTGTTATCCTTCACTTCCTGGGAATTGCCTTCTCAAAAACAACGAAAACCAGAACGCAATTTTTCTATCGTGAACACTGACTTCAATGGATATAATCGTTAAAGACGCTATATATACTCGAAGTGTGTAGTTGCCTCTTTGGCTAACAATGCAAATGACTGTCTCGTAAACTCGTAAGCTTGCACTCAAGAAGAACAACAAGAGAATTCAAGAACAACTTCGCAGCGTAATAGAAGGCCGATCTACTGGGACACATTCTCCTGCTATTGTGTTGTGAAATGGTCCACAGATTGCTGCTGATTCCCTTGCTGTCGAATTCAACCCCTTCCCCCCCCATTAATTTTTCTGTAAAGTCGACGGCATCTTCTAGGACGACGGCGTCTGTGTGTATCTATCTCGGCGCTATTCATACTCCTCGACGCCAGCCCGTCATGCGCGGGCATGGCGTTGGAGTATGAGTACCTCCAACGCACTTCACGCGCTTTCGGTAGGTATGAATACTCCAGCTGCGACACTATGACGGAGCAGAATAAAATGGGCCCTAACTTTTTCTAGTGAGCAAATTCTGTACATGCGTTTGCCATCATGGTAGTAGAGGAGAGCAGTGGAATCAATTGTTATCGAACGGACTGAAATTGACGATGGATTAATAATGAAAACGATGAAAAGTCGTCACAGTCGTCGCCGCCATAGCGGTGGAGGCGTCGCGCGCGTGTCTTGCGGACGTAGCGTCAAGGGGTCTGCAGAGTTGCACTGACCGGTGACTGGTCGCCGAGCGTCAGCCTTGAGGCGGCGACAAAAATGTTTTCGATCATTAACGTCACCCCGTATGCTGCTGCTCGCTGGCAGTGACGCACGGCCGTCGCGGAGCCAAAACACTAGCAGCGATTGGTCGCCCGGTACTGGATAACCGGGTAGGCCACTCATACTCCAACGCCGCGCCCTTTCGCACGCAGTGACGAACGAAGAAGATATATGGATTTCGTTCACCGAGAACCCGTCCGCATCAAGGTGCTCTCACTATAGGGGTCTGCAGAGTTGCAGCGACCGGCGAGCGTCAACCTTGACACGGCAACAAAAATGTTTTTGAACATTATCGTCTCGACGTCGGTTGCCGCTCGCTGGCAGTGACGCGGGGCCGTCGCGGCGTCTAAACACTCTGCGGTGCCCCTCGTTGCCCTTCACAATGCGTCGGTCGCTCACGTCGTCGAATGTGATCGATATTGCATCACCCAGCGCTCTTCGCCGCTGCGAGCAACGTCGTGACTTGAACTCTGCAGACACCTTATGCAATTTATTTCCTGCCGTGGCGTAAAAAGGCGAGAACCGCTCGGGTGATCCGACATCCCTGCCTGAGGATCCTCGAAACCGCGCCGCAACGCGCTTTCGCAATCAGCGTGCACTTTGCGGACTGAACGCGATTGCGTAGATGATCTGTACCTATAATTAATGTATAGTTGAAGCTAACAATAACATTTTAACCCCATCTTGTATATCCCTAGTAAACTCTTTCTTACTGCAGAAAAAAAACCAAATCTGACAGAGTTATGACGTAGGGGCGGAAAATAGCGCGAGAAGGCGTTTTTTTCGCTGTTTTGCGAAGCTCGAGGGTGGATATTCTACTGGCCGCGTTCCAAGCCCGAGTTTTCCTGACAAGGGAAGTATACAAAGCGTATGTCGGATCTGCGGAAAGGAATTATGTGGTTAGTATCTCTTGAGCGTGTATAGTTAAACTTTGCAGTACCCCGCCCCGAGCAGCTGGTTCCAAAAAGTTGCGGGCGTATTTAAAGTTTTGCGAAATGGTAAGGGTACTCATCAGAAATTTTTTCGGGTGTTTTGAAATTTCTTCTTCGGATTTTGCTGAAAACTTGTATGTAGGGGTAATCCAGGGTGCTGAAACGCAGATCCCAGTTACGCTTTGTATACCTCCTTTGTGAGAGAAAGATTTTCCAAGTGCCAGGGAGACACTCTGTCCTAGAAAAGACTTTGAGACAGGCCGTTCCTAATTGAGGTCAACCTCTCAGCGATATTAATGTTGGCTATCTACCAGTACTATACGTTTCAATTGTTTGAATACCAGACCGTACTAGACTAGTATAATTGACGATATTTTCTTTACTGTCGGAAAATCGCAAATAATTCTAATTCATAATTCTTGAGCTAGAGGTTTTTTAGACCATTATTACAGGCTATAAAACGGCGAAATTCAGATGGTTTCTATGCGTGCTGGTGCGGAGCGGAGGTTAGAGACAGTGAGAGAGCGGAGGGCAGACGGAGGCCCAGGAGTCGCGCGCACCGCATGCGCCTCGAATGATATGAAATACGACGTTTTATAGAGGGTATATACAGTCCACGGCAGAGAAAAAAAGGGTATTGTGTGGTTGCGTAATCCCAATAAGCATACTGTACGTTGCAACTACACAACCGCCTTTTCCGTTGCCGTGGACTGTGTGCACCCGTTATGCATTTAAATTTGTTTGGTGTTTCATGTGATTTGGGAATGGTGTTTATCACCAAGAGATTACCGCCTATCGAAAATCTCAAATTGTTTTTTGAATTGAAATATTCATGTTTGAGAATTATTGAAGCGCCATTTGCGATTGGAGAAGCCAATCTCGTGCATGCGTTCTATGTGCACAAACGCGCTCTAATCGTGACACGCACGTGGGCGCGCGCGTGAAAATTTCTCAAATCGACTGCCGGGAATTTCCAGATTTTCGTTTTCGCTGGATTTCCCAGCATGGAGACTGGTGAAAGCCCATCTCAGAAGTACCCAGATGGCTCAATCACGAAAATCGTCTACCACAATTTCCTGTGAGTCCGTTTTTTTTTCGTTGTCCTATAATGGGTTTGCAGCTTTTTTTCGCTAATTTCGATTTTCTTCTTTTTACATTTGCTCCTTAAAATTGAGTCAACTAATCTTGAATTTCCCTTTCATTAGCATCTCGTCTCGCCGCTTTTTTTATCGTGATCTTCGAGATAAACTCAAAAGACGATAAACTTCTGGTATTTGGCTGGCCATTTTACCCACAATTACAAAAATAGGTAATTGTATGTTAGAAAAGAAATCACTATAACATCGCAGGGTATTTGGCGCGCCTGTCAACCTAACAGTGAGCTGATACATGAAAATCAAGCGTTGACATGCGCGGAGACGACATTACTTTCCGGTCCCCCTAATATTAGCTTTCAGAGGTATGCAAAATTTGGCACTGTTAAAGAATCGCTAGCACTGAAAGGCTTAATTTATGATTAACTGATGTGGCAAAGAGGGATAGACCCGAGGAGCCTGAATGATGAGCCTAGAAGTTGACAGTAAAGCGAGAAAGGGCTAAAGGTCCCTAGCGGGTTTGACTCCCGCCGAACGGCCTACAGTGATCGAGGTTTCAGTCAACAAGAACGCTTCCGTCTCTTGCGCGCGGAGCGTACCCGATCGTGAAGGAACACTTGAGCAGAGTTGCCATAAACTCCATCCTGGGAGTCGCACCTCCGAAGGTTAGCGAGACAGAGATGGAACTTGGCAGGCGTGCCAGGTGCACCCTTGCATCGTTACGCTGTGGACACTGCCCCATGCTTATGTCATATTTGCATAGGATTGACAACAGCAAACCTGACGAGTGTCCTGATTGCGGTAGTCAAGGGCATACTACTGCGCACTTGTTCAATTGCTCGAAGAGACCGATTTTACTAGCGACAATGGATCTGTGGATGAACCCAGTGCTAGTGGCCGAGTTTCTGAACCTAGGACAGAACCCCTCTCTGTGGCTGCAAGGAAGAAGAAGAAGGTTTCAGTCAAATTGGTGACTATTTCTAGTTCAGAGGCAACATACACGTTCGTAAACGTGGTTGAGAAAAGTATGGAAATACAATATTATGGCTTAGATCATAACGCTTACGCATTTTGAAGCGTCCAAAACGGCCCGTAATACCGCTTAACGAATATTGAGCCCCGCCTCTGTATTTCTCCGCCCCCTATATTTGCTTCCTCCTCCAAAACGGGTGCTAGGCCATTCCCTTTCGTCGTCGATGTATGTGGCTTACTTATAGTATTTATTGTACCACCCACAAACGTCGCCGACGGTGGGAATGTCCCAGCAACTCTGTTTTGGAGGAGGACGGCGAATACAGAGGCCGGAGACGTACGGGGCGGGGCCATTTCATTATTCGTGTAGCTGCATCGTGGGTCGTTTTCGACGCTTTAAAATGAGTAGGTGTTGTGTTCTGAGCCACACCATTGTATTTCCATACTTTTCTCAACCACTTTTACGAGCGTGTATGCTGCCTCAAAGCACGAGTAGTCAATTGCGGTCTTGTAGGCACTGGTATCTTAGGCTGAGCGTAGACTGGAAATCCAATATTCTGTTAAAAATCACTTGTTATTCAGGACCTATGACAATGTGGAGTGCAAACCGGGGCCTAACCTCAACGTCTTCATTGGTACAAATGGAGCCGGAAAGAGCACGGTTATCTGTGGAATATGTCTCGCTGTCGGAGGAAACCCTAAAGTTCTTGGCCGCTCAGAAAGAATGGGCGACTACATCAAACACAAACGCGACGAAGGCTTTGTCGAGCTCTATGTGTGAGTCTTAATTTATTGTTATTTCTCTCTTCTGTGCCTTTCATATGCCTACCCATAATTTCAGTGCGGACTCGGTGAAAGGTGAGCAGCGTATCAAAGTTCTTATCCAAAGACCAAACAGCTGTTCCTACTACGTCAATGGTTCAAGGGTCACTCAGCGGGCTGTGCGTGATCTTGTCGCCTCATACAACATTCAGGTGAGCCTAATTTTGGTTCGCTCGTATACTATGACAAAACAGCTTTATTGCGCAATGGGGGTTCAATTCGGTCGCAATACGCTTCCAGCTCGGGCACCTTGTTGAGCTGAAAGACTCCTGAACGCATGCTATCGGTAAGAGCACCAACGGATTCAATGCGAGTACGTGCTGCTAGTAGGCTTAAATTTCACCGCACCCACCGCATTCATAATCTTGAAGGCGCAGGATGCCCAAAGACGTTTTTTTTAGATTTCTCGCTCGCCTTGGAGAGAATCACACGCTGATCGCAGCGGTATCTCTGAAATCGCTCAAGGCCCTTTTCAGCCAGAGTTATGGCCCCTTATAAATGCCTAGATTCTGAGGGCGAAAAATTGGTTGACGGTTGTTTCAGGCCTGTATTTCTCTTCATTTGCGTTTGTTACGGGAGAGCGAAGTAGGTTGAGAAAACAGACCGGCAAGGTAGAGAAAATCGAAAACACAGTTGAAATTCTTTCATCCATCTAGCCGCTCCTGAGTTTGAAGAACGGGGAAAGGGGTGTGGCCCGTGATGGTGATGAAGAGGGTCGAGCCCGTGGTGGTCGCTTATACCTCGCTTATTCGGAGGAATTGTGATCTCGCACTTGGTACGTCTTTTAGAGGAGTGGTCTTCTACACAATTACATGAAAATCTCAAAATACATAAAGTCTAGCTTGCTCGGAAGAATTCAGGCGGAGAAAGCAGCGGAGTTGTCGGTCATGGCAAAATATGGCCGTACAAAGGAGTTTTTGACATGATAAGCCCGATAAGCACTATAGTTAGGTCCGTGGCCTGTGTCCTCAAGAAAAAACGTTTAAATTCAAACCGCGGCGATTTTATTCTCAGAGATTGAGATTTAAACCGCCGCGCCAGCCACGATTTGAATTTACACGTTTTTTGCTTAAAGGCAGTCTTCACGATGAAAATCGTTTTTCTGTTTCCCCGCCTGTCTTGAAAACGGTCCCATGCTGATTCCAATGATGTCTCTGAAATCGCACAAGACCTTCAGGAAACGGAGTTATGGTCCCTCAAAAATTGAGCTAAGGAAACATGGTGGACGAGTTGTCCGAGGCTTTTAACTTCCATCTTTTGCAGCCGATCTATGCGAGCTGACCCGAGTAAAGAGAGAAGCTGGGAATGAAGGGAAGAACGAGGCTAATGATTGGAAATCATCGTTCATCTCACGATCTCGAGCATTCATTTGCTCACGTCGGTGGGCGTGTGTTGCGCTTTTGGGGTTTGCCTTGCGCTCGAAGTGGCAACTTCGGGCTCTTTTGGAGCTTTTCCTAGCTCGTTTTCATGCGTTCTTTCGACTTCAGCGTTACACTGTGCCCCTCCACTACCCATTCCTGACGGAAACTGAAACTCATTTTTCATCGTGAACACTGCCTTTAAGGAAACAGGCCGCGGATCTAACCATACTTCGACCTGCTCGAAATGAGGGAGTCATTCGTTATCCTCACGATTTCCAGTTACAAGAGAGGGGGTCGTAGTTCTATCAAGGTGAAGTCAGAGCGCCCCGCTCGACCTTAGGGTAAAGGGGAGGTGCCCACAAGTTTTTCCGAAATCCACGTTTTGGCGTTTCGATTTCCGATTCTTAATGGGTCGAAGGGTCAAGCAGACAGTTGTCCCAGACCTCGACGGAGCTACACCATTTCCTCCTGTAGGTTTCAACTCTGTGTGAATTGTCGGGAATTTTAGCGCGCCCTCTGAAAATGAAAATGAAGTTTTTTTGACAATTTTTTTCAGGTTTCAATTCCGGGACAGAAAAAAATGGGGAAAAGCGTAGTTCCCACTTTTCTGTGTTGTTTTGGTAATAGACACCATACTCCTTGGGTTGAGCAGGGTTGCGAACCTGAGCAACGAGGGTCGTAAAAGTTTCGGAAAACTTTTGAAAAAAGTATTTTTTCTGGGGGGTGGCTCGTAAATTTTTTGGGGAAAAAAGGGACACATGGTGAGCTAGAATGAGGAAAGCAATTTTTTTCTAAAACGGCTAAAGCAGTTTTTCATTCTCAGGTAAAACTGGTTGTCGAGAATCGGACGAAAAGTTGTCCTGCAGGCGTACGAATGCAGGACAACTTTCCTTGATCAATTCCCGACAACTTCTTGCCTGATTCTCGAAATTCAACACACAGTCAAACACCTACACAACTATATGTACTTTCCAAAAATTGGGGCTCCTGCCCACGAAAATGGCTTCACAAAACCTTGTTTGGCGAATTCCCGACTTGGCTCGCTCTATGGACGTTAGCGAGAGGCAAACTGTGCATCGTATATGCTAAGGGTCTACAAAATCGCTCAACATGGGCCGCTATTGGCCTTGCCCAGCCCCACTGCGCTATCAGTAGAGCGGTCTTCGAAATTACTCAAGACGGTGAAAGTTTGAGCAGAGAGTAAATTGACCACGCTGGACTCAAATATCCTACTCTCGTAACTCCTAGTTTTATAAATACTCGACTTCCGGGGACCACACCTGAGAAAGGTGTGAGCCAATGTACTGTAGCGGTGTTTAGCATCCATCTCAGGCGGTGAAAGTTTGAATATAGAGTAAATCGACCACGATGAACTCAAATATCCTACTCTCGTGGCTCCTAGTCTTCAAAATTGTCGACTTCCAGGGGGATCACACCTGCAGCCAGCGGCCAAACTGCTGGCTGCAAGTGTGGACCCACCAGAAGTCCACTTATTGTACACCAACATAATGCTAAACAACTATTGCAAGGTTTAGAGAAGCATATTTCGGTCAGAACTGAATCACTCGAAATCTATTCGAATGAACATTCTTAATTTCAAACGTTGTTCTGATACTTTTTAGGTAACTTCTTGAATAATGTACTTTAAATCCGACTGCTGCAACTACCGATCATCGAAAAAAAGATCAGTACTAGGAAGCTCGAAAACTTTCAAAATTCACTCACTTGAAAATCCCATGTTTTGGTATGTTCGCTGTTTTCAAAAGATAAAAATCCAAAAAAAACGAGTTTGATATTCAAGAAATCGGTTAAATACATTATAATTGATAACCAGATAGAAGAATGTAGAAAAAAAAAGGAAAAAAAACAGAGGACCCACACAAAAAGAAAATAACAAAAACAGCAGCCGCCACGTTTGAAGAATGTGCTGTAAAGAGGGGTCTGGAGTGATGGCCTGAATTCTTGGGAAATTTTCGACTTATTCGAAACAAATCCTCAATTTCGGAAGGAGTTGAAGAGAAATCTGTCCGAATTCTCGGCAAGCACTCGTTCCCCCGATTTCTCGGCAACTTTCTCCGAAATTCCGAACAAATCGGCCGCAATTCTCGAGAAATACCGTGGATCCCGGAATTCTAGACAACCTCTATCAACTTTCTGGACAACTTCTCGATTGTCGACCGATTCTCGACAACTATTCGTCCGATTCTGGGCAATTACTTCTACCTGAGTTCTTGGGGGTCTTAATTTTTTCTTAAAGTTTCCAAAATTGTGGTCAACAGGAGGGAGGGTCGTAGCTCCGTCGAAAATTGCCGCAACGGCCTGCTCAACTCTGGTAGGTGGTGGCAGTGAATGCTTCAATAGGGTACTTGTACGAAAAAAAAAGTATTTCACCAGGCATTGTTTTCAGATTGACAATCCATGTACATTTCTTGCTCAAGACAAAGTGAAGAGCTTCTCGGAACAGAGTCCGGTGGATCTTTTGATGAACACGGAACGGGTAGGCTATTCTCGTATGGTGGATGTATCCGCGAAAGGGATAGCTGCGGACCACTCAGAAGGCCGCGCGCCTGACGCGCGCGCCGATCCATCACCACATTTCTCGTGGGCGCACACGACGCGGCAAGGTCTGCTGAGGTGTTCGCAGCTATCACTTTTCTGGTTACCCGAACTATTTCACTGCGGGCTCTTACAGTGCTTACTAGGTAGTGATCGCAGGGTTACGAAAGGCTTGAAAATTAGTCTGTTCTCCGGTGCGGGGAGGGGAAGAAACAACTTAAATTCTGTCGAATCTCCCTAATGCACCTGGGTAGATGAGAAACGACAAATAATATATTTCTCTGGGTACACGAAATTCAAACGCCTTTAAAGGGGGGGTGGTCGTTTGCGGCGTTGAGCACGAAGAATATGAAGTCCATTTTCAGTTATTCGGATGGATACGGTAAGTTACTCTGGATACATGATGCGATTCCCGCCGTAACCCACAGTAATGATTTGAAAGAACACAAAACGGACAACATTTTTTGTTCAGCGCCCAAAATAGCCCTTCTGGACAATGTTTGGGCTAAAAGTGATCCAACTTCTGAAACACAGAAAGTTAGATTCGGTCGTTTTTGATCTATCCAGGTGCATCAGAGAAATCTAACATGTTTTAACTAGTTTCTTTCTATCCCCCCTCACAATTCTCAACAGATAATCTTTCAAAATACAACTTTATGCTAGGATCGATCCCTGGTTACATAGCTTTGAAGAAATATCAACTTATGTTCAGGCTGGAAATCCCGCATTGCTGGAGCAACACGAGGAGCTGATCAAAAGGAAGAAACACGAGAGTGTGCATATTGAGAATGCACGCGAAGTACAGCAGCGTCTTCAGTCTATCGAAGGTTAGTGATTAGTTTCAGAAAGTTGCTCTAGTATTTTTACCTTTTTTTAAGGAGAAATCGCAATGTTGCTCCCCCGTGTGGAAAACTACAAAAAGAAGGAGTTTCTTCGAACGAAGATCAGAATTTTGCAGAAAAAGAAGGCTATCTTGGTAGGCGTTGCGCTTGTGTCATTCATTATGTGTAGTGTACATTATTGCAGAACGCATTAGCTTTAGGACTTCAAAGAATGCGAAGAGCGATTTTCTACAGAAGAGGCTGCTATGGATCAATTGCAAGAAGTGGTTAAGGATCTTGAGAAAAAGGTGATACTCACAGGGTAAAAAGGCGTTATTTTATAGTTTTGTTTCGAAATGCCTGCTTGCCGCGTAATAGCCGCGAAATAGCCGCCAATTAATGCTAGCCGCGAAATAGCCGCGAAACGTCCAGGAAATAGCTGCTTAATAATGCTCGCCGCGAAATAGCCTAGAAATAATGCTCTCCAGGTAGCCACGACGCATTCCAGAAGCATGATTCAGATGTGAACACCTCATTCGGTTCAATTATCCAAGTTTGAGGTACTTGGATCTCGCTCAGCCTCTGGAGGCCCCGCCCAACCGCTGGCGGCCGCGTGCCCGTTCCGTGAAGTAGCCGCGAAATAGCCCAACAGGAGCTGCTGCGAAGCCTGGTGGGCTGTATCGCGGCTATTTCTTGGTCAAAACTTTCAGAGGCGCCACGTGATCAATACTACAGAATTGCGCTGCGCCGCCGACAAGGTTAGGCGCCAGCTGATTTTATCAAAGAGGGAGTGGGAAAGGCAGCGTCAAACGGGTCCTTGTGGAGGTCCCCATTGGAGCTGCGATAGTCCTTCTGTGATGATCAAATAAAGAAAAACTCCCACGATCCTTTCCCCTATTTTTCGTTGTTGGGCTGAAGTTCTTACGATACCCTTCCGAAATTTTTTTCGGGATCAAATTTCAGCGACCTCTTAGCAATTAATCCTCAGCACGCAAAAATAGTCGGTGTTCAGCAGTCCAAAAAAATGATTACAATCAAATTTCTGAATTTTCTGATCAATGGAAGGCCACGCTCATCACGACCCAGCTTTTGGAGGGAAAGGGCCGCACGAATTTCCGCAAAGATGGGGGGGGGTGCTTCTCTTACGGAGCAATCGCAACACCTTGCCGTACTTCAGACGCCTAAATGATCCTAGAAGACTCATGGTGTCGCTACCTGAATTCAGTTTTGTTCCGGAATGGTGCGGTCTTTGTGAAGTGACGAATATTCCGCTTCTATCGTTTCAGATTGAGCATATGAAGAAGAAAACTGAAAAGGATGTGAAGCAGGAGAAGGGCCATTCGCAAAAGCAAGTGGAAATAGTAAGTTTATCTGCTTACGAAACATTCTGTCAGTGAAAGAAATTGTTTTTTTTTAAGATGCGCGAAATGCGCGCGCTCTCAGACACTATAGCTACTCTAACAAACAGGAATCTATACTCTGACAAGGTTAGTTTTTGATTTACCTTCATGGCTGCTACCTTGCAGTGATTTGGTCCTTTCTCGACTCCCGTGTTTACCACGTAATCGGCAGATTCGAGCCGAGCCGTCTAAACGGGTGCAAAGGGCAGCTGAACAGCTTTTTGGTTGGTCTTTATCCCTATGGAGTACGGCTTGCGAATCGCGGAAACGACAGTTTTTGTGACGGGGGGGGGGTCGGAAACAGTCATGCCCTAACGCAACACTCCAACCGTGTGTCACTACTGCCCTATTCAGAAGGCCAGTTCAGGTACACGACGCCAATGAGAGATTCAAACGTCTAAAGAGTCAGAATGATAGTTGGGAACTGGAAATGGAAAATATGAGGAAGCAGGTTGATCGTGTAAGGGAGAATGTAGCCGCAGCAAAGGAGGAGATGGCAGGATATGAGGTGCAACCTGATTTCTTATCTCTTCCACAGCTTCCTCCAAAGATGAAGTGTTTTCAGGACTTCAGAAAGGAAACTGCCCAAAAAACACGGCAGTATTCTAAGGACGATGAGAATCTGTGTCGACTTGAAGATGAGTTGCAGAGTGATGAGAGGAAATTGTCTGCGGACAAGATGAGTGGGTAGCTTCTTCCTTTGTATTTTTTTTTCGCAATACTCTCCTCAGAAAATGATTCATTTTCAATTTATTACACTGCGAGCCCGTGTCCAAAAAACAATAAAAAAAAGAAAACAACACAAAATCAATTACTCATAGCTAAGAATCCTTCGCACACCTCAGATAAACCTCGAGGGTGTTCTCAAATGTAGTTAAAGACTCAATGACCAGGCCTATTCTAAACGGAAGCGGCCTAACATATGGCTTGAAAAGCTCGGCAAGAACACCATGATTAGTGGTTGAGAGCGCCCTGAGCACGTTGTGCATTTTGTTGACTTTCGAAGCCACCTGAATACAGTGATCATCGAAGCTGAGGTAATCTTTAATGAGAAACCCCGAGTCAGTTATCTCATCAACTTCCGTCAGCCTGACCCCGCCCATTGTATATGGGCAGCACACCATGCATTTGCCCAGTTTCAAGACCTTTGTTTTCTCCTTGGAGAGCGACAATGTCCACTCATCAGACCACTTGACTATATCGTCTAAGCACATAACCCCGTTTTCCTGTGATTACGTGGCTTTCTTATGCTTAGATATTGTTTTCAAGCCTTTAGAAGCGAGTTTTCGATCTTGAAACCTTTCGGACCTTCACAGGCTTGAGCTGGGTGAAGCACGACCTATAATCCTACTCGTTGCGATTTGATCGCAGCGATTAGGCCTCATACATTTTTCCCCATGTAGAAGGTCGGCATCTTCTCAGGTATACGGGGCGACGGCCGGCGAACTTATGCCGAAAACGACCGCCGGCGCCCCACATTTCGAGGGTGCCGGCCACCCGCAAACCATGCTGCATGCGACGCGCACGCAGCGCGGATGTTTGCTCGCCCGCGAGCCACAAAACACGCCGCGCCATCTTCAGATCGGCCGGTTGGAAAAACAAGTGATAATGGTCACCAATGATCACATCGTAACGTGCTTATCACGTGCACAGCCGGTATAAAAGGCGCCTCATCTCACTAGAGTCCTCATTCGGCATTCTGATGCCGGCCCTGGAAGGTGACTTCGAGTCACTTTTCGGAGGCCAGCATATTTTTGACCGCTGGGGGGGGATAGGGGTATCTCCACGGCTGGGGGAGGGGGGTAGGGCGGCTTTCACCGCGGGCCAGCTGGGAAAGGTATTTTTGACCGCTGGGGGGGGGATAGGGCCGTCACCCTGAGGACCTGAGTTTGCTTCACGAGGGCGGGATCAAAATTCCTGTCTCTGCGCCGATTAGAAATACTTGATGATGCGAACTTGAGATCTGATCATCGCGTAGCTGTGTCGCTCTCCATGGACGCGACAACGAATAGCATGACACGCCGATCAGTGATGGTAACGCGTGCAGTAGCTGTTCCGTCTCCGATGCGCCCGTCACGTTACATTTGCATTTGAGGCCTTTGCGTAGTCGCGCAGCAAATGACGCGCCGCAATAAGTAATCAAGGGCACTGCCCTTAGGGCAGGCAAGAAGCTGCGCCGCCTCAAAGTGTCCCTTGTTGTAGCTGCCTGACTTCGGCCGCCCGAATATGCCTTCACTCATTAACACTGCTCTCTTGGCTCAGTAGGTGCACGTTGGCGCTAAGGCTATGTTGCTTCCGGGTTTTAATGCAAGGACTAGCCATTGATCTTTGCCCCCCAATGATGCATGCCGGGAAGCGCGATGACGGGGCGACTTGTCAGCGACTGACCACGTCGCTTACAACATCTGTCCAGTTCATGTTGCGGAGGTCTTTAAGCTTGCACTTCATCATCGCTGGCGGCTTTCCCCCGTCAGGCATCGTTTGCACTATTGTGGTGGAGCGGCGCTGCGATGTGTAATCCATTAATATCGAGCGTGCCACGCCGCATAGTGAATATTAGGTGTCGTTTATACTCCCGCCGCCGAGCAGCGCGGGTACGATTCTGTAATATTGATCGTGCCGCGCCGCGTGATCAATATCATAGAATTGCAGTATGCCGCGCCGTTCGGCGGCTGCAGTAGACGCCTCAGGCCGGATTCATACAGCACGAGACGAAATGAGCCCATATTGAGCGAAAAAATCGATATCCTATATGCACTTTTCTTGTTCCAGATGGAATTTATTTCGAATATCCGACTTTTCGACTATAGTCGGATATTACACATTTTCGAATATTCGACTTTTCGACTGTAGTCGGATATCACACCTTTTCGAATATTCGACTTTTCGACTGTAGTCGGATATCGCCCTTTTTCGGATATTCGACTTTTCGACTGTAGTCGGATATCGCACTTTTTCGAATATTCGACTTTTCGACTGTAGTCGGATATCGCACTTTTTCGAATATTCGACTTTCCGAATAAAAAGTCGACTTTTTTATCCGACTGAAACAGTCGGATATTCGTCCAATTATTCGATTCGGAAGATGTAGACTATGCAGTATACTTGTTCCAGATGGAATTTATTTCGAATATCCGACTTTTCGACTATAGTCGGATATTACACATTTTCGAATATTCGACTTTTCGACTGTAGTCGGATATCACACCTTTTCGAATATTCGACTTTTCGACTGTAGTCGGATATCGCCCTTTTTCGAATATTCGACTTCTCGACTGTAGTCGGATATCGCACTTTTTCGAATATTCGACTTTTCGACTGTAGTCGGATATCGCACTTTTTCGAATAACCGACTTGTCGAATAAAAAGTCGACTTTTTTTATCCGACTGAAACAGTCGGATATTCATCCGATTATTCGATTCGGAACAAGTATAATATGCACTGTCTCGATCGGGCATCGCTGGGAGTGTGGACCCGTTCTCAGGTGCTACCAGTGACGAATCACGGCGACCGAAAGTATTGGGTTTTGAGTTGAGCGTGGCAAAAAGATCTTTTCCTCTTTTCCTTGTGATGTCGGGGACAGTACTGTCCCACTTCCAGCGTGTTTATTTCGAGTATAGTCGAAAAACCTAATTTCTGTCCGAACGTTGCTTCTCAATTCGTCATCCGTTTGTTTTGTGTTGTGAATGAATGCTTGACGTTTTCTGTATTAGAACTGCGAGAGGAGGAGAAGCGTATTGATCGTGTTATGGATGGACGCCTTCGTGTTCTTGAGAACCTGCGTTTTAATTTTGCTGACGACGCTTGGCGGTGGTACCAAGCAAATCAGAGCAAATTCCGTTATCCGGTGTATGTCCCTATCCTTCATGTAAGTTGAATTCGTATATTTTCTTCTCCCATGATACCATAGTACAAGGTCGTTTGTTTGTTAGATGACGGTGCCAGACGCGAAGGCGGCTATGCTTCTTGAGAATCTGATAGGAATTCGAGATTACGTGATGTTCATCTTTGGCTGTAAAGACGATGAGGTGCTCTTGACGGATCGAAAGCACAAATGGAAGCTGAACTCCACGGTTGTAGGACCTTCACAGGTAAGGTCCCTTAGTTGGTGAGCCTATGGGTGGATTCTGGTAGCGTGGCAGAAGTTTCATTCAGAGTAGGTTCGGCTCCTGTGCCGATGCGCCGACGACATTGTGTCATTAGCCGCAAATAACGCAAGACTGCAGAGTATTTCCAACCGCGTTTCGAAGTTATCAGCAGCTTATGAACGTCGTGTCTTCATTCTGACAAATGCTAGCAGACATGGCGTCTCAGAGAATTCTTAGGCCCCTCGCGCAGTCGGCCGGAGGCCGGGCTGAACCATTCTCTCCCGTTTCTAGTGATCTTGTACCACTACCGCTGCCCTAGTGTGTCGGCTGCATGCCAATCGGCTATGCAGGCGTACTCGAGCACATTGCGGTGGGCTCAATCCTGCCACAACGGGGGGGGGGGATGGTCCACCTCTGTGAGCAAAGCATTGCCTACGTATCGAGCGGGACGACCACAGCTGGATCAGGACGGACCAAGCGGGCTCAGTGAAGCCACAACGGGGGATTTTCCAGCTCAGTGAGCAATACATTGCATACGTATTGACCGTAACGGCCACAGCGGGATCAGGACGAAATACGCCGGCCCAGTCCGACTACCTCATTATCTTAAGAAATCTCCCACTTTTAGCGAAAACTTGTTGAAAAAACGAGAAAATACCGGATGAGTTTAGGTCGATACTTCTGCATTTGATGCCCAAATAACTCCTGAGATGAGGAACTTCGGGTTTGTTGATTTCGCTGCCAATTTATTTTCCGCTCCTGATGTTGTGAAGCAGTATCTTTGTAATGTTTCTCGTGTGAGTTTTTTTCATTTTTCAATTAACAGCAGTTCCTTTCGTTCAGTAGTAGTTTCCGTCCAACTTTCAGCTGCATCAAGTGCCGATCGGAACGTCGAAGACGAATGGTCTGTATGACGCTGTAAGATCTGCCTTTGCCAAGAGTTCATATAGACTCTACCTCACCGACAAGTATAGGGTTCGTGCTATTTGATTGGAATCCAAAGACGCGGAGACTGCGTCAATAAAGCTCCTACTGTCATTACAGGTGCAATTTACGGTGTCGAAATATGGAACTCGAGAGGTCTTGGGTACGCAGAATGAGCTGCGAACGCCTGCTCGTCTGCTCACCTCTCATACCTCATCGCTTGAGGACAGATCCTCGCTAGAAGTTGGAAGGCAACGGCTTCATGATAAGGTACAACCTGTTCCTCTTTTCCAATGTTTCATCATTTTAATTCTTTGCACTAGTCGCGTCCTTCAGGAAAAGCAGCTGGTTGATCGGCGTAACCAGTTGAAGGAGGACAAAGCCAGGCTGCATAAAGAGAAGGACCTCCTGAGGGCGAAACACGTAAGAAATTTGTGGTAATCTTCCTGCCAAAAATGCTGGAACGGCTTGATCAGAACGCTGGATCATATTGGAACTAGGATTTGGAATTTTTATTCGGAAGAGACATCAGTAGTTTTTTTTTGTTAAAACAATATCTCGCCTGCTATAAACATAGCTTCCTTGGGGGTCCAGCAGGTACGTTCAAATTTGTTACACGTGACTAAGCACATGTGATGTGACGTTTGAAAAAATCAACAAATTAAAGCGCCACTCAAGCTTAGATAGTCCAGTCCCGTACGAATTGTGAAGAAATGCCGCCTAATTATAGAACGAGGTCTTGGAAAGCTAAGTTTGAGCCATTGCCCTTTTGTATTCGAACGTATCAGTGTGAAAAACTCAGATAATTTCATCTCAATGAGACGAAGTCCTTTCTCACAATAGGGCCGATCCCAGCATAAACTGGACTTTTGAAAAATGGACTGCAGGGTGTTGTGTGGGACGCAAAATGAAGTAATTTGAAGTTTGTTAACCCATTCACGACCACGTGTCCCACCGGTGGGACACGCTTTTCAAAATTTGATTTTTCTGCCACAAGAATGAAATTCCAAACTTTCTAATTTTCAGTGTGTTGACCTATCATAGACTCGACTACTGCAGTCGTGCCCCGTTAGTAGCTCCACTATAGCGCAAAGTTCGAACTTCTGTGAAAATAGCTGGGGCTCAGTGCGAAAGTATTGTTGCAAAAACAATTTTTCGAGCGCGCTTCGAATTTTTTTTCTTCTGCTGCCATTTCTTAGCTGTGTCAGCAGGAAGCCTGTTGGATTCACGTTCTGCTCACCTGGAATCGTGCTAGTACCATGTCCATACCTACCAGACCCCGAAACACAGAGTTTCCTCAATTTAAACACTTTTACTCACCATAACCAAATCTAAACCGTACAGAATTCAAGAGCAGGTAGGTTTCTGAATCGCATTCAAAGAGACTCCTTTATGAGTATCATCTGAGCAATGGTATCAAAATAATACTCCCGCTTGACCCTTTCGTGAGTTGAGGCAGTTGTTCCTCATGATAGAAAGAGTTTCTTGAACGGAAATTCGGGTACAATGTTTACTTCATTGATAGCTCTACTATGAACATGAAAAACGATAATCGAGTTCCGGTGGCGTGCTTTTCGAGCGCGCGTGTCCTACCGGTGTGACACGGTATACGGTAACGCAATATTGCTTGCGGTCCGAACGTGCAGTCACTCAAAATTAGGCGTGGTAGTGAATGGCTCAAATTACTTCTTTGCATTTGGGTAGATCAAAAACGACGAAAATGTGAAAGAGGTCGAAGCACTCGACTCATAAGAAATGAAGCAAGTGTAGCTTGTGCAGATGCCTCGATATCATTTGAAAATGTACCCCAGAAAGTTTGGTGGTGAAACCTAGACTGAGTCAGAGGTTATGACTTGTTTTTTGATTCTGTGAGTAATGCTCGTGGCATGCGCCTCAGCGATCATAGGAATGAGATAGCCACCTCCAGCGATTCGTTGGCGATGGCTCAGTAGGTAAGGCGGTGGACTATGAAATGATGGATAGGTGAGTAATAGTGGTTCGAATCTTACTCTGCAATTCTGAAGTTGTTGCTGCTAATAATGAAATATTTATTGACTCAGAAAAAAAGTTCTGCACTATTGCAAAACTCTATCGTGGATCACTAAATATGCTCCTTATTTTTCAACGACCACGTCGAAATTGCATAATAGGATTAGAACCACCAGCACTTACCATTCCATCATTTAATAGTCCACCCTCGTACCGTTTGAGCCATCGCCAACCAACCCCTGGCGCTGGCCATCTCATTGCTATGGTCGCTGAGGCGCATGGCACGAGCACTACTTAGGGGATCAGAAAACAATTCATAACTTCGGACTCAGGCGCCAAATTTCTCGGGGGACATTTTCAGATGATATCGATGCCTCTGTACATGTTACATTTGCTTCATTTTTTTTGAACCGACATCTTCAAAAAAGAACACGACGCACGTAGTATACTGCGGTACTGCGGCAACTCATTTTTTTCTAATAGTAGGGCTTTCGATCAATTTCGAGCAATCGAGTTCAAGTAAGTCAGTTTTTCGAAACTACGATTAGTCGAGTTATTCCATAGTTCGTTTTTTTTAAATTTTCGAATAATCGAGTTCCCGGCTTAATCGAAATTTCAAAATTCCGAGTAATCGTGTAGACGAATGACTCGGTGTCGTTTGTTTCAGTGGATATCAAGACGATCACTCGACTCGACATAGGTTTAGTAGGTAGCAGCAGCAGCAGCACGATGGTGTACCTGGGTTGTGTTTAATTACGAATTACGATTCACAGTTTACGAATTACGGGCGTTTTTGGCAATCCGGCAATTTTTTTACGAATTACGAATTTTCGGCTCAGAATCGTAACGAATCGTAACAAATCGCGAAGGGTAATTCAGCGTTTCTCTCATATTCTTGATAAGAAGAGATCTGGAAAACAACGTGCACCACGCATTCATCTTCAGTGGTTCAAAATTTAAAAGCAAAAAACTATTAATTCGTGAATCGATATCTTCTGAAGAATTGGGAGAATATTTTTGTAACCTGAAAACATTATTCGACGAAGAGCTTTACGGCGATTATCGAAATAATCTTTGATAGGTGTTTCCGGAGGCGATAAGGCAACGAGACGGAAAGTGGTATTTATAAAATTCGGTCCGAAAAATGTCAACTAAAACTATGGCTACATGGTCACCTCACTTTTAAAGAGGTTACTAAATGTTCTTGAAATTGAGAATTGAAGCGAATACTAAATGCAAAAAAAGGCTAAGAATTTTTTTTCGAAATCAGAAATTAGTAAGGAATCTTTATCTTTTTGCATTTTAGAATCTTGAACAACCTTCACCTTTCGGACCGTTGTCTCCACCTCAACAACTTATTTTTATGGGGAGGAACGCCTGTAACTCCGTTCAGAGTAACACATCACAAATATAGAGGGCAGACTCGATTTCTGCTTTAAAGGCAGCATACACGCTCGTAAACGTAGTTGAGATAACTACGGAGGTAGAATGGTATGGCTCAGAACACAACGCCTACGCATTTTGAAGCGTCAAAAACGGCCCACAATGCCGCTAAAGGAGAAGCAAGTTTAGCCCCGCTCGTATTTTCGCCGTTCGTTTTCGTTCGTTCGAAATTTCGTCGAACGAAATTTTTTCAAATTTCGTTCGTTCGAAATTTTTTCGAACGAAAATTTTTCGATTTTCGTTCGTTCGAAATTTTTTCGAACGAAATTTTTTCAATTTTCGTTCGTTCGAAATTTTTTCGAACGGAATTTTTTCATTTTTCGTTTGTTCGAAATTTTTTCGAACGAAATTTTTTCATTTTTCGTTCGTTCGAAAAGATTTCGAACGAAAAAATTTCGATTTTCGTTCGTTTGACATTTTTTTCGAAATTGTACAACTATACCGTATACCCACCGTAATCTACCGTAAGCTATCAAAAATCGATTAACTAACATCAGATTCGTGTTCAGCACTCTAAATAACCCCCAGAAGAACGATTTGAGCCACATCTGTCGTCACATTCCGTAAATCGTCAAAAGTCGCAATTTGCCATCAAATTCTCCCCCGATGGGAATATGTGAACGAATACAGTCGAAAACTTCGGAAAATCGATAAATGAGTCTCAGATTCGTGATCAGCGCCCCAAATCACCCTCCAGAGCGAATTTTCAGTCAAATCTGGAATATTTTCCTAAAACGCTTCGAGAGCCCTATGATTGGTATAAATAAACGCCCAACCGAAAATCCGTACAAGTCCAAAACGCTGTTAGTCTGCGCAAAGTTTGGAAAATGTTCCTTCAACCTAACTTTGCTTAGTGGGGTAGTTTTGGAGGCTGAACACGATTATGAGGTCAGTTTCCGGATTTTCGTAAAAATAATGCACTTTTTGGAGGGTACAATAAGTACGAAAATCGGAGAAAAAATGCCTATAACTTTTTTCAGAGTGGGTCTAGGCAGCTGCGATGGGCATATTCGGACTTCTCGTCCGAAAATGGTTCTAGAAAAGTACATTTCATTTGGAATGGTCACTATGACTAATTGTGGTTCCCTTGTTAGAGTTTGCATTTTGCCTATTGAAGTCGTTTCTGTCCCACGTACATATGTTTGTATACTGAAAAATTGTCCAAGAACTGCTCAAAACAGTGTTGTTTTGAAACTCAGCCTCAAGTCTTCCTGGATATGATAACTCCTCATCACTGTAGTGCTGAGATGTTTTCACATCGAATGAGGTTTGAGCTATCTATGTGCGGGCATATTTATTACTCATTATCAGTTACGAATTACGATTTACGAGGAGTTTGAAAAATTACGATTTACGAAATTAAAAAATTCAGTTGCGCACAGCCTTTGTACATGTTGAGTTCTTCTGTGTGGAGAACCCAGCTGAGAGAAGATTTATTCTTAACTGACTATGAACACACCGAGCGGCCCTTTTATATGGCCACTCAACAACAACAACAAGGTTATCACTGTGTATCATATCCATAACACCTCCCCTACTTGAAATTATTCATGTCTCCACATCCGGTTGAGTGCTGTACTTTCTTCGGTGAGGATCCATAACGATTCGTCTGGGGGCCGTGCGTTTGCGTGTTGATCGTCTGAGAGGTGTCGCTTCTTGAACTCGTGATTCGGCTTCTGCTATATCTGTGGCAGGTTGAGTAGTCTGACCGTCTTTGAAAATCAGTCGTTTAGCTTTGTGATGCTTGTTAAACTGTTCTTCCACAACGGCGTTTCTCTTCCGCGATACAGTGACTTCCAGGCTGAGAAGTGAGAGTGTTGTTCGCAGTTTTCTACCGAGGAAGAGTTCAGCTGGTGATTGGGATTTGTCGAGTGATGGGGAGGGGGTAGAACGGAAGGTCGAGAGAAACTTCGGTATGGTTTCTTGTAGTGGTCCTTCTCCCTTTTGTGTGAGTATTGCTCGTTTGAATGTATCGATGAAACGCTCTTCTTGCCCGTTGGATTGAGGGTGATATGGCGGGGAAAAAATGTGATGAATACCATTTTGTTTGCAGAAGAGTTTGAATTCTGTCGAAGAAAACTGAGTTCCATTGTCGGAGACAAGGGTAATAGGCACGCCATATCGGGCAAAGGTTTGCCGAAGGAGAGCGATAGTGGAAGATGTTGTCGTTCGATTAGTGCTGAAGATCTCAGGCCATTTTGAATATTCATCAACAATAATCAGGAAGTTTGTTCCATGGAAAGGTCCAACAAAGTCAACATGAACACGCTCCCATGGTTTGTTGGGTATATCCCATGAGGCGAGTGATGCTTTTCTGGGTGACTTGGCAACAGAGAAGCAGTTGACGCGTCGTCGTGCCATGTCCTCAATGTCTTTTGGGCATCTGCGTCGTAGTCGGTTCACCATTTCGGTAGTTGTGAAGCCAGTGATGCGTGTGTTGGCAATGCTTGCCTTGGTACTTCGGGGAAGGGGTGAGGCTTTCGGGATCTTGAACGATGTACGACAGGGGACTGACTGTCTTAGAGAGCTTCTGTTGTGCGGAATCTGGGAGCAATGTTTGTGTGATTTGCTATCGTTCCTCCGGATAAACGGTCTGGCTTTTGGAGCCTTGATAGTTGAACGTCGGGGGACCGATTGTTTTGGACGAATCGGTCGGGTCGAGCCATCTTCATCGGACGAATCGGTCGGAGCTGTGGATGGAAGGGAGTTCATTACAGCATACATCCCAGTTTCCTGAATCCATTCCGCGCCCAGAAGATTAGACTGAACTTTTGCAACGTAAAACGTTCCTCTAGCAGAAATTTCTTTGAACTTGTACTCACATTGGCGCTCGCCTGTGAACTGAATGCGATCTCCAGTTGCGCTGTGAGCAAGAAGCTGTGTTGGATGGAGTTTTGGTTTGCCCATGAGATGCCAAGTTTTCACGCTGATCACTGTGAGATCGGAGGCAGTGTCGACTTGGAAATGGATCGCTTTGTTGTTAACCATAACAGTTGCGTATCGTCCGTACTACTTTCTGGAAATATTGGCTACAGAGGGAAGTGCTTCAGTTCTCTTACTCTGTTTCGATGGGCGAATGGTGGTATTAGAAGAGCGAGTATGTTTGAGCCTGCAGTATCCTTCCTTGTGTCCAATCTGCTGGCAGTCGGGGCATTTGTTCTGTAAATATGAACAGAATCGGTTGTAATGCATACCTCCACAGTGCCAGCATGGTGTTGGTGGTGTTGTTGAATTCTTATTCATGTGGTCCATTCTTGAGCTTTTCCAGCGATTGACCGGTTGTTCTCGATTATCATGTCGAGATTCTTGATAGTCGCACATGCGGGTGGGGTTGTACCGTTCCGTCAACTGCATAACTGATGCTGTGTTTCCTATCATTCTTGTATCCTTTCGGAGATTGAGCAGGCGGTTGCATTCTTCCGCAAGTGTTTGTACTGTGCAAGTGGGATCTGACTCGATTTTGTCCAACAGTTTGAGTCGGATGAAAGCGTCGTGGTGAGATTGAAGACCACACACGAAAATTAGGCACTTGAGCTGATTTTCGTTGCGTTCTGCTAGCCTGAATCGAGAGCATTCGCGGTTCACTCTTCCCGCATATGTCGCGAAATCGTCGCCATCGTCTTTCACCAACTTCAGACAAGCGTAGCGAGCGCTAAATAATGACTGCTGTGGGCCGAAAAGTGACTTCAGCGTTGACAGTGCTTCTTCAAACGTTAGATCACGAGGAGCTTTGGGTAAGATGAAGCTCACGTACTTTTCGTAGGCTTGAGAGTTCAGCTTGTGAAGAAGTAAGCGTACTCGCGTGGCTTCATCTAGCGGCTGTGAATCCAGTGTGAGAATGTCTTCATGTCGACGGTACCACGTGTCGATTGTGGCATCTGAGTCAGCGTCGAAGGTTGCGATTCGTCTTGAAAGGGTGTCGAACAGGGTTCCGGGATCGACTCTCGAGTGTGTCTGCTGTTGGGTGACATTACGTAGAGCGGTTGTGAATGTAGCCAGCAGCTGTTCGAACTGCGTGTTCGTCATTGTGGCCATCCTGTCGTGGCCTCGTTGAGTCGTCGGTCCTGGTCGTGCTTCTTCGAGTCGGTGATCCTGATCTTGCTCAGGTATCCTGATCGCCACTGTTGAGTTCTTCTGTGTGGAGAACCCAGCTGAGAGAAGATTTATTCTTAACTGACTATGAACACACCGAGTGGCCCTTTTATATGGCCACTCAACAACAACAACAAGGTTATCACTGTGTATCATATCCATAACAGTACAGAATTTATAATTAAGCGCAACTTCCTTGGAGTGCTTCTGATGTCATGTTTATTTTTCCATCGAAGCGAAGAATGAGCATTGCCCGACAAATAATGTTTGCTTGATATAGTGTGTCGAAAGTATTGATATTGTCAGGCTGAGTGGAGAACAAAGCGAGACGCTCTTACGAATCTCGAACGGTCTCTGAATAGTCGAGAGAGCAAGTAAGTCTATATCATTAAATGTTTGTTCATGGCGGGAAAGACAAAAAAGGGCATGAACGGCTGGTGTACCACCGAGGTCCTCCTTTATGGAATTTAGAGGTGGCATGAAAGATAACGAATAACCAAACATCATTACTAGTTGTTCGTATAGAAACGTTTTCAGACTGGAAAGCTTAGCGGCTAATAGGCCCGACATCGAACAAGCGCGTGCTGCTCTCAGCGAGACAAAGCTGCGGGCTAGTAAGGAAGTTCATGAGACAGCAGCAAAGATGCTCTCAAAGCTGGTACTGCTCATTCTGTGAAGAAAATCAATAAGGGATATGTCGTGTAGGGCTAAATATAGTATATGTTTTGGTTACTTCTGTGCCAGCAAGGTTTTGTATGATGGTACAGGTTTATTTGGCCGACGTTTCGAGCAAATCCTTGTTTTCAAGGCCTGAAAAGGTCAGAGTTCATCAGATTTACCAGAGAAACACTGCAAGAAGGGTGGCTTTCGTTTCTGAACACGATGGTTAAGGTTGGAAATGGAGCGTAAAATGGTACCGCAAGAGGAGATCTAAAAATGTATTGATCCATGCAAGCTCAGCGTACCCTCAAACCGTGAAGAACGCTGTCATTCGTAATTTGTCAAAACAGCTGATGGAGTTGCACAGGAAACGCAGAAAGGTAGGAGTCGCGACAATTAGTCAGCGCTATCGCTAGGCAAAAAGGATAACGTCGGCGTGGACCCGGAAGAGACTTTGCGTTCACTGTTGAAGGTTGGCGCAAACTCGGTGGCATATGCTATAACATAGGTGCACCGAGTTTGCGCCAACCTCCAATGGGGAACGCAAAGTCTCTTCAGGATCCTTGCCAACCATACATGACATCGCGGCATGACCGAGGTTATGGCAGGCCCCTCCGAAACTCCTTACAGAACAAAATTTCGTTGCTGTTACCCTTCATCTCCGACCGAGTGAGCGCTGCGTTTCACCAGTGCATCCTGAGAGCAGATTTAGCTGACGGCGTCGTCCTCGTGAATACTCCAAGAGAGAATATTAATCGTCAGATTATCCGAAACAGGCTGTACGATCGCTCATGTGGTATGGAGAACTGTTTAATTTGTCCTGATGGCAAACAAGGAGACTGCGCACAGAAGGGAGTGATTTACGAAATCAGCTGTTTGACATGTGACGCCACTTACATCGGCGAAACTGGACGAATGCTCAGCGTGCGTATCAACAAACACCTTGTGGGGAAGAGGCGAAGCAGCCTTCTCACACCTTTGGGGAAACATACGGTTGTGGACCACAGTGACCAGGACTTCAATGTGAAATGTAAGATCCTCTCACATGAACACGATATTGGCACTCGAAAGGCTCTGGAAGCGTTTTGGATACGCTCGAGAAACCCTAGACTAAGCAACAGAAATGAGTATTGCCATAACCAGCGAGTTCTTGCCCTTCGTATCATTGTGTGGGCTTTGAGGAAATCACACACCGCTCTCGCGAGCTACTTTAATGCCTTGCGTATGCGTGTGCTCGCGTGTGCGTATGCCTCACTTGCTCCTTGTTTGTCACGACTGCGAGTGTGGAGCTCGTCGCTGGTGGTACGGTGTGAGTTTGGTTCGTCATCTTGGGGTTCGCTTCACTGGGAGTTTGTGGGTGGTGTCGAAACTAGCCGAAAAGAGGGAGAGGCGCTTGATCGAGTATGCTTCTAGTCAACGTTTCGCACAATTTCAGGCCTTGAAAACGAGGATTTGCTCGAAACGTCGGCCAAATAAGCCTGTACCATCATACAAAACCTTGCTGGCACAGAAGTAACCAAAACATATACTGAAAATGTCAAGGTTTCAAGAAAGCCGTTCATGGAGATTATTGGCTAAATATAGTATTTTCCTAGGAAAAGTTGCGTGCTGTTGCTGTGGAAGAGGCTCTCTTACGTCTTGCGTTGGAAGGCATCCGCATAGTAATCTCGAAGGCTGAGGATAAATTATTGAAGTGGGAAGAGAAACGAGCTGAGGAACTGGTTGGTGATTGTTGGAAATGATGGAAACCCATGTAGATCTAATGCTTGAATGCTTGAATCTTGTATAGACACTGATGGAGGGCAAAGTGGCGATGTTCCGTGTTGCTAAGGAGGATCTGAAGAATGCAACTGATAGGTTACATGAGCTGTGCGGGTTGAAGACGTTGGATGAGAGCAAAATGACGTCGGAGGAGAAGAAGATACCTAAGCTGCTTGGACAGGTAATGGCAGCTCTCGATAGGGACACATTGAAAACGTTTTCAGAAACAAATGAGGACGTCAGATAGAAAGATTTTCCGACTATGCGGTTGATTTAGAAAAGTAAAATAGTAGCTGTCTCTAGTAAAGACCTATCCAGGTCTATTGTTTGCTAGAACATTTAAACGGAAAATGACGGAAAATTCTCTAACAGAATCAATGGAAAATCAATTCTTTATGACTTTGAGCAGAGCATAATTATTCTGGACTGGGAAGTCTTACATTTGTCAGTTTATGGGCTCAGTACACGAAAAAGGAGCAGCCGCGGGCGAGTTCCCGCTGCGTTCATGTTGTCGCTGTCTATACCAGGCCACGGAAGAAGATAAGAACGTGAACGCGCTATATTTCCGCCCCACGCACCTGGTATACGCATCCAACTCGTCCGCGTCTTCTTTTTTTCGTGTACTGGGCCCACAAACCATTTTTGTAAAGGTGTCGTTCACACAAAAATTTAAATTCAGTAATATGAACGAAACAGAGTTGATGCAGCGATTGGTTCACACAAACTGTCAGTTGTATGACGCATTACTTCGATGCGAGCGGTCGTGTCGCGGAAATGACTTACCAGTGTCGCTTTCAGTTCTGCTTGGAAAGCGTTACTATCGACTGGAACCACAGCTGTGTGCCATTATCGGTTCGCAAGCTCGGCTAATAGTGAACGATTACTGACCAATAAAAAATCACAACAGACGAATACGATGTTTCTTTTTGACCAAAAATCACATTTTTTTCAAAAAGGCGACTCTTGCCCAGAAGAGCGAAAAGTTCTAGATTGTTTTTGGGATCGAGTTTTCGCTCCGCCAAAAGGATCAAGAACGAAAAATGCGCATAGTCAGTTAGCATGGATCCTAGTCTACTTTACGTTCCCTATTGAAGGTTGGCGCAAACTCGGTGCCATATGCTATAACATACGTGCACCTAGTCTAGCTCCAACCTTCAGTGTGGAACGCAAAGTTTCCTAGAATCCATGCCGACTGTAGAGTTCACGTAATAAATTCAGTCTGATGAATGGACTGAGCTGCGACGGTAGATCGCCGCGCGCGTATTGAAAACCCGTTGGACAGTAATGCCGTTAACACCGCACGGCCAGCCGCCTGGTCCATGCGTCAGACCAAATCGAATACAGAAACTATAAGTGAACATAACCATACGAGTAGATTTTTCGGAGGTTCGACTGTCTTCACTTGTCGATATTTCTATAATTGGTTTGATAATATTAGCTGAATTCGAGTGAGTACTGATTGATATCTCGTTTAGTATAAAATTTGAAAAAAAAACACACGTACAGTCTGTGTCAAAACGAATTACCCATGGTTCCGGCGTGCTTGTGCGTAGCGAAGGTTGGAGACAGCGATAGATCGGAGGGAAAACGGAGGGAGTAGCAGAGCGTGTGCACGTGTGTTTTTGATGGAATTTTTTGGACACAAACTGTACTAGCGCATGTTCTTCCGGATCAAGCTGGCTCTTTTAAAACATAACATCCGAAAAATTCCTTTGAATCAAATGTTTTGAACAATTAGGTCTGAATCGCTCATTCATTCATTCATTTATTTTAAAAATAGTTTTCGAGTACCAGCGCTTTGCAGAGATCTGCCAAAACGTTATTTTTCTCTAGATGTGCATTATTTAGTTGTTTGTGGACGAAAACATTCCGGATGACACGCCAGCAGTACTTCGGTTGCTTGAGGAAGAAAAAGCGAAGTTGAATATTGCTAATGTAGATGGAAGTAAAGAAGTTAGTTTCTTCGTTTTGCTGGCAATTCGGTCTATTACATCCAGAATGATTGATTCAGGATGTGGATCGTTGCGAGGCTTTGAAAAGTGAGAAGATATTGCTACTGGAGCGCAAAGAACAGCAAGAAATAACGAGGGAAGCATGGAACACCAATATGTTGAAGGTGCCCCTCAACGATTACTCTTGTTTTTCTGAGTATAGTCTGTGAATGGATTTTTTAAGGAAATTATGGAATGGAGGGAACCTGTGGAAGAGCTAATACGGAAGATCAATGCGAACTACTCCAGGTTTTTCGCTATGTTGAGATGTGCCGGAGAAGTGTACCTAGAGGTCCCGGAAAATCCTGTTAGTATTCAAATCTTTGACAGACCTAAACTATACTGCGGAGTTGAGTTTACTCGGCTTTGTCGCTGGGGGGGGGGGGCGAGCGTACGCTACATCTTCTTCCCCACACTTGCTGTCTCTCTCCTAGCGCGCGTAGGAATACATTAAATTCGCTCCGAAATGGACGGTGTGGAGTTGGTCATGGGGAGTATGCAGACGTTTACATCCTGTACATTCAGCTTAATATTGCTGGATATGGTATCATGATCATGGTTAGTTTTCGGAACGGAGAGAGGCTACGGCGGTTGGATCATCAGGTTCGTCAACCCAATGTGCTTGAAGGTCTTCAAGTCTGATACCAGGCAAATGGAAAATCACTGCCTATTTAGGTTCAATCTGGTGGAGAGCGCAGTGTGTCAACGATGTTGTATCTACTGGCCCTTCAGGAACTATGTCCTGTGCCGTTCCGATGTGTAGATGAAATTAATCAGGGTACGAAAGTAATCAGCACAATAATTTTTTCTAAATTAGCTTTTATGTGATGGGGCTATTAGTGTGTGGTTTCCTGCGATGTTTACCGCTCCTATAATCTGTGTAACTACAGGAATGGATCCGGTGAACGAGCGGAAGGTTTTCGATATAATGGTGGAAACTCTGAGTGGAGATGGAAATCTTGCCAAGACCCAGTATTTCTTGTGAGTTCAGATGTGGTAGGATTCTAACAGAAACGCATCGCTGTTAATCTAGCATTGGAAACGTTCTCGGCAGACCCGGGTGTGCACCCGGGTCTGCCGAGAACGCGTCGTGGACGTACACTACGGTACTAGCGGGCCAATTAGAGGACTATTGGCGGACCGTGTTTGGTGCAATTCAAGATAAACAGAGTATAACTTGGGACTACGTTTTAGCGACTATATGCAGGACCTCTCGATCGAAGATACGGTGCCGCTGCATGGCATGTAATGGTGGCAATTAAGTTCCTGCCGCGTCATTCAAAGCAATATCTGCGCTATGCCCTAACCAAATAACCGCCACCAGTTTAGAGAGAGAGAGAAAGAGAGAGAGAGAGCTATACCAACAGTCTATCTTCGAGGAAGTCGCGAAATGTTGTCCTTCCGCGTTTCTGGGAGCCTTAAAACAGTTCCGTAAATTGTCACTAGCATGTCGACACTTGGGCCTCCTTTACAGCTCGCCGGACGATGTCGTCCGACACGTCATAGGGCTGCCCCATCGTTTAGTGGAGCAGTGCGTCGCCCGATGACCGACTTCGCAGCGCGGCGTTCAATGTCGGTGCGAAAGTTCTTATTGTATGGTGGGGTGGTCGATATTATCTGTTGCTCTAACACAGGCCTGGCTGGCGCCGCACGCGACGTCGGACGGCAAAGCAACTCTCAATGGGGCTGTACCTTTTTTAATGCTTTTAGCAGGTCCTTTTTCAGCGCATCGTCAGTTGTGTATCGTGTAGCACATACAGCGATCTTCAGAACTGACCAAGTAGCGCAGCCCATCGGGTTGAGTTGAAACGGACGGGCAAATAACTTTTGCCTGAACCCTAGAATCGCTGGTCGCAGAGGTCTCACTAGGGATCGACAATCGGTTGGCAACTCCTTCCAAGGTGAAACTCATAGCAGTCATCTGACTCATGTTGGAGTCTTTGGAAACACATTTGATTTTTGCTGTAGGTCTCTAGGTACGTAGTTAGTCGGCGCAGCGTCCTCATCGGAGCAACGTGGCGCCGAGGCAAGACAAGTTTATAAATTCTCACGAAAGTAGTGGTTTTTAATACCAGAGTTTTCTATGTTCTGGCCCGATATCGTGATATCTTTATATCACCGGTGAGACTTTCCTTACTTCCTAGTCTGTTTTGAGCTTCAGCCGCTTACCTCCAGAGAAGGACGGTGTATGAGTGAGAACACACCACTCTTCTTTTCTATTATACCCTACCCTTTATTTATTGGATATAATCAATTTTGTTTACCGTGAGAATATTGTGGTGATGACAATTTATAATCTTCTAGAGGCAAGCGTCTCGCCTTTCGCCCAGTGGTCGAAGGGTTTTATCCCCGCCGAAGCGCTTCTTTTGTTCCATTTTATCAGAGTTATTATTTTTAAAATTCGGGAACAGTTCCAAATGAGTGTACCTCATGTCAGACTCTCAGCCATCTGGCAATTTGCAGGGTGCTCAGAGAAGTTGTCTCCGATTCGGCTCAAAAAATTTTCCTACAGATTGTTCGGGGTCCTGTACACGAATGTGAGGTCTGTTTCTCGATATTCTGAGCCTTACCTTATGTTACGGTAGATATAATGCTATTTAACTAGCGTAACTTACCTCAGTATTTAGAAAATCGGTTAATAGGCTTCAAATTCGCGTTCAGCACCCCAGAAAACCGCCGTAGTTAAGTTGTTGAGCCAAATCTGAGACATTCACCGTGCTATCGTATACCCACAGTAACTAGCCGTGATCTATCGAAAATTCGTAATTGGAACTCAGATTCGAGTTGAGGACTCCAAATACACTTCACAGGGAAGTTTCGAGGCAATTATATCATTGCGTTTTGGAAAGAATTAAAAGTTGCTTTTTGCCGAGAAAATTTCCCCCGGTGAAAGGTTTTGTCCCGAACTTGCAACCTTCCGAAATTTCCCTAAAATCGATATGGGGACCTCAATTTTGTGTTCCGGTCTCCGGATAGCACCCAGAAAAAAGTTTCGACCCAAATCCGAAGTCATTTTTCTAAACACTCTGAAAATTGTTTGGTGAGTGCCTTAGCGCCGCCCAGCTGAGGGAACCCGCTTAATTCGGTTCAAAGAAGTCCGCAGCAGCTAGAAAAACATAGCTTTAAGACCGTCATATGAAGTTCATCAAGTGGTATAAATTTCGTTGGAAATGGCGTTTCCGGCCAGTTATCGATTCTTAGCACAGTGAAGGTTCCCTCCCTATGGCGGCAGCTGTTGCTGCTGTTAATTCCGCAGCTTTCCGCGGAACAGCCAGGAATTGTCCTATCGCCAACGCCGCAATATAGAAGCTGTCTCTGTATAAGACAAAGCACAAAACCATAGGTATAGTAGTTCTTTAGCTGCAAATGGCACAGTCTGTGTCTAGGAAAAATTGCTATGATTCTTCGCGCGTGCACGCTTAGGCCCCGGTCAGACTTCGTCGAAAAACCTGCTGAGTCCGACTGAGTCCGAATGAGTCCGGGGTGGAAAAACCTGCTGAGTCCCACTGAGTCCGGTTGCCCCCAGTGCCAACCAACTCCTCTGCGAAACACGCAATTGATAGTGACGATTATCACCTCAGCTGTGAATCGGAACGTGTTTGGTGGCTGATTTTTCTTGTTTTCAACATGTCTGAATCTGATTTCCGTATCAGCAGCAGGTGGGGCAGAGCGCAGACGACGAGAGTCGGAATGCGGCGGGACTCGGCAGGTCGCAGTCGGATGAAAAAAATGCGCCCAAATCACGTGAGAAATACCTATATCGACCGGGTGGGGTGAGGATGATTTCGGTGGGAATCAGTGTGACTCAGTCGGTGCATTGGCCCCGCCCTTGTACGCATGACAACCATCAGTATCGACCGGGGGGATTGCGGTGGGCATCAGACGGTCGCAGTCGGACTCAGCGGGTTGATTTTTTTGCACCCATTTCCCACGAATTCGGTGCGTATCGCGACCCGGTGGGACTCAGTAGATCCACCGACTATGACGGGGGCCTTATCCCTTCTTTACGCCCTCTCTCTGTATCTTCCTCTCTTCGCACACGCATAGGGAGGAACCCTGAGGATTTAGTTTTTAAACAGACTGTAGTGGGATCACTTTATGTTCATGTTAGTCTAATTGTTCCTCTTTTAGGCTAACACCAAAACTGCTTCATGGACTGAAATTTAATCGGAAAGTAACGGTCCAAATTGTGCATAATGGTGCAACTCTCAGCGAGAATGTAAGCCATGTGAGCCATTTCGCATAATACTCACACTCGTCGGGTTTTCCATCTCGGATTCATCTTCATTTCCTCCCTATTTCCTAATCCGCTTTAGTTTTCAGGACTGGAATGCGCGCAATTTCCTGTCGATCATGAAATCGCGTGTCAGGTGCTAAGTTGTGATTTGCGGGAGCAGTACGGGTACCTAAAATACCATCCGAGTTTAATTCCATGTATAGTATTTGTTGTGAATTACTTCTATAGTCAAATGACAAGATTTATTCCAAATGTTGGCAATGAACATCTATCGAAAGCTCTGTTATAAATGCATCATATTTTGATAACGCACCTTCTCTTCAAATTAAACTGAACCCTATGAGAAAAAATATAATGTACAAATCATGGCAAAGACCAGGAGGAAACGCTCTGAAAAACCCGATGAGGAGTTGCACAATTCGGTATTGCATAGGCATTGCGAGGCGCCTCGAGTTGTGCATGGCGTGGTCTGGCTGAGGTAGTAGTTGGAGCGGAGGAGACGGCTCTGACATCCTCGCATCACGAATACGTACTCTGGAAAGGAAAAGTTTGAAGACAGGGTCGAGTAGATTATTTGCAGTCCACTTTCTACACTTCTCACGAAAAGTCATCGATCGACAAGCGGTCGAAAGCTGGCATGAGAAATCGCTGGAAGTTCGCGAGCTGGCCGCTGTTCCAGGTGTTGATCAAGATCGCCATTGAGCGTGATCCGAACAAAGCTGTTTTGGGTGCCTTCGATGCTCAAATCGGCCTGCGATCAGTCTACCATACACCCACGATCATCCCGGAAGAATTGCGTGTGTCATTCAAAGGCAGTGTCTTCGAGTCTCGCCGAAAATCGAATGTATCAGGGACTGTTGCAACAACAAAGAACGGCAAAAAACGAGCCTTGGATAGCCCAATACGGCCTTCAAGCTTGTATTAGCTGTGCCCTGCACGCCCACTTCCTTGTTGGCCGTTGAGGGAGTGGTCAAGGCGGGCATAGCACAACCAGGTTTTAGGGCCGTAAAGGGCTACTTGTGGCTCGTTTTTAGCCGTTCTTTCGCCACCATTGTTGCCATGGACCCCGGTACATTCGACTTTCGGTGAGGAGTCGAAGATAGTTTCTATCGCGAATATTGTCTTCAAAGGGAGTGTTCACGACGAATATCATATTCGAGTTCGCCTCAAAAAATAGTGTTTTTAGTCGTGATTTCACGAATAGTGAAGAAACAGCGGAGAAAAACGCTCGGAATAAGCTCAAGTAACGGTTTCTAACTTACGTACAGGAGTTTACCCGCCCTGCTAGTTTCCGCGCGCGCTAATGGCGAAATGTGGGCGAATCGACCAGGCTGGACGTGACGCAGTTAATTAGCGCTTTGTCATCGTATACGTCCGCGGCGCCACAAGCTCGTCAGAACGGGGGGGCGGGACGGGCTGAGCAGGGGTGCTGGGCTAACGAAATCTTCACTTCACGGCCGTATTTATCGATTTCAGGTCAGTTTTCACTGCTTTCTTCGACCCTATCCCCTCCAGCATCTGCCATCGTAGTGCTTCACACTAAAAAGTCGAAAACGAGATTTATCGTGAACACTGCTTTCAAGTGCCCACCCGGTATTATTGTGTGTGTGTGAGGTTCTCCCAACTAGAGTTCGGAGAGAGAAGACGCATACTAAAACTTAGAAAAAAGCGGAAAGGTTCGCATACTGCGCTTTTAGTCTTAACCTAGTACTGTTTTGGTTCGTGAGAAAAAAAAAGACTGCTAGAATCTCGTCATCAAGAACTACGAGATGGTATCAAAATCCGGTTGAGAGCTCTAGCTAAACATACATTAGGTATCGGCATGCTGTGTCTCCCGAAACACGTTTGAACTCTTCGGAATGTTAGAGCGGGCTGAGCATTCTGATGAGTCTAAAGGTGTTTAGGGAGGAGCAGCATACAGGCTATAAAACGGTGAAATTGACTTGGTTCCTACGCGTGCTGGTGCGAAGCGGAGGTTAGAGACAGTGAGAGAGCGTAGGGCACACGGAGGCCGAGGCGTCGCGCACGCCTCGAATGATGTAAATTACGACGTGTTATAGAGGGTATCTATAGTTTATAAATAGTTGAAGCCCTTGACGAAATTTTGACACCATTTCGTAGATCTTGATGAGACTATTCGAGCAGTATCATTTTTTATTTCTGAAAACCCAAACTGGAGCTATTCAGCTCCGACGCCTGATTGTTGTTGTTGCTACTCAGTTCCTCTGTCAACTCCGTAGCTGAGGACCGCAGAGTGGGGTGTCGTTGGTGTAATGGTAACACTCTCGAGCCGAAAGAGATGACATACAGGTTCGAGTCCCGCCCGACCCCTAGATTTTGTATTCAACCCAGCTACCTTGTCATATCTTGAGATCATATAAATGTTGTTTTTATGCATTTAATAGCATGCGATCTTGAGATCGCATTCCATTAAATGCATAACAACAACATTTATATGGTTTGGCGTGATTTTGTGTGACTGGCAGAATTTCCTGTCTTAATCATTCCCGATAATCCTCCCAGAGGAATAGGAAGGCGATTATTGCTAACTCAACTACAAAAGAGAATGATAGCTGTTTTATCTTATCAAGGTGCTTTCGGGGAAAGTGAAGAACATGTCGAGGAAGATCGCACAGATCAGAGGTTGTGCCGAAGTTCTAGGACAGGGTTCGATCGTTATCCTTCTTGAATTACGTACTTTGGATTGATACACACTTTCGAGCTAAGGATTAATGCCTTCTTCTCGATTGCTGACGTTTTTTTCAGAAGGAACCACTATCAGGTGACATTCCCTTGGCTACAAAACTTTTTGTTCAGTCATAAACCCTTTCTTGCGGATAGATGACTGCGTACGTCTGTGTCCATCAACCAGATTGACGCTTGTGTCTCAAGGAACTGAGTAATTTCACGAAGTCTCATTTTTGGTGGTCTATTTCAATGAAAAAATCGGGCAATATTAACCTTGTAATTTAGTAGTGACCCAAACCTTTCTGATAATCGCCACTTATGGAGATATGTTTTTGAAATGATGGTCAATTTTCCGCAAAAAAATGTTTATTAAATTATTAGATACGTTGCTTGAGGCATTCATGGGAAAACACGAAGTCATGAAACGGCTCTCAAAAGGGTATCGTACCGGACGACCAAGAACAAAGGTAGAAGTAATGATATGCAAGTATAACCACAGTTCTTCATCTCCTGTGAAGTTATAAAGTTGCCATATTGTAGAAGGCAACACACTAGCTTAGAAACAATATCGATTATATGCCAAGAATCTCTGAGAGAAATCGCCGTAGCGGCTACGGTAAAGTGTCTCATATGAAGTTAATTAGGAATTATAGTACAACTAAGGAAGACCTAAGGAGAAAAATACGCGCCTGCAGTTGCTTCGTCCTCTGTCTGATAAGGACAGAGGTTATCGCCGTGTTTGTGCCCAAGGAAATACTGGATGTACCTCAAACTTGGGTGATTGAAACGGAGACAATTTCGTTTCATCACACGAGACAGCACATCGTACTCGGCGCGGATTCGCTGCTGCATCCTCGCGGAGCCGGTGTGGTTCTAACGCGGGGCCGCTGCATGGTCTACTGCGAAGACAGCGCGGAACTAGTTTGGGGCACGTGCTTCTGCGACGAAATTTCGTGGCGCGTGCTGCTGCTTAGAGCATGTGTCGCGGCGATGGAATCTTCCAATGTAAGTGAAAAGCAGAATAAAAGATTGCAAAACAGGTGTTTAAATAGAAATCTCGATGATTGGGGGCGGGCGGCCACCAAGCAGTAACTTGTTCTAGGGCGTTTTTTCTCTAACCTTTCATTTATTTTCACTTTTGTGATGGCCAGATCTACCTTCTCATGGGGATAGCACACCAACCGTTTTTATTGCGAATTCCGCCTTGAAACGCTTTTTTAGCCGTGTTTGGGTTTACTAGGGCGTCGCCTCCCGTTGTTTCGACGCTGTTGCTCTTCTGAAAGTCATCACAACAGTTTTCCATGAAAAGCTCACAAACGGATTTTATCGTGAACAGTTCCCCAAAATAGGGACGATTCAGTTGTTAAGCTACAAGATCATTAGCACACGCTGATAGAATCAGTTCTTGTTTGATTCAATTTACAACACACCCTATGGAATAACTAATGAGATTATCATCTAAATGTGGCGTAGCCTGCTCCGAGTATATGTGAAATCCTACTTCCTTCTACTAGTGTAGATGAAAAATATGCAGGAAAAGGGGAGTAGAGCAAGAAAGAGGGCCCACAAAAATTCATTGGCGACACCCATTTGGGTGAGCTTGTAAAAAATGTGAACACAGAATGGATTGAAGCCAGCGTCTTTTTCTCTTTCAAATTTTCTTCCCTTTCTCTGCCTCGCGTTCACTCAGCGGTAGCAGATGAGGAGGGCTCAGGTCAGCTCGTCCACCAAGTTCCCTCCCCTCAAATTCGAACAATTTTCGATAGTTTTTTAAAATTTTGACTTGATTTCAGAGATACCGTCGTAAGCAGCTTAAGGATTCCTTTGAGATATTCAGAAAACGTGAAAAATCAATCCTGCCCTAATCTCCTATTTGAATAATAACAGGCCAAGGTATAAGGCTGGCAAATTCAGCGAGGGATCCCCCGTTTGGCCAGGATTCAGAACTTTTCGTTGTTGATTTCTTTAATTTCATTCTTTGCTCAAAGAAGATCAGCACGTGGGTGTCATTACGCATGAAAACAGTCGATTCATAAGGCGATTAGATTATAAGGTCGTCTAAACGGTCTGCTACGATGGTGTAAACCTTTGCATGTCAACAATAAGGTTATCAAAGCAAACTCGCTTCGAGTCTGGGTTTTATGAATAAAATGCGGTTCATATTGCTCTAATGGAATCATGTCTTTCTGCTGAATTTGGTGACTGTCTAAAAAAGAGATCTTTAAATATTCTTTTTAGCGCTGGACTGAAGTCGAAAAAAATTCTTATAAGTGTTCTTCATTTATATCATATCAGTTCTAGGAAAGACGATTCTTGAGTGGATTCTAGAGCGAAACCGTTTCCCAAGTCTATTCGGCAGAAGTCTGATTTGTCAACTTGAGTAAACTCTGGCATCGCCGTAGCGGTTAAGCGATCGAGACTCACCGACTGCGTGCGGTAGCGCCGCGTGCTCACTTCTCTTAGCCTGTGATAGGATGAATATCTTATCTCCGATGCGTTCGGCGATTACTCCTAGTATTCTTCGACTTCTGTGTATTTATCCAATCGCAGGCTATCTAGCACAAGTGAATACGCAGCGCGACCGCACTCAGCCGGTGGGGCTTGATAGCGTAGCCCACTACTGCGGTGTCAGAGTTTAGCTGTGCCAGAGTATCCAGAGATGGATATTTATTGGAGGCTGCTTCGAGATAAGTCATGAAATCGCAGCCAGATACGCTCTTAAGGTGCTTTCACTTTTCTACAGCTGGATTAATTCCGCAAAGCCTGACTGGTACAGCTCTGGTACATCCCTAGTGACGTGTTGATTTCGATTATCACCAGCAGCGGAGCGGTGGGCCTCGGTGAAATATAACTAATGATAAGGAGGTTTCGACGAAAAAGCCACCGCTCCACGCTGTGATAACCGAAAATATGAGTTCACTTTGAATGAAATAGAGTCTGTTCAGGTTCGGAGTGAAATTTCCTGCTGTCATATCGCGTGCGTGTGCCCGCTTATACTGCGTCTCCTTCTCCCCCACTTTTTCTCGCTGCATCTTCCCTTGCTCTGCACAAATACTCGAAGGAACAAAAAAATTGCCTCCGAAACAGAGGAGATGCAATGCGGCCGTCCCACCTTTCACGAAGCCTGATTTGATTGATCCGGATAGAAAAGTGCACTGAAATAGGTAACTCACTTTGCTGAACAATGGACAGCTTTACGCAGTTATCCGTATCATCGCATCGTTGTATTTCGGAATAGTAGAAATCGTAATCACTCGAATCGTCGCAGTATTCATTTGATGGCGGGACATTGTACCTAAAAACCATTAATGTCAAGAAAGTTATGCAGTGATAGGAAAACCACCCATGAAGGATATGAAAGACAATCCTGCTGGTATCTTCCTCAAAGGCACAGTCCAACCTCGAAATCATTTTTCTGTTTTTCTGCCTATCTCTAAAACGGTCTCACGTCGATTCCAATTATGTCTCTCGAGTCGCACAAGACCTCCTAGGAACGAAGTTATGGCCCCTCAAAAATTGTGCTACGAAAGCATGGTGGACGAGTTTTCCGAGGCTCGTAACTTTCGTCATTTGCTACCGATGTATGCGAACCGACCTGAATAAAGAGAGAGGCTGAGATCTTAGGGAAGAACGGGGCTACTGGTCGGAAACCATCGCTCATCTCGTCGCTGTTGAGCTCGAAAGATCGTAGAAGAAGCGTGTCAAAGTGGCTTCCGGGTTTGGGCGCCCCAGGGTGGCTTCACCCTATATCTCGCATATTCGGAGGAATTGAGAGCTCGCATTTGGCAGGGGCTATATAGGGTGGGTCTACTTCACAATTATGTGAAAATCTCAGATTTCGTCCCTGAGCTTGGACTGTGCCTTTAAAGCAATTTCACGCTATTAGCCAATCGGGCTCCACAGCCCCGTCCAGTTCAACTGAATAGCAACAACAGTTGAAAAAATTTGGTCCCTGGTGCTATCTCCCCTACATTCTGAATAACAACAACATCCAATGAGGTCTGACCAAAGCTGTCGGGTTTCTGTTCGGCTAATAGATACTCTAGTACCCCCATTTTTGTTCCGCATTTTCCAGATAAGCATGTATCAATACTACCATAATTAGTAGATATCACTGTACGTGTGACTATTTAACAGACAAGTTGCTCTTGCAGATGGTTTCTCTTGTCCCGAATAGTATCAGCTATCCACGTGGTGCAAAAGTGTAAGAGCGGCTTCATCTCATCGGGTGCCCCAGTGGGCTTTCCAGAGGCGATCCTGGAAGATGTCCTCGAGTCTCTCCCAAAAGAGGAAAAGATGGTCAACCTCCAGAACCTCTCGGGCGCTGCAGGGTATTTTCGGCCGTGGGGACTTCCCTCACGCCAGGAGCGGTGATGCCGCCCGGCTGCAGACAGTGAGGGGAGAGGACGTCGGCTACAGATCCCGGCATGCTTTCTGTTCGGCTACTAGCTGCACAGTCATCTGTTCGGCTACTAGCGGTTTACTTGTTCGGCTACCAGCTACTCCTTCTTTCTTTCAGTCTTCTTTCTGGTGGCTGCTACGCGAATAGCTGAGGCTGGAATAGCAACAGTAAAGGCCTTGAAAGACCAGACATTTTGGGAAGTAACCCAACAACCACGATGCTACTGCTCTGTTCGGCCACTAGAGGGACATTGTCTGGGCCATGCGTCGTAGCGAAAATTTCAATTCAACGAAAAAGATATAATTATGGAAGCAGATTTCAATGACGTAGCATCCTGTATTAGACTGTAGTTATACACTGGCGAGACGCCGCGGAAATAGCAAGACAACTACCACTTCTGTGCGTCCCAACTGTGCTGAGGCATGTCTGAAGGAAGGGTTGTCCCAGAAAAACGCGCCGGAAGACCGCTTCGAGCAGTTATACACGACGCGGCACTGTGTACTGTATCCTGGCGGGACCTCCCCTGTTGGACATTTGCCAATTTCCATCAGCTGATTACTTTTCAGATCTAAATTTGTAAAAATGTCACCAAAACAACATAATGAGCCCTTCTATGACAAGAACAATACATTTATAGTGACTTTCTGCAATAAACAAGTGATGAGGCGTGAAATATCGATAAAATACAATTGAAACGCCTGGAAATTTTCAGTCTGCAATATTGCGTCAAAGACGTCGAGGACGCAATACTGCAGACGAGTCTCTGCTCCACGCAGCAAGCGGCGGCAATGTCATCGCGGGACGTTTTCATACCGCTGGTGTACAACTAGGGCCTTACAGTCATGTCAGCTGTACCAGAACTTTTCGTCATGGGGAGCATGAAAAACGGAACAAAATGACCGAGTTTTAGCGAGGCTGAGCCTCCAGAAACGTGGGTACTTCCCCACAGTCCAACCACGAGTTGACATACGGCCAGTTTGCCTGATTTTTGGGGCTCCCACGGGCTTAAGTATTCCGTCACAAGACGTATGAGTCTTATGACTTTGGTACCTCTACCACGTTTGCGAGCGGGTATGTTGCAGTGAATTGTCGTGTCGTGTAACTAGTTCGCCCCAGAACGCAGTACGAAAACAATTAGTTATTTCCTGATTTACGTGCTTAGATGCTTAGATTTTTTCCAGATTATTTTCTGCTATTTGCTGTCATCTGCAGCAATGAAGTCGAAGACAGAACAAGACAGTAAACCCAAAATAGCCTTATAAGACCTCGCTGTTGGAACTTTCTGCCGCGTAAAGCTCACTGAGAGGTATACTTCGGCGACTCGACAAATTTTTTGAATAGTCGAGTTTTCGAATAACTCGGCTCGTCAAAATTTCGAATAATCGAGTTTTCGACTAACTCGATTTTCCAAAATTTCGAATAATCGAGTTTTCGACTAACTCGATTTTTCCAAATTTCGAATAATCGAGTGGTCGAATGGACTCGATGTCGACTGTTTCAGTCGATACCAAGACTCGATGACTCGACTCTACATAGGTATACTGAGAGGTTACTCGGCCCGAGAGCGCATGCTGGTATGTATGTAATATCTACAATACCGCCCGCGACTTTGGGAAAAACGGCGTTTTCGGCGCTTTTTTCCGCCGCAAAGCGCCGCTTTGTCATAACTTCGTTCAAAGTGGTCCGTTTGTGTTGCTAGGGGCATATTCAGAATCAGCATCGAGAGCTCTTCATTTTGAGCTTACACATGTCTTACCCTGCGAACAAGGCATATAGGGCTAACAGAATCAATCCCGGATGTAAGAAAAGTGAAGCCAGATATCAAACTGGTACAAATATTTGGCTTCATACCAACCACATGCAGATCATGAGGCCAATTGTAACGAGTGTTCGACGCCCCGGCAGACAGAAGTCAACGTCCTCGGCTCCGAGCGCAGAAGGTCCCGGCATCACAACTGCGCTCAAGGCATAGCGGCTATAGACTTCTTCGAAGTAGGGAAAACCTGTCTGGAGGCATTTACCGCCGAGCGGCACCTCGAGGGATTTAGGCTTTAAATAAAGGACCCCAGATCACCGACCTCCCGCTTCCGGCTCAAACGGTGTACCAATCGATCTGAAACTTGCCCTACAACTTTCTTTTGCAATTTTTCTCCAAATAAGCGCCTTAGCAGCCAAATCTAGAGAACACGATTTTTCACCTATTTCAGATGCGCTAAGTTCATTTTCGCTTCAAACGCGACTATCGACGTCCCGTTCTCGTTTGAAACGGGACCGATCGACCAAGAGAATCCGGGCAACGACTTTCTTTTGGAACTCTTCTTCAAATAAGCAGGAATCCGAAAAACTCGATTTTTCACAACTTTTTGATTGTGCTCAAACAGCGTTTTTTGCCGGTTCGACGCCCCGGCAGGCACACTCATCGTCCTTCGATCGGGCGCGAAAGGTCTGCGATTGCAACTGCGCACCTTCGTGGAACCCTGTTTAGGAGCTCTTTCACGCCTGTCCTACGAAGATGGAAACATAGGGCGTTTCCTTGTACTGTGCCTCGCTGGGCCGAACTCCGGTCCGCAATTCCGTCTCGATACGCTTTGCGGCCGCATAACTCGAGTCAGTCGAGTTCCCAGCACCAAAGCCGACTCGGGTGGCTTTTTATACAGTTTTTCTCAATTATTTTCTGTTTCCAGTTTTCAAACCACTCAGGGTCAACAGATCGGCGACTGCGGCGCTGGAAACTCTTCCGACTTAAAATCGCGCGGCCGCAAAGGCGTGTCAAGACGCGATTGCGGACCAGAATTTTGGCCATAGAAGCACAGTAGTATTTCGAAAATATTCTTGAAAATCATGCTCACTTTTTGCAAAGCGCGTCCAGGAAGATCTTTTCAACCTCGAAAAAACTCAACGATTGTTGAATGTCACTAAACTCTCGCAGGACTCTCACTATTTCCCGTGTGTAAAGCCCTGCCTAACAATGGTTTCTGACTTTCCTAACCATTCCTCGACGAAGGTCAGAACCCTTGCCAAACTTTTCAGTTTTCAGCGAAGCGCAATCAGACAGCGCCCTTACATACCTTCGAGAACGCGCATTCTGTCTTACATAGGCTGCTAGGTGATATTAGCGCGGCAGATCCTATACTCCTCGCCTGGCGAGATTCCGCTATCATCCCCACTACGTTGTGGCGGCCCTTCTCGTCTTCCCGCGAAGACCGAGGCAGAGACGCAGAGACGCAACGCGCAGAGAAAAAAGAGCAACCGAGTCAGCCAGCTGTGGGAGAGACGGGCCTCGCATCATTCATTGATGCGTCATAGCGGTTACGGCGAGTGGGAGCGGCGTTGGAGTGAATCATGTGGCTACAATGAGCATCGATTTGCGGACACACAGGAGCCATTCTCATGGGAGAGAGAAAACCTTGGAATGGTACTAAGACTTTGTGCACGTGAAAGATCTTCGAAGTAATAAGCGTGTAGACACTGCCATGGATGGTCTCTGAAACTATTTTCAGAAGCAATCAAAACTTTCCCGGTGATTATTCCAAGGTTGTCTGCTATAGTTGTACAATTTCAAAAGTGTAGAACAGACAGAAATTTGAAAAATTTTCGTTCGAAACACTATCGAAAGAACAAAAATTTAAAAAAATTTGTTCGAAAAAAATTCTAACAAACGAAAACCAAATATGTTTTGCTGAAGAACATTTTCAAAGAACGGAAAATGAAAAATTTGTTCAGGAAACAATTTCGAACGAGATCGAATTTCGAAACACTTTCTGAAATTTCGGAGGTTCGAGCAAACGAATTAACTAATCAGATTTTTGGTTTTGCTTTGGAAGATCGTTCGAGATTTCCGCATTTCTTTCAATTTCGTTCGAAGTTTAGGAATTTTTTCGATACTTTTAGAAAATGGATTTTTATTTCGAAACCGGACTCTGACGCTTCATTTACAACTCTCAGTCAGAGAATGAATGCTACACACGAGTTCAAATTCTAGTGAAGTCATGAGCACGTATAGCCTTTCTCCCTTGTTTCAAGCTGACTGAAAGGTGATTATCGGCCCTATAATGTCGAATTCTCTAATCGATGACCGCCATGACCGATCGTCTACGTAGCTTGCTTCGCCCAGACTCAAGAGCAAGAACGATTTTGTATTCTCCGGTCCCAATCACAACTTATTCTGAGCAGGCGAGTTGTTGCTCAAGCCCACGACAACTCGGCCCAGGAATGAAGAAAGAAGTGTAACCTCAGGGTCCGAGGAGCGTTTTCAAAACTAAATGAATCTTCGAGAAAATTTCGAAACATTAGATCTCGAGCGAATCGAAATTTGAAACAAAATCGTCCGACGAAATATCGAACCAATGAAATTCGAAGAAAATTCGTTCGACAAAATTTCACACGAACAAAGAAATCTTGAAAATTCGTTTTTGTGTTCAACTATATTTTCTGCCTCACGAGAATGGCTCCCTGTGTGTCTGAAAATCGATGCTACTCATTGTAGCCACATGATTCTTTCAACGCCGCTCACACTCACCGTGTCTCGTTATAACGTATCAATGAGTGATGCGAGGGCCCGTCTCTCCCCACATCCAGCTAGCTCGGTTGCGCTATTTCTGCGCGTTGCGTCTCTGCGTCTCTGCCTCGCGGGAAGACGAGAAGGGCCGCCACAACGTAAAGGGTGGTAACCGAATCTTGTTAGGCGAGGTATGTAGGTCTACCGCTCTAGTAACACCCTGGCAGCCTATGTAAAGAGAATGTGCATTCTCGGAAGTAAGGGCGTTGTCTCATTGCGGTCGCTGGAAACTAGAAAATAAAGTTCGGCAGGGAGCTGACCTTCGTCGAGGAATGTTTAGGGAAGCCAGCCATTGTTAGAGGTTTCCCCACGAGAAAAGGTGGGAGTCCTGCGAGGTTACGGACATTTTGCGAGGTTGACGAAATTTTCCCGAACGTGCTATGGAAAACGTGAGCACGATTGTCGAGAATACTTTCAGAATTGTACAAAACTGCGTATGTTTGGTACGATGGACAGGCGTGAAAGAGCCCTGAACAGGAGCTATACACAGAAGGTCTCATGTCAGGGTTAACCGCGGACAATTTTCCGAGGCGTTACAGCTTCTGAGATATTCGTTATGTCAGAGAACATGATTGCCCGAAAAGATTCTAAAATGCGGAGTTTCACTGGCTCCGGTTGCCGTAATATGCCTTAAAGGCAGTGTTCACGATAAAGTCGTTGTTCTATTTTCCACCTATCTTGAAAACGGTTCCATGCTGATTTCAATGATGTCCCTGGAATCGTACCAAGACCCTTGAAACGGAGTTACGGCCCCTCAAAATTCAGCTAGGGAAGCCTTGTGGATGAGTTGTCCAAGGCTTTGTAACTCCCCGTTTTTGTAGCCGATGTGTGCGAGCTGACCTGAGTAAAGAGAGACGTTGAGAATGAAGGGAAGAACAGGGCTTTTGATCGGAAACCATCGCTCATTCAACCATAATTCAGAGGAACTGTTATAGGACGTGGCGGAGTGGCCCAATGGGTTGGCTGGCCCACGAGATTTTCACCCACTGACCGGCCGTGTTTTTCGTCGCACTTCCGTTCTTAAATCTTCTTAGAGGGACCCAAAGCTTACGATTTACGAAAAAACGTTACAACTTTTCTTCGTGAACACTGCCTTTAAATCGATTGTTTCTGCTTCAAAGGAGTCTATACCGATAATGAGCGCAGTTGCAATCGCAGACCTTTCGCGCCCGATCGAAGGATTTGATGAATGTGTCTGCTGAGGCGTTGTTCCGGCAAAAACGCTGTTTGAGCTAAACTGGTTGGCGAAAATCGAATTTCTCCTGATTGCTGTTTATTAGATAAAGAGTTTCAAGAATTTCGTTGTCCGAGCTCCAGGTCGATTGGCTCCGTTCGAGCTGAGAATGGGACGTCGATGGTCCCGTTTAAAGGTAAAAAGGACTTAGCGCATCTGGAAGGTGGCGAGACAGATTTTTCCTGCTCTAGAGGAGTCTATACTAAGCTTGGTTGTGATCGCAAACCTTTGTGCTCGAGCGATGGACGATGACTGCGTTACCGGGACTTCGAACCGGAAGTAAAACGTGGTTTTAACTTTTACTAGTTTTGGAAATCAACCTATCACACTTCTACATAACTCGTCCATGATTCGTATTCTTGTTATGGAGTCAAATATTTACACTTAATTAGACATCTAGCTTCAGTTTTCGTACACTCGATTGATTCTGTTAACCTTGCTTGCAGGGTAAGACAGCTCAAATTAAGAGTCCTCGATGCTGATTCTAATATGCCACTAGCAACCCAACCGGCCAGCTTTGAACAAAGTTATGACAAAGCGGCGCTTTTCGGCGGAAAAAAGCGCCGAAAACGCCGTTTTTCCCAAAGTCGCGGGCGGTATTGTAGTTAGGTCCGTGGCTTGTTTCCTGAAAAAAAAAATTAAATCTCATCCGCGCTTGGCGCGGCGCTTTAAATCTCACCGGTGGCTGGCTGGTAATTACCTAACCATACACAACTCAGGGCTGTAGTAATCTCTATAAATGTGCATTCGACGCCAGGTTTGGAACGATTGAACTGAATAATTCGGAAATAGTATTTTTTGACGCCCCGAATGAATACATTTTTTCAAAAATAGTTTTTCTATTTCAACGGTGAATTAATGACTTTGAAAAAAACATTTTGAAATTACCGCATGAAAAAATAAATTTAAAAAACGTTTTCAAATTTTCCGCTTAAAAACGTTTCTGGATTAACAAACTTTTGATATTTTCTAATGAAATTATAAGTTCAAACAAGGCCTTTCAATTTTTTTCCGAATGAACGTATGAATTCGGAAAGCTGCTCTCTATCAGATTTGAAGAGTGTTCAGAAAATTTATCCGAATGTCCAAATAAAACTTTGATTTCCAAGTTACATAATCCCAAATAATGCATGAATAATTTCGGAAATTCTTTTTAGTGGCTGATTATCCGATTGTTATTGAAAAAGATTCACCGATTGCTAGAAAAAGCGTCCATTTTAGCTTTTTAAATATACCAGCTATTTGAAAAATCCGAATAATTTTAATCCCAGAATGAATATAATAATCGAAAACTGAATCAATCCTGTTTCCGAATAAATCTGTTATAGAAAAAAGTTGTTGAGTCACTTTTTGTATGAATCAAATAGTTGAAAAAACCAAAAAGAAATTTACGAATTGAAATCTCAATCACTGATCTTTTTTGCGACTACGCAAAATTTATGTGTTGCACCACACCATTAGAACCGTTCCACCGATGGTCTTCATTTTTTTCGGACGATCTATCCAGATGGTCCTAAAGGCAGTGGTCGCGATCAAATATGCTTGTCTTCTTTTCCTGTCTAAACCCTTTTCCAAGTGGTTTGGAGTAGTAGGACCTACATATGTGGAAAAATCCCGAAAAATCCGCGATTTCGGGCCAAATTTGAAGCCTGAACTCTTGAGTCTTTTGATGGTGGACGAGCCCACTCCACATCATCGGCATGACTTTCACTCAATGAACATTAATCTTTGGACTGACCTGCCCGAATATTTATATGTATACTCATCTAGTCAAAAACATGGACTGAAGTACTTGCTTTCATTGTTCAACTGTTTTTATAGGGTGAATTTGCATTTATTTCTTCCTCTAAATGTCGATGAATCTTGACTGCTCGGAATGAGACTGCGATCTTTTTGGGCGGCACTGTGCACATGTGCACGAACTGGCATCTTTAGACCCTAGGAACTCTGAGTATAGCCCGTTTTTCACCGCGCAACTTTCATAGATTTTCAGCTGTTTTCCATCTAAGCTGATTTTTGTAGTTTTTTCGATAACATTCTTCATCGTGACCACTATACTTCGGCGACTCAATAATTTTTTCGAATAATCGAGTTTTCGACTAACTCGATTTTTCAAAATTTCTATTAATCGAGTAGTCGAATGACCCGATGTCGACTGTTGCAGTTGATACCAAGACTTGATGACTCGGCTCGACATAAGTATAGTGACCACTGCCTTTAAATTTTTCTGGGAGCTTACTTCCACATTTCAGGTGTCGCCAGCGAAAAAATGGCGGTTGTAAATGACGAGATCCAAGGTAGAGGTTGCCATGCAGTTTTTCACACTACGAGCCGAATACTTTCGGTTTTTGACCCTACTGCAGAATGAACAAAATATGTGTTTCTAGATGAAAATGCAAAAGTTATACCACTTCACATCCCTCAAAACGCTAGTGCTCGTGCAGAGCAATGATCGAATTTTACAGAATGAATTCCTTCCGGGGAAAGAAACCAAGAGTGCTAGACCGTTATCAGTCTTGAGCTGATAGCAGTAGAAATTTGAAATCCGTATTTATGATGTACATTCCAGAGAACGCTTCTGCATGCCAACTCTCAATGTCAATAAGTGTATAGAGAAATGTGACCAATACGAAATCGTAGCCCGATTTGTAGTCACTGTAGCAAGGCAGATTTAAATTAGACGGACGACAAACGTCTAGCGATCAACAGAGGTTTTGAAGCAACAGATGTAGCATTCCCTCACAATAGGACTCCTTTTGATCAAAGTGGCCATTCCAAATGAAATGTGATCTTCTGCATCCATTTTTTAACGTAGAGTCTGACATGAGTGTGCTCTTCGAAGCTGCTTACAATCAGACTTTTTCTGAAAGAAGGTATGAGCGTTTTCAAAGCTTCGCGAAAAGGTACACATCACCTAATTTTAAAGGTGTTTTGAATTTTTTATTTGGATTTTGCTCAAAACTTGTATGTAGGAGCAATCTAGAGTGCTGAACATGAATCTGGTGTCCGCTTGTCGAAATTCTGAGGTTTACTGTAGGTTACGGTAGGTACCATGCCATTTAGGAGGCAAAACCCACCTTTATAGAAATTCGCAAATCGACGAATGGACAGCGAATTCGTATTCAACATCCCCAAATAACCCCCTGCGTGGAAGTTTTGGGTGAAATCTGAGAATTGGAGCAAACTGCATATGTACCGTATACCCACCGTAACCTACCGTAAGCTGTCAGATCTCAGATTCTTGTTGAGCACTCCAAAAAACCCCAGAGAAGCTATTTGAGCCACAGCTATCTTAGCATTCCGGATACCTTCAAAAGTCGCGTTTTTCTCTCAAATTTTCCTCCCGATGAAAAGCTTTGAACGAATTTAGTCGAAAACTCTGGAAAATTGACAAATAAACCTCAAATTCGTGATCGGCGCCCCAAGAAATCCCCCTAGGGGAAATTCAAGTCAATTCTGGGATTTTTTCTGAAACGCTTTCTAAACGCCCGAATTGATATTAATAAACGCTCAGCCGAAAATCCGTACAAGTCCGTAATTCTATCACTCTGCGCACAGCTCGGAAAATGTGCTTTCACCCAAACGTTGCTCAGGGGGATGTTCTGGGCGCTGAACGCGATTATGAGGTTGTTTCCAGAGAGAAAAAAATACTGCGCTTTTCTGAGGGTAAAATAAGTACGAAAATCGAGGAAAATGTCTATAACATTTTAAGAGTGACTACGAAGGGCATATTCGGACCTCCAAAATATGTTCTAGAGAAGCACATTTCATTTGGAATGGCCACTTTGGCTAAAGGTAGCTTCCTTGTCAGTCGAAAAGCGTTTCATCCGGCTGGCGACTCATAAGAAAATCGAGCCGATTCCCTTTTTTCCACAGAACTCTGCAGGAGAACTTGGATTCGACTAGGACATGCGTAATAATCTCCGGAACTCTATTACCACGAGCGACGCCTTTCACGCTCTGACAATAGCCATTCGCAAAACAAATTCAGAAGGCGTGTAGAACAGCCTTCGATTAGAAACTTTATTACTGTGGGTACTTGAGTACCCATATGTTCATAGTTAGCCCCCCCCCCTCGAAGGCGAATTCATTGCGATGACTGTGATGTTGATCTGCTTAGAGGCAGTGGTCGCGATGAAAAACGTTATCGAGAAAACTACGAAAATCAGCTTAGATGGAAAACAGCTGAAAATCTATGAAAGTTGCGCGGTGAAAAACGGGCTATAATCAGAGTTCCTAGGGCCCAAAGATGCCATTTCGTGCACACGTGCACAGCGCCGCCCAAAAGATAGCAGTCTCATTCCGAGCAGTCAAAAATCATCAACATTCAGAGGAAAAAATAAATGCAAATTTACCTAGTAAAAATAGTTTAACAAAGGAAGCAAACACTTCAGTCAATGTTTTTGACTTAATGAGCTCATAAATATTCGAGCAGGTCAGTCCGAAGATTCATTGATCGAGATTCAATTTCAAGCCAGCTGATGTTCTTGATATAAGAGGTCATCGATGCCGATGATGTGGAATGGGCTCGTCCACCATCAAAAGACAAGGAAGTCCAGGCTTCAAATTTGGACCGAAACAGCGTTTTTTTGCGATTTTTTCTCATAGGTCCTACTACTCTAAACCACCTAGAAAAGGGTTTAGAGAGGAAAAGAAGACAAACATATTTGATCGTGACCACTGCCTTTAGAGGCACAGTACACCCTCAGACATTAATTTAGTGATTTTTATTTGATTGTGTAGCAGACCCTCCTGTATAACACGTGCCAGGTGCGAGATCTCTATTCCTCGAAATAAGTGAGATATAAGCGACCAACACAGGCCCGACCTTCTTCGCTCACCACCACGGGCCATACCCTACCAGATTTTCAAAGTCGATAGCGGCTTGATCAACGGATGAATTCTCAACAAGTCGTCGTTCTTCATTTCATTGCCAGACTCTCATTTTCTGCCTCGCTTCTACGCAACGATTGCGGACGAAGAGAAATACAGGCCCAAGTCAACTCGTCCACCAATTTTCCACCTTCGGAATATAGACACATTTAAGAAGCCAAAACTCTGTTCATAGGGGGTCTTGGACGATTTCAGAGATACCACTGTGATCAGCGTGTGATTTTTTCCAAGACAGGCATAAAATCTGAAAAATAATCTTCTGGGTGTTCTATGCCCTTAAACGCAGTGTTCACGATGAGTATCATATTCTAGTTCGACTCATGAATGGGGTTGTTTGGTCGTGAGCTATCGAATAGTGAAGAAACATTGAGGAAAAGTGCTCAGAATAGGCTTAAATTGCAGCTTCTAACGTATGTACTGGTCCAGGGCGCGGAAGAGCTCACGCGCCCGACTAGGTTCCTTTAGGGCGCGCTAATGGCAAATGTGCGCGATTCAATCAGGCTGGACGTGGCGGAGTTCCTTGGCTATTTGCTATCAAAAACGTCCGCGGCGCCACATAACGGGGGCGGGGCGGGCTAAGCAGGCGTCCGGGGTAATGAAATATTGATCTCGCCGCTGTTTTTCGATTTTTGACCCGTTTTCGAGTTTTTTTCGACCCTAAGGCGCCAGCCTATACCAGCGCAGTGTTTCACACTGGAAATTCGAAAACGAGGTTAATCATGAACACTGCCTTCAACTAAATTATCCGGCGATTCGCGCACAAATGGTTTTCGAATCCTGCCGCATTGGTCAACTTTTTCGTAGCCATTTTTCGTGGTATTATAGAAAAGGGCGCAGATAAAGTGGTGGTACAAAATTTACAATTGTGGTGCTGGCATATGTGGGTGCCCGAACGCAATACATAGTCTTCTGTTTTTGTGAGAGCTCCGCCTATCTCACGATATACCAATTGACCAATACCAATTTTCTAGGCGTGAAATCATCAAAAAAACGTTTGAGAGTTAGAACTTGAAGAGTTCTAGTCTCGAAGGCAGAAGTCACCTCGTTGTCGGTTTTGGTAATCGTTTTTCCTTCTCTCATTGAACGTAGGAAACTGTCCGATAAGGTCAATTTGGAGTGGAGTGTATCTGGTTGAGAGCCTATTATCAATAAACTCTCACGAGTATGTTTACATATTCGAAGAACAAGAGAGCGTTACGTTGTGACTCTATTGAGAATGCGGTCCATTTTATAATCTGTGACATTTCCTGAAAACCTCTGGGCTTAAAACTATGTGCCTGAGTGCACTCAAAACGTCTTCAGCGATTTTTATCTTTCTCTTCGATATCGAAGAGAACCGATGACGGATTATCAGAACTATTTATGTTTGAGGTTTTATGGCCTCAAGGCCAAAAAAGTAGCCAGCATGCAGGTATTCTAAATTTGCGACTCGGGTCTAATTTTTTCACCGTATTTCGCACTAGATTTTCCATTGTAGGAAACAACGATTTCAGGGAAAGTACGTTGCTGAGCAGCCATCCTCTACTCCAAGGTGATCCAATGAAAGCAGCTGCTTTTGTTAAAATAAGCGGCTAAGTTGCGGTTCCTGACCCTGAACTTGGGAACTCTTTGGGCTTCAGCTCACTGTTTTTTGCAAAAAAGACATTGAGCCAATAAAATTGGAACAATCCGAGCGAGTCAGCTTTTAAAAGAATAAGACAGCAGACAATGTGCTCGAGAACCCATATAAGCCGGCAATATAAGATTAGAAACCTCTCGTGGTCCTCTCACGCACCTTGCAGAGGTACAATGCACTTGTGTCCTCTGTGCATGTGTTCACGTGGGCACTCTCTACTTGTAAATACGGAAGAACCAGGAGTCCAGAGGTTCCACCTTATACCTTCCATCGAAGATCTGTCTTTGGCTTATATGCTCGCGATCAGAGCATTGGCCACCCTCTACCGATGCGTACTGGACAACGGTAAACGTAAATTGTCGTCCACTGCGACAGTAACCAAAAAACAGAAGTTTGTGAGATCGCCAACCTCTGGAAGATGAGTGCCTTGAGGGCAAGTCGGGCGTCGTCCTCGATTCCCTCCAGAGGTAACTGAGACACGCAGTGATAACAATTCAACATTAGGGCTCCATTCAGTGTTGACAGTACTGTTAGAGCGACCACAAAACTCATCATCGATACATCTCGCACTAAAAAGCGATATTAACACTTTATCATTATATGTGAGGGCTAACGATGAGAACGAAAGAGTGAAAATTGAACAAAATTGATATAAATTACAAATCGTAACAACTGAAGAAACGGGCTGGAATACAACAGCACTTGTAAGATTCAATCAAAAAAACTTGTACGCATTTTCGCACCTTGAGCGCCCTTTTTTTTCAAAGTTGATTAGGAATGGTTTTAGCAAAGAAGGGCGCTCAAAGGCCAAAACGCTTCCTTTAGCGCGGGACTGAGCCGTCCTCTTCCATACCTAGTGATCCAGCCCCGTTCTGCGCCACTTCTAGTGGGTCGGCTGCATGCCATTCGATTATGCAGGGATACTCGAGTGCACTGCGGCCGGCTCAGTCCGGCCACAAAGGTGCATTTTTCACCTCAATAATCAGTGGATTGCATGCGTATGTACCGACCGGGACGGCCACAGCTGGATCAGGGCGGACCAGACGGGCTCAGTCCGACTACATCGAGAGAGCTTTTTACACCTGAATCATGATGCATGATGTAGATGCTCATCGGTCAGACTGGCTACATCTCATCGGCCGACTGGTACTGGGGCCATACGTATGTATGTATGTAATTGCGGACGAAGGAGTTGGGCGGAGCGCCGTTTATACTTTCGTCGCCGAGCCGCGCGGCGAAGTGCAATCCTATAATATAGATCGTTCCGCGTCGCTTAATCAATATTACAGAGATGGACTGCGTGGCGTGGCTTAGCGGCAGGAGTGTAAACGACGCCTAAAGCTCAATCATCGCAAACGTTCAAAAAAGCATTGTGTCGCGAATCCTTTGAGCCGCAGCCACTCAAGTTTAATTTGTCCAGGCGAAGAAAAACTTCGATATCAGCCATCTGGTCTCACTGATTAATTCACTACCTAGGGCAGTAAATTTGACGCTTCCGAAACATCCCAATTTCATATTTTTCTAGACTGACAGACTGATGGAAATAATCCTTTTAGAATAACCCATAGGTCGAACAAGTCGCCATAAATGCAGGAAACGATTTCGAAGAAAAAAGTGCAGAATGGCGCTCGTCGCTGGGTGGACGAAGGTGTACATGTTGCTGCTGCCCTAATTCACTTGCCAATCTGAAGTTTTCGGAGTCACATCCAACTCCCTGTCTTGCCAAATAGCGATTAGGGAAGAAGTCCAGAGAAATTGGGTTCAGCTGATTCAAAGATTATTAATATTTTCTGTTTATGCTGTTTCATACATAACTTAAAGGCGCGATCCGGCGCATTTCGCAAAGACTGGTCCTCTTTCAAAAAATTTAGCTGTTGCAAAATGTTCAGTTGTTATGGCTCCTCAAAAATCGCTTAAAGGCATCGTACGCGCAGAAAACCGTATATTATTTTTTCATGTTTTTGTGTAGCTTGGCCCCTCTAGTGAACGAAAATGTCGAAGGGACCCATGAAAAACCTTCATTTGTAAAGAAAAGTCAATAGGAACACATTGTAAATACGAATTTGAATTTCGCGCCAAAATCATTTTTGAGGTTTTTCTGCTTCTGGAGGCCTCGTCACTGTCATTTTCGGAGTTTTTCTGCATGTGGAGTTCGTGCCGTAACTATTTTTCATGTTGCCTTACGGTCGCACCAACATTCTAGGAAAAAGTGCTAGATGACTGGTGAGAATTGGTGGCGGATCTTCATCTTCGACGCCTTCCAACCTCATTGCGCAACGTTTTTGACGCGCCAAAGTTTACCAGTGTGGTCTACCGGGCTCAGTCATGAAATTGAGCCTGAAAAATGAAAATTGATTTTCAGCGCGAACGATGCCTTCAAATTGGAAAGGTGAATGCTCATTGGACAAGTGAGTCTCCATAAGAAAAAAAATCGGAGGAAGTTGAAAATCGAGCACTCGCGCGTCAAAGCAGCAATGAGTTTCAAGGGTCATTTAAAGAGGCGTAACTCTTGGCTCTCTTACGGAGGTTTGGTCTTTATTGTCCTCTTTTATTTCGCATGTTTGGCGTAATTGAGATTCGGTACTTTACAGGTGACATACTTAGGGGAGGGCTTACTCAACGAAAGCACGAAATCGCCAAACTCGTATCAAGGGGTGCTTTTTGCCTTTATGTACCCTTTCATAATGGGTATTGTAGATGCAAATCAGAGTGACTATTATGTATATTCCACTTTTTGAAATGCCGGTAGAAGTTTACTACCGAACAGGTCTGGAATAAAAAAGTTATTTTGACTACCCACATGGCTATTAGTCGTTTTCCTATGAAGAGATTTAAGTAATATATTCTCCATGGGCTTCAATACAGGCTCGAAGTCGCATCTCGCCTTTAGGCGCTATGGAAACCCGGTAATCAGCTTCAACTTCAATTCATCGCTCTGTCATTCATGGCTCTCCCTCTAACATCCTCCTAGGAAAACAGCTAGTACTCTCAAGGGTAATAAAGATAAATGGGCTCTTTTAGATTAAAACGTTAATAAGCTCTTACGGTTTCCTTAAAGGCACTGTTCACGATAAATTTCGTCTTCGAGCCTTCAATGAAAAACATTTGTGGTAGTTCTCAGAAGAAGGACTGTGTTGAAAAAACGGATCAAAACGCACTCCCAGAGGCCAAAAACGGTTTTGAAGATTATCTCGTGGGCAAGGCCAGCCTCCTTGGGTCTAGTTGTTGGCATCGACACCGACACGGCTCCATCACTGCCACACTTTGACCTGCGATTATCAACAGTGGTTTTTATCGGATTAGGCTATGGATTTGAAAGATTTTAGCCTGAAGAAGATTACCAGTAGTACACATTCGCCAAATATTCCTCAAATCTATACCACTTTTAATGAAACACCATTGCCGATGATCGCAGGTCAAAGCTTGGCAGTGATAGAGACGTATCGTGGCTGATGACAAGAACTAGACCTGAGGAGGCCGGACTTGCCCACTGGGGAAATCTTCTAAGCCGTTTTTTGCCTCTGGGAAGGTTTTCAGATCCGTTTTGTCAGCGCTGTTCTGCTTCTGAGGTCTACCACCATTGTTATTCAAAGAAGACTCAAGGGCGAAGTTTATCGTGAACAATGCCTTTAAGAGCGGAACGTGCCTGAATGATAGCCACCCTGTTTAGGTGAGCTTTTAGACGAAAAAAAGTTACATCTGAAAATCCACTACATTTTTAGCATATTTGAAAAGAAATTCGGATAATATACAATCAAGAAAGTATACACTCCATCCGAAAAATTTCGGATAAAATCTGATTCGCGATTTCCCTCACTTATTTGGTTAATTGGATACAGAAAGCACATTTTCTAGTGCATCAGAATTGAAATATCAGCAGATCACTCATCGCAGTTCGAATAAGAGTTTGTCTGCGAGCAAATTAAAATTACGGCCTAAATTTGATTTTCGGATCGGATGATCGGATAATTTCGGATAAATTAAAATCTTCGAGCACTGAACAGTAATTTGGCCGCAAAATTCATGTTATACGAAATATCGTGCAGCTAAGCCCCTGCTCGCATTTTACCTCGATACAAGTGATGGGATCAGTTTCCATGCCCCGACAGGCGAGAGTGTCCCTGCATAACAAGAAATGTGTTTTCGTTGAAATAATGTTTTTGTCCGCTGTAGCACAGACATAGGGTTTGTGTCTTATCTCCAGTGAGCCACGTTTTAGCTTTTATCTCGCTATTTTGAGAGCGGAGCGGTTGTTTCTCCATTCCTACCATTGTATTTTTTTTAGAAACGACCGCTCTACTTTCAAGATAAAGCAATCATAGCAGCGTCGCGGCTACCCCCCCATCCAGTGATCGACGATATCTTCATACATGTTAAGGATGTCTCTCCTTTACCATTCCGGCATCCATTAGCGATGTCAAGATCTTTTTATGCCCGTCGCGTGGCCAAGTTGCATTAGTTTGTAGCAAACACAAATTTCAGATGTACTTCAGCCATCAATAACTTGTCCTCTGCGGCAGTCAAAAAGTGAGTAATGGAAAAACTTCAGAAGAAATGCTCCAAATGAAGGCTTCATTGGAAAACTAGTCTCCAGGAGGTTGTAATCGCCTTCTAGAGCCTCGAATTGCACGAGAGAAAATTGCAATCTCCCCTAAAACATTAAAAATGGATCACTGTGTTCTTATCGATGTCTTTAGTCGATTTTTGCAATCTTTTAAACACTTGGGTCCGCTGTAAATGGAGTCATCATGAGAAGCAGAAGACAAAAACAGCCTTCGAGAAGTTTTGAATTGCATTCGAAACTGTGTCAAAGGCATATGTTATTAATGACTAAAGGTGAAGGCGCGAAATGTCACGGTTGTATCCAGCAGAGTTGCCCAACATTGCACTTTTTGTAGGCAGCGCCAATTCATAAGGTAATTAGCGAGGTTACCAGAAAGGTCAGTCGTAAATAGACGATAATAAGACTTAATATTAAGTTTATTCCGCATTTTAACACACTTTTTGTTTCGGAATGGCGCTGCGAATCGAATGGTGCTATTATATTTTAAAAATAACCGCTTTGAAAAGAGTTTGAATTCATTGAATTTGAAAAAAGTTGAAAGTAGGTCAAGAATCGAACTGATCTTGACTATGCATACATTTTTGAAATCAGCATGACAATACGAATGCATTGACGTATTAAATTTTTGAAAACATCTACTTTGAGAGATTTCGGCTTTTTTTGAGGAAGTAGGTCTTAACTAGGTCGAAACTTTGTTTTTTCTTCAACCTGAATACAGTTTTGGAATCAGCGCGACGAGACGAATCAAACGGTGTTATCAGATTCCGAAATCGTTCACTCTGAACGAAAACGACGTTTCCGACGCGCTTTCGCGTCGCCGACGCGTTTTGGGACACATGTTATGAGCGGTTTTGTAAGCTCTGGTACAGCCGTAGTGACATGTTGATTTCGATTATCACCAGCAGCGGAGCGGTGGGCCATGGTGAATTATAACTAGTGATAAGGAGGTTGCGACGAAAAAGCCACCGCTCCGCGCTGTGATAACGGAAAACACGAGTTAACTTGGAATGAAACAGTCTATGTAGCTGTGGTATACACATTCTTGCTATCCATAGCAAGCCGACTCAATAAAATAGTACAGATACAGCTGAGGTACAGCTGAGGGACAGTCAACGGCACGGAAAAAGGCGATTGTGCTGTTGCGTATTTTGACTAACAATAAGCATACTGTACGTTAAGCCACAATCGACGGCGAAGTTGTGATTTTCTCGTGAATTTTGGAGAGAAGACATCGGGACCGTTGAAAGCAATGAGTTTTTCCCACATAGAAACATTGTAAATATACCTAAAGTCTTCATCATGGATACACCCAGGAATGAGAGAACAAAAGAAATTCTGTTGGTTAGTTACAAAATTTTTGTAATTTTTTTTTCATTTTGTCTTGTTATTCCTGCTTATATCTATGCTAAAGACTCAATGTGTAAGGATAAGGTGTGGTTAAGCGGAAGTCTAACCGCTTCTTAGCGTTTCCGGTGATTTTTTTTGCTTAATTCGGGAAAACTACAGCTCTGCCATCGATCATGGCACAACCTACAGTATGCTTAGTGGAAATACGCAACCGCACAATTGCCTTTTTTCGTTGCCGTACACTGTACTGGGTGCTTTTCAAATATGCTGACAAAGTTTCAAACCTCATGCTGTCGGCATACACATGTGCGTTTGCAATCGCTTTGTATAGTCTATTCTTTTCCTTGAACCTCTCTCTCTCGAAACGTAACAAATTCCTGAGGGTAAAATCGTTTTTGGAATAAATGGTGGGCAGAAGCCTTAGGGTTTATGATTTTCAATAAAGTCGATAATAGCTTGATTTCATCGATTCTCTAGAAGAGTTCGTAATATGGGTTCAAATCGATGGTGAATCTTTAGAAGCACTTATGCTCCAAATTTGTCGCGACGTCTTTTTGGAAACGAAGAAAGTTGGACGAATGCAGCTAATTTCGAACAGACCAGGCCCAAAATTGAACTTCGGCTATTCGCGCTCGCGTTCTTTGAATAGGAATCCAAGGGCTCCAGCTACGATAGGTTTGCCAGCAAATACGCTCGGCTTCAAAATGACTTTACGGTCACTTGCGAGAAGGAGCAACAATTACCAAAGCCGAGATTTCTACGGCGAGAAAGCGGGAATCCTTCAATCCTTTGCTTACCGTTGTTTAAAAAACCATTTTGAGCAACCAAACATTGTGCATTGTGTGTGAGAGAGAGGTGTAATGAAAAGAACAGAGTATACAAGGTGATTAACGACGCGCATATGTAGGCGCGACAGGCTCAATGGCATTGCTCACCCGCATGCGTACGCACCGCGGTTCGGTGAGCGTCGCGCTCGCAACGAACACCAAAACTCACCACGATTCAGAGTAGTCTTCCGAGCTCTATACGAGTAAACGTTTATTGTTTGTGACAAGAAATGAACGCAGGAATGTAAAATATGCCCCAGGACAGGTCAAATTATTTATATTCACCCAAAATCGGGGATGTCGCGTCTCCGCACATCTTCTTCTTCATCCGGAAAGTTGCTATTGCCATAAGTGGTCCTCTTGCTTACATCTTCAACCAATCATTGATGTACAGTCAGGTCCCTTCTCGATGGAAGCACTCTATTGTGACCCCTATTTTGAAAAGAAAACCTGCTTCAGATCCAGCTAATTACCGCCCGGTTAGCATCACGTCCCTTTTTTGTAGAGTTTTCGAAAAAGTTCTCAAGAAGCATATTATTTCTCATCTCATTGCTAATAACATAATTCCTAAAAGTCAGCATGGATTCGTTCCGGGTCGCTCAGTTGAAACAAATTTGAATGAACGTCTAGACGACTGGTCCTTGGCAATGGATAATAAGTACTCTTATGATGTTATTTATTTTGATTTTGCAAAAGCTTTCGATCGTGTGTCTCACTCCAAACTTATAGCCAAAATACGAAGTTTAGGGTTTCATCCAATACTTGTTAGATGGATAGAGGAGTATCTCGCTCAACGGACATTTCAAGTAAGAGTGGGGCAATCTCTCTCCAATATCGCTAATGTCTAAGTGGAGTTCCGCAAGGAGGTGTTCTATCTCCGGTCCTTTTTAACATCTTCACGGCCGAAATTCCCAACCTCATACACACAACACTGGGGCGATATGTAAGATGTATGCTGATGACATAAAAGTTTACAGAGTTGTATCCCAACCGGGTGACACAAGGGTAGTGCAGGAAGCTATAAATGTCATGGTGGACTGGTTTAACAAATGGCAATTGCCTCTATCCCCGCTCAAGACGGTTTGTATGAAGTTAGGTTCGCGATCGGCCAAGTCAAATCAAAATTACATGATTGATGGGGTAGCTGTTTCGGAAGTCAGAAGAAGTTAAGGATCTTGGATTTCTATATAACGACAGACTCGATTTCGCGGGTCACATTAGAGACAAATGTAAGCAAGCTCTAGTACGCACTTTTCATATTTTTAGAGGACTGTCAAGTAGAAGCAAGGCAGTGCTCTTGCGCGCTTACAAAACGTATGTAAGGCCTATAGTCGAAGCTAGTACAACAGTTTTTTGTCCATACAAGAAAAAACATATTTATGCCATCGAAAAAATTCAAAACAATTTCACAAGGAAACTAATGGTTAGAATTGGAGGTTTCTTATACTCTCGTATTCCCAAGGCTGCAATTAGAAATAAGTACCTGGGGCTGCCTACACTTGAATCCCGACGTCGAGTATTTGACCTATGCATGGTTTACAAGCTTCTATATTCATCCGGGTTACTTCGTCCCAGAAATTTTTTCAGTTCCACGACAACCAATACTAGGGGGAGCCATTTCAAAGTCACGTTACCTAGACCAAAAACCACCTTCGGGCAAAGTCGTTTACTTTTAGAGCAGGGAGTGCCTTTCTCAAAGCTACAAAAAATACTCCAGCTACAAATATGACTTATGCTCAGTTTAAGCGGAGAATATCAAACCTTTTTCATAGCTACGAGTTATCCTAGTTTGATTGGTATCGACAGCACTAGTGCTCATAATTACATTTTTCATTTGTTGCACTGTGTTTGTGCAGTTACTTGTTTTTTTTTCTCGCTGTTAGATGTTTTTTTTTTCAACGCTTGCCTTATGTAATCGTAATAAAACTAAACTAAACTAAGCTAAACTATCTCGCCGCGCTCGACGCTCACCGCCTGCGTCGCAGCACCCACTGGTGAACAATGTCCGCCCACCGGCGCGGCAAGATCAGAGAGTTTTGTCACAATGTTTAAAATAACACCCTGTAGAAAACTCTAAATTATGCAGACCTAAGAAGAACCCTTTCTCAGATTTATCTACAACAATACCGTTCCGGTAATCTTCAAGGGAAGAAGTATGATACAAACCCGCCGTGTGTAAAATAACAAACTGAAATTGTTGATTGAAAGATGGATGATTAGGTAATCAAGCATGATATTCTAAATCACCAAGGCGTATTAGTATAGTGACTAGCGCTGTGCTTAGAATTATACAAACGAAGCGTTTTTCATGATGAAACCGCTAGATGAATGGGATGTTTGAATTGGGACAGATGTTTGATGTTGCATATCGATGAATAAAAGAAACGAACTTTTATCGATCTTTTTTCGGTACAAGGGGTAATCGATATCGTAGAATTGATCAATAATTGTTGCCTCACGCAGAATAGTGTGAAACACACCACTAAATATGCAATTTGAAATATCAATTTAGCGACAACGGTCAAATATTATTAATCCGAATTCGGGTTTACTTTTCTCACTCCTTAATCAGCTAATTTCCGTTGTTTAGTCATCAAAATGCGTCTGTTCAAATCCCTTATGATTTTCAAAGGTTCTGAGGGCGCCCCTTGCAAAGGCCCTATGTAACTAGCGTACAGCTAATTTCATACAACTCAACATTGGAGTTCCTAGAATTTTGATCGTGATAGACCGACTAAGCAGGTGAAAACCGTATGTCAAATTTTGCCTGTGTCGCCGGTGTCTCGAATCTTAGGCGAACGTCTTGATATACATCTTTCTGCTGTTAGGGTTTAAAAAGGGTCTGGCTTTGGGGAATCAGTGGCAAGCGAGTAAGTCGATTTTTCAACGCTGAAAACCTGGAAGTTGAAAATTCATATTCACAATCATTGGAACACGCCGGCAGGCACAATTTCTTCGAACGGGAAACCAGGTAGCATTTTTTATTTCCGAACACACCAAACTGTCATACTCTGTCCCAAACGAGACGGCAGGCGAAGAGTCCAAAGAAGCAGCGCTCCCACTGCGTCTCTGACTTTTATGGATTACGGGAAGACGTTGCGTACGGTTATCACGTGCTTGATACAGCATCTGTCTTACCGTAATCCAAAACAGATTTCTTTGAGTTTTTCGTGTTCTCATTTCTTTTTTTTCCGCATACTTCATAATTTTCTGAGTTACTTTCGCTGAAAATGCCCACAATACTCACTCTTGATGTAGATACTCTTATTTTCATGGCAGGTAGGGTGTTTCGAGAAATGGATTCTGTTTTTGGATCAGGGTAAAACAGATGCTGTATCGTGCATGTGATTCGCGAAGGCGACGTCTTACCGTTATCCGCAAAACTTCGGAGACGCAGAGGGAGCGCTTCTTCTTTGAACTCTTCGCCTGCCATCTCGTTTGGGACAGAGTATAGAAGTCTGCCTCGGACACATGACAATATTTTAAATAGGATATTTTTTTCAGAAGAAAATTTTACTGCGGCGATACATTTAGAAATAAAAAAGATTTTCTAAGACTTCCTTTCTCGGAATGCCATGCTAATATTGGGTTGGGGAATAAGTTCGTTCAATTTTTTCAAAGAGATGTATTTGAAGAAAAACAATAATTATAACAATAAAATAATCAATTATGTATTCGCCGTTACTGTTTACGACCTCCTCCCATCTCTCGGCCGATTTGTTGATGCCGTTCCACAAAAAAAATCGCGCGGCCTGGGGCCGGATTCATAAACGTGGCAGTGCTGGTAGCCCTATCCAGTGGTAGCGCTACCCGCGGTAGATTGCTACCCTAACCATCACATTGTGATTCACGAGCGCAATGCTATAGTATACGCGAATTTCGGTAGGAAGCTACCCTTACCCAGCCTACCAGAGCTAAATTTTGTTGATGAAGCCGGCCCCTGGTGTCGAAGAAGTTGCTGAGCCAGTTTTTGAGATCCACTTTGCAATCGAAGGTAACGCCCCACATTTGACTCGACATGGAGGTTTTCGGTTGGCGAAATGTCCGGAGAGTGCTGTGGATGCTGAAGAACCTCTCATTCGACCTTATGGAGTGCAGCTTTGACGATTTGTGCAGTATGGGGTCTGGCGTTGTCGTAGAGCAAGACGATTTGGCCTTGTCGATCAGGATTTCCCAGTCGCATAGGCTTACCTACGCGGCGCATTTGGACACCGTAGAGCTCCTTGCTCACTAGTGAGTTCCTATCAAGCATTTCTCCCTATATCGGGCCTTCCCAGTCCCACCAAACGCGGATCATGTTCTTTTTTCGGGTGGAGATTTTGCTCGACTCTCGGCTTCGACCTGTCTCCAGGAGCCACCCACTCCTTTTTTGCTTTGTATTAACGTACAAACACCTATTCTCATCTCCCGGGACCATTCGGTACAAAAAGCGCTCTTTCTGACCGTGTGTTGCTTGATGGTGCGCGAGGTGTTGAGAAACGATTCGAGAGGTATTCATCACCAAGCCTTGGAAAATAGGAAAAATAAAAAATAACACAGCTTTGTAGAGCAGAAAAAAAGCATTTCTAATGGATACGAACACTTTGCTAAACGAGCAAACAAATCTTTCAAAGAATGCTCTGGAAAGAAGCCGAACGAACTTATTTTCCAACCCAATATATGGGTACTTTCGGAAGAAGTGATGGGCTTCTTGCCGTTTTTCGGCTGCGACAATGTGACTGGTCACCTAAATTGGCGGGGCAAATTCGGTAGCCGAAAAACACCGCGGACACTTCAATGTTGTAAGATCAATCAAGCAACTCATATATTTCTCCTGGACTTTGCTGTTCATTTTGAGAAATTCATCAGGGAAACGTACTCAATCGACGCTTAGAGTGATTTCCTTTAAAGGTAAATGTTAACGAAGCTTAGCAGAAAAAGAGGTGCAACTTATATAGGCCACATGATTGGCTTCTGAGCATGTTTGTATACGTCTAAAGTCATATAGCACATGATAAAAATGTGTTTTGTTTTCAGAACGGCATGTGATGTGGTGAAGAAGCGGTTCTGAACAGATACACTGAATCATATGGCTATAATCGTAATCGGCTTCCAGCGAAACGAATGTTTTGGCAGTTAACGGATTAGCGAGGATTAAGTGCCGAGGAGTGCTGGCGGCGATGGGAGGTCGTAGGTAGCACTGGTGGGTTAACATCCGTCTCTGGTCACCCAGGCAACGACGACGACGAGAGGCGCCAGAGGTGGTTGGTCCCACGCAAGTGCGACAATTTTCCCGGCCGGCCGGCTGCGCAGCAGGAAGAAGTGGTCACTTATAGCTTGAAATTCGTCGGCTCAGATTTATTACGAGCGAAAATTATGGGCGATGGCGGGTTTGATGGGGTAGGAGCCTGCACCTGACATACATTAAGAGAGACCGTCATATTGCAAACGAAAGTTAGAACAATTTATTTTCTCGTGAAAGGGATGAACGGAGAAAATTAAGTTCTCGAGAACATTTCTCCAAAGACCTCTAAAAACGACCAAGTTAAGGGGTTCAAAAGACTTGCGCAATACAGCTGAAGATGTGGAAAGGCTTCGAGAGGTAAGGCACATTTTAGAAACAGATCTCGAATCTCTCTCAAATGTGATTACCTTAAGCGATCCTGCGATCTTTCCATACACCCATGCTTTCCTAATCCACTGTCATCCGGGATGTTGTAGAAATATACCTGCGGCATCTCATAGAAGTGAATATGTAGAAGTGACAGTCAGAAGCTATTTTTTCACAAATATGTCATAAATTAACAAGCTCGTCCAGGAGAGTTTTGCAATCGTTTTTTTTACCCACGGTCTTGTGACCGATTAGCGATTTCTAGACGATACTATCAATTTCAGCTTTCCGATCTGGGCTATGCAGAAAAAAATCCTAGGGTTTCCGGAAAGGGATTCGGGACCAAACTGGCTAAAAGACGTTGAGGGCGGAAATTCAGAAACGGAAGGAAACCGTGATGTCTCCATACTGTGTTTCGTCGCTGTCTATCGCTTGCCGGCGCTCATATATACTGTCGTTATCGTAGCAAAATCCGGTCCACAGTTGCTGACAGCTGCTTAGCAGCACGCAGGGCGAGGACAATCGTACTGGGCACACCGGGTCCCGGCACGATCATCCGTTGCTCCACCACTCCACCACGATTCTCATCGCGCTGAGCGCTGCGACAACGGCTGTAATCGCGCGCCGAGATGGACAGGATTGTAGTTTCGATCGATAATCTGAAAAATCATTCTAACTAAGATCACTGAGACAGAGGTATACGAGGATTCAGTTTTTGCGCCATTCGAAAATCCGAAAAAAAAACGAATTCTGAGAATTGGCTCACTGTAGTCCCCTTCCAAAGGCAGTGTAAGCGCAAGAACAGTATCATCCGTATCCTCATTCTCAATGCTTTTGTGCGGATAGTCCTCCGAAGTTTAGGTGATTTTCAGCGCGCAGCATCAAAGCGAAGCGATTCTAAACTAAATATAGCCTTGCCAGAAGAGCGCCACTGGCTCCATCAGTAACCGTGTATGGTTCGTATCTTATCTCCGGGAAGCCGCGATGTAGATATTATCACGTTTTCCTGGGATCGTTTCTCCATTTCTACCATTGTGTTTTCTCGAAAACAACCTGTCGGCTTCCATGATGAAGCTATCATAGCAGCGTCGCGGCTACCTCCCATCTAGTGATTGACGATAGCTTAATTTTTTCCCTTTCCATGATGAGCCCGGATACAGAAACAGAAATAATTAGCTCGAAAATCACCCTAACTAGTGGGAACGGAACTCTAGTTCTTTAGTCCTGGTTCCGATCTCTGATGAAAAAAGGTTCATTACCTTTTTTCCCTGCAAAATATGTACTGTGCTTCTCTGAGCCAAATTCCGGTCCGCAATTGCGTCTCGACAAGCTTTGCGGCCGCACGCACTCAAGCCAATCGCGATGTGGCTTGCTTATATGGTTTTTTTCCAATTTTTTTAGTTTCCAGTTTCCGAAACCCACCTAGAGTCAATAGAGGGGTGGCCGCGGCGCTGGAAACTCTTCCGACTCGAGAGCGCGGGGCCGCAAAGCGAGTCGAGACGCAATTGCGAACCGGAGTTAGGCCCAGAGAAGCACAGTAAGATCTCTAGAAGGGCAGCGTCCGCGCAGATGACCACATTTGTTTTTTTCTTTTCAATCCAATGTTCGAACCAGGTGGAGATGGCTGGCAAATCTGGAGACCTGAATGCTGCGTATTTATAATGTTACAGCCTCTTGGAAACTTCTCCATCGCCTGGGGGGTATGGTATACTTTGTCGCTGAAATGAGCGACAGGCATGCAATCTAACACAAATCGCGGCAGGACCCGCATCGGAGCAACGGCAACGGCTGTCATAGAAACAGATGTCGCGTGTGGGTCGCAGCGACGTGTCGCGGAGGGCTGACATACTGCAAATTTGCCATAGCCTGCCGCTACCACTGTCGCTGTCGCTGTGCAGTGCACTGCGACAGCGACAGATTTAAAGGGCGGGAGGATGTCGCTGTCGTCGTGCAGAGCGACGCGACCGTGTGTCGCAAAAGTATACCATACCCCTTAAAAGGCCTTTTCCCGGTTGATCAGCTAGTACGAGAAGCAGAAGCGCCGCTATAGGCCTCGGAAATCCGAAAAACGAAATTCCTTGGTTTGAGAAATCTTCACATTCAAACACGTGTATTGGAAGCTTCTTGTTTTTGAACAATTCTTGGCAATGAAAGGGTCAAAAGAAATAATCAACCTAAGGAACTAAAGGGGCTAAACCATTTCAGACGTCCAGTTTTCCGACATTTGTGTATTACGCAAGACACACCGGACAGACCTGAAAAGGGGAATTCGAAAGCGCCAGAATTTTCTACCGAGATTTTCTCTGCAACTTGAGTGTTTTGGATGGCTTCTTGGTTACAGTTTACCGCAATGTAAAAAGGCTATGGTGCGGTTGCACTAAAACTACGCTGAAAATCCTAGCACTGCCAGATTTCGTCATCGGTCGACAGCACATCTGATTTTCTGGATGAATCGCAGATTTCTTTTTTGTGGGCTTGTTTCTGTTCTACTTTTGTTTCTGTCTCCTATAATATTACGAATAGGGGCTTTTCTTAGTGCATGAGAGGAGCTTGCCGTTGCATTTCAATTTTAAAAAAGGATTTCCAAAAGTTTGGCTTCTTGGCAAAAGTAATGATTTGGCGATGTTATAACTACAAGAAATATAGAAGTTGACAAAATAAAATTTAAAAAAACGACTCGAAATATGTTTGAATATGATTTGGCACAAAATAACCAGAAGTAATGAAAAACTGGGAAATGTAGTGAAATGACCAAAACCGTATTTGGCGGTCATTCATAGGCCAACTTTTGATAAGTAGTGACTGACGAGGGATTACATTTTACACGATTCTCCGTTAAAGGCAGCATACACGCTCGTAAACGTGATTGAGATAACTACGGAAATAGAATGGTATGGCCCAGATTACAACGCCTACGCATTTTGAAGTGTCAAAAACGGCCCACAATGCGGCTACATCAGTTAAGTTGGCCCCGCCCTGTGTTTTCACGCCCCCTGTATTTGCTCTTTTCCTGCAGCCGAAGGTTGCTGGGTCATATTCACCGTCGGTACTGCTGGTAGGTTGCCTAACAAGTGAATCACACACGTCATTGACGGCGAAGATGACCGAGCAACCCTGCATTGGACAAGAGCAAATGCAGGGCGTAATACAGGGCAGGGCCAACTTTCTAACTCATGTAGCTGCATTGTTAGTCATTTGACACTCCAAAATGCGTAGGCATTATGTTGTAAGCCATACGGTTCGATTCACATTGTTATCCCAACCACGTTTACGAGCGTGTATGCTGCCTTTAAACTTATCAAAGCTAAATCAAGTGCGCAAGGGAAACCGTAAAACATTTCATTGAAGCTGTAATACGGAAATCAGCTTATGTCAAGCTATGTGAACGTAACGCTCAAATCCGATGCGCGCTTGGTTTCGCTTTGATAAGTTTACGGAGAATCCTGTAAAATGTAATTCCTCGTCAGTCTATACTTATCAAAAGTTGGTCTATGAATGACCGCCCGATCCGGTTTTGGTCATTTAACTACATTTCCCAGTTTTTCAGTACTTCTGGTTATTTTTTGCCAAATCATTTTCAAACATATTTCGAGTTGTTTTTTTAAATTTTATTCTGTCAACTTCTATATTTCTTGTAGTTATAACATTGCCAAATCATTACTTTTGCCAAGAAACTAAACTTTGGAAATTTCAATTATTTCTCTCAAAGGTTCCCTTTCTTGATTGATTTAGGCTCTAAAAATTTTCGAACGATTCAACATCGCTTTGAGATTACATTTTTCCTTCTGTAGAACTCTGAAAACCTAAAAAGAGCTTTCATAATTGTGTTCAGCGCGGCAAATAACATCTCAAGACAGAGTTTGGGCAGAAACTGTTTAAATTTTTAGAATCCGCAAACACGGACATTCGGTTGTTCTTGACCTCCCGGTCATTTCCTTCTGTAGAGTTCCGAAAACCTTAAAGGTAGTGTTCACGATAATCTTCGATTATGAGATTATTCGCTAAATCGATTGATTGGCCCTCGGGTAGAAGTGAAATGACGATGAAATCAAGAAAAGTGCATCAGAAGGGCCTGAAATCCTTTACTCTCACCCCGCCTCTTTACTCTCACAGGAACTGTTCGTTGTGACAGTGAAATCTTTTGTAAGCCTGTTCTTCGTAATTGTCTATCCTCTGTTGCTCCGTTCTTTGTTTCAGACCCTAACTAATACTAATTTGCCTAAAATATTCTTCCATTTTCGACTAGCCCCATTTTTCGCCGGTGACAACCACCTCGAACATGTTCATCTAACCGGACAACTAGACCGAGCCTGAGAATAATTTCACTGAAATAAGGCGTTTTAGTGCGTTTCTCGCCGTCTCTTCGTAATTTTGGTTACACTTGGAGGCCAACGCATTGTTTCAAGTTAAAAACTCGGGAACGAAAATCATCGTGAACACTGCCTTTAAAGGCAGCATACACGCTCGTAAACGTGGTTGAGATAACTACGGAAATAGAATGGTGTATCTCAGATTACAATGCCTACGCATTTTGAAGCGTCAAAAACGACCCACAATGCCGTTACAGCAGTAGCAAGTTTGGCTCCACCCGTATTTTCACGCCCCCTGTATTTGGCCTTTTCCTGCAAAGCAAGGTTGCTGGGTCATCTTCATCGTCGCTACTGTTGGTGGATTGCCTAACCAGTGAACCACACATGTCACTGACGGCAAAGATGACCCAGCGACCCCGAGTTCGAGGAAAAAGGCAAATACAGGGGGCGTAAAAATACGGGCGGGGCCAAACTTGCTACTCCTGTAACGACATTGTGGGTCATTTTTGACGCTTCAAAATGCGCAGGCATTATGTTGCAAGTCATACGGTTCGATTCACATTGTTATCCCAACAACGTTTACGAGCGTGCATGCTGCATTTAAAAAGGATTTCATAATTATTAGGCATTCGGCGCACTTCCATATGGGTCCCGTGCACTTTCTACTGCATCTTGAGCCTTCCCGCTGGGGTCCCGCACACTTTTTGTGGCGCCGTGCGCACTCCCACTGGGGTCCCCTACATTTTCTATGGCGTCCTGCGCACACCCACGGTAGTCCCGCACATTTTCTACATCGTCCTGGCACTCCCAGTGGGGTGCCGCACACTTTCAACGGGGTCCTGCACACTCCCTCTGGAGTCCTGTACACTTTCTACGGAGTCCTGCGCACTACTATTGGGGTCTCGTACACTTTCTACGGGGTCCTGTGCACTCCCACTGGGGACCCGTACATTTCCTACGGCGTCCTGAGCACTCCCACTATGGTCCCGCACACTTTCTACGGCGTCCTACGCATTCCCACTGGGGGCTTTCTACGGAGTCCTGCGCACTACTATTGGGGTCTCGTACACTTTCTACGGGGTCCTGTGCACTCCCACAGGGGTCCCGCACACTTTCTACGGCGTCCTGCGCACTCCCACTGAGGGCCCGCACTCTTTCTGCGGGGTCCTGCGCACCCCCACTGGAGTCAGGTAGACTTTCTACGGCATCCTGCTCGTTTCCATTGGGGTCCCGCACTATTTCTGCGGCGTCCTGCGCACTCCCACTATGGTCGCGCACACTTTCTGCGGCGTCCTGCGCACTCCCACTATGGTCCCGCACACTTTCTATGGCATCCTTGCGCATTCCCACCTGGAACCGCACACTTTCTGCGGCGTCCTGCGCACTCCCACTATGGTCCCGCACACTTCCTACGGCATCCTGCGCATTCCCACCTGGAACCGCACACTTTCTGCGGCGTCCTGCGCACTCCCACTATGGTCCCGCACACTTTCTACGGGATCCTGCGCACTCCTACTGCTGGCCCGCACACTTTCTGTGGCGTCCTGCGCACTCCCATTGGGGGCCGCGCACTTTCTGCGGCGTCCTGCGGGCTCCTCGAATTCTATTCTCACCAACCGTCTCGAACAGGGCACAATCTTGGGAGGAAGCTTATCAGTAACCGTGTTGATTTTCATTAGTTAATTTTTCAAGTTCAGTGAACGTCGGATGGTTTACAACAACAGGTTTACATGTTTTTACCCGTCTTGGCCCTCAATATTGAGGTTCCGCTAAATTTGAGCTTTCAACTCCAAAATTGAATAGGAGCTAGCTGCATCCATTTCCAGCCTCCTGCCAAAATATCAGCTTCCTAGCTCAACGGGAAGTGGTTACACAAGAGGGTGAACGCCGTCTGAAAAAAAGGAGATTAACAGTTTTTCGACCAAAATCACGTGGTTTTCACCATTTTTCTCCAGTGCCAAGGAACCATTCTAAACCATTGTTGGTTACACATGCCAACTTTTTACGCTCTTTCCAATGGAGAAAAAACCGCATCTCCACAATCACTATGAAAGCCGATTTCGGAATCACAGAGTTGCGGATGGGCGAGTTAAAGCCAAATCTGGTGCGCGCTTCGCGCGCACCACAATTTCGAAACACAACCAGGCACGAACAAGCAAGCGGCTAGTTCTTGCACGCATCAAGAAAAGCCCCTAATCGCAATATTAAAAGAGTCAGAAACAAAAATGAAGCAGAAACAAACAAGAAAAATAACGAAAACCCTAACTCACCTAGAAAATCACCTGTGCTGTCGATCGATGATGAAATCTGGCAAAGTGCCAGATTTTCCATCACAGTTTTAGTGTGTCGACCGCAACCGCACCATACCGATTTAAGATTGCGGTGAACCGCATATATCACAACCTGGTAGACCCCGCACCTGCGCAAAATAGTAAAAAAATTGAACATGGTACTGTTGCGCGTACGCTGTCTTCAAGAAGTCTTACAACAATGCTCGAAAGCATTGCTGAATGGATAGATTGAATGAACGAGCTAGACAACTCCCTTGATATGCAGCAACAGCAGTCCTTGTCATTTCTTTGGCATTTACATATGTGGCTTGGCTCCAGTTGTTGTAGGAAGCGTTCAACAGAGATGTTTCTTCAGGCTGGAGCGGCTCGATTTTCACCTTTAAAAATGGCTCGTGGACTCAGTACACGAAGAAGGACAAGGGGTAGACGAGCTCGACCGTCAATGCGCCACGCGCGTTTCGAAAGCCCGCTGCATTCGTGTCATTGCCCTCTTCGGGGTACGGGGTGCTCTAGGGTATACGCGCTCTAGCAAGTACATGAACGGGGGCAACTCTTCCGCTGCTTCTTTTTCGCGTACTGGATTCACAACTTGCCCATAATAATGCCTTCAGAGCGAAGAGTCGATGTCACCATGGTCAGAATTCAAAAGTTTTTTTGGCAATTAGAGCTACAACGGAATCCACCGCATTGAAGGACAGCTTCGAACTCACGGACTGCAAATGGTTTTAAGGCAGTGTTCACGATGATTTTTCCTCCCGAGTTTTCCACTCAAAACAATGCGTTGGCCACCAAGTGTTACCAAAATTACGAAGAAACGGCGAGAAACGAGCTAAAACGCCTTATTTCAGTGACATTATTCTCAGGCTCAGTCTAGTTGTCCGGTTGGATGAACAGGTTCGAGATGGTTGTCACCGGTGAAAAATGGGGCTAATCAAAAATGAAAGAATCTTTCAGGCAAAACAGTATTAGTTAGGGTCCAACGGAAATGACGGAGCAGTAGAGAGTAGAGAATCGCAAGGGACCGGTCCACAAAATATTTCATTGTTACAAGAAACACTTCCATTAAGAGTAAAAAGGTGGGGTGAGAGTAAAGGATTTGGTGCCTTTTTAGGGCGTTTCTCTCGAATTCATCGTATTTTAGTTCTACCCGGAGGCCAAACAATCGATTTAGCGATTAATCTCAGAATCGAAGTTTATCGTGAACACTGCCTTTAAAGGCACAGTCCAAGATCAAGGACGAAATCTGAGATTCCCACATGGTTGTCAAGTAGACCCACACCATATCACACCTGCCAAGTGCGAGCTCTCAATTCCTTCGAATAAGCGAGTTATAGGAGGAAGCCACCCTGGGGCGCCCACCTCCGGAAGTCACTTTGGCACGCCCCTTTTACGATATTTCGAGCTCAACAGTAGCGAGATAAGCGATGGTTTTCGATCAACAGCCCTGTTCTTCTCTTCATTCTCAACCTCTCTCTTTGCCCAGGTCGGCTGGCATACATAAGCTGCAAATGAAGGAAGTTACAAGCCTCGGACAACTCGTCCACCATACTTTTGTAGCTAAATTTTTGAGGGGCCATAACTTCGTTCCTAGGGGGTCTTGTAGGATTCCAGAGACCTCATTGGAATCAGTGTAGGACCGTTTTCAAGATAAGCAGAAAAACAGAAGAGTGATTCTGAGGTTGGACTGTGCCTTTAAAGGCAGTGTTCACGATAAAAATCGTTTTTCTGTTTCCCCACCTATCTTGAAAATGGCCCCATGCTGATTCCAATGATGTCTCTGAAATCGTACAAGACCATCTGGGAACGGAGTTATGGCCCCTCAAGTATTGAGCTACTGTGCTTTCCTGGGTCAAATTCCGGTCCGCAATTGCGTCTCGACACGCTTTGCGGCCGCGCGCTTTCGAGTCGGAAGAGTTTCCAGCGCCGTAGCTGCCGATCTGTTGACTCTAGGCGGGTTTTAGAAACTGAAAACTAAACAAAATTGAAGAAAACTGTATAAAAAAGTCATATCAAGTCGGCTTTGGAGCTGGAAGCTCGATTGACTCGAGCGCGTGCGGCCGCAAAGCGTGTCGAGACGCAATTGCGGACCGGAATTTGACCCAGATAAGCACAGTAAGAAAACATGGTGGACGAGTTGTCCGAGGCTTGTAAATTCCGTCTTTTGCAGCCGATCTATGCGAGCTGACCTGAGTAAAGAAAGAAGTTGAGATTGAAGGGAAGAGCGGGGCCAATCATTGGAAACCATCGCTCATCTCCCGATATCAAGCTTTCATTCGTTCACGTCGGTGGGCGTGCTTTGCGCTTTTGGGTTTGCCTTGCGCTCGAAGTGAGAAGTTCAGGCTCTTTTGGAGGTTTTCCTGGCTCGCTTTCATGCGTTCTTTTGACGTCAACGTTACAGTGTGCCCCTCCACTACCCATTCTTAGTGAAAACTGAAACACAATTTTTTCAAAGTAAACACTGCATTTAAAGGCAGTGTTCACGATGGAAAAATCTCTAGTTTTTTCACAAAGGCGTGAGCTTTGGGACTTCCTGATGAAAACAGTGAAAAGAGAATCACGAAAAAAACATTTGGAAATGGGTGAAACTCGCGTGGGCCAGTCAACCCATTGGACCACCCCGCCCCTAAAACTAATCCTCTCTGGAGAAGCTTGAACAGGTAAACAGCCGGTCAGCGAAAGAAATGGCTTCGATAAGTAGCAGTGGATAAGGTGGATCACGTTACCACATGGAAAGACTTCATTCCTTCACACCGATCAATCCTTACATTCTGAAAAATATGACGTCACACAGGAGGTCCTGCTTAGGCGGGAAAAAGCGCTTTCTGGTCATTTTTTGCAGCTCTCCCTGACGCTGCTGTTACAGTAAGCTCTTGACCTATCACAATCTGTGAGAAACTGAACATCCACGATTTATCGTGAACACTGCCTTTAAATAGCAGTCGATACTCACATTCATAAAAAGATAAATATTACGTCGTAGATGTTCTACTGACTAACACCTGCGATTAATGAGCAACTTGAAAAGCGAACTGTAAATCGGTTGGTATGCATAGGCTGTAAAAAAGCGAAATTCCCGTGTCTCGGTCGCGTGTGTGTGCGGAGCGGTGGTTAGAGACAACAAGAGAGCGCAAGGCAGACGGAGGGTGCAGCATCGCACGTGCCGCACGCGCCATGAGTGATGAAAATTTCTATTGCTTTACAGCGGTTGGAATGCCTCAAATCGCTAGTTCTTTTATTCGTATTTTTCGATAAAAAATAAGCATTCACTTTTTCATAGATGTGAATAGGATTAAATCTCTCCAATTCTTCCTTTTTTTCGAAGAGGAGGGAATCTGCAATTCTGCTCAAATACATATTGTTCCTTCGAAAGTTGCCAAATCACATGACGGATTTAGCATCCTTTGTGGCGAAATTTCGAGTGCATTACCTCAACCTAAATTAGCGTGCAGTGTCGACATCTTCTATAGCCGATTAGCCTTTTCAACTACCAAACAAGAGTGTTCATTCGTTTTTAGTCATACCGCTTGCAGTTCTTGCTTTGTGTTATGGTGTTGAAGTAGTAGTTGGCTTTAACCTTACCTACAAATCTAATGTTTCCACGCCTCTTGTAATGAAGACTTAATCGCTAGTTTCAGGTTAGCCTAGGACGCATTTTGTTTCAATTCCCACAATGACTACAGTAACCTCGCTAAGCTTTTCCTCTAGAAGAAGACGTTTCTCATACCTGGGCTGATGCCCATCCTTAATTGGCCCAAGCTGCACCTCTAATTAAGCATCTTATGCAATGGTCTTCCTCAATAGATGAACATGAATCATTTTTTCGACGATAACTGGGGACTGTCTTACCCTACATAAATTCAGAACATAAATAATCGGTGCTTGCGATTCCCTACATGCCCTTGCGGATTCTAAAAAAGAGGTTTTCAGTGCTCCGCGAAAAGGTAAGGGTACCTACCCAGCAGACGATTATGAGGGTGTTGAGCAAAACTTCTTCAAATTTGGTTCAAATTTCCCCGCTGACGGTTATTTAGGAAACTTAGGACGAACTTGGAGTGCGTTTTAGCTATTCTGAGTGGCATTCTGTTAATCAGCCCAAATAGCTCCTATGGAGAAGTTTCGGGGCAATTTGGTTTTTCCTCCGTGGGATTTTTATGACCAAATCGGCCGAAATCTTATAAATAGCGACAAATGGACTTCAGATTTATAATCGGCACCAAAAACGAAAACATTTGGAAAGAAGTTTGAGCCAAATTTAAAACAAGTTTTCTGAGCGCCCTACCATTTGCCTTTCCCTCTCCCTTCAAAAATGCTTTAAAAAATGCCCTTTTCTGGAAATCGCTGAGGTATTCAGGAATTTTTTAAAACAGATTATTGCAACTAGGACTATACCTGCAACATCCAGAACTTGGTCTTCTGAAACAACAGTGTATATTTAAAGGCAGTGGTCACGATGAAAAACGTTATCGAAAAAACTACAAAAATCAGCTTAGATCAAAACAGCTGAAAAACTATGAAGGTAGCGCCGTGAAAAACGGGCTAGAATTAGAGTTTTTAGGGCCCAAGGAATCCAGTTCGTGCACACGTGCACAGCGCCGACGAAAAAGATCGCAGTCTCATGCCGAGCAGTCAAAAATCATCGACATTCAGAAGGAGAAATAAATGCGAATTTGTCGAATAAAAACAGTTGAGCAATGAATGAAAGCACTCCAGTCAATGTTTTAGACTACTGTGCTTATCTGGGTCAAATTCCGGTCCGCAGTTGCGTCTCGACACGCTTTGCGGCCGCATGCGCTCGAGTCAATCGAGTTTCCAGCTCCTGAGCCGACTCAATATGGCTTTTTTATGTAGTATTCTTCAATTTTCTTTAGTTTCTAGTTTCTAAAACCTGGTGCTCGTCCACCATCAGAGGAGAAGAAAGTTTAGGCTTCAAATTTGGCCCAAAACAAAGGTTTTTTCGCGGTTTTTCCATATAGGTCCTACTACTCTAGACCTAGAGAAGGGTTTGGAGAGCAAAAGACGACAAGCATATTTGATCGCGACCACTGCCTTCAAATCGGGATCGAGCTAGAGTTCACCTGATTTTATGATTACATGTTTTCTTCCAAATGGTTTTCCTCCCTCACAAGTTTATTTTGATATCTTGCAAGTCGCTCGACTATTCATAGAGTGGTTATTGCATGGTGAATCGACCTTCACGACGATAAAAATGTCGGCAAAGATCAGCGCTGCCTGAGCTATGTATGTAAATATGGACAATGATCAGTGGTCGCTCACGACAGCAGTTCTTCACCGAATCTGAAAACTTCCCATGAATACGGGAGAAGAGTTTGTATGAACCCGACAACTCTTCTCTGAAGTGATGCCTGGGGGTAGAATTGTAATCTGTCGACAATATATTCCCTACTAGTTGTGACTTCTAAGATTGCATATCTATCCGAAATGTGATCGAGAAGGATACTGTGACTATCATCGGTATGCTGGGTGCAAATGTTTTTTGAAAGTTTAAGCTCCCCGAAAAACGACACATCGAGTTTTAGAGAAATTTTCTGGAAATTCTGCGTCTATTATTATGCATGTGTCCCCAGAAACCTTATTCATGGTTCAGGGAAGTTTTTTTTTGAAAGAATTCCTCACAGTTTCAAATAGCAGTTGTGAGGAGAGGTGTTGCTGACACTAGGGAGCTCAGAGAAACTCTTTCGGATTTGATTCCGAACCTCTATGTGGTGGGTCATTTCTGGGGCGGCATGCACGTACGCGGCGGGTTAGCTTGGGGTTAGGCGTCGTTTATACTTCCGCCGCCAAGCGGCGCGGCGAAGTGCAATCGTATAATATCGATCGTGCCGCGCCGCGTGATCAATATTACAGAAATGCACTGTGCCGCGCCGCTCGGCGGCGGAAGTATAAACGACGCCTTAGGCAGGGTTTGGAGCGTCGGCGCGTTTGATGATAGCAGCGCGAGGGCTAGAAGGGGGTTAGGCTAGCACTGAAAAATCGTTCCCTCGCAAACCCTACGTAGGAGGGTGGGGCAGCTGTAACCCCGTTGAGACCCCAACTATTGATTATCTCCAGCACTCGCACAGCAATGATCAAACGCGCCGACGCCCCAAACCCTGCCTAACCCCAACCTAACTCGCCGCGTACGTGCATGCCGCCCCAGACTGTTTGGGCTGCTGTACTCGAATCAGAGGTCCGCTTATCGATTTTCAAAGAATTCAGGGCGCACGCGCCACAATTTGGAGGGTCAGGGGTTCTCTACACACCGAGGGAGGAGTTGTCTCGTTTTTTGAGGCTCTAATTACACCTAGGCCCACTTCGCTTGCGTTGAGCATCGTGACGTGTCGAACTGCAAAAACAGGGGCCGTATGCAAGAACGCGCCGGTTGGGGCAGGGGCATTGCGGTCACCGCCTTTGAAGATCGCCGTTGCTCACAAGACAGGACACGTCCATCGTGGTTAGTCACAAGTCAAGACACGAATGTAGTCCCTTAGCAGTCTTTCTCGCTGCCCTCAGCCAATCCAATCTCCTAGCTGGGGCGGTTAGTGCACAGCGACGGGGCAAGGCATGCGCGTCTTGACTTGTGACCAACCACGATAGACGTGTCCTGTCTTGTGAGAAACGGTGAATTTCAAAGGCGCCGACTGCACTGCCCCTGCCCCAAGCGGCGCAATCTTGCATACGGCCCCAGGACAACTCCTCCCTCTGTGTGTAGAGAGCCCCTGACCCCAATTTGGGTTGGGTTTGTTATACCTCCCTGATATGGCTGAAGTACGGAATCAGAGCATCGCTGTAAAATCAATCCAGTAGAAACCATGTCGGTGAATTTCAACATGATGAGCTCCCAGTCATCCGAGGTTTTCAACCACAACAATCAGGCTACTAAGAACCCATTCATTTGTTTCAAATATGCAATATTGCTATTACTTAGCGGTGAAGGCCATGGTATGTTCAGTACTCTCTGTGCGCAAATTGGCGGTCAGTAAGCATGGATAATTGATGAGAATCTCTTTCTAATCGGATTTCACACATTCAACCTTTGAAAAAACCCATGCGAATCTCAATGAACACTCCAGTTTTGGAACAAAACGTATGATGCTACCTGCTGTTCTTTCTTCCTGGTATTTACAAAGCGCATTTAACCTATTTTGAGTTTTTTTTTGCTTATTCTGGCCAGTGAAGTGAAGAATGTTATCTAGAATTCATTTATTAGCCATTTATAAGATTGACAGGAACATTACTAGATGAAAAAATAATGTCTCCCTGTCGTTTCCCGCTGATTAGAGCTAGGACTTAACATGACAGCGCGAACTTGGTTCTAGATCCTCTCACAATACCAGTTGCTGTCCTTTTGTTCTGTTGCAGGGCCGGGTGGTATTAGTAGGAGTACAACCGCTAGGCAACTGTTGCTTTTTTGACCAGCACTCAGCCTCCTACCGTGTGAGCAGGCCCACCCCTCGAAGATGGTCGGAGACGATACGTATAGTCGTTTCACTTTTTCTAGTCCAGTCAGTGAACGCTGCAGTTTAGCGGTTTTATATGCAGCAGTCTTTGGCGCGTTTCGGAATCTCGGTCACCTCACCTTTCGGCCTCGAGAGGACGAAGGATTGCCACGACCACCCCAATCCGACTAGAATGAAGGGTGCTCCTATTCCAAAAATTTCGTTGATGCTCTGGAGCCGGATTCCTCAACCATAGAACCGCGGTTCGAATGTATAATATACCCCGGACTCTCTGCAATCCTCAGTGATATATTCCACTATCTCGCCACCCAGGTCATTCTTAAACCATGAGTGACCGTTGATAAATTCGGCCCCTGGAGACTCTTCTAGCCCTAGTAATCCCTGGATATTGACAAACAGAACATTGTTAATTGCCCTTCACGCCTTTCAGTCGGTACATCGCAACCCTGTTATTGAGTGGGAAGTGATTTCATCGATAAATTGCCGTTAGCCCTGTTCTTCCACACACGCGTCTCCTGCGTAGCAGCATCGCGGCTTGTACACGCCTCCTGCTAAACTTAGTCTCGAGAATGGACGAGGAGCGATCATTGCGGTGGGCCGTGCAGCGTTCGCGGCACCAATTGCCATCCAGAGGGGTTTAGCCGCGTGCGACGATCTACCACCGAAGAACCGTCCATTCACTAGACAAAATTCTATGACGAGAATATATGTAAACGGTTGAATCACACGGGCCATAAAGGCCATAATCAATTCGGTCTGGTGAATGGACTGGGCTGCGACTGTAGACCACCGCGCGCGATCGAAACCCCATTGGCCGATGACGCCGCCAACGCCGCACGGACAGCCGTCTGGCCGATGTGTCAGTCTAAATATAATACAAGACCCATACATGAACAGATTGAATTTCAAAACGGAACTCAGTGTTCTGCATCCCTAATGATTGTTGCGAAATGCATCACGTAACGAGATGGGGTGAATATACACACGGCGAATTTCAGATTCTTCCATGGAATCACATGAACCAAGAAAAGTGTCTAAAAATCTTGGCTTGCCAATTTATTCCAGTATAACCGTTCACAGGTTTTTTTGTATAGTAGATATCACACCTATGAGTTCAAAAATTACGACAGTTGCCTTCTCCATAAAGGAGTCCACGTGCATTTCACTTTGAGTCCCTCTCTCTCAAACTCCTGAGGCGTAAATGTATTCAGGAAGTGTTGCTCCGGAACTTGTTTTTTTTGGCTCATCGCTATGTGCCCTCAAGAATAACACTGGATGCTATCAGTTATGAAGAGATGGAACGGCCTATAAAACCTATCACCGAGGTGAATTGTGTCTTTGAGAGAGCATCAAAATGCTCTTCTTGTCCTTTGACGCTTTTGTTTGTACCATTGCCCGCAAATGTTTTCTGCCCTCAATTAGATTCATGTCACTTATGGTCGCTTCATATATTCTCCTCCAGTGAATCAATAAGTTCATGAGTGCGGTCACCGTTCCACCGTTTGGGACCGAACATGAGGTAATCACGGCATCGCGAACGCCGCAAAGGCTGCCGCGCAAGATCCATTCACTTCACTAGAATGTGAGTCGGCTTTACATTCTTTCTCACAGCGAGGTTCACATAGTGTATTGCTTACATACATAGGAGAGCGCATGCGATTTCCTCCTTCAGTCCCTTTCTATCTGTCTCTAATCTTGATTTCCGCCTCTGTCAGCAGCGCACTATGTGAACCTCGATGCCGAAAAAAGTATACTCCGTAAAAATTCTCGTCACTCAACGCGCTGCGTACGCGCGTGATGCTGCTCTCTCCGTTCGCCATGAGCTCTTTCATTGTCTCTAACCTCCTTCCGCGCTCGCACGCTAAAGAACTACGAGAATTTGACGTTTTTACAGCCTGTATGTATGCAGTGCCATACACTAGCAAGGGAAGGATCATTACATGCCGTGGCCATTCCAAATGGAATGTGCGTTAGGATCAATTTTCGACGTAGAATTCGAATTTTTACATTGCAGCTGCGAAACGCTTCTTTGAACGGAGTTATATGCGTTTTTACGCTCCACTCGTATGTGGACGCATGATAACGTTTAATCAATGAGTCTTCGTCGCCTCCTGAAATTCACCTATGCGATTACTACACCAGGAATCATCCCACAGTGTGTTATAACGCTGAAGTATGTTGCTATAATGAACTAGGTTGCGCCCCGTCTTATACAAAGTCAGAGCCACACCAGGCGTTAGCGGTTGGCGCAGTGACAGTGGGTGCTGCTTTGAAGGACTGATTTCACGGGTTGGAATCCAAGCCACACCCGCGGTTTTTGCACTCTTGCAAAATACCCGTTTTCAACTCGTAAAGTATAGAGGATTAGTAGTTTTGTCGTGCATGAGCTTTTTCGTAAGAGTATGAAGCTTTTTTGTCGTGAATGGTTGATCTCCGCGGCTGGTGTTTTACTGTGAAAATAATCGGAGTTGCAACAAATCTATAGCTACGAGTACATGTTGTAATTGTGCACAAAATGTTCAAAACAGAGGACCTTCTCTCAATGAGAACAACGAATGTAGTGGACTATCGAACAATCATTGAAATCACAGAGGCCTACCGATTCAGGAAGGAAACAGTACTGAATCAGACTTCACTCGATGTGCTAATACAAGCTGTGGGCAAAACATTACAAGAGGAATCGCTTGAGGAGTCAGATTGGAGTGAGAGCGTACGGAAGAAAATCTAAATTGATTGGGAGATCACGACCTCGAAAAATTGGGCTGATCTGACGCAAATGCCACAAACACATAATTTCTCAAAAAAAAGCTCTGTTTCTGGAGAACTACTCTAGTTTGTAGCAGCCAAAATACCATATTCCTATCGTAACCTGCGATAATCAACTTGATTATCAAAAAAGAACCTCATATTCAGCGCCCTAACTAAACTCCCTGCATGACGTTTGGGCGAAAAAATTTCCACATTCGCTGCCTCACGCAGGTGGTAACCCAACCTCACTTTTGAGAGTCCAAAGGTCGAAAATTTTTGTGCTCTGAATTTGTCTAGGGGAGCATTTTGTGGTGCTTAACAGGAATATGACGTCCGTTTCCGGTTTTTTCGGAAGACTTCCGTAGTTTACGGCAGGTGTAATGCCATTTCGCTATAGAATTCTATATAAAGCTCATAACTCCGTACAGAGAAACGCTTCGCAGCTGCAATGTAAAACTTCCGATTCTTCGTCAAAAATTGATTCTAGAAACAATAATTTACTCTGGAATGGCCATGCATTATGTTATGATCTTCCCTTGTCAGATGAAATGTGTATGTCATTCCCATGAGCATAACTGTTCTTACAACTCCGCATTCAGTGGCTCCACACCAGGGCTGTGCGTTATAACGTTAACGTGTTAACGCATTAACGGGTTAACGCAGTTTTTTTTGGGAAAATTAACGATTAACGCCTTACGAAAAAGTTCCAAAATCACGTTAAACTTGGGTTCGTTAATTGCTGTGGAATTACGGCTTTGATTGATATGTTTCAATGGCAAGTTTCAAAACTGGGGCCGTGCATGCAAAACATTTCTGCTTGTTGTGAAATGTATCACAGACCTCGATGTTTCCCATTCCATTGTTCATCTATTTTAGTTTTTTCTGCTTAATATCGAAGAATTCTATTTCGTATACCAAAAAAAGAAATGTGAGGTCCAATATACCTCTCTGTGGTCGAGTAAGGTAACGAACGAGGGTTGGAAGCGAAGATTAAAGGCCGGGTTGCAATATTTGGTGGATTACACGACAGACTAAACCGAGAAACGGATTATTAGGTTGATGCAAAAGTTTCCAGACTTGTCAAGGCTTCAAATAAAAAACATTTTATTCAAAAACCAATGAAGCTCACCCAAACAAATAATTTCCATCACATTCAAGGATCCTTCGCCATCGATTGGACATATTATGAATTCCCGACGCGTAGAACTCTGGCTGCTTCGAGTCGAAGTATTCTTCTTATGCCATTTTGACTACGTACTCGTTAGTGAACTGTTTTCCATCCAGGAAGTGCTGCATCGAGCGGAACAGATAGTAGTTGGAAGGGCAAGATCTGGGCTATAATGGAGGGGTGAGGAAGAACTTCTCAGCCCTAGTCCAGCAGTTTCTGTCGGGTTTCGGAAATCGGGCGCGAAGCGCCTATAAATGCGCGGAAATGCGGTTTTCGGAACTCGATACGCGGAAAAATTCAGAAATCATTCAATTTTTTCTTCCTCCCAGAAGACCCGATACTTTCGCATTCCGCAGCGTTTTTAGCGAATGCGGAACGCGGAACGCCAAAAATGCGCGAAACTGCGGGTTTCGGAACGCGAAACGCGGAACTCCGCTCATCCCTGATTCCAGGGCGACGGGACCTGGGCTGGGAAGTTCTTCCTCACCCTCCCTATAGCCCGAATCTTGCCCGTTCCCACTACCATCTGGTCCGTTCGATGCAGCACTTCCTGGATGGAAAACAAGTCACTTACGATGACGAAATCAAAATGGCCTCAGAAGAATATTTCGACTCGAAACAGCCAGAGTTCTACTCGTCGAAAATTCATGATCTGCCCAACCGGTGGCGAAGGATCCTTGATTGTGATGGAAATTATTTTGTTGAAAGAGTCTTGTTTGTTTTCGAAATAAATGTTTTTTTTATTCAAAGTCGCGAAAAGTCCCGAAACTTTTGCATCAACCTAATAGAATCTGTTTAAAGTATGCACATATATTCTTCACTTCCGCACTGCCGTTCAGTCCGCAAAGTGCGCTTGATTGCGAAATCGTGCTGCGGCGCGGTTGCGAGTATCCTCAGACAGGGATGTGGGATCACCCGGGCGGTGGGATCACCCGGGCACCAGCCAAAGCGCCCGGGTGATCCCACATCCTTGTTCTGAGGATGTTCGCAACCGCGCCGCAGCAAAGATTTCTGGGCAAATCAGGTGCACTTTGCGGACTGTACGGCAGTGCGGAGGTGAACTGTACAAAACCTATCCGGAGTGCGGCGAATGCCGTAGATTATAGAGCTTTTGAGCAATGTTTCAAGGTCATCATTCTACGTATATTTGTCAGACAGTGTAGTACACCCTGTTGCCAAGACATTCCAGACACCCCTTCTGGAGTCCTATCCACTTTCAACGGCGTCCTGTTCAACAATCTTCCAGGTTGCAGTGAATCCTCCACTTGCGCTTATCACTATTTGCGCGGTGCACTCTGCACATCAAGCGCTCCTCAGTTTCTACCACGCGGCGCACGCCCTCATGAAGTGCTAACCATTTTCACGACGTACTGCTGACGTCATCTGAACACCCACCAACTTTCCACGACGTCTTCATCTGAAGCCCTTCCTACTCACCATGACGTCCTGCTGACGTCATCTGATGCCCTACCCACTTTCCATGACATCATCAGAAGGCATGCTCCTCTTCCACGAAGTCCTGGTCACGTCATCTAAAGCCCCACCCACTTTCCATGACGTCCTGCTGACGTCATTCGAAGGTCAATTTCATTTTTCGTGGGACCTCTGATGATTTTTTGATTTTCGCTGTAGTCAGGCAGTAATTTTAAAAATTTTAACGAAATCCAAAATTAACGTGTTAACGCATTAACGTGTTAACGCGGTTTTTTCCAAAACTTAACGATTAACGCTTAACGAAAAAACAAGTTTCCATTAGTGCACACCTCTGCTCCACACGAATCCACGTGTAGAAAGGTTTTCCAAACCCTTCCTTTCACAGATTCTAGACGCTGCTTACGCATTACAAGTGTGTGTGTGTGTGTGGGGGGTGGGTAGTTGGACTAAATCCAGTTTCGTTAGTCATAATAGAGTGAGTTCAGTTCCACTTACTGTTATCTAGTATTGAAAAATTGAATGCAGAAACGATTTTTCATTCTTCCAAACAGTCCCCTTTCGTTTTTTCCCTGTTGTAATGTGAGTGCTCACGTTCCTTGGAAGCACCGTTTGTTTGTCTAGCAGTTTTAGTGGGTAAACAAGGGTTTATCATGCTGTGCACATATAAACAATAACCTTTCTGTTGAATTTCTCGCGTGCTATAAACTTTCTGAGTTTCATTTTTAGAGCAAAAGTGTGCTCCCAAGCCATAATTTTCTGTGCTAGACATATGTAGGTAACAATTGGTCACGTCAGGTGACAGAGGTTGAAAAGCTTCCTCGTATTTATTTTTTGCGTTACTCAACATGGTCAACGGACGCGCACTTCATATCAGTTGTAAACAAGTCAAGGTAAAAAAACAAAAAATAGTAGACATCAGTGATAGGTGACACTAATGGTTTCGCCCAGCATCCATCTTCTCTGTACTTGTGACATTACTGCTCGCCAGGGCTGTGCGTAACTGAATTTTATATTTTCGTAAATCGTAAATCGTAATTTTTTAAATTCCTCGTAATTCGTTAATCGTAATTCGTAATTCGTAATTGTTAATGATTAATAAGACCGCACATACATAGCCCTAACCTCATTCGATGTACACTCCACTCCGTTCGAGCGCCAGTCCGCCCACGCGATCGGCGTACGCGCCGAACGGCTGTCGCGAAGGCATTTTACGAACTTGGGATTCGATTAGCAGTAATACTTGACAAATGCTGTGTAATATCCCAATCAGCTGTTTGCAACCATGCGAAAACTCATCCGAAATAAAGCCCTTGCAACGGCCGCTCCACACACAAGCTGACCGCGTGGGCGAACAGTCCTATTCAGACAGAACTTAGAAACACCTGAGCAATTCATTGATGAGATGTTTCTATAATGAAAGAGATTTGAGGTTGGGCTGCAAAATAACACTGTTTTGAGCAGAACATGAAGAAAATCTATGCATAAGGCCTAGCTCGCTCGGATTAGTCCGGGAAGAGCAAGCAGCGGAGCGGTCGGTAATGGCAAAATATAACAGCGATAAGGAAATCTTTACATGGTAAGCCCGACAAGTCTTACTTCGACCAGCTCAAAATGGGAGAGCTAGGCTATACGTGTGATAGAAACGAACCAAACCTAGGCCGCGCTTCTCTCAACTTTTGAGTACGAAAACATAGAGAATCATCGCTCTACCAAACATAGTTCAATGGAAAACAAACAGTGCAAAATTTTGGAACAAAATCCGCGCTTTGATTGTTTCAGGCTCAATCTTTCAATGTAAATATACTCGGACAAGGTACAATACCCGCGCTAAGTTTTGTAAAAACGAGGGGCATCTGGCACACTTTGCAAAAAAAAGTCCGATACATTTAAAATTTTTGAATGAAGACTTTTTCGAATTCTGAAAACGCTATTATATTGACAGATCAAATTGCTACCTAATTATGTGAACTGTAAGCCAAAGTTCCCTAAAATCGCTTTGTTTTTGAAGTAAATAGTTTTTGCAATCGTTTATCGAAAATGTCGCGCGCGACGAGGTGCGGCGAAAATTTGAGCAGTATTTATACAAGTAATGGAAGAGCAATCTGTATGCTTTCTTCATAAGTGAGTAGCAGGTGAGAGACTCTCAAGATTTGTTTAGGTTGAATTTTTGAAATCCTTCACTAAAGGCAGCAGACACGTTCAAAAATGATATCAATTTTATGGAATGAATCGAAGGTCTGAAGCTGGTGATATTCAGAGATAACGAAAAACCGGAAAAAAATCAACTGAAATGAAGATATAACGGTTCGTTCTATATTGTCCCAGAAATGGACGAGTTGTACGGTACTGGCTGAAATAGCGGAGCTAGCAACAAAATTATTGGTATAACGTCGCTAATGTACTCGTACGGCTCTTTATGGAACGCTTACGCCGTTAGAAACCCAAAAAGTAATCTAAAGTGGCCGCAATCGAGCATTGAATACCTGTATGGAGGAGCGGAGCCCGTACCGATGGGCGAAGCAAGGATGATTTCGTGGCTGACTGCGGCTCAAATACGGTCACTTGGACTCGTTTTCAACGCTTGCAACTTCGTGAGGGCTCTTCTAGGGCCTGCACGACCCCACTAATGTAGTTATCTCAACAACTTTTTCGAGCGTATCTGCTGCCTTTAAAGGCAGTGTTCACGATGAGAATCGTTTTTCTGTTTCCCCGCCTATCTTGAAAACGGCCCCATGCTGATTCCAAAAATGTCTCTGAAATCGTACAAGACCTTCTGGGAACGGAGTTATGGTCCCTCAAAGATTGAGCTATGGAAACATGGTGGACGAGTTGTCCGAGGCTTGTAACTTCCGTTTTTTGCAGCCGATCCATGCGAGCTGACCTGAGTAAAGAGAGAAGCTGAGAATGAAGGGAAGAACGGGGCTAATGATTGAAAATCATCGCTCATCTCACGATCTCGAGCATTTATTTGTTCACGTCGGTGGGCGTGTGATGCGCTTTTGGGGTTTTCAATGCGCTCGAAGTTGCAAATTCGGGCTCTTTTGAGGCTCTTCCTGGCTCGTTTTCATGCGTTCTTTCAACGTTAACGTTACAGAGTGTCCCTCCACTACCCAATCCTAGTGGAATTTCGAAAACTTTTTTCATCGTGAACACTGCCTTTAAACACGCTTGAGAACTTCCTGAAGAGTCGGAGTGTTGATGTGAAAACCCCGGACTCTTAAATGAAGGTTTTCGAAAATTCAACTTACACAAATCTTGAGTGTCTCTCACCTGCACCACGTACACCTCACGTATGAAGAAAGCATACAGATTGCTCTCCCACTACTTGTATAAATACTGCTCAAAATTTCGCCGCACTTCGTCGCGCGCGACGTTTTTGATAAGCGATCGCAAAAACAATTTCTATGAAAACAAAGCGATTTTAGGGATCTTCAGCCCGAAAGTCACATAATTAGGTAGCAAATTGATATGTGAATATGATAGCGTTTTGATCCCGCGCTAAGTCTTCAGTCTAAAAAGTTACATGCATCGGACGTTTTTTTTGCCAAGTTTGCCAGATGCTCCCCATTTTTACAAAACTTAGCGCGGGTATTGTATCCATTTCAAACGAAATAATACCCCAAAAAATGAGTTTTGTAAAACGGGAAGCATTCGCCAAACATAGCAAAAAAAGTCCGACGCTTACAACTTTTCGAACGATCTTTTTTGGATTCTGAAAACGCTGTTGTACCTCAAGCCTAAATTCCTACCTAATGATGCACTTTTTGAATCGAAGCCTCCCAAAAATCGCTTTGTTTTGAACGAAAATGTTTTTGCTGTAGTTTCTCAAAAATGTCGCGCGCGACAAGGTGCGACCAAACTTTGAGTAGAAATTGTTCAAGTGGTAGGAGGGCAATTTCCTAATGAACTACATAGATGCAGGCGAGGCATTCGCAAGATTCGTACAGGTAGAATTTTGGAAATCCTCCTCAAACACGCTTCGGAACCTCCTGTAAAGTAGGGCTTGTGTTGCGAAAGCCCCATACCGTTATATGAAGAATTTTGAAAAATCAATCTAAAAAAAAAGAAAAACAGATTTTTCTAACAGCAGTTGCGGCCGACCACCGCAGCTTGAGGATAATCGCGCTCAGACAAAGCCTAATCGTTCCAAGACCTCGTGGTCCCAGCATGATTCTGTTGGCACTGCGTCTTGCAACAGCGGTTGTCTGCAACTGCGAATCGGAATTTCGCTCCGATATGGACAGTAGCTCCAACAAATGTCTGCGTCGCTCGTTTTAATCATGGGACTAGAGCATTCCATGGAGATGCATCACTGTGGAGGTCGGCTCTACCGACTCGCCTTTGGAGTATACTTCGGCATCGAATAATTTCGAGTCATCCTAAAAATGGATTTTTCTTTCGAATGACAAAATGGTTCGAGCCGTCTTCGGTTTTCAGACAACAAGTAAGAGGTAAGCTTTACATAAGTCATGCCATGGCAGATTTCTTTGCCTTCACAAAATCATAATTATCAATTATTCGAAAAATAGTCGACTTCGAGTCATAATCGACTATTTTTTCGAATAATTGATAATTATGATTTTGTGAAGGCAAAGAAATCTGTCAAGAGATGACTTATGAGAAGCTTACCTCTTACTCGTTTTCTGAAAACCGAAGACGGCTCGAACCAGTTTGTCATTCGAAAGAAAAATCCATTTATAGGATGACTCGAAATTATTCGATGCCGAAGTATACTTTGGAGTAAGGAAAGATTGGAACCCGGTAATAAGTTTGAGCCGGTTAGTGTGACCAGCCGAGCGGTCGGTCATACGGTTCACCGTACCTGATATCTCGCTATGAATAAATATAATTCGCCATGGCCAAACCTCTGCTGCACACTATGCTCGACCGGAAAGGTCAAGGAAAGTTTTCACCGAAAATTGAAAGTGGAAAGAATAATCAAATATCAGGAATATGAGAGAAATGAAACTTAACGATGCTGTTGATCGCAAGTTTACATTTTTCTCCCAATCGCAAATTCTAGATTTATTACGATTTCTTACGATTCGTTACGATTTCGGGCCGAAATTTCGTAAATCGTAAATCGTAAAAAAAAGTGCCAAAAACGGCCGTAATTCGTAATTCGTAAATCGTAATTCGCAATTACGCACAGCCCTGCTGCTCGCACATACTATCATATTTGCTTGTGCCACACATTGGACAATACACGCAATGGCGCGATTTTGGCCAACTCACTAAGTCGAATCATGGAGTTTTGCCTGAATCAGTCGTAATAACTTACTAGGGAAGAACTATTAGATCACGCAGACGTTTCCCACTGGCTGTATTCTAATTGTGTGTACTTCTGAAAGTGTTTCTGAATCAATGTTTGCAGCTGCTGTGAAGATGTTTGAGCCGGGTTACGGAGGGGTTTTCTTGTCTGGCTCAGGTCATCTATTAGGGATTAGGTGAAAAAAAAAACGTTGAAAGGGGTTCAAAAAAAATGGTTTGAATTAGACTCGAAACTTCTTTCTGATGATTGTTCATTGTCCTGAATAGGAACTTGAGATCTGTTTTACCATTGCGTTGGATGTACCGTTCCACACCCGCTCTATCCAGTGACCAAATTCATCGATGAATTGTATCGCCGGTGAGCTGGGAGAAACTAACTTTCTTGCCTGCGTCCTCACCGGCAATGAGCGTGTTTCCGGGCAGGAGCCACCTTTACACAGCCTATCTCAGCGATCAAATTCAATGGTGAATTCGTCCCCACAAGACATAGCTCCTCTCGTGTAACATCGCCATAGATCCTGAAGAGAATTTGCGTTCCCCATTGGAGGTTGGCGCAAACTCGTTGCACCTATGTTATAGCCTATGGCACCGAGTTTGCTCCAACCTTTAACAGTGAACGCGAAGTCTCTTCCGGATCCGTGTCGACGTTACATTCCGTCTTGAGCGCGTGCGACTGTGTTGTCGTTTGCTCCCGTCACCCACTACCAGGACTCGTAGTAAACTCAAGGTAGCCGAGTGAAATTGGTTGGCGGAACCCGCTGGTTGTAGAAAGTAGCAACGATCGAGGTTTGTGGCCTCTAGTCGTATTCACGCCGGTCACATGCGATGCATTCAGGGCTGAAGTCTCCATGGGCACGATTTGCGCAGAGAACTCATCATATTCGCTCTTTACCAGAGAGTATGGGGGGCTGCGGAGGTGAAGTCGCCGGGTTGCTCTCAGCGACGCACAGCGCCGGCTGATGCAATATCGATAACATTCAGCGACGAGGGCGACCGACGCGGTAGAAAGGGCGACGTGGGGACACCACAGAGTGTTTTGACGCTGCGACGACTCTGCCTCACTGCCATCAGAGGTCTGCAGAGTTGCACCGACCGGCGACTCGTCGCCGAGCGTCAGCCTTGGCGCGGCGACAAAAATGTTTCTGAACATTACCGTCGCCGCCTCGGTTGCTGCTCGCTGGCAGTGACGCAGGGTCGTCGCCCGTCAACACACTGCGGTGCCCCCTTGTCGCCCTTCATTCCGCGTCGGTCGCTCCGGTCGTGCAATGTAATCGATATAGCATCACCAAGCGCTGTTCGTCATTGAGAGCAACGCCACGACTTCAACTCTGCAGAACGAGCGGTGACCGACGCGGTGACGACAAAGGGTCAGCAGAGTTGAAGTCGCGGCGTTGCTCGCAGCGACGAACAGCACTGGCATTCAGCGACGATGGCGACCGACGCGGCGTGAAGGGCGACGAGGGTGCACCGCAGAGTGTATTGACGCCGCGACGGCCCTACAAAACTGCCAGCGAGCGGCAACCGACATCGCGAAGATAATGTTTAGGGGTCTGCAGGGTTACAGTCACCGGTGAGTGGTCGCCGAGCATCAGCCTTAAAGGAACTGTTCGCGATAAAAATCGCTTTTCTGTTTTTTTGCCTGTCTTGAAACCGGTCCCATTCTGATTCCAATGATGCTTCTGGAATCGTACAAGACCTTCTGGGAATGGAGTTATGGTCCCTCAAAATTTAGCTAGGGAAAATGGTGGACGAGTTGTCCGAGGCTTGTAATTTCCGTCTTTTGTAGCCAATGTACGCGAGCTGACCTGAGTAAAGAGAGAAGTTGAGAATGAAGGGAAGAACGGGGCTTTTGATCGGAAACCATTGCTCAACTCACGATTTTGAGTGTTCCTTTGTTCACGTCGAGGGGCGGGACTTGCCCACATCGGCGGGGTTTGCCCACTTTTCTAAGCCGTTTTGCGCCTCCTGGGTAGCTTTTCATCCAGTTTTTTCGACGCTGTTCTGCTTCTGAGAGCCACGAGAAGCGTTTGTCATGAAAAATTCGAGGATGAAGTTTATCGCGAACAGTGCCTTTAACGCGCGTCAAAAATGTTCCCGAACAGTATTGTCGCCGCGTCGATTGCCGCTCACTGGCAGTGATGCAGGATGGTCGCAGCATCAAAACACTCTGCGGTGCCCCCTCGTCGTCCTTCACGCCGCGTCGGTCGCCCTCGTCGCCGAATGTAATCGATATTACATCACCCAGCACTGTTCGTCGCTGCGAGCAACGCCCCAACTTCAACTCTACAGACCCCTTTTCAAAACATTTTCGCCGCCGCATCAAGGCTGACGCTCGGAGACCACTCGCCGGTCTCTGCATTTCTGCAGGCACTTATAATGGTCGGGAACATTTTTCTCGCCGCGTCAAGAATGACGCTCGGAGACCACTGGCCGGTCTCTGCATTTCTGCAGACACCTATAATGTTCGGAAACATTTTTGTCGCCGCGTCAAGAATGACGCTCGGCGACCAGTCGCCGGCTGGTGAAACTTTGCAGACACCTTGTGACCTGTTTCAGGTCCGCAATGTACCAGAATTTCAGCAGATTTTTCCCAGTAGCCTCCGTTAAACGCAATTATCTTGCTTTACGGAAAACTAAGTTAAAATCTTCCATAATTTCGGATTTGAGAATATCCTATTGAATTATTAGACATTTACTACGAGCTTCCGTTCTAACTCTTCTTAGAGGGACTCAAAGCTCACGTTTTTGACAAGAATGAGCAACTTTTCCTTCATGAGCACTTTTCCTTTGGTAAGGTCAAATGTTCTGTTTTTGCCGATGATTTCGAAATTTTCTCTCCAATCCAAACGAGAAGTGACAGGGAATCCCTTTAAATTAAAGTTGTACACGAATGAAATTTTCGAAAAAATTTCGGAGGAGTTTTTGAAATTTTTTCGTTCGTTTTCGTTCGTTCGAAAATTCGTCGAACGAATTTTTTTCAAATTTCGTTTGTTCGAAATTCTTTCGAACGAAAATTTTTCAATTTTCATTCGTTCGAAATCCGATTTTTGGAAATTTTTTCGAGATTCGTTCGTTCTAAATCCTTTTGAACAAATTTCGAGATTTCCGACCAATTAAAAAAAACTCAAAATTTCGATTAGTTTCGAAATTTGTTCGTTCGACCTCCGAAATTTCGAAAGTTTTTCGAAATTTGTTAGTTCAAAGTTTTATTTTTGAACGAAAATTTTTCAATTTTTCGTTCGTTCAACATTTTTTTCGAATTTGTACAACTCTAAATGGAAGATTGTAAATTCGTCCAGAGAAGGGAGTATGTTACTTTTAAGAGAAAAATCTAAAGTTTTGCACATCGGAAGCGATAGTGCAGGTTCTGCTTATGCCATTGATGGCCAGCAGCACCAGGCTGTCGAGGAGATAATGGATTTGGGTTTCCTGGTGCGTAGCGATCTCATTTTTGATGCTCATTGTGTTAAGGCTGTGTCTAGAGCAAGTAAGGTTATGTATAGCATGTTCAGAGCTCTGTACAGTAATAACGAAAAGGTGCTTTTTAATGCTTATAAAACCTATGTAAGACCACACCTTGAGTATGGTACTGTGATCTCCAACCCTCACAAGTTCTCAACCACGGTTGCGTTGGAGAAACTTCAAAACAGATTCACACGCAAGGTGATGATGAGGGTCAGCGGACTCAATTACAGTCAACTGCCCTGCAGTTTTGCTAAGAATAAAAAGCTGCAATTGGAGCCGCTCGCCTGCAGAAGGAGAAATTTCAATCTTTTAATGGTTTATATGATCTTATTTGGCTATGATGGACTCGCACCAAATGATTTCCTCCAACTTAGGGCGTCTACCACAAGAGGTAGCAGTTTTAAGCTTGTCCGTAACAGAGCTAGGAAGAGTTTGAGGCACCATTTCTTTCTTAAGAGAGCCGGAAGTGAGTTTGAAAAATCACTCAAAAAGGGCAGCCTCACTACGACTCTTTCCACGTTCAAACGTATCTTGGATAAGTACTTGATGTCCGCGGATGTTTGAGCCTGTTTCAAGCCCTATTACTAATCTATAAGTTTTCCGTTTTATATATCATTGTTTGCTGCATTTATTTAATGTAAATTAACTAAGCAGGAAAGAGCTGTAATAAACAAATACAAATGCTTTTAAGTTCCAAAAATTTCTCTCAAATGTTGGAAAATGATTCCAACCAAATCACATTTTTGCTTTTGAAAATCATCTGAAGTATGATGACAAATCTGACCACTGAGTCATGTGATTGAACACGAACTCAAGAAAGAATTCGAAGCAAAAGTGTGTGACGTCCCGCACTCTCGTTCTTCTCACCTTCACCTGTCTTTTTCATCCCGTGGTAGCAGCCGGAAGGTGTCACGAGTGCTAAATCGAGCACAATCGTAGCCAAAAATAGTACTGCACTATCATCAGGCACCGCCCCTTTACACATTCTTCGGCCTCACACAGATGGTTTAATAGTTGCCAGACGGTCTCAAACATCTCACTCCTGTCCTTTTACGGGGTGGGGGGGGGAGGCATGGGACTCCCTCCGGTGGTCTCGGTCTGTCTGGAAGACATTATCAGGCCTTTGGGTGGTCCTCCAATTGTGTCTAGGCCTGCTAGTGGTTTCTACCATGCTTAGCTAGCTATCTCCGGACACCTTGTGGAGAGGTTGTGCACACTTTCCGGCGATTATGGGAAATCGTTAGATTTTCATTCTCCGGACCCATGATAACTTTAATTTTAGGAGAAATTCAGGGGTTTTTTGGCAGAGGTTGGGGAAATTTTCAGCTACTCAGTCAGAGGTCTTATGTGATACTTAGGCCAACCAATATTGGCGTTCTAGACATCCCGCCCCTAACAGTGTTTCTTCATTCTCCTTATATGTGCTATAAAAGACAATCAGCACAATCCAGCGCCACCTTGACGCGTGTTTTTGCGGTTTTCTGGCTTTTAGCTTCTCGAACTTCTCATCTATCACGTGTGCCGGTGTGCTGCAAGCCAGCGCCCCATGTCTTTTTTTTCTCCTCGGTCGGCTTCGATTTCACCTTTCGCCCTGATAAGGTCGACGGCTCGCAAACTCTGACTGATACGCGAACTGGTGCGGCCTGCCTGCTATCATCTGCTGAACTCAATTCCATTCGGCTCGGCCTCTTTCAGTCTTCCCGTAGCGCACCCACTTTGCACCCACCATCACCCGAGCTGGGATAAAAGGCAGTGAGACTGGCCAGGTTGTCATTTATGGTAACCGACCCCGGATAGGGTTCCTAGGCCTGAATAAAGTCACCTGGGACGGGAATAGCCCTCAAAGTGTTTTCGACTGATGATTTCACATTTTCTATCAAAACACTTCTAGTCACTTTAGGCATAGGCGGTCTGTGAAAATTTTGAACCTTACTCCCTTCGCTTAATCCTATTCGGTCACTAACTAATCCTGTCTCTGTTCAAAAACTGTTGTTGCATATACCTGACTACTTGGTCTGCTTGAGCGTCGCCTATCATGTGGGTCATTTCCAGCAAAGCTTAGGACAGATTTGTTCCCTATTTTAGTCAGTTACAGCTGTTTATAGTCTCCAGCTCCGAATCCGAGTACATATTTTCGCTAGCTGACATATATATCTTGAGGAGCCAAAAAAATGGTTCTTTCTTCCTCCTCTCGGTAAAACATGCTTCACTATTCTCAAAAAAAACTGTATTTTACATTTCCCAAACTTGCGTTGAGTCTTCAATTGAAAAAGAAAACTCGAGGCTACCTTCACTCAAGGTTTTTTACTACCAGATATTGTCATTGCTTACTTATTACCGACCTAACGCATTGGGTACAGCATTGAGTTCTGAAAAGCTGATTAACTTATACGCACCACATCGCCGCAATTGATCGATAGCGCCTTCTGCCACGCAAGGTCGGAATCATAAATCCGAGACCAGCAACAGCGACAGTGCATAGCAGGCATATCCATATTCAGTCAAAATTTATGGTTAGCACGTCGCCGCGTCGCTCGTCGCTGGAAGTATGATCCCGGCCTAACCCTTGGTGAAAGCCGATGAACCCGAGCTTTGTGCATCTGTCATCCGTCATAGGTACCGTCCGTGTCATTCAATCGGAAAGCCGCACTGAGAGATTATATCGAGGAATCGATTGATAGTCATCATCCTCTTTGTTTTCTCGCGCTCCAGTTTTCCCGCCAATCAGCGTCCCGGCTTCCTCATTGAATGACATGAACCGTCGTATCGTTCGTGTCGCTCAAACAGAAAGCAGCGCTCAGCAATCGGGCGGGGATTCATTCAATCGATAGCCAGCTTCTCTTCGTTTGCCCGCGCGCAAATGTTCCCGCCATGCCGCGTCGCGGCCTCCTATATGAATGACACAGATCAAAAGATGGCTGATTCACTAAAATAGCCCATCGAATCATTTTTGACGAGCCTATTGGATATTGGCTTCGTAAGAGAAAAAACCCATTTAATTAGGCACCTTATTTGATGTTCTGTATGAATGGTTAGCATGAGATTTTCACTTTCTTACCTCTATCCCTACCTTAAAGGCAGTGTTCACGATGATTTTCGTTCCCGAGTTTTTCACATAAAACAATGCGTTTGCCTCCAAGTGTTACCAAAATTACGAAGAAGCGGCGAGAAACGCATTCACACGTCGTATTTTAGTGACATTATTCTATAACATGGATTAGTTATCCGGTTGGATGAACATGTTCATGTTGGTTGTCACCGCTGTAAAAATGGGTCAATCGAAAATAGAAGAATATTTTGTGCAAAGCAGGATTAGTTAGGGCCCTAAGGAAAGAACGGAGCAATAGAGGGTAGAGAATTGCAAAGGGTGGGTCCACAAAAGATGTCATTGTCACAACAAACGCTTTCTGTGGTACTTAAGAGGCGGGGTGATACTTAAGGAGTTCGTGTACTTCCGGTGCGTTTTTCTCAATTTCTATGTCATTTTAATTCTACCCGGGGGTCACTAAATCAATATACCGAATAATCTCAAAGTTGAAGATTATCGTGAACGCTGCCTTTAACCCAATTATTAGATCACATTTACCTTAGAGAACCACTTTTCTGCCCGATTTCGCGCTTACCGTCCTTTCGAATTCCTTCGATTTTTCGTTTTTGCTGAAAAAATGTCGTGTTTATATTTCGGGTTTCAGTCAATCTGCCTTCCTGTAAGCCTTCAAGTTTCGCATCTATCAGGATGCTCTTCTCCAATCCCGCATCTACTGCTTCCTCCGGTAAGCGATTACACGCTCGATGCAGGCTGATTTTGCTGACAATTCCGTGCTGTACTCTGCTGCCTGCTTCAGTCAGCGCAAACTAGACTAATCATATGGCAGCAGGCTGACGGAGGAGTGTTATTTCGTTGACATTTAGGCTATCTGAAGCCATTTCGGAAGCTGTCGGATATGGTGAGACCCTCTCCAATACCATCACCTCCGTTACCCTCCCGACTATCACCATCGTAAGCACAAGTTGTTATTACAAAAATATGAGTTGGACTGAATCGTTTTCCTGTCTTAGATGGTGTCTTTGGCTGGTTTCCACGCTGCAAGGCCACGACATCACCAGTGACGAAAGACGTCGCCTGGTCGACGACATCGAGAGGATGAGCTGCGACGAGCAGGAGCAACTCATCGAGTTCCTTGAGGTAATGAGACGAAGCTTGTCCAAGTGAAACTTCAACTCAAAGGATACTATTGCATGTTTGCAGACTGGGGTAGCTCCATCCACTCTCGAAAACAATGCCTGCAAACAGTTTCTCTGCAACACAACAGAGCTCTGTTCCGTGCTAGCCTCGAAGGATCCTGAGGTGAGAACTTCACGTTCATCCATATCAAAACATAACAAAAGTTCATGCTATTCTGTGGTAAATCGTGCCTGTAATTCTTCACCCATAAAGTTCCTTATGACATTCTACGTAGATGCATTCACGAACACGTGGTATTGTGTCCTTTGTATCTAGGAAATCGCAGAAAAAATCACGATAATCGTCTTAGCATGCATGATGAAGGGCAATCCCAAACTTGCACTTCTAAGGAACACCAGAAATTCTCCTGCTAAAATCCTCTGATAACACTTTCCTTCGGGGAGATTTGCTGGTCACAAGCGCTGACGAAGACGTTCCGCGAAGAGTCATCAGTGTTAACAACCACCGCGTATGATTATTTTTTGTTATGGTGACGTAAATGAAATTGATAAGACTCTAGCGCCGTTTCGCTAAATTCCCCTAAGGAAGAGGAGACGCATATTGATTATGACATACCTAAGCAGAGTATACACATATTCTTAAAAATAAGCTCAAATGGGAAACCCAGCAGAGTATACACATATTCTTAAAAATAAGCTCAAATGGGAAACCCTTCGTTGACTTAGAGGCATCTAGGATTTCAATTCTGAAAGAATTCCACTGGTTTTGGGCTCAAACTTTAGGAGGTTTCATTCTCGAATTCTAAAAGTTTTGTACCCAAGCGGCAAAACTCCTTCATCAAGCAGGCTAACAAGGGAAGTGTGCGGTAAATGCATCTGCTAAAACGACCTGTATTGCTAGTATCTCTTGGGCCTCCGTAGTAAAACTGCGCAGTATCCTGCGCCGAGCTGCAGATTCCAAGAAGATACAACCTTGAAACCGTTGTTTTTCGTACCTTTGTACCTTCCAAAACCAGCGTTAATCTTGCGAAGAACTGAAATCGGACCTCATGATCGTGTTTAGCGCCCAGCAAAGCCCCACCCTGAACAAAATTCGGCTGAAAGCACATTCCTCGAACATTGTACAGAGTGATCACGTTTTGGACTTGTACGAATTGTTTGTTGACCGTCTCTTCTAGCAATTTGAGGGTTCTAAAAGCTTCGGGCATTGGCCCGAAACGTTGTCATGAAACATTCAACTGAAGAGTTTCTGCTATACTATTAACAGAAGTCGTCAAGTTATGAAACTCAGGGAACCTTCAATACTTTTAAGGTTCGAAAAGCATTATATTTTTTTTCAGATTTGACTTAAAACGTCCTGGTAGGGGTTGTGCTATGTGCTTTCGGAAATTTGAGGTGTATTTGTCGTTTTTCAAAAGTTTTCGACCAAATTGGTTCAGAGCCTCCAATCAGGGGAAAATCTGAGGGCAAAACGCGACTTTTGACGATTTCCGGAATGCTACGATAGAAATGGCTCAAAATCATTCTCTGTGGGTTACTTGGAGTGCTCAACACGTATCTGAAGTCCGTTTACCAATTTTCGACAGCTCACGGTAGATTACGGCGGGTATACGTTAGTTCGGTCAAAATCTCAGAATTGACTCAAAATTTCTATGCGGGGTTTATTCGGGGTGCTGAATACGAATTTAATTTCTATTTGTCAATTTTCGAAATGCCAAGGTATGTTTTGCCCAATAAATACCTGCGGTAACCTACAGTAAATCAAAGAATTTTAGAAACTGGACCCTAGATTCGTTTTCAGAACTCTAGTTAAACCCTACATACAAGTTTTGAGCAGAATCCGAGAAAATTTTTCGAAACACCCAAAAAAATGCCTGTTGGGCAAACAAATTGACAATTTCCGCAAAACTTCAAGAAGGCTTGTAACTTCTTGGAACCTGCAGCTTGGGGCGGGATTCTGCGCAGTTTTACTATTGAGTCCCAAGAGATAATTAGAACACTACTACTAGTCGTTTTCGCAGGTGCGTCTATCACTGAAAACACTTCGCTTGTAAGAGCAGTACAGCCAATAGACTACGTAGGCAGGATATGGCCTTGTTCTGAGCAGGGAGGGAGTGGGAGTCAGCGGAGAACTGGACTGATTCAGAATGATCACCTGCATAACCCTTAACCTAAAACCCTAGTCTTTCAGAATCTTGTCATCCTTTGGCAACGCCTCTTTCAACATACACTTCCCGTCCTGCAGAGCATATTATATCCACTGCAGGTAGGCACACGAAGAACTTTATTTTTCGAATGCTCCTTCAACAATTGCTCAGTGATTTCAGCGCACCCGACCCGAATTTGACATCCGTCGAACGATCCTTACGATATTCCGTGACAAAGTACTTTCCAGAGTGAGTTTTTCTTGACCCTATTATGTAACAACTTGAATAAAAATCGTCAGTTTCCAGGTTCTTCGCGATGTCGAAGAGCGGATACCAGTACTTGAGCCGATGCTCTACACAGTTCTCCTCGAAACTGACAACTCCACTGAGGAGGCGCGGCAATTCACCGCTGCGGCTAACCGAGTGATGGGCACCAAAGATGTAGGTTTCACAACTCCTATCCTAATCTTAATCTATGAAATGAGTACCTTTGGAACCAGTTCTCAACGTTCACTTCGGAAGTTCTTGATAGAACAACATCCTCTTCCTCACTGATCAATGCTATGACCTAGCGGATGCAAAGAGAAGAAGAGGTGTTCTACTGGGCTTCTCTGGGCCAAATTCTGGTCCGCAATCGCGTCTCGACACGCTTTGCAGCCGCACGTGCTCGAGTCAGTCGAATTTCTAGCGCTAAAACCGACTCGATATGGCTTTTTATACAGTTTCCTCCAATTTCGTCTAGTTTCCAGTTTCTAGAACCCACCTGAAGTCAACAAATCGGCGGCTGCGGCGCTGGAAACTCTTCCCACTCAAATGCGCGAGAAGCGCGTGGAGACGCAATTACGGACCGGAAATTGGCCCAGAAAAGCACAGTACATATCGAGGCACCATATACTGTGTAATTTGTAGGATTCATCCCGGCTGGGTCTTGCCCAAGCTCTGTCCTTATGAAAGCCGACAGAGCTTAGGAAGACCCAACCGGGATGGATCCCACAATTACACACTATATGGTGCCTCGACATGTAGAACACCTCTTCGTGGTTTTCCGCTGCGTTTTTTTTTCTGTAAAACTGTTACCTTTGAGGTCCTCGACACTAGTGGCAGTGTTCGTGAAACTACGGGAGCCTCCCGGGAGGGTCCAGAATCCGCACGCCGCATACATCGGTTGGTTCTAAAAACTATCCCGGGAGGCTCTCGTAGTTTCATGAATACGGCCACAGGGCACAGCGGGGCGTTGCGACTTACTTCGACGGAGTTGGCATATTACACTCCTTTACTAACCACAATTATCAAACAAATGCCAACAATTTTCACGTCACCATTCTCAGTTTTAGGCCACATTTTAGGGTGGTGGTCGTAATGTGTCCAAACCGCGAGGGTGATGGTAGTAATGTTTCCCAATAGCAGAAGAGGCGGGGGAAACGGGGAGGAGCGAAGTGCGTGATTGGCCTGAACACGGCTAGTCCCGTGCCTCGCCCGAACACGCACTTCGCTCATCCCAGTTGAGCCGCCTCTTCTGCGGTTGGGAAACATTTCGACTATCACCCAAACCGCGAAAACGACCGGGAATCAGTTAAGCGCTGGTAATGACGGCAGCCGGCGTGTCCTCCAATCGCGGTCCTTCGCCTCTCCCCGCCCTTTTCGCGGTTTGGACACATTACGACCACTACTTCCACATTCTATACGACCCCCCCCTGTTCTGCTCATCCACGACTCCAGTAAATCCTGCCGCGCACAGTGTTAGTCCTTGATAACGGAAATTGTCTATTTTTCCGTCAGTGTATAACTCTCACAGGTGAAGAAGCTCCCGTGGAGAATAGACCTGATTTGGTTGTTATCATTCTCTCCTCGTCCTCCCCTCCGGTTATTCCCTTCAAAGAACGTTTGAAACACTTGATTGGGGGAGGAGGAGAACGAGGGATTTTCTCACGGTGATTCCATTGTCCTCCCTTCGAGCGAGATAAACGGCGAACAAGACTCCGGAACGTGAATTGCCCATTTTCGAGGTGGTGGCGGGTGGTGATTGTAATGTTTCCCAACCGCAAGAGAAGCAGGACATACCGGGGAGGAGCGAGGTTCGTGATTGGACGCTAGCCGTGTTTCGACCAATCAGGCAGCTCGCTCCTCCCCGGTTTCACCCGCTTCATTTGCTGTTGGGGAACATTACGACCACCACTCAGTGATCTTGCACTTCGCAATTTACCCAAGGAAAGGGTAAGGTGGTTCTGTCTGGATTACGGGGTATATGAGAAGCTTCTCTATAGCCTGATGTCAGAGGTCACAACTTCCGCCCCTAGTTCAGCCTTCTTGGAACAGGAAACTGTTAGAAGCAACTAGTTTTTGCCATCTGATTCTTGATCAATCAGACACCATGGGGAGAACATGCAGTGGAGAAAACAGGCAAGACCGACTGTAGGGTCTTCCTCTATTACTCTGCCATCGGAAGATCCCATACGCTTCCCTGCGATTGGGGGAAGAGTTCCCCCGTTCAATAGAGGTAAATGCCTTTGTCGTATTCGAAAACTTCCCCATCAACGTGTGAGACTACCATGAATTTGCAAGTGATCGCTATAATAAGATTTTCTGGGCAGTAAAGTGGTAGGAATGCAGGAAGGTGATCAGTGGGTCATTGGGAGCACAAGCTTTGAAGGCTACGCATACTTGAATGCATCATTGGACTAGTAGGCTTAGTTGAAATCAAATTAGGTAACTCTTCTTGAATCGATTCAGAAAATGTTACACGGTGTTTGGAAAGATCGGGATTCAACGTTGAGAACTGGTTCTAGCGAAGTGGGTACTTTTTTGTTGCGCAGTTCTACCTCAGCCTGATAATACCTCTCTAAAAGCAGTGATTAGCCTTGAATAATCGCCTATTTTTCAGAAGCGACAGTTGGAACCGCTGACACCCCGAGTCCGCTCTCGGACGTTGCCGAATAAGCCGACGAAAAAAGTAACGTGGAGCGATATGAGAAAATCAGCGACGTTCAGCATATAGTCGACCTGACATTATTGAGCGTTTCCTCCGTGTGGACAAATTCTCCACGCAACATGTCCCCCTCTATACCTCTTGTTGCTTAGTCATTTTGTGACGCGCACACGTGGCGTGTGCACTCCTTCTCAAGCCACGCCCATATCAATACAGGTGTTTCTTTATTGCAATTTTATGTGTTATATTATTATGATGTTATCCATGAAAGCATAAAATTCGTTAAAAAGCACCTCGAGACAACACATGATAATGATTATGATGAAGTTCTTATGCACAATGAGACCACAGAAAGGGAGGCAGCAGTGCAGGAACGGTGGCCCTTTGAGTCTATCGATACTAAAGTGGATCCTACGATTTTAACAAGAGCATAGGTCGCTGTTCCTGCACTGCTGCCGATAAGAAAACTGATTGGCAACGCGATTCACATCCGCACTACGAATATCTACACTGGCGTCCAAAAGTTTGTGGACAACCTCTTCTGCAATGCGCAATGTTTTGTTAACTACAGAACTCAGACTTGATCAAAATGCAAAAAAAAATGGATACACTTATGATTTGCCTAGTACGAGTCTGGAACATGCTTGAGATTAATTTTTGCGCTTATACATTTTGAAGAAAAAAAAGAGAATTTTGGTACAGAAATTTAGAGTTTTAACTAGATGAAGCCTTATTTCACCGAACGATCTGCTTTACGGTTTAAACTTCTGTACTTAAGTCACTAGTAAAGTGACCTTTAAAGGTAATTATCTAGTCTAAAGAGACAAACTCTTGATTTAATTATAGTTCAATGGGATGCAAGACACTGAATACTCCATTTTTGCACTTGACAGGTAGCTCGCCTAGACTTAGACAAAATTCTTCAAAATCCATATTTGGTTAGAGAGTCAGCAGTTTTATTATAATACCTACACTAGCAAGGCTCCATGCCAAGTAATCTACAGAAAAAACTGATACCATGAAAAATGCTTAACTTTCCCTACATTTATGTTTCAGTTGCCACGTCTAGCAACTTGCTTCAACTATTTCTATAAGGGCTAGTGCATATCCTCTGGTTCCGAGCCAGATTTACTCTGTTCCCTCGCGCGCTTGTGCGGAGCGAGGGTAGAGACAGCGATAAGTTGTGGGGAGAAGGAGTCACAGAGTACGCACGCGACGAACGGAAATAAATCACACTCGGCAACAGAGGATACATGCGTCGCGGTGACGAGGTCGCGCTGTGGGGACTGGTACAGCCCGCACGCCCAGCGCAGCAATCGATTGCGCCTAGCACTGGCAGCCGTCGCGCGCGCGGCGAATCTAGTGGGAGCTGCGGCTCGTTGATCGAACGCACAGCTCACGGCGGCGTGGATCCTCGCCGTAAGGAGCGCCACAATTATGAGAGGGCAGCCACGCATCTTGAGCAGTGGATTCGATCCACAAGCCGCTTTGACTGTCATAAGGTGTCAATATTGCCTCATCTCCATTTGCAGGCGACCAGGCAATGACCGATAACGGTGTTGAAAAACTCTGTGTTGCGGCGACCTCGTCGCACTTGCGACGAAGTATGCTCTGGGCCTAACTTGCTTTTGTAAGGCCTCCTATGACGGTTACATGGTAGAAATATTTACCTAAAGCAAGATCGTTTCCGAGAAATATTAATTTTTACTTATTCCTTACGAATTTCATCAAAAAATATCCTTGTTTACGGAATTTTCTATCCGAACCCCAGTCTAATAATAGCATTCCACTCAAAAATTCTGTCTCTATGGCAAAATCAAAACTCATCCACCTTTGTTGGCCCCCACCCGAGATACGCCCAAACACCTGAATAGTGAAAGGAGGTGTCCACAAACATTTGGACAGTAGTGAACATATTGATAAGCAGAAAAAAGTTTTTAATAGGGGAGATGCCGAGGGTCTGTGACATAGCAATCAGAGAGCCTGAGGCCGCCTCTAGCGACAGACCCGTGATTAAATCCAACTCAAACTTGACTGATAGTAGACCAGTGGCCGAGGGCAGACACAGGCTCTGCAACACAAGTATGCCATAGGTTCTAAAGTTGGCTTTGACGAGCGGAAGAGTGACGGAAGAGGTAGAAGGTTGTCAAAGGCAATAATGTCTCTCGATTCTTCGTTCACATGGTTCGCACTCAACACGGCAGCAATAATGGAATTTGCAGTTACACTGATCCATTTCGAAGAAGACTCGTCGCTCGAAGCCTCGATTACAGCACAACTAAAATCATTTATTAAGTGCGGGAATTATAAGCAAGGTACTCATATAAGACAACCGGGACATTGCCGTATAGCCATTTATGTAAGTGGGACCTCATCAACACGATTTTAATTGCTATGCAGCGTTATAACCCTATGGTTTTGCATTACGCTGAAGTACCTGAGAAACCGCCAAAGTCTCCGCTATGGAATCAGTCAAGACGGCACTTGGATGGGATTTCTATTACCTTGCTTTGTGTATGTTTATGACATGCTCCGTTCCTTCGTTTGACCCCAACTAATTTAACCCCTTTTGGTTTCCGCTTATAACCACCGTGACGTCGTCAATCCGACCGGACAAGTGGTACGAGCCAGGGAATTGTTATACTGAAATACGGTGTTTTAATGCATTTTTCGCTATTTCTCCATGAGTTCAGTAACCTATTACGGCCATCACATCGCTTGAGTGGGCAACTCGAGAATGAAAATCATCGTGAACACTGCCTTCAAGTAACTGAGCTACTAAAATGTTCAACTCTTGTAAGAGGAGATTTTCCACAATCTGGTGAGGATAAGTTTGTGCTGCGATGCGTAAAGTGTGTTCGAATGAGACTGGCCAACCATGCGGCCGGCGTGCCTGGCAGACGGCGGTCGCGTGGGTCTCCGGAGCATTGACAACTCGGCACGCGGGGTGTCCGAGTCAGTATGATGAGCGCAGAGGACGAAAAGAAAGGCGCTGCCAGACGGTCCGGCACTCTCTCGGCCCGGCTAAAGTGCAAACTGTCTATCTCTGCGTCTCCGCGGGGTGGACCCATTCGCAGCTTTGGCTATACACTACAGGGATAAGTGCAAACCCAATTTGAGGAGGATGCACTCGAAATCCCAGAGAAGAACAAAAATCGCAATTCAGAAATCAGAGCATTCTCATGGAGTCTCCAGGAGAACACTCGCGGATAACGATATCATATATCTGGTATTGAGAGAAATTCCTATTTTCATAGATGAATCTTGGGTGCCCCCACAACAAGGTTTGCAACTAGGAAGGTATCACTAAAGTTATCGATATTTTTCCTCGATGGAATCGGTGAAAAACGCTGTAGGCTGCACTTTCTTCAATGAGGTGGTACAGAGGAATTGGTCAACAAAGAGGCTACTTACTGTTATAAAATCAATCGGTACAAATCGCAAAATCTTGGAGATTTTCCGTGGGTCACCACGTATTTTCAAATAAGTTCAAATAGTCAAATTCTATCGAAAAGGAGCTGTTTCAGGCAGAGGTGGTTTCGTGCAGACAGACACGTTCCAAAAAAGGGGCAACAGTAAAACGGGATGAGAGTCTTCTAAAAATTAACAAAATTTCTTGAGATCTAATTCACTTGGCAAAAACTTTCAATTTCAAATAATAAGCCATTGCTCTATTTCGCAAAAAAAGAGCTTGATGCCTCTCGATAAAAGGCACTTGTTTGGTAAGGTTCAGTTGCTTCTGTACTTTCACCAGTTCTCTTACAGTTCTGATCAGCGAAAGGAAACCGTTTATGTGGGTCAGACTTTATGTCTTCTTTTCGATAATAGGTATAGAATATTTCCACCGGTACTAGAATAACCGGAGCAAGCTCCTTTTCAAAACCACAAAGCTATTCTCTGAAGAATAACACGAGATGATTTCGTGAATTCAGAATTTCAGCCACGGGAATTGGTTCTCAAGAAGCATTGTTAATTTCTTGTAGACTCACCCACTTCACCTTCCTATTTTTTCTTTTTGTAGGAAATTTGCGTCAGCATCGAGCCACTTTTGCTTGAAAGTGCTCATTTTTTATAGAGTTTCTTTATCATATGTTAAATCAGCCGGTTAGCATTGCATTCAGTAACTTTCTCAAGCGAACTGAAGTGTTATAAAAAGAGTGAGCGTTAGAATTGTTCCCGATTTTCAGAGAATATGATTACTGGTTAAACTCGAAGAATTTGTACTGCAGAAAATGCATTCTCAGTTTGTGATTTCAATCTCAGCATCCCTTAAGAGGAAGCGGCCGTGGCCGATGTTTGCCAGATTATGCAGCAAAACCTCGCTCATCTGACAGATGCCAGTCAACGTCACAGCAGTAGCGTCTTTTTCTTTGTGTCCCCGTCGCGAGAGCCAGGGTGGAGGGCGCAGCAAGCGCGAGGGAAAGTGGGCGAGGCATGCTTGGTTGTCAATGGTACCGCAACCCGGTCGCGTGTAACGCTCTCAGACAAGTTTTTAAACGGCTGCCACCACCCACCCCTCGGCTGCAGAGCTTATTGAGTCACGCTGTTGGCTTGCTGCCAGCCACTGCCGGCCCCGCTCTAGTCACTGGCTGCGGGGGAAGGCTCGCCGTCGTTTCGCATGCTCGTCCGAGAGCGGCGCATGCGACGGCCGCCTGTTCCGTACGCTGGCCGCATGGTTAGTCAGTCTCATTCGGACACACTTTATGTAATCTCTGCCAGCTTCCCTCCTTTTGTCGCCTCAGCACTGGCGACAGTCTGTATTTTTCCAAATCTTCAACTCACTCAAAATCTTCGCCATCAATTCATAACCCGTAATGAAGAGAACAGAAGATACGAGGTGTTTGGGAACCCGCAACGACTAGCACCACAAGATCAGAAACTTTGTACAGGAATTTATTACGCACCCTGCACACCATTAGATACGAATTCTGAAATTTTCATGTAATTCTGCAGCAGACTCTTCCTATGTAACACTTGCGAAGTGCGAAATCTCAATTCCTCCAGATAAGCGAGATATAAGCGACCACCGCGGGCCCGACCCCGTTCATTCACCGCCATGGGCCACACCCCCTTCCTGATCTACGAACTCATTAGCGGCAGGATGGATGGATGAATTCCAACGTTGTTCGTCGTTCTTTTTATCTCTTGTCGGTCTGTCTCCCCACTCTGGTTCGCTCTCATGCAACTACTGCGAATAAAGAACAATATGTACAACTAATCCCCTAATTTTTTACACTCAAAATGTAGGCATTTTTGAGCAGCCATAACTCCGTTTGTGGGGCTTTGAACGGTCTTAGAGATCTCCATTGTGATCAACATATGATGATCTTCAAGATACATAGACATAAAATCTAAGGAATATTTTCCTGGGGGTCCTGTGCATATGAGCAATCGAAAACTTACCAATTGACAACCATCTACCCCTTGCGAAGTGACGTTGCATTCGCGTCCTTTCGTTCCCAAAATACCTCGCTCTGGATCAGCATCGCAGAAGTCCGGAGAAGGACTCATGTAGATCTGAATTGATTACGATTTTTTTAGGCTGACATGTGTTCTACCACTAGATTTTCTATATAGGATATGTATGGATAACAGTACTATCTGTTGACTCTTCGGATATGTATGGATAACAGTTCTATCTGTTGACTCTTTCAATTTGCTATCCTTTTTTGTTAGACCCTACAAACCCGAACCGCTAAGCGCGCACAGACTACTTGCCGCCGTGGATCTGACCCATAACTATTTACTTTCTTTCTCTAAATCAATGACCATTAATTCCCTTGGAGACTATAATCAAAACGCCAGATCTTTCGAATAGAGCCACTATTGTCGTAGGCGAGAGCTTTATTTTGCTTTTAGGATCTTTTAAAGTCAATCTCAATGTTTACTGATTACTTCCTTCCTTCTGTTCATCATTTGTGAGATTGACTAATAAATTATTATTATTATTATTATTATTATTATTATTATTATTACTATAATATTATTACTATTATTATTATTATTATTATTATTATTATTATTATTATTATTATTATTATTATTATTATTATTATTATTATTATTATTATTATTATTATTATTATTATTATTATTATTATTATTATTATTATTATTATTATTATTATTATTATTATTATTATTATTATTATTGTTTGCTAGCCCTGAAGCCTTCTTGCATAGAACAGAAAAAGTGTGGTCACCGCCCTGTTTTTGGCGGCAAAGATCGTAAATGGCCGTAAATGAGCAGACTATCTGGAAAGATTCCGGGAAGGTTCAACAGCGCAAAGTTGAGAGTTTTACAGACAGAGGTGGCGATAGGTGGGGACCTATCCAAGCCATTCATGCACCATTTCGAAATCACGGATTACGGTCCTTTACTGAAATTTCTCACAAAAATGGTAGGATGTTGGATAGGTCCGAGTTACACCCCGGCAAAACACCGCAGAAATTAGAAAACAGCTGCCACTAATTGGTAAAGGCAATTCGTAAAAATTGTTGTGCAGAAAAAACGAGGAGGAAAGCCGCTCTCAAGCCCCTTTCATAGCAGGTCGCTTCGAGTAGTCGCGGCACTGCCAACAGTTACAAAACCCATCGCGGCAACAGATCTTGCACTGAGTCGCTACGGGTAGTCGCTACGGGTAGTTTCAGTCGCGATTGCCGGGGTAAATGGGTACTTCATTGGTTGACAAAGCGACCTGCCTGATTCTGTTAGGCCGCTTCGACTATTCGTGTCGCTTCCATGATGGAAGTGATTCGACAAGTCGAAGCGACTACGGCGAATCGAAGTCGAAGCGAGTTGAAGCGACCAAATTGCGGACCTCACCCGCTTTTGACGTGAATTTTCAGTCTTTGCTCCAGGGTTGTAAGTCTTGTATCCTTCTTGCGATCCCATAATTCTTCGCGTTAATTCTTCTTGCATTCTTTTTTGAGTGGTGGATTTTTTTTTCATGCGGAGAAATACATCAAAACACAGGAAAATGGCATCACTCACCCAAACGAAAGGTTTTCAAAACATTTTCTGACTTCAATAGAAATTGTCGGAAAACTAATAAATGATAATTATAATTCAAATATTACGACTAATTTTCCATTGTCTTTCTCATTGAAAATGAGCCAAGGTTGAATAAACGGTGTTTCTATTCCCGCTGTGTCGCCCGTGTTTGTGCGTTTTTTTTCACACAAAATTGCGTCCACCCATGCGATTTCAAATCGCTGGACGAAACTATCTCAAGCCTGCACGGAGCGATTCGAGATCGCGGCAGTATCTTTGGTCGCTTCGACTTGAAGTCGAAGCGGCCAGCTATGAAAGGGGCTTTAGCTATTAAGCGTGGCGCTGCGTCGTTGTGTGACCTAAAACAGAAGGACATTCACAAAGTTTCAGAAGCTGGGTATTTTCCAGAGCTGAAAATGTCGGAATTCTACAGAATCAGAAAAACCCAACTGCAGCCACAGGGAAGCGGATGGGAAAAGTTCTGCACGAAATATACCTTTCACTTCAGAGCAAAGTTTACTCGAATCCATTGCGTGCGTGCGTGATCTGCAACTCGTCTTTCCCCACTCACACTGGCTGTCTCTCCACTTGTTCCGCCCACGTTAGTACAAGAGTAAAGCGAATTTCGCTCTGGGTTAGGGGATTTGTGCCTAATTCATGTGGCACGTTGCGAAAATGTGGCCAATTAATAACCGATAGCGCATAACCGATTTGTATACAATGTGTGAGGATTGCACTGGCACCTTCCGTTCCTTCCTGACGGCGTAGCTACGCCGGCAAAACGCAAACTACGTCGGCAAGGGGAAACGAAATGTGCCATTTCTGAAGTGGAAAAAATCCAATATGGCGATTTCTCAGCTGAGGAGGACTATGCCCCTAGTTTTTTTTTCATGGCGACGACTTATCTTTAGGCCTTTGTTATCGATTGTGTTACCCTCTCTCCACATGCTGTTCTCCACGTCGCGTTGCTGTATGTCTGTGATTACATTTTGCTTGGCGAACCGCTTCATCTTTTCCTTTAGATGAACGTGATGAATTTATTACTCACACACCATATCGAAATGCACGATCGAGTCAGCCAGACTAAAGTTGAGAACAACAACTTTAAAGAGCTCAAAACCGTCGAAAAACCTCGTTTCTGGGGTAGTTTGGGACAAGCGAGAGATATGAATTGTCTGAAGTTAGAGAAGGACAATTCAGATCTATCATTTTTATCCTCTGGTTTGACACTTCTCAATATTTTGACAAATTTTCTTTCATAAATGGTCCATGTCATAGGAATAAGAAGCCTTGATCTTTCTACGGAAAAGAAGCACACGGGAAAATGAGAAGAAAATGACTATCGAGCGAATGATTTCGCGCGGAATAGCTGGGTGTGGTTTCCTAACCAAATGACACAGACTATAGTTCTGACAGTATTCCTCTAAGTTCCCGCAATCGCAAGCGCACATTTGATCGCATCAGCTGCTCGCATAACGACTCGGACAGTCAGGGCTTAGTACGTCGGCACAAAGGGATCGGCAGCATCTGTGCTGTAGCTGCTGGTAACAGCAGGATATGCTGGCAACGACCAGGAGCTCCTACCGCATGTGCTGGTGTACTAACGCTTTGTTTATCGTGGCACGCGTGCTATTGCCAGCCTCTCTCTCCTAGTGTCTGCTGCCACTCTCCTCCACTGATTTGTCTGATACGAATGAACACTGCAACATCCTCTTGTACGACGGCGGCGGGTATATAAGGCAGCCAGTCTCGCTAAGCGGGGTGTTGGCCGTTTGAGGGTAGTCTGAGGAGGCGACCTTGTGTCACTTCTCCGACGTTAATTTTGAACGCTGAGCGGATCATCCCCATGGCCCACCGCGAGGGAAGTTTCCTCGTTGTGGACCGTGGCCAAGATGATGCCCTTCTTGCGGACCGCGGCGAGGATGGCCTCCTTGCTGCTGGCCGTGACAAGAATTATACACCATAATGGGGAAAGGAGGGTGGCAGTCCGAATTCTGTCGATAATGAGCGTTAGTACGCCAGCATACGTTGGCAGGATATGCTGCCGCAACCAGCAGCTCCTTCACACAACGAGCGTTAGTACGCCAGGTTTGCCCTGGCGTACTAACGGTATTGTGCCGACGTACTAAGCCCCGACTGTCTGAGGATAACCGTAGGCCACCAGCGCAGTCAAAGCCACCCAGTGAGGCTCCGTCCATACGTGGCGAGAACGCTCACTCTCGCTCTCCAACGCTGTTAGGTACTCGTACATTTAAAAAGACGCCGGCAAATGCATCCTGCCTCGTGTTGATTCGACCGAAAACGCTTGACGTGGTGATCACTCACTCGAATCGACTCGTTTGCTGCTCATTTATCTCGGTTTGGGATGGTCTAGGCAGGAGTATTAGACACGAGGGCATTGGTTTAGAGGTAGGCTTGGCTTTTATTGCTCATGGGATAACGAGGGCATTGGTTTAGAGGTAGGCTTGGCTTTTATTGCTCGTGGGATAAAGCAATGGCTTGAAAAAGGTTCCATCCCTCCCGAAACAAGCGTGAGCGAGCGAGAGGAGGCGTAAACGAGCGGTAGCGGGTGTGAGTGCGCGAGAGCGGCGAGCAAATCGTGTGCCCTCGATGAACATCTATTTTGCGTAATCGCGCGCCCTCACAACGTAAGGACCAGGGATGAGAGGAAAAATATGAAATTTCGGAAATCGGTTTTCGGGTTTCGGAACAGAAATTTTTTTGGGGTTTCGGAAATAAGGCGCGAAACGCCTGGAAATGCGCGGAAGTGCGGTTTTCGGAACGCGGAGGGCGGAGAAAATCAGAAATCATCTAATGTTTTCTTAAATTCCAGACGACCCGATATTTTTGCATTGGGCGACGTTTTCTTTTTTTTCTTTCTTCTTTTCTTTTTTCGTTTTCTGCGGTTTTCGGAATGCGGAACGCGGATTGCCAAAACTGCGCGAAACTGCGGGTTCCGGAACGCGAACCGCGGAACTTCGCTCATCACTGGTACGGACGCTGCCTGACAGGCTTCTTTTTTCCATCAAGCCGTTTTGTACTCCACCTCCTCTTTCTAATTTCATAATATCTTAGGAACAGTTGCTAGAGGAATATGGAGCAGAGCAGAAAATAGAAATTACTCTCAAACCAGCATCTTAAGAGCTTAAGAGTGACTAGGTGCGCGATCAATTTCGGTCAAAACCTCAATCTTCCTCTCCTTTTCAGTCTCTCACTTCATTCAAGTTCGCTCTGGTACATCGGTTGCGATTGACGGATAAAACATACTCCGGACAACTCGTTCACCATACTTTTCCTTTAAAAACTCAGATTCAGGCTTTTTGAAAGATCATAACTCCACTCGTGGGAGATTTTCTGCATTTCCAGAAGTATCGTTGGGACTAGCGTGTGACCGTTTTCAAGATAGGTGGAAAATCGAGAATATCATCTCTTGGGTGTACCGTCTTTGAGTGAACTGCAGTTTGAGATTTTTTTATGCGTGGTTGAAAAAATAGCTACTGTGTTATAAAAGTTGTTCTAAGAGAGAAAAACAAAATTATAAGGAGCAGTACAACTAGATAAGGTAAGATAGTTAAAATGCTTTTGGGTGGCTCTGTCTCCACTGATGACCTTCCGCTGTGGATTCGTGATTAGATGAAATTGACGCTGATGCGGCTAGGACCAGTCGATGGATAGCCATATGCCTTTCGTTCTGCCGCGTAGCACTTCTCCCGCCAGGCAGCGTCCAGGCTTCCTATTTGAACTACAAAAACCATATTGTCAATCGTCGGATGGGGGGGGGCAGGGACGCTGCTTGACGGGAGAAATTGCGCGCGGGAAAACGAAGGGGGATGGCCATTGATCGAATGATTTTGGGCCCGATGACTGAGCGCGGCTTCCTACTTGAAAGACACCGAAGTTAGGTTTCTGATCCTTGTGCTGTATTTTCCTACCTCTGTGGTGTCCTATATCTACTTTTAGGAGTCTAATTCTGATTTTTCATATAACTGTTCAATGGTTTTCCCGATTTCATTGAAAAGTATCCATATTCCCTAAATATGTCTCCGCCTCTCGCTGCACTCCCATCAAACTCATGATTCACGTTATTTGATCCCTCTTACTACAGTACTCCTATCAGAAAAGGAACAAACTTTTTGTTCTATGTTGGCAGCTGCAGGGTAAAGTGGAACTGTCCACGAACCGTCGGAGGTCGCAGAGATAAGCGTATTCTGATCTTCTACGTCCGAGATTTCTGCTCAGCAATTTCGGCGATAGTATCGTTAATCACTGGATGAGAGATTGCCGCGATGCTGCTTGGCTGAAAAATTGCGCGCGGAAAAACGAAGGGAGAGTGGCTATTGATCGAACGTTTTCGCGGCTAACTGCTGAGCGCGGCTATATCCCGGTGAGAGGAGTCGTTTATACTTCCGCTGCGGCGCGGCGAGGCACAATGCATTTCTGTAATATTGATCACGCGGTGCGATCGATATTATGAGATTGCACTTCGCCGCGCCGCTCGGCGGCGAAGTATAAACGACCCCAGACACTAACTATAACTTGTATTTCGAGGAAGGTTTTTTTTCACTGTAGGTGCAATGGCTCTGGGCAAGTTCTGTTTGGCCCTGCACAGCTGCCAGAATTTTTCTGTCTGGGGTATATGTACAGAAAGGGTGTATCTTGTAGCTGGGTCCGAGACTTAGTGCACCCAAAAGGGCTCGCCGCCGTTACCCGCGGACAGGCTGCCAGCTGTCATTACAGTATCACAGCCCCGCCCTCCGCTGGCTGCGGCCGCGCCTCCAGGTCGCGTCGCCGCGCCCGCGGTGAGAGTTGCGGCAGCCGCCACCGACCGCCGTGAGCCTCCAATATGGAGACTCACTGATATCAAAGAAGCTGAAATTGTGCGTGGAGATTCATTGCCTCAGGCTTCGGATCTTGGAAGCTTAAATGAACATCGAATTTTCCAAATGTTACTTTCACATTTGAATTTTTTCAAGATTCGCCAAATGCGCCTGAAATGACAAATCGTTTTGAAATTTTCGTAGAACCCACTTAAAATTTCCACCTTTTCTCATCAGCCAGGTTCGAATGTAACTGGATAGCTGCTGTGCTGCGATTCGGGATTGCTCAATTTAAAAATTCCAAATGTGATCTACAAATTCAAATTTTTAAATTTTCAGAAAAGACCCCTAAATTTCCCAGATTTTTATATCTGTGAGGATCGGTTGCAGCTGTATAGCTGCTGTGCTCCGATTCGATATAGCTCCATTCCGAAAATTTCAAATGTGATCTACAAATTCAAATTTTCAGAAAATGCACCTAAAAGTGTCAGATTTTTACAGCAGTGAGGATCGGTTACAACTGGGAAGCCGCTGTGCTCCGAGTGGGGATCGCTCAATTCAAAAAAATGTGATCTACATAATGAAATTTTTAAGTCACCAAACGCAGCAGCCTGTAAAAACGGTGCAAATTCATCAAAAATTATTAGTCATCAACGAGTTCTGTACATAGCGTGTTGTCCTGCTGGCTGCTGTACTCCAGTTTCGTGACCTAACACCGGGATCTTCCCTTTCCCTGAGGGTACGTCTCGGAATGCCAGCGTTGTCTGCAGGACAACGCCGCATTCAGCATGCCATCAATAAATACATCTGTTAAATATAACTATATATTTCTATATTTCTCTATATATGTATATTTCTCTATATAAGTGATGCTATGAGCTATACAGATGAAATGCAGTGCAAAATTACAAAGGAATACGGTAATAACATGGTGCGAAATTTAGATAGACAACAGGGAACAAACTGGATGAGCAGTGTAAAAATATAGATTTGATCATGGAAGGTTGTTATCGCATCAAGAAGAAATAATAGTTTCACCTCAGAAATTTCATGACGAAGCTTCTCCCCTGTTTGCTGCGAAAATTCTTGTGCTACTGAGTTTTGTTTTCAAATCCAAGATCCGAAGCCTGAGGCCAATAAATCTCCACGCACAAATTCAGCTTCGTTAATATCAAGGAAGCTCCATATTGGAGGCTCATGGCGGTCGGTTGCGGCTGCCGCAACTCTCACCGCGGGCGCGGCGACGCGATCTGGAGGCGCGGCCGCATCCAGTGGAGGGCGGGGCTGGGATACTGTAGTGACAGCTGGCAGCCTGTCTGCGGGTAACGGCGGCGAGCCCTTTTGGGTGCACTAAGTCCGTACCCCCTTGTAGCTAGTTGATCGTTGAGGTGTTATGTCAGACACAAAGTTTTCCTTTGACAATAGTGCACTCAAGAAAAATGATGTTACAAGCTGTTGTTGGCGAACATTTTCGAATATTTAGAGGGCGAATTTGTCAGATTTGCGGTTTTCGATGGTTCTGGCTATCCGATTTCGGCCTTCTGAGATTTGAAAAACCCATTCCTGTGACCGTATTCATGAAAGTACAGGAGCCTCCCGGGAAGCTCCTGTAGTTTCATGAATACGGCCACTGGTTTCCACGCGTGCTACGTAGCTGCGGAACAGCTTTCAGATAGAATAACGGAGACGATGCTCTTGATCTGGCTTTCATCTGACTTGCTGAATCATTAGAACCTCGACATGAAATTTCCAGTTCGGGTCGACTTCATGGAGCTTTTGGCTTGTTTTCACAATCAAAGATTTGTTCGACTTTCCTATAACTGGATGGTAGGGAGGTCTCACCAAGTCGGCGTTAGTGTGCCGTTTGAACTGGGTATTCTTCATCATGATTCTAGGCTGATCGTCGTCCTCGTCCACAATAGTCACTTCTGAGGCGCCATCGAACTTGTCCTTGATGATCATACCAATGTCTCTGAACATAAACTTTCGAAATGGATCAGCTTCCTACACAATTCGTGACCCATTCCTCACCTAAATGTGGGCAATGTGTCCCAGCAGGTTTTTATTTCGCACGAACCGCTCATTCCATGGCATTTGCATTCTCGTCGTAGACTCTTCTCCAGTACCTGAACAGGCCATATTTTATCTGCGTTCGCGTAAACATCGAAAAGCTCTAATTTTAGACCAAAACCCGTCAAATTCGGGTCAGTTTCCACGATATCGCAGGCATAACGCGGCAATAAAGCTTTTGAGCGGTGAATTCCTGTGATTTGGTGTTTAGCGGACATTGATTGAAGTCACTGATAAGGAAAAAGCACTGGGGCCAATTGACCAAAGAAGCAGGGTACAGCAGTGCTGAGATCATTGACGTCGAAAGGAGAAAAATCCTGAATGACAGCCATCAAAAGACGGAAATTCAAGCTTCGTGAGGGAGGTGGAACAATTTTGCAATCGGAGGCGCCATTCTATTCTAGTTTCGGAATATAAAAACTGTCCTCTCTAGATATGTCAGGTATCGTTTTGCTGTTATCGGGGAGCTTTTATTACTACTGAAAAAAAAATTCGTGGTAGAAAGATTCACGTGACGGTCTCTGAAACCTTTGCAAAATTGCTTCCAGGCCTTGTAGTAGCAAAGTACGGGACAGGCACGAAGTGTTAGGCCATTGTCATACCAGAAGTTTGTGACCGCGACAGGTGGGGTCAACTGTTACGAATCGTGCCGGGACCAGGCCCACACAGTAGAGAAATGCTGTCGCAAGAGCAGATTGCAGCACCTGACGCGGTCGCTGGCTCGAAAGGGGGCGTTATGCCTGAAATGTGGAAACCGTGCGGGTGTGAGTTTCATAGAATCCACCAACACGCGTAGAAACCGAGAGAATTTCACGGTTTTACAGCCTGTATCATTCCTATTGCTTTGCAGTCTCTGCAGACAGCCAACAGAGATTCTGCTCGACAACTGATCCTGGCGCTAAATTTTAGCACGAGCGCCATACACTTAGCTTCTTCAGCTCCTGAACGAGCCATACGGACATGGAAATTATTCTCATACAAGCTGGACCGGAGAAGAAGACCCTAGGCGATTTTTTTCCTTCAATGCGACTATAAGGCCCTAGTTATACACCGGCGGGACGCTGCGGAAATAGCAAGACAACTATCACTTATATGCGCCCTAACTGCGCTCAGGCATGCCAAAAGGAACAGTAGTCGCAGAAAAACGCGCCGGAAGGCCGCACAGAGCAGTTATACACGCCGCGGCACCGTATACTGCATCCTTACGGGACCTGCCCTGTTGGAAATTTGCCAATTTCCACCAGCTGATTATTTTTCAGATTTAAAATTGTTAAAACATTACCAAAACGACATAACGAGCACTGTGATGACGAGAGGAATTGATCATTAGTGCTATTCTGCAAATGAAAAGTGTCAGAAGCGAAAAAACCGATAAAATACCATTAAAAACGCCTGGAAATTTTTGTCCGCAGTATTGCGTCAAAGACGCCGAAGACGCAACATTGCAGACGAATCCCAGATTCGCGCAGCAAGCGGCGGCAATGTCATCGCGAGACGTTTTCATTCCGCTGGTGTATAACTAGGGCCTAAAGTAACATCGGCATTCATTGTGAAGATACTTTGCGTTCACTGTTGAAGGATGGCGCAAACTCGGTGCGCCCATGTTAAAGCATAGGGCACCGAAATCGCGCCAACCTTCAACAGTGAACGCGAAGTCTCTTCACGATCCATGCCGACGTTAGGCGAAAAAGTTCTATGCAGATTTCCATGAATTTCGTTAAGTTCAAAAGACTTATTTGCATATGAGCGCTGCTTCCCCGATATTGGAAAAGTGCCTTCCTTCACATAATAACGAACATCAGTAAAGAATGTCTCCCGCTGCCTTAAAATTTGGCCACATTTCGGCATGTCAGAATCACTGTGTATTTTAGAAGATGATCTGGTTGAATCCGCTGTGTTATCTTCCATGAGTTTCACTTTCCAGGAGGCACATGCGTTTCGCTGGCCATCTATGTACAAAGTCATTAACTTTTTTTCGACGCAAGTTATCAGTCAAACTGCAGTATAAGACTTCCTTAAGAAGGATAAAAAAGCACCATGGTCACGTAAGTCGATCTCTGCGCCCATCCATCCACTCCGTCACATGACAGGAGCGATTCTCGAGGAATGTGCCCTCATTATCAGTACAGGAGAATACTTAGTCAACTGATTATGTCACTTTACTTTCCATTCCTTAAATGACACCTATTTCTGTATTGGTGCCGCGAATTCAAAGTGCTGCGAAACTCCGAGGACGTCCATATGTACTTGAGCATTTGAAGTTTCAGAGCAGTCACGAGGGTTTAACTTTGACTCGACTCTCATAAGTTCGCTCACGAGCCGTTCCATTTTAGTCCCATGAAGTTACTGCCGACATTTTGTAGTGAAGTCGATGGAAAACAGTCGTAAATGTGATATTACTGTTGCAAACGAACGGACGTTTTGCTTTCCTACAATTTGTCGTGCAGGCAACAATCAAGATATCTCGGAGGGTCAGGATGCGATACAGAATGTAGCAGAGGGGGACGATGACACTGCTTGTAAAGTGGGCTTGTAGAATGATTGGGATATGCAGACAGGGTTCATATGGAGGCCCGTCAGCAAAAGAACTGGCAAGACGACGAACAACAACATGGTCATCACCTCGGCCAGAAACGATCACCACTGAACTCTGCCCTGCCTTCATGGTGGGTGCATACCATCCAGACAGTAGTGAACGAGAGGTACATACTCTATCACAACTCATTCAGGCTGGCATAGATTGTGAGAGCGAGGCAGCTTTCGAACAGCGAGATGAGGACCCATGGTCTCTCTAAAGACCCATCTCACTGCGGTCGATACAAAACGCCAACTATGCGTGCTGCTGCTTTTGAGTTCAATACCATCCCTCTCGGAACTCTGCTCTTCATCAGGCCATGAGCCTTCAATTTACCAAGTAAAATCGTTGGGCAGCGTGATGCGAAGGAAGGGCTTGCAAATATTGTCTTTACTTAGTCGCGTGATACAGACGAGCGAACAACTCCAGACAGATTCTTCGAAGTCGTTTCGAGAGCACTCGATAGGGACGTGGAAGTTGTCTTGGAAACCAGTGAGATGTGATCCAAACTGCGGCACTGTCAGCATTTTTTGAGTATATGTGTGGGTGACCACTCAATGCAGTCTTCGTCAAATAATCCACATTGGAACACTCGCCATTCCAGGCCAATGATTGAAGTCTTGTGAGAAGTGCTGCAGCTACCTTCTAGTGATGGCATGCCAGCATTGCTCAACACATGCTATCGAATGACTGACAGAATACAGTCGGCACGGATCGCGCTGATACTTCGGGTTCCTTATTGTGCGTTGGTGCAAAGCACGTGTGTTATAACATGTGTGCACCGATTTCGCGCCAACGCACATTAAGGAACGCAAAGAATCAGTGCGATGCGTGCCGACTGTATATTACGTCTGGAAAACTGCCCTGAATTGGAGGACCTTCCACGATGCTGCATGCGACTGAGACAACTTCCTTATGTTGCAATCACATTGGCGCCAGTGTGTGTGCATGCTTTGCGCCTTTGTTCTCTTACTAGCACCTGCAAAAGTTTCTACAAGCTGTTCGTTTAAAGATTTCAGCAGTCTTGGCACCACAGCTGAGCAAAGCTGCCCAACCGGACATTATGCCGTTCGTTCCTCTTCCTCGGAACATCGCATTCGAGGTGTTTCTGTTAAGCTCATTCCATAAGTCAGGCCGTTCATCGGTATCCTTGCTCACGAAACACAATATGTATGTAGTTATTGGAAACTTGGTTGCCGCTGACGTTGAGCGGATCTAGCCAGGGAAGCTCGCATGGCTAACATCTCCGCTTAAAGGATGATGAATACTATTTTGGCTCGCACGAATTCTGAACCATGATTTTTCTACAGACCCCTCCGGAAGAACTAGAGGAGTTTTTGAAACTTTGTGACAAGATAACGGTACCCGTTGTATAATTTTTAAGCTGTTACGAAAAAATTGGCATTTGACTCAAAGTGGGAGAGGTATTTAGGATGCTGAATACGAGTAAAAAGCGATGAATTAGAATATGCTCGAGCAAAGAGGAGAGATAGATGACTCAGAGAAATCTGAAAAGATTGTCCTTTTCAAAAAGTATTCTAGAGTTTGAAGAAGCTCACTGGATGGCAAACATGAATTCGATTTCGGACCGGTTTTCAGATCCGATTTGGAGTTCTCCATCCGTGAATTCGGTCATACCGATGGCAGAAAATTATTTCAAATTTCGGAAATCATGTTCGAATCGAAGGCCATGCCACGCGCAAGCACATAGAGAATGTTAAGTAATGAGGGAAAAATTCTTGGTTTCCTCAGGTAAAATGTAAGCTTAAAACCACGACTTATGTAGTGATTGCGACACTGATTGCGTGCCTCCGATTTGATTATCACCCCATAATGATAATTTCTCATTCCTTCAAAGGGCTGTAAAAGAACTCAGCTGCGGAAGCGCACCTGTCGTCCTGCACGGTTGTTGTGTAGATTGAGAATCGCCCTCTGCGTAGCGTTTTTTCCTCGTTCAGCAGCGTCGACGAATTCTCGTGAGATCGCGATCCCGTATTGCACATTGTCTGAGCATCCTTGGTAGTCGTAGCTGCGAATCTAAGCAAGACTGATAGCCTCAGAGAGAAACAAACTTTGTCCAGTGACGACTAATGATTAAGTGCTTCTCACCTGCGGATCGATGTTCAGCATCGACTGATCGCATCCGCATCTCTCATTCAGCCCTCGGGCACAGTCGCGTGTAACCCTGAAATGGGGCAGAATAACGATTCTGCGGGAGCAATTTTTTTTCAAAGATGAGAACAAGTAGATAGTAGCAGGTTTTGGAAAGAGTTCTTAATCAACTGGAGATTGCTCCTGTCCGACGGTGTAAGCCATGCTGCATCTTCAACAACGAATACTACTCTGCCGAGTTCCTGAGTTCCACCATCTACGTGCAGTGAAGCTCACTGTTTGCAGCATCGGCAACTGAAGATTTCGAAAAAGTCTTGACACGAACCGGTAAGCGACTCCAGCAGCGGAGACAGCGTGGACGAAGGCCGATTCTCTTGTGCCATCCCGCATCATCACATCGCTAATCAGCTCCAATGTGATTGGATCGATGAGTGTGCAGTTCCACCTTGGAATTAGTGAATACATGCCTGTGCTTACGAGGAAACCCCGCAATGTCATCACCACCATTTCAAGGATGATGAACGTTTTCTGGTCAATTTTAGCTTGCTGTCTCCGAATCTGACATGAATTTTGCTGCGAGTACCTTTGAACGAAGTTATAAGCGTTTTAGAAGCTTTGCGAAGAGGTAAGGACATCAGCCAATTTTACGGTTCTCGGAAAAAATTTCTTTCGGATTTGAGCCGAAACTCCCAACCGGGGTTATTTAGGGCGCTGAACGCGAACCAAGGGTCTGTTCGTCGCTAGACTAACGGTTACTGTAGGTTACTGTAGGCATAATGCCTTTCTACTAGCGTTACTTACCTCAATATTTCAAAAATTGAACCTAAAATTCGTGTTTGGCAACCCAAATAACACCCACAGAAAAATTTTGAGCCAATTCTGGGACTTTGACCATGCTACCGTATACTCACCGTAACCTACCGTAATCTATCGAAAATTGATAAGCGGGTTGAAGATTCGTGTTTAGCACTCCAGAAAACGCTCTCAGGAAAGATTTTGGCCTCATCTAGCGAACCGTTCGGAAAATCATCGAGTTGCGCGCTTTTCCCTCAAAATTTTCCCTCGATGAAACCTTTAAACAAAGTATGTTGAATGCTCTCGCAAACTGTCAAATGAACATCAGAATGGTGATGAGCATTTCGAAAAGGCGCCGTAGGGAAATTTCGGGTCAGATCTGAAACGTTTCGCTTCCGGTATAATACAATTATATAAAAAGGCGCTAAACAGGCAATCAGGTTATTGTTATACCCTACGACAGGCCTGTTGCGGTCGCAGAACACTGCGACGTCGCTTTGCTCAGGGCCCAGAAACACCCGGCAGGGTACTGAATTTGGCTGGGTCGCTGTCGCTGACACCCGTCTTAGTGCACTGTATACTTGTTCCGAATCGAATAATCGGATGAGTATCCGACTGTTTCAGTCGGATAAAATAGTCGACTTTTTATTCGACAAGTCGGTTATTCGAAAAAGTGCGATATCCGACTACAGTCGAAAAGTCGAATATTCGAAAAAGTGCGATATCCGACTACAGTCGAAAAGTCGAATATTCGAAAAAGGGCGATATCCGACCACAGTCGAAAAGTCGAATATTCGAAAAGGTGTGATATCCGACTACAGTCGAAAAGTCGAATATTCGAAAATGTGTAATATCCGACTATAGTCGAAAAGTCGGATATTCGAAATAAATTCCATCTGGAACAAGTATAGTGCACTGCCCTGCGACGGACAGCCGCGACAGCGACCGATTATCGCACGGTTTTCACGGAAAGGCATAACATCCCCTTTCGAGCCAGCGACCGCGACAGGTGCTGCGAACTGTTCTTGCGACAGCATCTTTTCACTGTGTGGGCATGGTTCCGGCACGATTCGTAACAGTTGACCGCACCTGTATGGCCTTAGAGATTTTTAGTCTTTTCAAATTTGTAACTCATCGACTCTATGCGTATTAGTTTGGAAATAAAGTAACCGACTTAGTATTTAGGCTCAGTACATCAAATAACCCTCCATTGAAATTTTTGAGCCCAACCCAACCAAGAACTACAGAAGTCATGTTCAGCTTAGCTGTAAGAAATACGAATTTTGACCGGCTATGACTTTTTTTGCGGATGCCCGCAGCAAAATCCAACTTCAGATTCGAAAAGGGCGTGCCCTATTTGACCAGAAAACATTCATCAACTTTCTGATCCGGTGGACCACCATGCGAGGCTCCCTAGTTGGTACGTTCTTCCGTGTAGGATCCCTACCTCCGTTTATTGAACTGATACTGGCATTCAGCGTAAGCGTTCTGAGCACCGTACCGCACGCTCTCCATCATGTCCGGATTCTTCCGGCAAAATCTGAAATCCATATTCAGCAAATGTAGATCATTTCTGATCGTAACCACAACCAGATTATGAACCAGGTAAAAAAGCTACGCACTCAGGTTGCGGCCGCGTTGGCGACATTTCTGCCCGCTGCGGCCGAGCACAAGCCATTCGTACACTCAACTAGACTTAATGAGGCGAACATCTCATACAATAGGCGAGGGCAAGCCGGGTTGAGATATTGCCAGTCGTCGAAAGAGCTCACCTCGGCTAGCCCTCACCTTATAGTTAGATCTGAGCAATTTGTGAGATTTGAGACATTCCTACCGAGCTCTCGATTTCGACTATCGTTCACAATGAGCGATAATTTTTTGTCGGAACATCCTTGCTACAAGTTACGCTGTACCATACATATCTCACCGCTCTGCAGCGTGTGATAATCGAAAACTAGAGCTATTCAGAAATGCCCTTGAGATTAAATGCGTGAGTCGATGAAGAACTCCTCGAACCCTCGTTTGCAAACCAGTAAGAATTTTGAAAGACATAGCCCGCCCGGGTATGGTTATCCAGTTGCGAGCTCTGAAAGAAGTAGAACTACAAGGCGGTCAAATAGGTCTGCAGCACTAGTGTAGTCACAGTTCCAACAATATGAAGTTTTCAAATGATCGAGACATTTTCTATCATGGCACGGTTTTGATAAGGAATTTCGCAAGTTTCAGCACTATACTTATTTCGATACTGCATGACCAATAGTTGCTCTCTGATTTGTTGGTTGTGGACATTCATATTTTTTGTATTGGCTGCAATAAATAAATAAATAAAAATAAAACACACAAGGAGAGAATGATAAAGAAAGAGGAAATGATGGAAGAAGGATTACCGTATTTGTTTCTTAGTGAGTCCTTTCATGTTTTTGCACGAAAAGGCGATTCGAGATCTGTCAAGGCGGCTGCCGGCAAGCCCTAAGGCCCTGAAATTTTTTTATGCTGAAAACACTCCGATAAAGACTAAGTATGTACCTGTTCTAGCCGTCGGAACGGTATCAAGAATAAAAAGATTTACCAGCAAAAAAGTTGCAGAAAGTTTGGTTCTTTCATGAGCAACAAACAATAATACTAATGGGAAGTTTTTTCTGCTATATGTGTAATTTAAATAATTATGGGGTGAGGCGGCGTTATTGCGACACGCCTAGTGCTGTGCGTTTCAGCATTGGTAGAGGCTGATGGAGATGGAGCAGTTGTATTGACACCACTCTTGAACGTTTCTCGCCTCATTCGCGAAAGCTAATCTTGCTGAAGTGATCAGTGCGTGTAGTTAACCCACCGAAGCAGTCGGACCTCCAGGTCACCGAAGTATTCCATGGCGTTTATTTTCGCAACTTTCGGAACGAAAATCACAAGTAGCTTTTCACTGGAAATGGTGCAAGCAAAAACCATAGCTTAGTTGAGGTGGAGAGAAAGGGTGCCTTTCTGACCGTTCATTGGCAAGAAAGATGACACTTCTGACAGCTCCAGCATGTCTTATAATCTTGCGCGTGAAAACTTTATGCTTCTGCTTCCAGAGGATTTCTCTGCGACGCTCTCATTTCTGAACGATTCCAAAAGAAACATGCTTACTTCTCGTGAATAAACTGGATATTGACATAATGAAGATAAAATAATTAACCACTTAGGGTTGCTGAGGTCTTTCTCAGACAATCTCACGCTATTAGCCGAACAGGTTCCTTTAAAGGCATTGTTCACGAAAACTTCATTCTCGAATTTTCTATGACAAACGTTTCTCGTGACTCTCAGAAGCAGAACAGCGTAAGAAACGGAACGAAAAGCTACCCAGGAGCCGCGAAACGGCTTACAAGGGAACCACAATAAGTCATAGTGACCATTCCAAATTAAATGTACTTTTCTAGAACCATTTTCGGACGAAAAGTCCGAATATGACCATCGCAGCTGCCTAGACCCACTCTGAAAAAAGTTGTGAGCGTTTTTTAAAGCTTCGCGGCAAGGTAAGGGTACCCCCCATGGCATTTTTGGGGTGTTTTTAAATTTTTCTCCTGATTTCGCTAAAAGCATATATTTAGGGATAATCTGGGATGCTGAACACGAATCTGGGGTTTGCTTGCCCAAATTTTAAGGTTTACTGTAGGATACGGTAGGTAACATGCCATTTAGGAGACAAAAACTACCTCAATATTCCGATAGTCGACAAATGGACATCAAATTCGTATTCAGCACCCCAAATGACCCCCAGATAGAAACTTTGAGACAAATCTCAGACTTTGCCCAATCTATCGTATTTTTGACTTACTTGACTTACTCGGTTGGCTTTCGCCTGACGCGGTCATTCCGCATCTTCACCGAGGTGTGCCGTCCTAGTAGTCAGCCGTGTCCATTTTTCACGGTCTTCAGCCACAATTTGAACACATTCCATCCAGCTGTCACTATTCCATTTCCTGCGAAACGAAACATCGCGCCTAAACTGTCTTTCGATGCCGAGTGACTTTAAATCCTCTTTAACCACATCCGTCCAGAACTTTCGCCTACGCCCAGGTGGCCGTTTCCAGACAGGATTTGGAAGCATTTTTAAAGCGTGTTGTACGAGACGATCCGGCGTTCTTCTTAGTATATGCCCGAGCAGTCGAAGTCGACTTTCCATTGCTGCTTGAGGTGGCGTTAGGAGATGCTGGCACCTCCCTCGTGTCAGCGTTGATGTACTGCGTCGATTTCCTTGTAAAGGTCTTCGTTATGGCATACACGCGGCCAGAAATATCCAAGCAAACGCCTAAAAGCTCTCCTCTCCGTGCAATCCATCCTTTCCATGTGCGTCTTCGGTGCTGCCCACGTCTCCGATCCGTACATCATGATAGGGCGAATAGCGGATAGGTAGACGCGCAACTTGACTTCCTTCGCGATGGTGGTAGACCACAAACACTTGGTTAGAGAATTGAATGCAGACGTAGCTTTCGCACATCGTTGTCGAATATCCGCTGCATAACTACCATCGTTCTTCAGCAAACAGCCCAAATAACAGAAATCGTCCACCAGTTCGATACGTTGTCCGTCCACACAAACTCCAGTTGAAGGCCTCTGAGAGACCCACATCTGCTTGCATTTGTCGGGACGAAGACGAAGTCCATAGGCTGCGGCATACTTCGAAACGAGGTTCACAATCCTTTGCAGTTTTGCGTTGTTTTCAGCGAATAACACAATGTCGTCACGGCGTACTCAGGTCGACAAGGAGCGTCCTGATGGTGTTAGGATCACGTCCGCAGGAAACTGTTCTGCAACTCTACGCATGATGTCATCAACGGCGAAGTTGAAAAGAAAGGGTCCTACAACGGCTCCTTGCCTTACTCCTGTTTTCACTTCGAAAGCTGACGTAAATCCGACAGGTGTACGAACTGCTCATGTTGTTCCTGTGTTCATGTCCTCGATTAACCGAACATACTTTTCCGGGACTCCATCTGCTCGCAGAGCGTTGAGCAACCGATCACGATGAGGAGAGTCTAGCGCGGCTTCAAAGTCCAATAAGCAAGCTGTAATGGCTTCGAATACCGCTGCCACGATACAATTACTCTTCTCACGACGAACACTTGGTCAATGCTCGATCTTCAAGGCTGAAAACCGGCTTGCTCATTTCTGGTCGTTCCTTCACGATGTTCGATAGGTCGCTCGAGAATCATACGTTCTAAAACCTGGCACATGACACGAAGTAGAGAGATTCATCTGTAGTCCTTAAAATCCGTGATGGATAGCTTCTTGTGAAGAGGTTCTTGTGATCGCATGTCTCCACGAATCGGGTATCCTTTCGCTAATCCATATGGCATGGATGGTGTTGGTCATTCCACGAATCCCAGACGGAGGAAGAGCTTTCAGCATTTCAGCAGTGATGTTGTCATCTCCACCTGCCTTTCCATTTTTCATTTTCCGGAAACAATCCGAAACTTCAGACTCAGTCGGCGGTTCCTCACTGACATCGTAATGTGCTCTGAACATGCGGAGCTCAGGTACTGATGGCGCTGGACGATTCAGTAGTGAACTGAAGTAATCCTTCCATATTGGCAGCGTCGCATCACCAACTGCAACTCCATTGGTAGTGTTCAGGACAGGAGAACATCTCTTCATCTTCCCGCTATACTGTCGCAGCAACGTGTAGGCTTTCTTCGGATTCTTCTCCTCCCAAGCCTTCTCGAACTCCTTAGCTCTACACGTCCACTCTCGTTCGCGGTCACTTTGAAGCTGCCGACGCAACTTCCTCCTCAGACGCTTCTCCTCCACGAAGTTTCCTGCAGTTCGGAGAGCACATACTCTGTTGTAGGTAGATGTTGTTTCTTCTGAGACGTAGGCGAACTTCTTCTAGAAACGCGTTGTCGGAAATTCCTTCTGCACTCTTCATCTCTGAGACTTGTCATGTCAATCCTCTGGAGAGGCTGAGCCCCTCGCTTCCTCTTATGAATCCTCGCAGTGAAGTTCAACAGAACAGGACGGTGATCCGAATCGAATGCGACATCCCACACAGCTCTAGATCTTCGAATGTCCGATACTGGAATATTCCTCGTCAGGACATAGTCAAGCTGTAGTTTCAAAGTTGTCATCTTCCGCTTCCGCTGCTCTTCTGGAGATAGCCGGGTTGGTCCCTGCCACGTAAGCTGATGGCGGCGATGATTCCTCTTGAATGTCGATGCAATAATCAGACCACTGCGTTCACAAAAGTCGACAAGGCGGTAGGCCATTGTCCGATGTTTGCTCCACTGGGTAGAACCATTTACTGAGTACTTCGGATTCCTGATCAAGTCCCATCTTCGCATTTGCGTCAATCCCACGACAACAGCATGTTGACAAGGTATCCTGGCCAGCAACGTATTGAGTTCCTCATAAAACGCATCCTTCGAATTGTCTTCGGCGGTTTCAGTGGGCGCATGAGCACTAACTATCCACAGATTGAATCCTCTGTGATCCCGCAGTCGTACGAATGCATTCCGACACGACGTTGAGCCGAACTCCTTGACCATACCATTAAAATCCTTCCTTACAGCTATTGCACAGCCTCCACTCTTCTATCGTCAGCATTACCGCAGTAGATGGTGTACTCTCCGACGCTGATGACGGGTCTATCAGCTGAGGCGGGTTTCCTGCAAAGCAGCAAACGGTGCATGGAAATAGCTCAGAAGTCTGGATAGCGCAGTTTTTGTATATCACTCGACAGCGATCGACAGTTCAGGGTGGCGAAATTGTGGCTTTGTGGCCAAAGACTCCATGACTCCCTAGGTACGGATCCTAAGGTGTTATGGACCGGAGGCCTTAGTGTGCCGGACGGCGACACCTTTATGCAATGTGCGGGATACTTTCGCGATATAGTTGTGCACGCTATATCGCTCGAACGTTCCCTGTGTACACTCAAACGTCTGCTGGGTTTAGTAGAAGCAGGGGCACCAACGAGCAGGCTCCAACAGAATTGTATACACACCGTATACTCACCGTAATCTACCGTATGCTGTCAAAAATCGATAAACTGACATAAGATGCGTGTTAAGCACTCCAAATAATCCCCAGAAAAACGATTTGAGCCACATCTGTCGTCTTATTCCGGAAATCGTCAAGTGTCGCAACTTGTGATCAAATTCTCCTGATGGGAATATGTGAACGAATACAGTCGAAAACTTGGGAAAATCGATAAATGAGTCTCAGATTCGTGATCAGCGCCCCAAATAACCCCCCAGAGCAAATTTTTAGTCAAATCTGGAATATTTTTCTAGAACGCTTCGAGTGCCCTCTGATTGGTATAAATAAACGCCCAACCGAAAATCCGTACAAGTCCAAAACGCCGCTAGTCTGCGCAAAGTTTGCAAAATGTTCCTTCAACCTAACTTTACTTAGTGGGGTAGTCTTGGGCGCTGAACACGATCATGAGGTCCGTTTCCAGATTTTCTTAAAAATAATGCGCTTTCTGGAGGGTACAATAGTATGTGCGAAAATCAGAGAAAAAATGCCTATAACTTTTTTCAGAGTGGGTGTAGGCTGCTGCGATGAGCATATTCGGACTTTTCGTCCGAAAATGGTTCTAGAAATGTACATTTCATTTGGAACGGTCACTATGACTTATTGTGGTTCCCTTGTTAGGGGTCGTTTATACTTCCGCCGCCGAGCGGCGCGGCGAAGTGCATTTCTGTAATATTGATCACGCGGCGCGTCACGATCGATATTGTAGGATTGCACTTCGCCGCGCCGCTCGGCGGCGCAAGTATAAACGACCCCTTAGAAACGTAGTCAACCTCCGCCGCGTTTGGTGAGTCCCCTTCCGCCCTTCAACGTGAACAAATGAATGCTCGAGATCGTGAGACGAGCGATGATTTCCAATCAATAGTCCCGTTCTTCCCTTCATTCTAGACTTCTCTCTTTACTCAGGTCAGCTCGCATACATCGGCTGCAAAAGACGGAACTTACAATCCTCGTACAACTCGTCCACCATGCTTCCCTAGCTCAATTTTTAAGGGACCATAACTCCGTTCCCAGAAGATCTTGTACATTTCCAGAGGCATCATTGAAATCAGAATGGGACCGTTTTCAAGGTGGGCGAAAAAACAGAGAAGGGATTTTTATCGAGAACACTGCCTTTAAGTTTCGCCCAGTTCAATACAATGGCAACTGCCGTTTAAAATTTGTCTCCTGTTGCTATCGTCCCTGCATTTCTGATAACAACAACAACCTGATGAGGTCTGGCCACAGCTGTTGGGTTCGTAGCCGAAGCTTTATAGTTTCTGTTCGCCTACTAGCGACTCTAATACACTTATTTTCATGCCGCTCCAATATTATCATGATTAGTAGATATCACTGGATTTGTGACTCTTATACAAACAACTTGCTCTTGTTCTTGTTTTCTCCTGTCCCGTATAAGTATTGCGTACTCAAGTTGTGCGAAAGGTATATAGCGTGCGGCTCCATCTCACTGAGCCCCTAAATCGGCTTTTCAAAGCCGATCCTGGAAGTTGACCTCGAGTCTCTCTCAAGAGAGGGACCGATGGACAACTTCTAGGACCCCACATATAGTGGAGGGTGATTTTGGCCGTGAGGCAAGTCCCGGAAATGCCTCACGGCAAAAATTACCCTCCTGCCGTGAGGCAGGAGGGTAATTTTGGCCGTGAGACATTTGGGCCGTGAGGTCAGCCGAAGCGCCACCCCAGCTGCAGACTGTGAGGAACTTCCCTGTCGTCTGCAGACAGAATGCCACCCCGGCTGCTGACCGTAGGGTAAGAGGGTCCCGGCAGTGGCATGCTTTCGGTTCGGCTACTGGCGAGTTTTCTGTTCGACTACTAGCAACTCGAACTCTACTCTTTTATTTAGCTACATACTAACCGAACAGCTGTGGCGAGAATAACGACAGTAGTGGCTATGAGAAATAAGAAATCTCGGGAGACAGGCTAACAACCCCGAGACTACATGCTGTTGCTATTCTGTTAGGCTACTAACGCGAGATTGTCTTAGTGGATAGGCAAAACTTGAATTTTTCTAAGCGCGCTCTGTTCGCACTTACCTTGTTCATCCTGTATACTAATTTTTATGAAGATAAAATAGAAAAGTGTAATGACGTTCCAGGATGATCAGCAGAAATAACAGCTTTGAAGGCACAGTCCAAGCTCGCGGGTAAATTTTTATATTATGGTCCGTTCGTTGCGTGTAGCAACCCTGCCAAATGCGGAATTTCAACTCTTCGGAATAAGCGAGGAAAACCGAGCACCCATTCCGTTCGCCCCCAAATCGGCAATAATTGGCTCCGCCCATTTCAAAGTTTTCGGTCTAAATAGGGACGGAATGCGCGATGGATTTCAATCAAAATCTATGTTCTTCCTTTTCTAATCGGTCTATCTTTATAATGTAGTCTGGTCCAGTGCGATGATTGCGAATGACATAGAAAAACAAGCCCAAGAAAACTCGTCCACGGATACCCCAACGTCCGAATTCACAATCTTTGAGGGACCATAACTCCGCTCGTAGTGGGTTCTGAGCGATTCTGAAGACAGCATTGTGATCAGGCCAAAATTGTTTTCAAGATAAGCGAATAAACTGGAAGGCGATTCTGAGGTTGGACTGTTCCTTTAAGGAACGGTAGGGAAAAATGGTACAGGGGAACCCCATTTAGTGAACTCTACGCGCACTAAATAGTATTTCAAATTCGAGCGAAAAAAAGAAACGTTTGTGGCTTCGATTTTTATGTGTCTTCCGTACGGCGTACTATGCGTCTTCTGACGGTTATAGGGGCTTCGGAAGTTATCCTTGAGATTCATAAGCGCCTTCATTTGTGTTCATTTTTACAGGATAGTCTCAGCCTTTCATCAGCTTCAAGGTCCAGTTTTTTTCATTCCTCATTTGTTGCCATTTGTGTTTTACATCAGGTGTTTCTCAACGTTTTTTGCTGTACTATGTACCCAACTAATTGCCGCCTAGCCATAGTTCGGTCTCATGGTCTCTTTGTCATTTCCTTATCATAACATCACAACTTTTTGTGCTGTTCGGAGGTTCATATTCATTATAAACGAGGTACATACTACATAATATACTTTTACATTTTCACAATTTTTTTCGAATATTCGACTTTTCGAATAATTCGAAATTTTGAAGTTTTCGAATATTCGACTTCTCGAATAATTCGGGATTTCGAACTCTTCGAATATTCGACTTTTCGAATAATTTGAGATTACGAACTTTTCGAATAATTCGTGATTTTGAACTTTTCGAATTTTCGAATAAAAAGTCGACTTTTTCAATCGACTGTCGAATAATTTTTCGAATTTTTGTCATTCGACTTTTCGAGTTAGTCAAAAAAATTTGTGATTCCCACTACTTTCCAGACAAGGCTAAATTACTTAAGCTGGCCTACTATATCATTCTTTTGGAATTGAACTAAACTGTGGAATAGGGAAGCAAACATACTATTCACGAGATGGTAGGCAATTCCGATAGGAAATGAGTACAAAACAATAATTCGGGCACCGGTTTCACAAATAGATTATTGGAACCCACCGCCACCGCCGTCTTCACTGCACCACGGCGACGCGGTCTGTCGTGGTCCTGTCTCATCCAATCCCTCCCACACCATGTGGCAGGCATCGACCTTCGTATGACCACCGTGCAATCTTCCGCATAACCGGCGATCATCTTCAGAGACGGTGAGTTTTTTTTCCCAAAATTTTCGCCGTTTTCAGTTGTTTAGGTGATAAATAAAAAAATCATCGTAATGGGTAGCGTATAAATGAGCCATCGATTCGAAACAGACAATTAATGTTGAAAAACAAAACAAAATAAGTGATAAAATAAATAAATAACATTATGACTTTTTTGTTGAAATTAAAAAGAACAGACCTTTTCTCAATTTCTTGGCAGCGCGAAGGGTTGTGTAAAGCTTTGAGTGCACCCTAATCGTCGGCCAATACGATGACATTCAAATTGTCACCGAAAAAATTGAAGACAGCGAAAGAAATGAAAAAAACTTAACGTCTTTAAGTATAATCGCCGGTCATACGGAAAATTGTACGGTGGTCACACGAAGGTCGATGCCTGCAACATTGGGTGGGAGAGATTGAATGTCAGGGGGCCGCGACAGACCGCGCCGCCGTGATGCATTACTGTAGCAGCGAGTGCGTGTAAAAGGGAGGCTTGCGCTCTCCCAAATAAAGGCAGTATAGTTTGCTGCTCTAGCCTGATTTGGAAACGCATCTACAATTGCGTCAGTGTGCATCCTTGGCTCGCAACCTACTCGTGGATCAATAGAATGTTCTGAAAAAAAATTTATTCGAAAAAGTCGACTATCGAATTTATTCGAATGCTTTTGTAGATTTTCAAATATTCGACTTTTTGAATAATTCAGAATTTTGAAGATTTTGAATATTCGACTTTTCGAATAATTCGGGATTTCGAACTTTTCGAATATTCGACTTTCCGAATACTACGAGAATTTGCCTTCTTCGAATATTCGACTTTTCGAATAATTCGAAGTCGACTTTTTCAGTCGAATGATTTTTCGAATCATTCGATTCGGTCACAGTATACTACATAACACGGGAAGGGGATAATTTACATGGTCAAACTCACAGCCAGTGAATGCTCGCACAGTACTGGACGAGTAGGAAGCAGAGCAGAAGTTTCTTCCAAAATCGCATTTCATACGTCACAAAATCATCGTTGAAGACACTCGCTAAGGCTTGACTTCTCGTGAGGTGTCGGAAACCACAGGACCAGAAAAATACCTGAACTCTGAAGAAGCTGAAATAATACTACCAGTCTGGAAGTGCTCAACAGTACCAGCAATAATTACAAGGGCAAAGAGAGATGGAGTTTGCTCTCGAGTTCAAGACTGAAACGTATTACCTTCCGAAATATGAAATTTAGGATAATTCGAGCAAGGTACACAAATCGTTGCGGGGGCAAAATTACGAGTTTTGCGCCCTAAGCTTGTTGCTGAAATAACAAAACTAATGTAAATCAATTAATCAATGGAACAAATGGTCGAATATTGACAATAGTGATTTTTCTTTGCAAGAAGTGCAAATCCTCAAATATTTGTTGGGTGTCTCCTCTGTCCTTAAGAGTTGTTAAACGCGTAATTCTCATGTTTTGTACGCGTGCTGGTGCGAAGCGAAGTTCAGAGACAGCCAGAAAGCAGAGGGCAGACGGAGGCTGCAGCATCGCGCGTGTGCCCCCGTCTTGAGTCATGAGAAGTTTGTTTTTTTACAAAAAATAAATACCCCATTTCTCGCATCCCGCACTTTTTGCGCACATCGGGATGCAAAAGGTCGCAAGCGATCTTTTCGCGCGTTTTTTAGAACTCTGAACCGCCCTGACCCCAGTAAGCGATTTACCACCAGTGTTATAGCGTTAAGGGCAGTTAGACTTTCTCTCAGTGGTGAGCGAATCAGCTTAGTGTTAACGCCATAGACACCGCGCGCTCCGCCTCTAATCCGCGCAGTGAACCGGTGTGCCCCCTGGCCATTCAGGTCAGCGGGTTCTGAACTCAGATTTCCTTCAAAAATGAGCCCGTTCGAAAGAACTGTTAAGTGCTCACCTGTCGCTGTTCAGTGCGGGTAGTTCCCAGCTGTAATCGGAGGGAATATTACTTTCTGATGTTTTATTGAGACGGAAAAATTAGAGCGCATGGCGTCCGCTACTTGGGTTAGACACGCTCCCTAGAATGCGGTCTTTAGGGCGAGTGTTTGTTCTCCCACCAATGTTTCCTTTTTATTCTCCCGCGAGAAAAAAAATGAGTGAATGTATGTTTCTTCTCCCACGAGTTAATCATAGCCCAGCAGAGAGTCAGACCACTTCAAAAAATAGCCGCCATTAATCAGCATGCAAACCTATGCTCTCTAAACATCGCACACCGACCTCCGATTCTCAAAATTGGTTCAAATATATACCTATGACGCAAAATTGACAGGAATATGTAGATCTGAATAGAATCTCTCGCAATGATGAAGATAGCCTCTATAGCACATCGTCTTCAATCTCAGAATGCCTCCAGCAGTCATTATAACTTTCGCATTTACAGTAACGCAATACTAGAGGGACGGAAAAGTAGTCTTTACTGCGCATGGCAATACTTGATTCTCATTTATCAGCTCGTTGTTTGGTTCAGAGGCGTGCCAACGACATTCTGAGGTTACAGCAACTTCTCTAATTATAGACAATTGAATTAAAAGTTTGTTCGTGATTTTGGGTAAAATGGCCAGCCAACTACCAGAAAAGGTACACATTCGGCATTGCATGCTTTTTGAGTTTCGCAAGGGAGGTAATGCAACGGTTGCTACCAAAAACAGTTGCTACGTTTATCCATTTGCATTGGACAGTCGTAAATTCCAAAGGTGGTTCTCGAGGTTCATGGGTAATTTTGATCTTTCCGACTCGTACTCAGACAGTTGGGGCTTAGTACGTGGGTACCATAGCTTCAGTACGCCAGGGCAAACCTGGCGTACTAACGCTCGTTGTGAGCAGGAGATGCTGGCAACGGCAGCATATCCTGCCAACGTAACGCCGGCATGGATCGAGAAGAGAGTTCCTGTCCACTAATGAAGGTTGGCGCAAGGGTGCCATATGCTATAAGATAGGAGTACCGAGTTTGCGCCAACCTTCAACAATGAACTCGAAAACTCTTCATATCCATGCCGATGTTATGCTGGGGTTCAAACGCTCATTATCAACAGATTGTTCTGCAAACGATGAGAGAATTTGGACTGCCACCCTCTTTACCGGTGTTGGGTATGATCATTGTCACGGCCAGCAGCAAGGAGGCCAAACTCGCCGCGGTGCGCAACAAGGACATCATCTTCGCCACGGTCCGCAACGAGGAGGCTTCCCTCGCGATGGGCCATGGGGAAGATCCCCTCAGCTTTCAAAATCAAAGTCCAAAAAGTGGCACAGAGTCGGACTGGCCTCAAATAGCCAACTGCCCCCTTAGCGAGACTGGCCGCCTTATATACCCGCCGCCGTCGTACAAGAGGATGCTGCAATGTTCATTCGTATCAGACAAATCAATGGAGGAGAGCGTCAGCAGACACTAGGAGAGAGGGGCTGGCAATAGCACGCGTGCCACGATAAACACAGCGTTCGTACGTCAGCACAAGCCGCAGGAGCTCCTGCTAGTTGGCAGCATATCCCGCTGTTACCAGCAGCTACAGCACGGGTGCTGCCAATCCCTTTAAGCCGGCGTACTGACGCTATTGTGCCGACATACCCCAACTGTCTTAAGCGCCTTTCACAGTCTGCCGGACGACGCCGTCCTGTACGTTACAAGATAGGAGTGCGGCGTCGGTGAGGCCCGCACTGCGGTATCGGCCGACCGACGTCGCAGTGCGGTGAAATCATTGACACGACGTCGGAGCAAGTTATGACGGGTCAAAACGTGTTGGTTTCGCCTTACATTTTGTACTGATAAGTCGGAACTGACGGTTGTTCACCGCAGCTTCCCTCGCACTGCGGCACTCTTATAACGTGCCGGACGTCGTCGTCCTGCAGACTGTGAAAAGCGCTTTAGTATCGATCAGGAAGACCATCAACGTTAGACCAAGACATGTTGAGGGCGGAAGTGGAAGCAAATCCATGTCAGACGATCGAGAAATCGTCACATAGTCCGAAACGTTTATGACAATGATGGGGAACACATCATTGATTAAAGATAAAGACCCGTCAAAAATGCATGGGCTTGTACATATATAGCGTAGGAAAACCACATTACTTTCCGGTCCCCCTGATACATGCTGAGTAATGCAGATTTGAGAGTTTACATTGTTTACAAAGTTAGTTCTCATAGCTTATTACTGTTACCAGTCTGGCTTTAGATTATGAGGGTGATCACTTGTAGCGAATTTTCAGATGGATGGAAAATTATGCGTCAGGTCGAGTCTTACGTTTTTCTAATTGAGCTTTTAGGCTTGGCACTATTAATGATCTATCCCAAACTCTTTTCCTCTGGTATGCTGTCTGTTGCAAAAATTAAGATAGAGTTAAATTTTTGACAAAGAAAAGTTGTGGGGGGTTGGGGAAACAAAAATGGAGCAAGAGCGATTCGTACATGGATCGAATTGAATTGGAAACATCTGGGCTAAGTACACGATGTGTGGATGAAATCGACTGCGCTTATCCTTCGGCCTGCCGATGCAGATACGGTAGCATATGGCAGCTGACGAGTGACGAAGCTGGGAGCTGGCTGAGTGGGTAAAAACGCGCGCGGCACGCGCTCGCACGACTACGGTAATTTATCATGTCAGCGATGTCCGAGCCGAGGAGACCTCTGTCGAAGCTGAACGATTTTCTGTTGAAAAATGGAGAGAAGTTTCAACTATGGGGACGGACGCTTGATGGGTTCATATAAATGGTTCGCCAACACTCTCAAATCAGAAATCTGCAGTCTAAGGCCTCAGGGCGATGGAGGGAGACAACACATTATTCTCTGGTTATAACCGGAAAGGATGAATATCAACATATGCTACTTATCGATATGTTTAGTAGAGGATCAAGAGAGCATATGAAGCGTGTGATTTTTGGTGCGCATACATTTTTGGAAAGATGAAATCGGGTTTTAATAAGAAAAAGATTGTTTAAGCGACCCATCGTCCACCATTGAATGATTTCCTGAGATAACTTCCTTGGAATACCTCGGTTTTTTTTTTTCGGGGAAAAAAGCTATTTGCAACTTGGCCCTGTTCTGCTTCTCGACTTCTGAGCAAAATGAATTCATTATTGCAAATAAAAACGCATTAATAATCTACTTTCGAATAAATTATGTATCCCTCAAGCCTCAGCTTCTATAAATTTCTTTTCAGTTTTCTTTCCATTTTCTTGAACAGGAGCAATCTGCCTATTAGCGTGGTTTGATAGAATACAAATGTTATGACAAGATTAAAATCGAACGCGTAAAATCAGAAACGCCATAAAAATAGTGGCAGTCGACTCGGTCCTCACTCTGAATTGATAACACGAATATACAGGGAAAAATAACGAACTTTAATTGGAATCATGTCGGGAAACCTAAAGAATTTCACCTATGAGAGAGTGCGCAGCGCGAGTTAAGGAAAAATAGTTTTTCTTCAGCATGGAACATAAAGCGGTCACTACGCGTAAGCTAAATGAATAATAAAGTTTTTGTGATGAATGGAACATAAATGAAGAAGAAACCCAAAAAAATCCTAGAAGGGAAGTATAAGTTGCGTAGGTCTGAACGATGAGAATCGAATTCCGAGTGTGAATAGCGATGTCTAGAATGGCTGAATAGCATGTGTACAGTCGGCATGGATCCTAGTTATACTTTGCGTTCCCTATTGAAGGTTGACGCAAACTCGGTGCCATGTGCTATAACATAGGTGCACCGAGTTTGCGCCAACCCTCAACGGGAAACGCAAAGTATCACCAGGATTCATGCCAACTGTATCTTGTCGCGAATAATTGATCCCAACGAGTTATAAGCTTGAAACTACAGGTCACAGTAGATATTATGCCATTTATGTAGCCACCTAAACTCACCGTAATCTCTCGAAAAACTAAAAACGGATGTTACATCTGTGTGCAGCGTCCCAAATAGCCCCCTGGTCGAAGTTTAAGCCGGGATCATACTTCCAGCGACGAGCAACGCGGCGCAATGTTTACCAGCAATATCGACCGGAAATCAATATGCCCGATAAGCACTGTCGCCGTCGCTAGTGACGGGAAGTATGATCCCGACCTTAGACAAGGAATGGACGAACAAATTTTCGATCTCTTGGTTGCGATGGGGGTTCCTTACTCGTGAAAAAATGTACGAGCTGGAGCGAAGGTACCTGCTATCAACCCGAGGGTTCCAGCAAATCACCTTCTGTCGCCGGGATCGGAGGTGAAGGCTTGACTTTACTGAAGCCTCGAAACGTTCAAAGCGCTGTTGATGGCTTTAGCAAAAGCAGGTATACGCATTTCCAACTTCGCTAACAGAGGCGGCAGCAATTTCGGGACATACATGTTAGTGCGCCGTACACATCGCAGATTTGCCGAGAGTATCAAACGTAGATCGGGATATTGTTCGCGGCAGTGTGTCATTAGACTACCGTGAACCTGCTATCGACAGGTTGATCTCAGGTCAACAATCTTTTATTTTTCGGAAGAACCTGCTATAGCCGGTAGCTTGGAGAAGGGGTGTGTCATTCGGCTGTCGAGATTTGATCTTGCATGGGTTGGAGAGCGAAGGAAGAGCTCGCGATACAAAATTACTTTATAAAAATTATATTATGCATTCAAAAAATGAAGTTTTCTGTCAAGAAAATTCTATATGGGTAACGAAACACACAAAATCAATGCGGAAAACCGTGAAGAACTGGAGGTTTCCCACACATCGGTTCAAGCTTCCATTCCTAGATTCTACCGTGTCAAAGGGCCTTTGATGTCCCCCTTCGACTCTCGATGAACCTCGGCATCAGAATAATAGTTGATGCTTCGACTTTAGCAGGCACGAGGTAGTATGACTTTATTGACAGACTAACGTTTCTGCGGTCTCTTCCTCTTCGGAGTCTAAAGAAGGTCGAATCTATGTGTCAAATCACTCGGTCAAACGTAGTTCCTACAGAAATTCTAGACAAAATTTTTCGAACAATGGTAGCTAGACCAACCGAGTTTTGCAATAGAAACAATGCACTGGGTATCATATGCGCGTTGCTGAAATCACACATACTCGAATCAACAAAATGCCTCCAGGGGATGAATCACCAGGGTGTACCCAGGGCGATATCAGTCATGTCAGCTTGCGATCGGACATTGATGCGGGAGAATCGAAACCAGCTGGATATACCTATTGCGCATAGCATATTGATCAATTTCGGTAAAAAATAGAGATAAGGTAAAACTTAAGAGGACATGCAGGAATTCTCGGACCTGAAGGCACTACAAAGTGCGCGAACTACTGTGATGGTCAAGCGGTGAGGTTAAAATTGATATATTTTGGGATCATTCCCATAATTCAAACGAATTTCGGGTTATCCAAGTCATTTTCTCTGACCACAACTTCGTCCCCATGAAAAAAGTAAGAGACCAAAATGGAAAATCATCGAGTCGTGTAAAAATCAATTTATTAGATCAATTCGTTAGAAATCGATTTTAAATAAGTAAACCGATCTAGAAACTTTGTCGATATACAGTACTTGTCAAAAGATATCACATTGGCATTTTTCGAACACTGCTTTCTTACGCATGAATACCTGATGTTTTACCGGGCATCCCGAGGCAGTGCTCACGACAAATCTCGACTTCGAGTTTTCAGTGCGAAACATAATGCTGGCAGATGATGAAGGAAATAGGGTTGTAGGAAGCAGAGAAACCTAGCCAGAAATCGATAAAAACAGCCGCGAAATAAAGAAAAATAACAATCAAAAATAGCCCAGTGTCCCTGCTCATCCGGCCCCGCACCCCGTACAGACGAGCTTGTACCGCCGTGAAAGTTTTCGATGGCAAATAGCCAAGCAACTCCGCCACGTCCATCCAGATCTAATCGAGCATGTTCCGCCATTGGAGCGCGTTTGCGGGAACTAGCATTGCGCGTAAGCTCGTCCGCACCCTGAACCTGCACATACGTTAGAAACACGCTATTTTAGCTTATTCTGAGCGCTTTTCTTCGCTGTTTCTTCACTATTCGTCAACTTACGTCCAAACAACCCTATTTCTGAGCCGAACATGATCATGATATTCATCGTGGACACTGCCTCTAACTTATACCTCAACTTGAATATTAAGCGTAGGGCGAACATGTCCAAACAGCCCCAACCGACGGCCCCGATGGCTTTAAGTCATTGATTGAATCTCGATTTCAAGCCACTGATGATCTTGTCACTGCAAATCCTCAAACCGATGATGTGTTGTGGGCTCGATCATCTTCAGAAAAAAAAAACGGCAAAGTCGGGGCTGTTAGGCAATTTAAAGGCAGGGTTCTCGATAAAATCTGTTGCTGTGCTATCTCCATGGAGTGGTATATCTGGCCATTACAAAAGTGAAAAGATGTAAAAAGTTGAAGAAGAAACGCCCAGGAACAAGTTATTGATTGCTTGGTGTCCTCCGGACCCAGTTGTTGTGATTTGTGTAAAAGCTTGTTTTGTCAACTTTTGTTCTGCATCTAAAGTAATTTCTGAGCATTTGTGGAGACTACTGACTACTTTAACAGCAAAATAAAAGGCGGATAAGCAAGCATTAATGAAAATCTCGTTAATTAGGGGGCCTGCCGACACCGGCAATCAGCCGTTATGCTTTGTTTTCGAGCATTTCTCCCACAAATTTCCGGGTGTTTTCGCTTATTTTTACTTTTGTGATGACCAAATCTACATTTCTCATGAAGAGAGCTCAAAACTCGTTTTTATCGCGAACCCTGCCTTTAACCAAAAGTGACGCTCCTTCCTCTGCAAGGGCGGTTTTAGCAGGAACAAAATGACAGTCATATTTTTCGAGAAAACTGCCTTTGAAGATATACAAAATTTTGAAAATATCCTGAACAGACAATAGGTTTGAATTTTGGAATTTTTCGTGGCCCTGATCTGGGAGAATAGCCGCGACCAGGGTAAATACCTCAAATTACTCATGAATTTCCGAATCAAAAAGCCAAGAATTCCAAATTCTAGTTCAAATATGCTTTCGGATACCAGACAAAAGAATTTAAGTTTCAGAAAGATTTGCTACCCCTACGCCGAGAAACTTGAAAAACAACATTTGCGAAAATACAAATGTGGATTCTCTGTCCAGTACTGTGAATCCGACGCCCTTATTTTTTCCAATGAGAAATATTCATGGAGGCTCCAACCAGGCAGAAGGCCTGCATACGTAAAGTCTGTTCGAATGAGACTGTCAGCCGACGCAGTCAGCGTGCGTGTAATGCGGCAGTCGAGAAGGCATTTTTTGGACATGTAAATCGATAAGCAGGAATATTAGAAGAATATTGAGTATTTTGCCTGTCAGCTGCTCACAGTCGTGTTCGATACGCACGCTGACCACGTGGGCGGACAATCTCACCCGGACAGATTTTATAAGAGAAAGAGTAATAATCCGTGAGTGAATCAATTTAAATAGTATGAGGGAAAATATCACTCATAGACGCCGTACAACAGCCTTTCAAAGAGAGTATAGGATACCTACGGTAGCATTCATCCACTGAATTATTCACTTATGCTCTGGTACATTTGTATAAAGATCGTAGGGGCTACTTTCCGACAAGGCCGAAACACCTGATGCCTACATAGGTTAAAGATTCACTCAAAATACTACTTTCTGTTGTTTTTCGCCTTCATAGGTTCACGAAACATTCGGTGCGCAACATCTCTTTGCATGTACTTATTTAGACCAATATTCATTTGGGCTCAATGTCGACGGAGAATAAGAAACTATTATAAGAAATGGTGGAGCCTTCAGGTCAAGAGACAGCGAATCTATTCAACTCGGAGCAAACAAAAACCCGTAAAGTCGTTGTATTCGTGCAATTCTAACTTTGACATTTACTTTTATCTGTATCCACGAACTTGGTGAAAGTAATTAGTTAAGATGAAAAAATGTACTCGGAGCGATAAGAAGGGAATTTAGAAGTCGACTATGACCAAACTGGAACAGCAGATCTATTGAAGAGAACAAATTTCTAAGGAGAATGAGGGAAGCTTGTGCTCAAGTCTACAAGATGCACCGAGGTAACATCAAGATGTTGCGAACAGATTGTAAATGACTGGGAGTACAGCTCGTTGTGGGAGCAGGCGGAAGAGATTCGCAGGGCTGGCCGGGGCTATGTGTGTGGCGACGGCGGTGGTGCCGCTGGCGCTTGCTGTTCCTCTGGAGGCGCGGGGGCAATAAATGGTCCCAGCTCGACTGGCCCCGTCTGATTTACGGCGTGCCGTTTACAAGCGCCTTTGTTTCCGAAACCAAAGCACTGCTTTGACAAATCATCAGGTCACAATAAACCCTTCCACATACACATATGTACACCCCGTCGCGGTCCTCTTAATTACATAAAATCTTTGAAGACCAAGGGACGCCGTCAGGAGGTGTTGTGGGTGACAATCTGTTTTGGTCCTTCGCATACAAAATGCCATCCTGAGTATTATGTTACCCGTGTTTTCAATGAGGAGGTCAAATGCTGTATGCAGTCAAGAAAAACCCAATTTGCTATCACCGGATTTATATAATCCTGACTAAATCTCTACCGACTTGAGAAATCTTTTGAATGATTCGGCTATCCAAGAACCCAATTATTATATTTATCGTATGAATACAACTTCCCTCTTCTTCGCTTTTTACTTAATACATACATATTTCGACCACTTCTATCGGCTTGTAGCTTTTGATTCGTTTACTGGTTTCTTTTTTGTTTTGTGCGCCATCGAATCGTCCAACGTTGCAATTTTTCAGATAAACTGACGAGGGAAGCATACAAAGCGTATGTCAGATCTGCGGAAACGAATGGTATTACTAGTATCTCTTGGGCATCTGTAGTAAAACTGCGCACTACCCCGTCCCGAGCCGGAGGAACCGAGAAGGTATAAGTTAAAAACGAACGTTGTTTTGCTTTTTGAACCTGCCAAAACGTTCAGTAGAGTCACGAAAATCTGGAAACAGACTTCATAATTGTGTTGAGCGCCCACAACAATCCTCAGAGCAAAGTATGGGTGATGCGCCCTTTCCAAACTTTGTGCAGACTGGTAGCAATTTCGACTTGTACGGATTTTCGGTTCTGCAGTTACTTATATCGATTCGGGGTTCTGATAGCGCTTGAGAAAAACGTTCTAGATTTGACTTAAGGGGGTTTGCGGCGCTGATCACGAATCTAAGGTTTACTGGTCAATTTTCCAAAGTTTCGGCTCAATTCGCTCGAAACATCCCAGCGGGGGTTGGGGGGGGGGGGGGATTCCGACGGCAAAACTCCACTTCCGAGATTTCCGGATTTCTTCGATAGATGTGTCTCAAAATCTTTATCTGAGGGTATTTTGATGTGCTTAACACGAATTTGAGGTCCTTTTGCCGATAATCTACAGAATACGGTGAGTATACGGTAGTTCGATCAAAGTCTCAGATTTGACTCTAAATTTGTACGCGGGGTTATTCGGGGTGCTGGATACGAATTTGATGTCAATTTTCCGATTTTCCATCTACTATGGTATGTTTTGCACCATAAATGGCGAATTACCTGCCATAACTTACAGTGAATCTCAGAATTTTGAAACGCTGACCTCAGATTCGCACTCAGCACCCTAGATTAGCCCTACATTCAAAGTTGGGAAAAATCCGAGTTTTTTTTTCGAAACATCCCAAAAAATTGTCTGATGGGTATCCTTACCTTTTCGCGATCCTTCAAAAACGCTCATAACTTTTTCGAACCAGCTGCTCGGGGCGTGTTACTGCAAAGTTCTACTATAGATGCTCAAGAGATGCTGACAATACAAATCGTTTCCGCAGATCTGACATACGCTTTGTATACTTTCCTTATGAGTAACAAGTCGCTTTTTTAAACTCTGAAACATTCTGTTTTCCAAACTTTCTTTATTCAGAAAATCGAAGTGCTTTTCCCATTATTTGATCATTCTCAGGTGACAATATTCAGCCGCTGGCAAAAATTATCTACATACAGCAGTGGAAAAATACGTAACGTCGGTACCTTTGTGGATACAGTTTTTATACGCATTTTGAACGAAGATCAACGAAAGTTGATGAAGCTTCAACAGTATGATATAGGGCACGCAATCTTTCTCATTAAAATACCATCAAACTCATTGCTCGTCATCGAGTGAAAGGAAAACTTTTGACGCATATTTTGCGAAAAATTCTGAGATGAATTTACGCGATTCCTTCCCTGCACTGATAGCGCGGAAGTGTCATTAGATACTGTTTGCCACAAGCTTCACACTCGAAATTTAATCCGGTCTAAGCGATGATATTGCTTCACTTAGTAGCCAGACAGTGCTGTCATTCTGTGGCCGTAATCATGAAACTATGTCCCGTTGGAGTTCAAAGTTCGCCTGTCGCATACATCGGCTGGTACTAAAAACCATACCGGCAGGCTATCGTAGTTTCTGCAATACAGCCACTGGTTGATGGAGTATGGAATGGTATTCGTAGAGATATTCGTAGAGAAACTCAGTAACAGTTCGTAATGAGGCGTCAGAGATGAAATCCTGCCGCTGTATACTTGTCGTTTGATGTCTCCCTGGCATTGGTCTTCAAGCTTTATAGGACTTTCAGGCTACAAGGGCCCGCCAAGCGGCTCGGTGTCAAGCATTATTATAAATCTAGCTGTATTACTTTTTTCCCCTTTTTCTTCTGGAATCTCACTGAAAAAAAGGTCAATAAAGTTCGTTTAGACCCAATCTTCAGACGAACTTTATTAAAACAGTCTTCTCGGGTCTCTTCAGTGGAGAAGAAGACTGTTTCGTCAGTTGGAAAGTTTTGGCAAATATTGCATTAAAAATGTGTGATGTAACCATTTTAATGTGAAATTAATATATTAATGTAATTATCATATCGAATGTTATTCGCAAAGCTTATCGTCGCAATCAGTGTGATGGCATACCATCGATGAAGTGATTAATAGTATTGAAGTAACAAATTAGGAAACCTTCAACTGAACTAAAATCTAAGTAATTCTCATTATCTATATATAAGGCGAGATAGCAAAAGTAGCCAGATGAGAATTTTCCTGGAGAACACTGGAGGAAAAGTTGTTAAAAGCAATTTTTATGAGGAAACATTCTGAAATATAACAAGGGAATATATTATTTATAGCTTACACATGATTTAGTGGCCCTTGGGCTCAAATACATCGTAGACCATCCCAAGCTCACTAGAAAAACTATCTCGCAGATAAACACGAGACTAATAAGCGGTCGACCATCTTGTGTAAGAGACGATGAAAAATGGGCCGGCCTTCGGTTCGATTCCATAATCATTTTCATGATGATCATTGAGCGTTATTATCAAATAGTTGTCTTATCACTTTATGAAGCTGCTTTAAACTTGTATTTAACCCGTATTTGAGTACTATGAAAGAATTCTTATTAATACATCTAAATATGCTATTATCAGAATAAGTGTTTCTACATAACAAACTTTTCAAGTGCTTTACACGATCAATAAAATCGTTAAATAAACTAGAAGTCCTTGCTATTCTTACCACCTCTGTATATATAACAGAAGATTTATCACGAATTGAAATGCTCGAATGAAAATGAGGAAAACGTATTACACTGAAATTAGAGTTACATATCTGTTTTATTGCAAGGTTCGGTTATAATCATATCATTAATTATCTTCAAGTCAAGATCTAAGTAATTACAGTGGTATTCATTGAAGTGAGTCTTTTCTAAACTCATTGTATTTTTATATATATATTTTGTGGCATAAGTTGGACCTACGTATTGCTGGTCGTCCTACCTGGCTGAAAATACCAGGCCGTCTAATAATTCCTGTCCGAAAACTTCAAAATTCTATAATTTTCCCTAAAAGTGTTATAATATCAAGCAAGTGTAAGAACCTTCTAGAAGGTTCTCCAAACTTCTAGGTATATAAGGCGCAGTCGCCGCGTCTAGCTACCAGTACAAGCTAAAATGGACCGAGGTCGAATTCGTACGTTCGTGTACTACGAGTGGCTGCTGGGCAACGACACGGGCACCGCTGTCGCCAACATCTGCAGAGCGTGCAAGGAGAAAGCAGTGTCCCAACGCACAGTCAGCCACTGGTTCAATCGTTTCGAGAGCGGCGACACGAGCCTCGAAGACAGGGAGCACAGCGGGAGGCCTTCTACGGTGGATGATGACGAAGTCCGTCGCTGTTTTATCAAGGAGAAGCCGGAAGCCACCACCCGTGAACTGGCGTCGACGCTCGGCTGCAGCAAGTCCACCATCCGCAATCGACTCAACTTACTCGGCTACCACAAAGTTCTGGCCCGTTGGATCCCCCACCGTCTGACGGACGCCAACAAGCAGAGCCGCTTGGCCGTCTGCCAGTCCCTCCTCCTTCGTCCGCATCGCAACGAGTTTCTCGAGGACCTGGTCACTGGGGATGAGAGCTGGGTCCTCTACGACAACGTCGCCCGCCGTACCGTCTGGATCCCGCGCGGAGAAGAGCAGCCGACGACGCCGAAAGCCGACCTGCACCTGCTGAAGATCATGCTCTGCTACTGGTGAAACACCAAGGGCATGCTGTACTTCGAGCTGCTCCCGCAAGGCAGTACGGTCACCGCCTCCATCTACACCGATCAGCTCGACAAACTAGCCGCTGCCCTCCGAGAAAAGCATCCCCGATGGGCCTCGGTCCACCTGCTGCACGATAACGCTCGCCCCACGTGGCGAAGGAGACCCAGCAGAAGCTGGCGACGCTCGGCTGGGAGACAGTTGCCCATCCGCCGTCTTCCCCGGACCTCGCCCCTTCCGACTACCACTTGTTCCACCCGCTGAAGCACCATTTGGCCGGAAGAAAATTCACCAACTACGACAACCTTAAATCCGACATCGCGGACTTCTTCGAGTCGCAGCCCCCGGAGTTCTGGGCGAAGGGCATCGGCGACCTGCCCATTCGATGGGCCACTGTTGTGGATAACTGTGGTGGTTATATTGTTGATTAGACTTGTTTTTCAATAAAGTTGAAAAAAAAATCAAAAATGTAAAAATTTTCGGACAAGAATTATTGGACAACCTGGTATATCGGAATCCAAGTTCAGTTCAATAACTAACCCGGGCTCTTCTTCAAAAAACAAGTGAAAGTGGACAAATAACATCACCCTGAACAACTTTTATAAAATTATGAGAGTAATGAATCGCAGCGCTCGTCGCGAATGATTTCCATGTCGCTGAAGTGTTATTATAATACTTGTGCGTCCAACAAAATACAAACTATTTTCTATAACTGAAGGCAGGATGGGAACGCTAGGATGATCAATCGTCTCCGTTTTTAACAGAAAACCTAGAAACTCCTACCAATATCCGAAACTCCTATCCAACTTATCCACATGATCCACACGCGTATTTCGAAGGTGTTGTTATACTCATGCGTCGCACTGTGTATGATGCCCTAAAATCCGTTTTCACTAAGCCTATGTCGAGATACATGCAAAATCCACATTCATGAAAATACAGTGTGCGCCTTAAATATGGAGACAAGGTTTCAAATCTCATCCCGTCGACATATGTGACTAATCGGCTTCTGTCGCCTTTTCTTTTCTATGAACCTCTCTCTCAGAACGTACAAAGTTTCGCAGCGTGAGATCGTTCTTGAAATCAATGGTGGGAAAATGCCTGAGGGGTCCTTATTTTGTCAAAATAATTCCACTCGTAGTAATCTTTGATGATCTTTCCTACTTCACGTTTGCGGACCTTTAGAACTGCTCTAATAAAAGGGGATCATTTTGAAGCAGAGCAGAAGGTGCTTGGAAACGTATCATAGCTGAAGTCTTGAGACCCTCTACAAAAAGAAGGTGAGGGCAAGTTGCTGAATTCCATGCGTGGGCTCTTTCGATTTCAGTGCACCCATATTTTCGTTATTTTTTTACATTCCCTGAGGCATTCAGGCGGCTAACATCGTGTTTAAGTGCGGAAGAGTATTGACCATCGAATTTTGTACTTTTCAGTGATTTTCAAGAAAATCGATAATCGATCGATTTTATCGATTTTTGAGAAAGTTGGTATTATGTGTACAGATCGATCGAAACCTTGAGGTGCCCTCACGCTCCAGGTTTGACGTCTTTACGTCGTTAGGTAAACGAAAAAAGTGGCACAAATTCAGCCAATTTGAATACTAACCTGGCCCAAAAATGGATTTCGGCAATTCGCCACCGCTTTCTTTCAATAGATGACCCAAGGACTCCAGCTATTGTATGTTTTCAAGCATACAACCTCTGCTTAGAAATGACCCTAATGGAGCAGTTCTTCACGTTCACATGTGGGAACGAGCAACAATCACCGAAGCCGACTCAATGACGAGTTATACTGTGAAAAATTGGTGACCCTTCAGGCCTTCGCTCACCATTTGCTCTAAAAACCATTTTGCGCTCCGAAGCTTCGCGAATCTGGAGAGAGAGAGGTTTGATAAAAAGAACGGACTCACAGGGTGATCAGCGACGCACATATAGTTCAGTTCCGCAATCGCGCTCAGTCCTCATTATCACAATCGTAGAAGCGAAGCGGTTGTTCTAAAAAAATCAACTATGAAAATGAAGAAATCATTCTCAAAACAACAGCTCCGCTTCTACGATTTTGATAATGAGACTTTGCGGACTGAACGCGATTGCGGAACTAGATCATATGTCGACGGGATGAAATTTGAAACCTTTTCATAATATTTAAAGCTCACCGTGTGATAATGTGATCTCTTTTCATTCAGCAGTGCATGCACCAAGGACCTGAGTTGGCCGTAGAGCAGTAATTGGACATATTATTTTCACAAAGCCTGTTCAAATGAGATTGTCCGCCCACGTAATCGGCGTGCGTGTCGAGCGTGTCAAACGATTAGCAGGAACATAACTCCTAGTGAATCTTATCGCGGCCAGCTGTTTACAGTTGTGCGAAGACTCTTTGGAAAAATGTCTTAACGACGACCACTAGACACGCACGCCGACGGCGAGGGCGAGCAGTTCCATTCAGAGAGACTTGATGTAAGGTCTGGGCACCCTTGAATAGCTCCGCAGTTTCATAATATTCCTATATATAAGGTCTGGGGAATCCGCAAAGAGCTCGACATTTTGCGGTTCGGCAGGAGCGAGCGTGTATTTTTTGTCCTAGCGTTGTTATCAGCAGTTATCTTCCGCCATAAACGATGCCCGCAGCTGGTCACGGATTAAAAGGAAAAGCTCCTTGAAAATGCCCCAGAGTTAGCCCATGTAAAGAATATGCAGACCAGATTTCCGCTGGTTTTAGGCCTTCCGATCTCTGAATTCCGACTTCCGAAATTGAGAAGGTCCTTCCGTTTCCGAAATTCAGAAACAAAATTTCGCTCATCCCTGGTGCAGACTGTTTATGCGCATATTTTCAGTATAGACTAACTTGGCGAATTTTGGTTTATCTGACAGTTCTAGAAGCCTGGAAGGTTGTATATTTGGAGCATGATCGTAGATACAGAAACTTTCGAACATAGTTCAAGAGAAATATCCAGCACGAATTCACTAGAAATTGCCACATGCACTTCTCCGAGAAGAAACGCCCGATGGTTTAGAGAAAAAGAGAAGACAGTTGATTGCTTCTGCAGTGTTTGGCACACAATGTTGAAGGACGACTAATTATTGTCTACTTTAGGGATTACTAGCGTTTTTTAGGAAATGGAAAACCCACGTAACAGGACCACCACGAACTGGTGGTGGAGTCGTTTCGCTGATGAAGCAACCAGACGTAGAAGTTGAAATCCAATTCTGCTTCTCAAAGGCGTGCTGAATCGTTCTTCTCTCATCAGCTTCTGATCAAGGTGAAGAGTACAAAATAATTACACGAAGAAACTTGTGATTATATCCAACGTTCTCCCAAACCCTCGAGCTCCAAATGCTGCAGGGAGATACAGATTTCTCGGTCCCCATTACCCATCCTTAGACGCGGAAATTCGCCGATGTTCGCTGGGTCTTCAATAGAAAAGTCGGTCAGAAAAGTACGAATAGAAGAAGATTCAATTTGAAAAGCAAAAATTTAAGAATCGGGGTGAAAAAGCGTTAACGTCAATCCGCGACGCGACGCATCGGTTTTGTACGAGCTTCCGCTCCCGCCCCTCCTCAGCTGATCATGTGCTTTCTTAACCCATTCACGACCACGCCTAATTTTGGGTGGCTGCACGTTCGGACCGCGTGCAATATTGCGTCACCGTATGACGTGCCCCACCGGTGGGACACGCTGGCTTGAATAGCTTCCCACGGGTAATTCCTTTTTCTTTATTGTGTCCAAAGTGTAGCTAGCAACGTTGATCGAACAGTGTCAGAGTTTGAGCTTCCGAGACGCATTCGCTATCGAGAAACAATTACTCAAAACCAAAACGGGGTCGACGGAGCTGCAACGCTTTCAGAAAAGTAAACGAGCTTCAAACGATAGGTTCGTACGAAGCAACGTAAAAGGTAGCAATACAAGGAAAAAGAAATCACTAGGTGCTTCTAAAGCTGCTTTACAGCCGTTTTTTCCTCTACTTCAGCCCACCTGAATTTAGAAAGTTCTAAATATGTTGTTGCATTTGACCTACTGATGGACCACGAGGTTTTTATTTAGGTCTTGGGTAGGTCAAGACATTGATCACATGTAGGTTCGAAAGTAGTTTCTTGTGGCGGAGAAATGGATTTTTCAAAGGGGTGTCCCACCGGTGGGACACGCGGTCCAAAGTGGTAGTCAACTCGTGTCCCACCGGTGGGACACGTGGTCGTGAATGGGTTAAAGGCAGTGTTCACGATAAAGAATGTGGTTCAGTCTCCAGTAGGAATGTGTAGTGGAGGGGCACACTGTAACGTTAACATCGAAGAAGCGCTTTAAAACGAGCCAGGAAGAGCCCCAAAAGAGCCCGAAATTGTTTTTTTTGCGCAAGGCAAACCCAAAAAAGCGCATTGCCCCCCCCCCGACGTTAACAAATGAAAACTCGAGATGGTGAGATGAGCGATGGTTTCCGATCGATAGCCCCGTTCTCCCCTTCATTATCAACTTCTCTCTTTACTCAGGTTAGCTCGCATACATCGGATGCAAAAGACGGAAGTTACAAGCCTCGGACAACTCGTCCACCATGCTTCCCCAGCTCAATTTTTGAGGGACCATGACTCCGTTCCCATAAGGTCTTGTACGATTCCAGAGACATTATTCGAATTGGCATGGGACCGTTCTCAAGATAGACAGAAAACCAGAAAAAGTATTCTGAGGTTGAACTGTGCCTTTGATTATTCATGGTTTTCATTATTTCTCACATTTTTCAGCAGTTTTGGACCTGTATGCTCTAGGCTTGCTGCATTATTATCGTTTTCTGAAGTTATAAATTCAGAAATAGCGGAAATCGTCGGCAACGATTGGGAACCGTCAATTTACAGCGATTTTTCTAAAATTTCGAGGTGTTACGCAATTAGAACCTTCATTTAGTGTTCGTTACAGCCTTTTGACATCCCTTCCAAGATTTTCATTAAGCGTGAATCATTTCAGAGCTTTTATACTGTTGAAACTGGAAAGAATCGCTAAGAAAACTGTTTAGTATAGCAGATTTGATTTTGAAATTCTAAATTTATTACGACTTTGTGATCGAAATGCCGCCGCCTGACCCCCGTCACTGGTCCCGCCACGATCGCCGATCGAAAGAATTGTCATTACTCACACAATCGCCGCATTCAATGCGTGTCCAATATGCATTCAACTTGAAGATCAAGCTGTTTCGAGCACTGTAAGGGGACGTGCTGTTAGGAGAGCACGTGCTCCTATTGTGTGTCAAATTACAGCATGTGTCCCATCAAATAAGACGTTAAATGCGTGCATGATACACATTCAACTCGATGACAAAACGATGTTTCAAAAAGGGAAAGCATACGACGCACTCATGAGGAGGGACTGAAATGCCGATAGCGTCGCCGGTTTAATTAGCCAAGTTTGGGAGCTTGGCACACCCAGCCGCTGGAGACCTCACCCAACCGCTGGCAGCCCCAGATGTTACTCAGCGAGTTGGCCGCGTCGCATGTGGGTGTTCCGGCCGCGTCGCGTGACAGTGTGCTGCTACGATAGCGCTGGGCTACCCTGCAGCACGTGCCCCTGCAATAAACTTTGACATCGCGTGCTCCTGCGGTAAAATTTTGCAGCACGCGCTGCTGTCTGGAGCACGTGCTCCTGCGGAAAAGCCTTTCGATGGGTGTGGTCACTCGAGTTGAATGCATATTTGACACGCATTGGATGCGGCGGTTTTCTGAGTATGCAGAGACGCATAGGGCGCGTCACCCCGGCTGCCTGGCAAGTCAGGTTGCCAGAGCCAACACCGCTGCCATCGAGGATGCCGCTCTTCTTGCGACTGCGTCATATGCCTGTGACGTCTTGCTTCCTTCTAATCGGCATTAACCTGCGAGCCGTGCCTCCTGATCCCGCGTACGTAGGAGGCTCTACAGCAGGGCTTTGCGGAACAGTTCCGACGACCATGTTTTCGGTGTTTTTTTAGCTGTTCCGTTCCGTTTCCGAGTTTCTGGGCCCGGAAACGGAATAAATCAGTGCAACACGTTTTATGATAAGGGGTCTAGGCAAGGATTTTTGAAGGTTTCGTGAGATGCTTAGAACTTCATCCGACCTCATGTGTTCAAGCAAATATCTGCGCGTGGCTGAAATCATTCACGAAGTTTGGGAGCCTGAGATTGGAACCCTTTAAAATGATGGCACGAAAAGGGCATGGCACAAATCTAAACGCCTTTTGAGGATTATTTTTGAGAATATGAAGCTTTCTCTCTGAGATTCGATGATTTCTTGAAGCTTTTTTTTAAATTCCACTTATTCGCTTGTTTACCGCCACGACAGCGACAAAAATCGAGGTAGCTTTTTTTTGCACGTGCGGCCTGTTTTTTAGGAAGGAGTTTCGGCGAAGACAGGCATGAGTGACCACGGGCAGCGGCGAGGTTCGTTTGAGGTTAATCATAAGAGAATGTTCCCATCTTGCCAGGGAGTTTTTTTTTCATTTTTAAAATTCAATCGTTTGATATCCACTCAAGTAGGCAAATGTAGATCGAAAGAAGTACATAGTCGCTGATTATCTGAACTTCTGATCAGCCTTGAAGGAGACCTGGTGTTGCTTCGACTTACTGCTTTCTGTGGGACAGGCTGTACACCAGGTGTGTGGCAACGAAAAATAAAATTTTAGCAAAAGGCAAAGGCAAACCCCGAGACGGCCAGCAAACTGCAGTCGGCAAACGGCAATTACCGTATACCACTGCTGTAAACTGTTTCAAGGGCGGCTAAATATAATGGGTTATTTTTGATATTGCCTTTTCGGATTTACAGAAGCCAGATTCCAGAATTTTTCAATGCCTCGTAGTGACTTTATTTTAATTAAGTATTAGTTTAGTGACTGAAATCATTGGTTATTGAGTGAGAGCTGCGGGCGATGAGAAGTAGCGAAGCGTGAGAATGAGACAACCCAGAAATTCTTCGGTTTCTTCCGTTTCCGGATTTCCGTTTCCGGGTTTTTTGGCCATTTTTCTTCCGTTTCCGAAGTTTTTGAAAAAGATTTCCGAAAAGCCCTGGTCTACAGCGCGGTGGCATCCTGCCGGCACCTCCTCTGCTCAAGCCATCGACTGATGGTTGAGCAGGGCTTGGTCAAGATCCGGTCCTCACTTCCCGTGCGTCCAGTTCTTCCCATGCCTGGGAGTTCGTCAGGGAGCGGAGTTCGCCCTCACCCCATTTTCAGCTGGGCAGGGTCCGTCCCCTGATGCGTTGGTGGAATTGTATCTTGACATCTGTATATTTGTCGCCACGTTCATTAGTTCAGTAGTTAAAGGGTAACGCATATTTTATATCTGTGTTCTATCATGTAGATATCATGCCATAAAGTCTGTTCATACTTGGTTCAGCGACATATGCTTCGTTTTGTGTGTACGGCTCAAAGGCAGGGTTCGAGATAAAAACGACTTTTGAGCTCTCTTTATAAGAATGTAGATTTGGTCATCACAAAAGTAAAAATAAGTGAAAAAACCCGGAAATTTGCGGGAAAAACGCTCAAAAACAAAGTACAACGGCTAATTACCGGTGTCGGCCGGTCCCCTAATTAACGCGATTTTCATTAATGCTTGCTTATCCGACATTTATTTTGTTGTTAAAGTAATCAGTATTCTCTAGAAATGTTGAGAAGTTACTTTAGAAGCAAAATAAAAGTTGACAAAACAGGCTTTTACCCAAATCTCGATAACTGGGGGCGGGAGGACACCAAGCCATAACTTTCTCCTGGGCGTTTTTTCTCCAGTTTTTTACTTATTTTCACTTCTGTGATGGCCAGATCTACCATTCTACGGTGCCTTTAACACACATGTAGTATTCTCAATCCTCGGTTTCCGCGTGACTGGCTTGAGTAAAGGGCTCGCCGTAAGTCCTCTGGTTCGTCTGTGTCGTGCTAGCGGCTACTCACACTCGGTGTCAACCGATGCTGCAAGGACAGAAACGCAGACTCGAGGTGTAGTCTAGCACGCGTCGCGACACGCGAAGGTCGCAAAAAATGAATGGGGCTTAAAGGCACAGTCCAAGCTAAGGAACGATTTCTGAGATTTTCACATAATTGTGATGTAGACCCATCCCATATAACACCTGTAAAGTGCGAGCTCTCAATTCCTCCGAATAAGCGAGATATAGGAGGAAGCCACCCTGGGGCGCCCACATCGGGAAGCCACTTTGGCACGCGCCTTTTACAATTTTTCGAGCTCCACAGTGGAGAGATGAGCGATGGTTTCGGATCAATAGCCCCGTTCTTCCCTTCATTCTCAGCCTGTATATTTGTTCAGGTCAGCTCGCATACATCGGTTGCAAATGACGGAAGTTAGAAGCCTTGGACAACTCGTCCACCATGCTTTCCTAACTCAACTTTTGAGGGACCATAACTCCGTTAACAGAAGGTCTTGTACGCTTCCAGGGAGATCATTCAAATCAGCGTGGGACCGTTTTTAAGATAGGCAGGAAAACGGAAAACCGGTTTCGAGGTTGGACTGTGCCTTCAAGTGGTGCGCGCAGAGCATTGCGATCTTGGTGGGACCACACTGGCTACTGCATGTTGAGCCCTTCAAACTTTCTTCGTTACCGATCGCGGTGGGACCAACGCAGCTACTGTATACTGAGTCCTTCAAACTTCCTAGCTGTAGCATATTGAGTCCTTCGAACCTTCTTCGTTACGGATCGTGGTGGAACCACCCTAGCAGCTGCAGTTTGTGTCTTTTAAACTTACGGATCGTGGTGGGTCCATCTTAGATGTTGCATATTGAGCCCTTCGAACCTTCTTCGTTACGAATCGTGATGAGTAAACTCACTTCGTTAAGGAACGTGGGGGACCATCCTAGGCGTTGAGTATTGGATCTTTTGAATTTTCTTCGTTACGGATCGTGGTGGGACCATCCCAGCTGTTGCGTATTGGGTCCTCTAGACCTTCTTCATCACCGATCGTGGCGGAGCCACTCTAGCAGTTGCATAGTGGGTCCTTCAAACTTTCTTCGTTACCGATCGCGGTGGGACCAACGCAGCTACTGTATACTGAGTCCTTCAAACTTCCTAGCTGTAGCATATTGAGTCCTTCAAACCTTCTTCGCTACGGACCGTGGTGGAACCACCCTAGCAGCTGCAGTTTGTGTCTTTTAAACTTACGGATCGTGGTGGGTCCATCCTAGATGTTGCGTATGAGCCCTTCGAACCTTCTTCGTTACGAATCGTGATTAGAAAACTCACTTCGTTAAGGAACGTGGGGGACCATCCTAGGCGTTGAGTATTGGATCTTTTGATTTTTCTTCGTTGCGGATCGTGGTAAGACCATCCCAGCTGTTGCGTATCGGGTCCTTTAGACCTTATTCGTCACCGATCGTGGCGGGCCCACCCTAGCAGTTGCATAGTGGGTCTTTTGAACTCTCTTCGATGCGGATCGTGGAACTCGTTTAAATCTCTGCCAAGCCATTTCCTTTCTCGCCCCCCCCCCGTCGATTTATATGTGTTCTTCGCAATACGTGAGTTTGACTTCTAAAAGTTGGAAGCGGTTTTCCGCTTCCAACTTGCTACCTAAGTTGTTTTAGTGAATTACAAATTACCTGAAAATGAGAAGCTTTCACTGTGCGAGCCTGGGTTTTCCAAAAAAAAGAGTTCAATATTGCATCGTTTGCGCATGACATGGCGCTTCTATTCCTCGTGCTAGATGACTGGTGAGAACTGGTGGCGGATTTTCCTTTTTAACCTCTCCAATCAAAACCATACGTTCACTCGCAAAACATCACAGGTGTGGTTCATCGGTCGCATTCATGAAATTTAGCCTGAAAGATGGAAAGTGGTTTTCAGCGCAAACGTTGCTGTTAGAGGCACAGGACACCCAAATTTTTTTCAGATTTCATTCTTCTCTTGAAGGCAGCATACACGCTCGCTAGCCAAAAACGAGCCAAAATAACAGTATTAAGGCTATATTGAGCCACGAATTCACCTTTTCTCCGCCCACCCGATACTTGCTCCGCCCCTCAATACAAACTCCCCTAACTATAAATGTCTCGTGCTCGAATACGATCATTTTGACTCGTTTCTAAGGCTTCTGACGGCGTGAGGGTTTGAGTAAAGGCCGTACAAGTGCATTGGCGTCGTTATCCCAACTAATTGGTTGCTAGCTTCGCTATTTCTGCTAATGCGGTGAAACTTATCCACTTCCCGACCAATACATAAAGAACCGTTGATTCTCCATTTCAATCAATTTTTCGGGCTTTCCTTCATTTCTCTATATTAACAGCTTTAGGCTGTTGATTCATGCAATAAAATTGATATCATTCTTGAGTGTGTATGGTGCCTTTAAAAAACTTACACTCTGATTACAACAGTATCTCGAAAATCGCTAAAAGCCTCCAAAGAACGGAGCCATGGCTCCTGCAACATATTACCTGCATTTTGAGAGCGAAATTTTGGTGTACGAGTGGACTCCAACCTGTATTTCTCATCATTCACAGTTTTTGCGGTAGAGCAAAGCAGGATGAGACAAACCGTCAGTGGAGTGGAGAAGAAGGCGCGATTGAAATTCATCCATCCATCTAGCCGCTATCGAATGTGAAATTCAGAAAGGGGAAAGTGCTGCCGAGATGTCGTACGTTCACGCCGTGGCAGTGTGGAGGAAAGAAGATCACCTCTATGCAAACCGACGTCACCCCCTCCACGAAGAGGGTTTTTGTCATGGGAGAGGTGCTGGCCGGCTGCGTCTCTCCTTCGGATTCTCCTGCTGAGGGCCGGCTTGGAAAGGAATCCTGGACCCGCTCAGAAGAAGAAGTACCTATGTGCCACATGCGACAGAAATATCAATTGGAATGGGACCAGCGTCCAATGCTTTGGATGCCAAAGGTGGGTGCACTTCTATTCTTCGGGTCTCAGTTCTGTGAAGCATCATAACTCTTCTTTTCGCTGTGTTATATGCTCTTCACCTACCAACTCTGATTCCTCTTCCTCGTATCGCCCCCTTTCCATTGTACATATCAATCTCAATGGCCTTCGTGCCAAACTTTCTAAGCTCTCTCTCTCTCTTCGCACGTACTTAACATCCAGACGTGATCATGGTTCAAGAAACCAAGCTCTCTCCATCCCCTACCCGTCCTTATCCTAACATCCCGGGCTATACTGCCTTCCATGCCCCAAGGTCAGCTCTTGGCGGAGGAGTTTCAACCTTTGTTTTATCTTCTCTTCCCTCCCACCTCATACCCAACACCCACACGGATGGTACTCTCGAGTACCTTTCAATCCATCTCCCTCTTAAAACACCTCTTTCTCTCTTCAACATATATATTCCACCTACTACCTCATGCCCCTCTTTTTACAATCCTATTCCACTTCTCAAGCAGTTGAACGACTGCTCCCTCTCATCCTCAGTTGTCTTCGCGGGCGATTTTAATGCTCACACCTTTTGCTCGTCACTCGATTCTGACGCTAGAGGAAATGACGTCGAAGAATGGGCAGAGGAGTGTGACTTGGTCATCTTAAACGATGATCAGCCCACTCGTCTCCCTACCAACGGCCGATCTTCCAGCCCAGACATTTCTCTAGTCTCGTCCAACCTCTCTAACTCTTGCTCATGGTCCACCACAACCACTTTGCCAAGTGACAATGTCCCCGTCTATATCCATATCGATCTCTCCAACTCTCTCGCTGCCTATTCTGGTGTTCGTCAACGTTCTTATCTTAATTTAGGCCGAGCAGACTGGAGCCTGTTCAGTGAAGTTGCGCTTCGCCTGTCGGCAAGTTACCCGTGGAATGGCGACGTGCACCAGAAAGAGTGCCATTTATCTGACGCGATCCGCAGAGCCATGAAAGCGGCTATTCCTGTCGGCCGCGTTAAGACGTTCTATCCAAATGTCACAAGGGAGATCTTCGATAAGATCAGGACAAGAGATGCCAGGAGAGCGGTAAACCATCTGGACCCCGTCGTTGCTGGACTTGACGATGAGATCAAAAAGGATCTAGACAGGCACAAGAAAGAAGAGTGGGAAAAGTTCGCTGGGCAGTTGGACTTCAAGACGGACAGTGCAGCTACGTGGAAGGTACTACGGAAGCTCTCGGGTAAGAGCTTGCCTGCTACCGTCTCCACAATCGAATTAGAAAACGGTGTATTCAAATCAGGAAAAGAAGCCGCTTATGCGCTCGGGAGAGGTTTTTTCATCACCAGTGCAAAGCGTGGTCCGCAGAATAGAGTGACTGTACGAGAGCTGTGCCGCCTCCCGCTTATGAGCACGGCCGAAGCGTTCACTACGACGCAAGTTGAGAAAGTTATAAAGAATATGTGGAATTCAAAAGCGGTTGGTCCAGACGGGATATGTCCTGCTGTCTTGAAGAAGATACCGAATGAAATCCTTCCGCTTCTCACTGATTTGATCAATACCTCGTTCAGATCGTGCACCATCCCACAGAACTGGAAGACAGCTAACGTTGTGCCGCTGCCCAAGCCGGGGAAACCTCAGGCTTCAGTCAAGGGATACAGACCTATTAGCTTGCCGTCCACGTTCGCGAAGGTAGCCGAAAAACTGATCGTAAAGGACTTGGCGGAGCACAATGAGAAGCAAGTGATTCAGCATGGATTCGGAAAGCTACATTCCACCACGACAGCTCTGCTGGAAATTACAAGCTTTGCCATCGATGGGTTCATTGCCCAGAAGCTACAGAGAACTGTGGCTGTTGCGTTGGATCTCACCAAGGCATTCGACACAGTAAACCATGGAGTTCTGTCAAGCAACTTACTCGAATCATCAATACCGCCGTGGCAAAAACGCTGGATATCGGCATTCACTAAGGGAAGGCGAGCCAGAGATATCTTCTAGGACCATGTCTCTAATGGTATTCTTATTGCAGCTGGACCCGCAGGGCGGCGTTTCGTCGCCTGCCCTCTTCAGTCTGGACCTCGAAGACATGCCCGCCCTTCCCCAGGATATCAAGGTGGTCGCTTACGCCGATGATATGACAATAATGTGTCGGGATCGGGGTATACATGTGGCCGCCTCCAAGATCAATGAGTACCTGGTCACACTGAAAAGCTTTTTCGACCGCGAAATGCTAAAGATCTCTGCATCGAAATCGTCGGTATCCGTACTCACAACGGATCCTACGGAGCACAGCGCTCACCCGCATGTCGAGTGGGACGGAGATCGATTACCTGCTGCTCGCTTTCCCAAACTGCTCGGTCTGGTGCTCGATCCATCCCTCAAGTTTCATAAGAACACCGAGCAGAAGCAGGCCGTCGTCAAAGCGAAGCTTAATGTGCTCAGAGCCCTGGGCGGTACATCATGGGGCAGTAGCAAAAAGAAACCATTATTACGACGTATAGAGCGATTCTCCAGCCTGCACTAGAATACGGCGCACCAGTTTGGCAGCATCTAGTTTCGGAATCCTCTTGGACTAAGATGCAACGCATACAGAATGCGGCTCTTCGAATCGCCACCGGATGTGCAAGAAGTTCCCCAGTCGAGCACTTGCATGCGGAGACACGATTATTACCAGTAAAAGAACACTGTCAGCTCCAAGCCCAACAATTTTTCATCAACATTGTCAAACAACCAAATCACCCCTCCTGGAGAGTGCTAAACCCCGTCAGAGAAAGAAAGATCAGAAAGCCATTCGCCGATGCTCCAAGCAAAGTCAATCTGCAAAGATGGCACGATTCACAGCAAGAACGACTCCGTCTGTTGCGCGAGGAGCACACACAGTTCGTACGGTGTCATCTGGAAAAGACGGCGGTTAATCCCACACTGGGTGTGGTGCCGCCCCGGGTCTGCACATCCGAGTCTCAACTCGGAAGGAGGGCCAGATGCACCCTGGCATCGCTGCGCTGTGGTCACTCTACTATGCTTATGGCATATGTTAGCAAGATTGACAGCACCAAATCGGACGTTTGCCCAGACTGTGGATGCCACGGCCACGATACGGCACATTTGTTTGATTGTCCGGAGAGACCAACCAGGATGACCACAATGGACCTATGGACGAATCCGTTATTGGTCGCCCAGTTCCTCAACCTATGACAGTACCCTCGACGTGGCTGCAAAGAAGAAGAAGAAGAAAGGGGTGACGCCCGTGGTGATGAATGAGCGGGATCGGGCTCGTTGTGGTCGCTTATATATTGCTTATTTGCAAGAATGGAGGTCTCGCACTTCGCAAGTGTTATACTGGAGGGCCCACAACACAGTTACATGGAAATCACAAATTTCATGTCAGAGGGTGAACTGTGCCTTTAATGCTATTTTAAACAGTGTTTCCATGCGGTTTGCATAACATTTGCTTATCCAGGTGGTAACCAATCTAATAAAATTTTCAGACAGGATTACGCGAAATCGATTCAAACCCTAAATACTGGACAAAAATCAGCTTAGCATTCTTATAAGCGCACAGCGCTTGACTGCAATTTTTGACAAATATCTTTGCAAAACAACAAGTATGAGCAACAACGATTCATTCCCCAACTTGAGGTGAGAACCGCTAGCAAATGCGTGTAGACTCCAACAACATTTCAACTTGTGAAAATAAATAAAGTATAACATCAAAATCTAAGTCACATAAATACTGAAAAACATCTTATCACAAACGCAGGTATGAAAGACTAGGAAAACCGTCACATATGAGGAATATGAGCGCATTGAAAAAATGTTTCAGAAGCGCCGAGAATCTAAATCACTCCTGTCCCAGACGTGTTGAGCTGGCCTAAAATATTACATTGTTTTCATTGTTAGTTAGAGAAAAGTTCAATAGACCTTCGTTTTTCAGCGTCTGTTGGATGAACATCAGCTGGATTGTTGAACAATCGCTCAAGTCGCCTTTTCGCTGGACCACGATTGCTTGTACTTGGAGAGTCTCTGTCGACATCAACAGGGGGCTGGAAATGGTTTGCGAAATCTCAATGCAGAGCATATCTTCATTCTAGACCAACCTGATCCTTTTTCTCGAAAGTGCCAAACAACGAGTTTCGACGATTCTCCAACGCTCGGATGGTACCTTTAGTCAACGTGAGGCGCCTTCGGCTATCTCGTGACGAAAATTCACCCTCTTGTGCTGTTTCGGCGGATAGCGCAAAAAATCTACGAATGTGAATTTTGTTTTGAGTACCATGAAGGAAAGAAGTGTAGGGTAATCGCAAAGACAAAAATCCGCCATTCACACCTCTTTTTGAAAGCTGCATCGAGCGTCTCTGTCTTGCGTTTCATTAGCGACACACGCGACGACTCCAGATTCTGCACAACCCGACGTCGACCGATCTGTTCGCCCTGAAATGTGGCTTTCAGCAACTTTGGCCTCCACAAGGCTATCCTCGTGCACATGAACAAACCATCGGCTTGAGACCCCTTGATTCATCGACTCCTCGAATTGCTTGCAACTCCCTTGCTATTTCTACTGCGTTCTGTACTACCAGCTCATCCTCACTCAACTTTCCGACCGTTTTTCGGAAGCAGAACAGCTCTGTGGACGCGATTATGTGCGCCAGAGTGCCGAAACGATGGCACAGCATTGCAAAGAACTGGAATAAGCATGCACAATTTAACTGTCAGTAACGCTCTGCTGTGTCTAACTTCTTGATTTCTTCGTTTATCTTGTCATTGGAATATCTGGTCTTTCGGGATTCCCTCATTGTTTCTTTTTCCTCATTGTGGCTCAAGCCTAGTTTTGACTGCAGGTGTTCGCTGCGGCCATGCGAGGGACAGCTGTTCCTTTTTCATCGCGCGTAATGGAAAGCCGCTCCAATTGTGATCGCTTCGTGGCAAACGTCCTACATCGCTTCGTCGCGGCGACGAAATCCTGTGTCTTACTGCATCGCTGCTTGAAGAGCGATTCTCAATGATCGCTGACCATCGTTCCATCGCGGCCAAAATGGCAGCGATGGAGCGATTGCCAGCGAATGACACGTTTCGTATATTGAACGTTGACCCTTTCACATGAAAAGGTCAGTGTTTAGGGGTCGAAACGTGTCACTGATAACTACCAGCCATTAATTTCACTGATTGTTTGATTTTCTTCGATCATCCGTGAGGCTATGCACTATGAACAGAATCGCTGCCGCTGCTACATCGCTGCAGCAGCGGGTGTGAAATCGCTGCGATGAAAAAAAGCAGCGATGCAGTCAAAACTAGGCTTTAGAATCCGCCTTTATCTCTTCTTACGAATTAGTGGTGTACGCAGCACTTTGAATATCATCTTGAAGTTCTTTGGATGGGAGATGGGATCCCCTATCTAGCCACTACAGTTGCAAAACATTCTGCTCAACCACCATACCTGAATGATGAGGATGCTCATGAAGAAGATAAGGAAGACAAAACCGAGAGGCTCTAGCTGTAATCTTGTCACAACCCATATCTCCTGAAAATATACATAGTCTCGTGATCTGGAAAAAACTTATTGGAGGTGAAAACTATTCTATCGAAACTTTCCGATAATTGTATGCTCCGTAAAGAACCCGCATAGTTTGCAAGAACACTGGTTCCTACAATACAGACACCTATCGATAAAACGTGGTGAATCACCCTATTCTGCCTTATTCAGTGTTATCGAAAATGCACCTAAGAATTATAATTTGAGAGTGCGGATTCAAGCGCCAAGCTCTTGGGTGGAAACATTTTTTACCTCCTTAACATCTCCATGGCAGGGTCGAACCGTGTGGTTGTATTTCGGTCCGATAGGCCATTCAATGTGGAGACAGTCTTTTTGTAGCTGTAGCACCAGAATAACAATGATGAAAACGATGTTCACCATGAAAAAGGTCGACACCACCTGAAGCGAGGACTACTCAAGTGATCAAACAAAAATAGAAGATATCAGAAAAACTTGAGATCTCGTTAGAAGCGCACCTTATTTCTGAGCTCTATCAGTGCAGCACGAATTCGCTCCTGCTCTTTGGGATCCAAGGTTAATGGTGAAAGGTATTTATCAATGACGTCCAACCAGAAGTGTTCCTCTTCTTGGTCTATCACATCGGTTTCGGCTCTGAAAATACCAACCATGGAAAACAACAGGAATGGAAAAATCAAAAAATCCTGAGAAGCGCTGCAAGCAGAGTCAGGTGTCTTCATTTTGTGGGAGTCGTCCACACAGGAATCTGTCTATATGTTTGCAAAATGCACCGACTTGTGTTTAGGGCAACTGCTAGACATGGTTTCGGAACTTTAATAGTGACGAAATGTAGAGAAGCACAGAAGCGAAGACATAGGGCACGAGAGGAGAAATTATAATGGGTTGGAAGGAAAAATGGCAGAAAAAGCAGGTAGAATGGGAACAGTAAGGAGAGAAAGGTCAGTTCACGGATAGGGTATAAAAAGGAAGTGTAAGGAAGAAAAGAAGAGGGATTGAAAATATTTTTCTTAGCCCTCGCGGAATGCCAATCATAAAAGAACATAGGCAAAACAGGAGCAAGAGGACCTAACTATCCTTTGGTTCCGAGCCAGATTTACTCTGTTCCTCCGCGCGCTTGTGCGGAGCGAGGGTAGAGACAGCGAGAATCTGTTGGGAGAAGGAGACGAAGCGTACACACGCAGACGCACGCGACGAACGGAAATAGATCACACTCGGAAACAGAGGATACACCCTCAAAAATCAAAAAAACTCGCTATCTTACCGCCTTAGCGTCTTGTCTTCCAACCAACTGCGATGTTTGACGAATTTCACGTTGTTTGTCTGATGTTGCGACTGCGGGTCATGCTCGATTGTGGCCTACAAACGGTGCTTCATATGGGGTGGTGGCCTTCGTGTATTCCAAACCCTGAAGAGGTGGTAGAAACGAGGGAGGAGCGAAGCTCCTGATTGGAAGCAACACGGAGCCAGCGGCAGCCCACTGCCTGTGCCTCTTGTGTTTCTCCCGCCTCTTCAGGTGTTGCAATACAAGATGGCCACCACCCCTTCATATGCAGTAGATAGTTGGAAAACATTTTTAAAAAGATACGGGCGAAGTAATTCAAGCGAGAAGTCGCGACGCCGCTTGGCGGGGACATTTGCACTATAGTTGTACAATTTCGAAAAAAATGTCGAACGAACGAAAATCGAAAAATTGTCGTTCGAAAAAATTTTGAACGAACGAGAATTGAAAAAATTCGTTCGAATTGCAAACGAACGAATCTCGAAAAACATTCGAAATTTCGGAGGTCGAACGAACAAAATTCAAAACTAATGGAAATTTCGATTTTTTTTTCGAAATTTCGTATTTTTTTCGAAATTCGTCGAAAATTCCGAACTTTTTTCGAAATTCGTCGAAAATTTCGAACTTTTTTCGAAATTTGTTCGAAAGTATTCCGAACGAACGAATTTCGAAACAATTTAGAAAAATCGAATTTTGAACGAACGAAAATTGAAAAATTTTCGTTCGAAAAATTTTTTCGAACGAACGAGATCTGAAAAAAATTCTTTCGACGAATTTTAGAACGAACGAAATCTGTAAAAATTTCGTTCGACGAATTTTCGAACGAACGAAATCTGAAAAAAATTCCGTTCGACGACTTTTTGAAAGAACGAGTACGAACGAAAAAAATTTCGAAAATCTTTCGAAGCTTTTCGAAAATTTCGTTCGTGTACAACTATAATTTGCACGCAAGCAAATAAAAAAAACGACTATAGATCTAAGGTCTTCGCGCCAAATCGCTGAGTGCAGCTTCCTGCTTGAATGACGGACGATAATTACTGAGGCTACCTCATCGTCGTCTACATCTTCTAGAGCTTTGTCCTGCCCAGAAACTCCAGTAGAAATGATAGAGGCTCTGAAAATATGTGTGGATATCTGGAATCAAGTCATACAAACATCACAAGAGTGATCATTGTCACTACTGATAAAGTTCTGTGAGACGATGCACCCGTCTAGCTGGCGCTGATTCAGAGTTCACTCATACCCGTTCATGTGAAACGTTCCTCGAATTCAGACACAGTGTTGAACCTATGTGGTAGTGAAGGGGGATGTTGAGTGAGCCTTGGGTAAGTGAATATAATTTCAAAAGCTCTCGCAACTCTTAAGAAGAAACGGATTTTCATTCAGTATGGATCTCCCTCTCTCTCTCTCTCTCTCTCTCTCTCTCTCTCTCTCTCTCTCTCTCTCTCTAGAGTGAAGTCGAAGAATTCACGAGGCTACGTTCGCCTCTGTTTCTCTCGCCGTAGGTAAGTGGCGGATTTCTCGCCACATACATATGTATGTGAAGAGGAATTTCCCAAATAACTGCGTTGTCTGCTTTGAACAATCTCAACCTGCGCTGGCTACGCTGACCGCAGTGAAGCCTCTTTGCTCCTCACTGATCTAGCCATTTCACGTAGTGATTTCTCTGCACTGCGTGTCAGGTCGTGGAGGATGGCCCCAAGTCGCTCAATGGAAGCCCTTGCCAAGAATAATTCTGGCAGCGGAGATGTATTCGCTGTAGGATGTGAGGAAGAAATGACCATGTGGTTGACACTAGCATTTCCGCAGTTGGTGACAGATGACATTGCGGGATTTCTCGTAAAATTTCACAAATTGGGGCTAAAAATTTCATGGCTTGGTAAATTTTCTGTGTCCAAAACAATCTATATGAATCCAAAAATCTGGGCTTCTCATGTTCCCTTGTGGTGCATCTAGTTACCCATAGGCAGAGAACATGACATCGCGCACAATTCAGAAACACGCAGACGCCCCGGGATCTAGTGAGCCGCAATGCGGTCGCGTCGCGGTTGTCATCTCTAAAGGTTCTCGGCTGAATGTGATAGATCTGTTCGTTTCCTATTCCTTTCTTGATTCTTGCTCTTTGTTCCTAGCCGTGTTGGCGGTTCTCCGGCACATGCTCAGAATTACCGCTTTCCCGAAACGTTTGCAGAAACCCCATTGTATTTTTTCCGCTCTCAAAGGTTCTTTGGAAACACGTTTTTATTGTGATTTTTCCAGTGGGACAATCCTTTATATCAATCCAGGCTCAGTGATCGCGATCGAACAGCATGGTGGAGCAGAGCACCACCATGCCCGATTATTGCAAGAGGACAAGACGCCTGGAAGTTGTGCTAGAGCTCGCACACAACCTGAAGATTAGCCGACTAGCATGCCGAGACCATTCCAATTTAAATATGCGTATCTAGAATCTATTTTTGACGTTTTCTATTGCAGCTGCGGAACGTTTTTCCGAACGGAGTTATGTGCGTTTTTAGCGCTTCACTCGTAGATGCATCATAGCGTGCAATCTATGAGTCTTTGACGCTTTCTGAGATATACATTCCACCGTGATTTCTACACCAGGGTTGATGATTCTACAACAGATTACTATGGGATGATACCTGGTGTAGAAATCACATCGGTGTAGGGTTCGGGTAATAATTTTAGTCTGATGAGTGGACGGGGCAGCGACGGTAGATCACCCCACACGATTCAAAACCCCATTCTTCAGTGAGGCCGCCAACCCCGCACGGCCGGCCGCCTTGTCCATGCGTCAGACTGAATTAAAAATGGAAACTATAAATATCTCAGGAGGCGACGAAGACTCATGGATTACACGATATGATCCGTCTACGAGTGAAGCGCTAAAAATGCATATAACTCCGCTGTAAAAATTTAAAATTCGAATTCTACGTTGAAATTTGATCTAGAAACGCATATTTCACATGGAATGGCCACGGAATGTGATGATCCTTCTCTTGTAACTATCAGTAGTAAGTACAAAAAAGGAAATACCTGCGGGTTAGACCAGGTTGCTGTTTTCTTTCAATTCGTTCCAACTTTCTATTGATGTCGTTCAGCTTTTCATTAATTCGCCATATCTAAACAGTAGTTGCCTATAACGGAGGGATCAAAGTTTCTGGAGTCGAAATCGTCATTGAACATCATCGGTGGTGAACTGGTTGAAGAAGTGAGTCTGTTTGTAAGTCCGCTTGTTGCCAGTGAGGGCGCAAAATTGAAATACGCTTCAAGCTAGCCTACCTCAAAACTCAATTATTGCCCCGGGTTTGTAGCGTATGCCTTTGTTCATTACAATTTGTCCCTGGAAGGAGTGTTGAAGGCAGGGTTCGCAATAAAAACAGTTGAAATGCTATGCTCATGAGAAGAATTCGGAGAAAAATGGGCAGGAACAAGTAAGAACTTCTTATTATCGAGTAAGCGGCCGCCCCATTAACGGGGTTCTTAATATACATTGACGTCGAATGATTTCGAATTATCCTGTAAATGACTTCTGTTTTTCGAATGACAAAATGGTTCGAGCTGTCATTGGTTTTCGACAACAAGTAAGAGGTAAGCTTCTCATAAGTCAAGTCTTAGTAGATTTCGTTGCATTCATAGAATCACAATTAGCAATTATTCGAGAAGTTACTCGACCTCGAATAATAGTCGACTATTTTTTCGAATAATTTGTAAATGCGAATTTGTGAATGCAGATATTTCTACTCTGACTTAACTCATGAAAAACTTACCCCTTACTTGTTGTCTGAAAACCTCCTACTACTGTATGTCAACGAATTTTCGGAAAACGAATATTCGGCCGAATTAACGAATATTCGAATTATTCGGTTATTCAAAAAAGTAAATTTTTCGAATAACTCGTTTATACGACTATTCTGAAAAGTGCATTGTTCAAATAATTCGTTTACACGACTAATCGAAAAAGTTTTCGATTAATTCGTTTATTCGAATATTCGAACATTTTTACTCGTTTGATATACTCTAGTTTCTACACATGCTTGTCTTGCCGTCTTTAAATAAAATCTTCTGGAAACCCGTTTTTTAAAAATCTGATTTCTCTGTTACTCCGTTCTTTCCTCTGAACCCTAGCTAACACTGTGATCCATGAAATATTCTTGCGTTTTCGAATAACCCCATTATTCTCTTGTGACATGCACCGAGAACACTCTCATTCGGGCGGACAACTAGTCCAAGCCAGAGAATAATGGAACTGAGATGAAGCGTTTTAGCGCGTTTTTAGCGGTTTCTCCGTGATTTTGGTAACACTTGGTGGCCAACATATTGTTTTAAAGGCAGAGGGAAATCTGAAAATGTCTCTCGAGATCGTCTGCTTATCTTGAAGACGGTCCCATGCTGATTCCAATGATGTCTCTGGAATTGTACAAGACCCACCGCAAACGGGGTTATGGCCTCTCAACATTGAATTAAATTGAGTGGCGAAAGCATATTGGACGAGTTGTTCGAGGCTTGTAGTTTCCGTCGCTTGCAAACCATTCATGAGTGAGGACTTGAATGGAGAAAGAGGCTGAGAATAAAAGAAAGACCGATGCTATTGCTCTAAACCCATCGCTCATTTTGCTACTGTTGATCCCAAAAGGTCGCCAAAGGGAGCTTGCAAAAGTTGCTTCTTGCTGTGGGCGCCCCAGAATGGCTTCTTCCTGTATCTCGCTTATTTGGAGGATTTGAGAGCTCGCACCTGTCAGATGTTATATAGGTTGTCTTCTTTTCCTCCCTAAACCCTTCTCTGGGTTTAGAGTAGTAGGAACTACTAGAAAAAAAAATGCGAAAACCGCTGTTTTGGGTCAGATTTCAACCCCGAACTTTCTTGTATTCTGATGGTGGACGAGCCCACTTCGCATCATCGGCATCGATGACCTCTGATATCAAGAACATCAGCTGACTTGAAATTGAATTTCAATCAATGAACCTTCGGATTTATGTACACATCTAGTCAAAAACATTCACTGGAGTGCTTTTTTTAATTGCTCAACTGTGTTTATTAGGTAAATTTGCATTTATTTCTTCCTCTGAATGTCGATTATTGTTGACAGTTCATCATGAGACACCGATTTTTTGAGCGGCGCTGTGCACGTGTGCACGAACTGACATTTTTGTACCTTAGAAACTCCAATCCTGACCCGTTTTTCACCGCTCTACCTTCACAGTTTTTCAGCTGTTTTCCACCTGAGCTAATTTTTGTAGTTTTTTTTTTTCGATAACGTTTTTCATCGCGACCACTGCCTTGAAGTGAAAATTTCGAGAATGAAAAATCATCGTGAACACTGCCTTTAAAGTAGTTAGAAGTCTCCTGAAAAAGCTTGCAACTTCTTCAAAAGCAAAATAAGAGGCGTCAAAAACAAGCATTTATAGAAATCTCGCTGATTGGAGGCGGATGGACACCAGCTAATTAGTCGTTTTAACTTGTTCCTGTCAGTTCTCCCTTCTACTATTATCAGATCTATTTTTACAATTTTGATTATCAGATCTACCTTCTCAAGAGAATGCTCTTATCGCGAACTCTGTCTTTAATTAGCCAGCTTCTACAGGACAGGAGTTCTTTTATGCTGAATGTGACTAGAATGCGAGCAAGCCGCTCTCTGTTTTTTTCAACAAGCATTTGAACTTTAAAAATGTGTGACTCGCCTCAAAAGTGTTTGAGGCCAGTCACAACCTTGTTTCCTAATTCGCAAACAACGAAATTTGTTGATCACAAACAATTACGATTTTTGAAGGTGAATAGACGTTCGCGGTGGAGCGTGCACGCTTCTGTAGGCGAAAGTCTGCTCATCAACTATAGAAAGTCTCTAGGATTTTTTGTACCTGTGGTGATGATTCCAATCGATCCGGCTTGAGACAGCAAAGCAACCGACAAGCGCTTCCACAACCAAAGGACCAATCGCCATCGACCTGTAAAGCAAAAAGTCTTCGAGGGCAGATTAGGAGCCGTATCTGATAGTAACCTCAGCATCAGCATGCTTCTCCACTAGATCCAGATGATGGGCGTTTCTTGGCTTGGCCAGATCATTCTTCTCCAGAGGTCGCGGATCTTCGCGTGTTCCCCATGTCACCTTAACAATTACTTAATCATGAAGTTACTTTTAGCTGGCATGATGTAACAGCGGTAAAAACTGGGTGGATACCGTGTTAAGGTTGCAGATAGAGTAGATCGGCAGCAGCATGTACATGCAGGGAATCGCTAAGAAATATAATATGCCCGGAATAACACATGTGAACTCCAGTGGATGGAGAATGGCAGCCGTGAAGAAACTGAAACAATTTCTGGTTTAATGATCTACCAAGTTCAGAAAAGTTGGTGACATACCTCCCAACTACGGAAAACAGGAAAATTGAGTGCGGTGAGAGGATTCCATCCTTCTGTATTTGAAGTGAGGTACCGACGAATACAGCCGTCATCAACATTGCGAATAGCGCTCCAACAATTTGTGCAAATAGGAGCTGAATTATAGGGTTTCGTAATAAAGTCGCCCCTCATGTTCGTATAAAAAACCACCGGGTCCCAGACGGGCGAGTACCACAAGATAATCTACCTGTTTCTCAGGTTTCGCTGTCAAGCAGACTACACAGAACATGACCACAGGTATTGAGACGATCAGCAGGCTCCAGTTCGTGTCGATATTGAATGAAATAGAAATAGCTCCGACAACCATCAGAAAGATCGTACCCGGTCCAAGGATTGACGAAATCAACATCACCATTTGATAGATGATATACCTGAGTAGGTTGGACTTCATGAACATGGGCTATTAAGAGCTGCTCATTTCGAGTTTTATCCTCACCAAATTGAGATACTTTCATTGACCCGCACAACATTCTTGTAGTCCTTGAGAAGATCGATAATGTTCGCGATGGTCGACGGGATCCAGCGTCTTCTCTGATTGAAGAACTCATTGAATCCCTCAGGAGCGAAGGTGAGGGCGTCCGAAGCTGCGCAGTACTCAACCCTATTGAATGAACATTGAGCGTGAACGATTTTTTTTTCCAAAAAAAGGGTTGAGCATACCTATATCCTCGTTGAAGGAGAAGCGTACACAACCATCGATCCTCTCCTTGGTCATACTGAATATAGTCTAAAGGCTCCTCAGACTTGGAAGCATACCTGAAAAGATCGGTCGTGAGAGTGTGACAGAAAATAACAAGTGCACAATGGGATTGAGTTATTTAGTAGGTAGGTAGACCTAGTAGGTGAGTCGACGGCTGCGCTACAATTTTTCACCAGTTTCTATAAGCGCACGCTGTTGCTATTAGGCAGCCCCGCTAGTGTGCAATGTGCGCCTATTGGACGCCTAAGGGACACTCTTCTCGCGATGCCAAACAGTGAAAAGGGCTGGCAGATTAGAGGGAAGGACTAAGCAGTGCCATCGGTCGCCAAAGTGGCGTCGACCAATAGCGGTGACAGCCCTTTCCTACGATCTGCCCGCCATCCTCTCTGGCAAAGACCACCCACGAGTAAGACGGCGCTTAGAATTTTCGCGAGGCGAAGCGATGGCACATGTTAGTGCGACGCGAAAGTTGCGTCGTGCAGGAATTCATGTGTGAACGCTGCGCGAACGCTGGCCGAATCGCGCAATAAAGTTCGTACCCGATTTTGCGTAAACAAGCAACACAATTTTTGTAACAGTAGTAACAGTTTTTCGCGTTTGTTTAGGTGCAAGTGGACCTGAATATGCTTATTTTATTGCTTCCATTGTTAGATTTGGTTGTGGTAATGAAAAAAACACGGAAGGAAACGAGCCACGAGCTTGCCTTTGCGCGTCGTCCGTCGCGTTGCATTGCAAGGTGACGCGAATGCCGTCGCGCGAATGCGACTCCCGTGTCGATTCGAATGTATCGCGCTTCTTCACTGTGAACACCTGGCGAAGACGCGATGCAACGTTGCTTGATCGTTACGTAAGCTAACTAGAACGTCACGCTGCGCCTCAAATGAACTCTGAACGCCGCCTGAGGTGTCCTTGTATCATAACAGGTCAAACTACACTCATTTCATTGCTACTCCTCAGGCCCCGGTCATAGTTGGATGAGCCGACGTCTCCAGCCCGGTCGATACACACAGAATGCATTGGAAATGGGATGCAAGAATCACTCGGTGTATCCCCCCCGCGGTCGATACGTATGTTTAAAATGATGGAGTGAGGTTGAGAAAATCACTCGATGTATCCGACGCGGTCGATATCCATGCAATACGTGGATGAGAAATTCCCCGGGTGGGTGGGCCGATGATAAAACATTCCGTATCACTAGAAAGCTAACCTTACTTCTACCTCCGTTACTTCACCATACTCTCCTTCACTATTTCTCTGAACAGGTGCAATCCTGTTGGCCACGTAATCATCGTCATATCTAGTTGGATACATCGAGTGATTTTCTCAACCTCACTCCATCATTTTAAACATACGTATCGACCGGGGTGGTGTTGGGGGTGTTGGGGGTGCAGGGGGGATACAGATGCAAATAGCACCTACTCTGACCGGGGCCTCAGACTGAATCTGCAAGTCTCGGATTTCGCAACCTCTTTACAGCAAAGTACGGTGACTATCAATCACCTTCTAGTAACATTGTCGTCCATCAATGCGTAGCTTCTGAACAGTGAAAAGCATCCTGGTGAACACATTACACATCCAATCATATGCTCGGTGGCTTTCTGAAGCCAGTGACCGACAGCATACTCGAATTTCTGGTACCACACCTGAAAGGAGCTTGTAACTCAGACATTTCTCCTTGATATGCAAGTATGGAACTCACCATCAGTCCAGAACCTCTCGGATGTATACGACCACAAGCGGCACCGAGTCTTTTATTCTTCTTCATTAAATCCACCAGGAGATTCACGCACTGCGGAGTAAAATCGACGTCACCATCAAGAGTCAGAATGAAAGTATTCTCTGATATCACCTCCTGAATACATGTGCAAAAATCTGCTTACACCTACCAGATGTTATAATCTACCATTCTCAGCGCTATTTCTTATGAATGGTCACAAAAAATCACCTTTCTAGAAGGCTCATCAACCTTGGTCATGAGTCTGTAGCCTAGCAGGTAGTAGAGGTACATCACCTGAAACGAATTTTCGATGGATAAGAGTGTGAAATTTTCTTGGAACACACCTGACTCCATCTTTTCCTGTGACGAATTTTGTTCTTGTCCTTGAGATGAACGGTGAGTTTGTTTTTCCCGGGTAGAATGTACTGCAATCGCCCACCATATGGTGTACTGACCTTCTTGGGTGGTTTCAGTCGCATCTGAGTCTGGTGGACTGCACTATAATCGGTTTTTGTTATACTTGAAATCAGAATTTGAACATAAGTCTCCAACCTTGCCGCTTGATCGACAACGTTGACGATCTGCTTGACAAATTTGTTGATCATCGGATTTCCGAACTCGTCGGCGTCAAAAGCATCGTCAAAGAAAATGTGAGCCTCGAACTCGTAGTAATCAGGATCAATCACCTATACAGTCAGCATCAACTATGGAGAAAACTTCCCTCTCGAGCGAATCTTTGGTATCGAGCTAACCTTCAGGTACTTCTGGGCGTTTCGTCGTGCGCACTGATCCTCATCCATACGGAAGATGCTCTTCAACATGCATGTCATCTCATGCGTTGTCTCGTGCCACATGGTTGCACACGCGTAGATTTTCGTGATTGCATCCGCGCTACTCGCCGCATCCCTAAAAGTAGCCCACTTTCCGCAACTGATATCTGACGACTATGTTTTAGGCCAATGATATAATTTTCAGCGACCGCCTGTCGCGGAGCTCCCAACCTTTGAATCTGTCACTGTCGCAGTGCGCTGCACAGCGACAGCGACAGTGGCAACGAGAGGTATCGGCTTATTTGCAGCATGTCAGCCCTCCGCGACACGTCGCTGCGACGGACACGCGACAGCTGTTCCTACGACGGCCAGTGCCGTTTGTCCGACGCGGGTCCCGCCACGATTCCTGCGAAATATCATGACTGTCGTTCATGGCAGTTACAAAGTATGCCTTTGACCTTACGCCATTTCTAGACTAGCGAGTGAACAAGGCGCGACCACTTGCGGTTGGAGGTTGTGGTTTCAGTACGCGAAAACGCAATTGTCCCGCTTTTTTAGTTCAAATTCCACTCGGGACCACCTCCCTTGGATTGATCAGCCTAATATTTCGAAGTTCAAAAGACGGGTAAACTCCTCTATTTCGGTGGATTGAGACCAGGGATGAGCGGAGTTACGCGTTTCGCGTTCCGAAACCCGCAGTTTCATGCATTTTTGACATTCCGCGTTCCGCATTCCGAAAACCGCAGAAAACGCTGCGGAACGCGAAAATTGCGGGCCATCTGGGAAGGAAGAAAACATCAGAAGAATTCTGAATTAATCCGCGTTTCGAAAACCGCAATTCCGCGCATTTTCAAGCGTCTCGCGCCCGATTTCCGAAACCCGAGAAAAAACTTCTGCTCCGAAGCCCGAAAACCGATTTCCGAATTTTAGTATATTTATTCCGCTCATCCCTGATTGAGACCAAAACCTGCGGCTAGCCGTGCGGTGATCGCGATACAACCGGTCAATACGGTTTCGATCGCGAGCGACGATCTACCGCTGCGGCTTCGTTCCTTCGCTGGAATAGAACTGGCGAAACCTTTCGACTCACCTGATCAGACCATTCTCGAGTTTACTGCTGCTCAAACTGCACACAGATGGGGGAGGTTTGTGCACTATGTATCCCATGCCAGGTATTGTCTCATAGGTCATAGAGTTCTCTTCCTGATCGAATTCCAGATCCTGAACACATCTATATGGACTATTTTTCAGATACTAAGAGTTAGTATCCAGTCACTACAATACCTCAGGCCTAATCTTGGCTTTGTCGTCTCGCCGTCTGTTGAATGCCAGAGACTGATCGACGAATGCGCCAACGAAGTAGGGTAAGATGAAAAGCCTGAAAATGCGTTTTATTTGAACTAGAAGAAGAAAATTTCTCGGTGAAATCAGGATGAAAGTACTCACTTTTCACTCCTGGCCAACCGCTCATGCTTGGGTGTCCATAGATGCACTGTGATCCAGCATTGACTCAGAAACCAGCTCAGCCAAATCCACGTCTGAGGAGAGGAGAAAAAGGAACTGAACGACGAGTACGACGAAAAGCACTTCCAAAATAACTCCTGCAAGGATTGGAACTGAGATTCACATCAAAGACATCACACAGGAAACCTGATGAGGGCGCTGGACCTATGAAAGGGTTTCCAGGCAGAAGAGCTCATCTGTTGCGTAAAACTATGTTCATCAACAGAAAAAAACCACCTTAGTGAGTGTACTGGTAAGGTGACACGAATCAGCTGATCGAATAGTGCACGTAGTTGAAAGTATAAACACCGATGTTGGCACAGCTAAGGCCATCGGCAACGCGAACCCCAACCTCTGCATCATAACCTGAAATGAAATTATATGTGAAAAGGCTTAAGACCTTTGAAAGCAGTCCGGTTTGGGGTCGGTGCCATCTGCCGATGACTATTCACTACGGAAAGGGCTACCAATGAACTATCAAAAATTTTATCTGTGCGCCAAAATTGATGAATTCATGCCCTAACAATGAGTTTCATTCGAGCGGTACCCTCCTCACCTTACAGGCGAACTTGCTGCTGTGATAACAGAGACACACAGCAGAGACTTGAACCAAGGCGATCCATAGAGCATCATATGGAGAGGTAAACTGATTCAGCTCCACATAAGTGTCATAAATCTGAAATTGAGTATGTTAGCTAACACGAAAATGATGTGATAATGCATTGTCTAATTAAAAAAAAACTCATTCGATCCAGTGGACGCCCATTGTCAATGTTAACTAAGGGAACTCCACCAAATCATTACTTTTGACAAGTCTGACTCAACCTGATGGGTATTTGGGACTAGGTGAGATGCGAGTACGAGGTGGGGTCATTATCCCCGTCGGCCAATCGGCAATGTTGTAGTGGGTGGAGAGGGAATACAGGATGTTTGTACGATTTTTATTAGAGAGCCCGTCATTAGCGTTGCTCGCACCTTTGTTCACACCTAATTATCTGCGCTCGCACCTCCGACGCTATAACGACGCTAGCATACCTCCTACAGAGTATCCTCTCCCATCTTACATCGAATAACCTCCTCAGTCCAGCACAATATGGTTTTCTGCCTGGCAGATCAACGTTGTCCCACTTAGTATCATCGTTTCACGACTGGTGTTCAGCTTTGAACGAAGACTGCCAGACAGATACTGTGTACATAGGCTATGCCAAAGCTTTTGACACGGTCAGTCATTCTAAATTGCTTCTCAAACACGAGGGGTACGGCATTTGCGGAGACATTTTGAAGTGGTTGAAATCCTCTCTGACATCTCGTGATTTCAAAGTCAAGATTGGCAACTTTTGCTCTCATCCCTGTCAAATCGCCAGCGGGGGTACCACAGGGTAGCGTTTTGGGTCCATTACTATTCCTTATCTATGTGAACGATATCTCGGACAAATTGTCAAGCACATGTAAGCCTTTCGCTGATGATCTCAAAATATATCGCCCTCTTCGAAATCCCGCTATCGATTTTCACGATCTTCAATGTGACTTGAATCGGCTTGCCGACTGGTCCAAACAATGGCAGTTGCAGCTATCTGAGGAAAAATGCAACTTGTTGCACATCAATTTCCAACACGAATGCATCTTACGCCTGAACAATGTTGCGCTTCCGGTGCGCGAGACTATCAGGGACCTGGGTGTGCTCATTAGCACCGACCTCTGGGAATCCCACTGCAAAGAAATCTCGAAAAATGCTTCTCGTGTAGCTAAGGGTATACTCAGATCCCTGCAACACCCCTGCCTCGAGCATTATAGGAAAGCATTCATCCTTGCGATACAGGAGAGCTGAATTTGATCTACATTTATGTTATAAGATAGTTAATGGTTTTAGTGACATTTTTTTTGAGAGCACTTTTACGTTTACTCGCCACTGTGCTCGATCTCGCCAACACGATTTCCAGCTCAGAAGTGCATTCACTACAAAATCCGGTGTACTGCATTCCTTTGCCTACCGGGTTATAGAATTTGGAACAAACTGCCTCAAGAAATTGTCGAAGCAAAAAAATTTTCGATTTTCAAATGTCGCCTATCCAAGTTTGATCTCAGGGGACAGACGGCCGTCCATTTCGTTAGAGCTTTACGTTCAGAGTGCTATCACTTTTACGAGTCGTTTTACGTGTGTTTTCCTACTTGTCTACTGTGTTTATCTGGGTCCAATTCCGGTCCGCAATTGCGTCTCGACACGCTTTGCGGCCGCACGCTCCCGAGTCAGAAGAGCTTCCAGCGCCGCAGCCGCCGAACTGCTGACTTTAGGTGGGTTTTGGAAACTGGAAACTAAGACAGCTGAAGAAAACTGTATAAAAAAGCCACGTAGAGTCGGCTTTGGCGCTGGAAACCCGACTGACTCGAGTGCGTGCGACCGCAAAGCGTGTCGAGACGCAATTGCGGACCGGAATTTGGCACAGGTAAGTACAGTACCTACCTGTTTACTTGCATGGGTGGACTACCTCGATTCATTCATTTCTTTTATTTTATTTTACCGTACATGTGAAGCTACTACCCCTTCACATACATCATGTATGTTTCTTTATTGCCACAATAAAGCCATTGATGATGTACAGAGGACTCCTAGCGCTCATCCAAGTGACCCAATATTGATCCCATTCTGAGTCGACCGAGGTGCAAGAGCTTGGCTTATACTCGCCCTAAGACAACAACCTATTTTTATTCGCTGTATTCCACTCTGACCTACAACCTCCCTGCTGCTGTTTTCTTTTACACAATTTTTAAAGTATTTTGAAAACCTGTGGATGTTTGGTTTGCATTTGATGAAAGTATTCGCATTCTCTGGCAAACTGGGGCGTCGACAACAGGTTGATCCGCCCACCATGAGTCACCGCTGGCCAACGCGCCGATATTCGGCTGGGCCGTGGCCGCGAGTTATGCTCTGGTCGATGTCGAGTTGTTGCACTGCTAGCGCTCTAAATACAGGGGAAGAATACGACGCATTTTTCAGACATGCTGTGAATGATGGGATCACAGCCGGTTTAATTACCCAAGTTTGCGGTACATTGGCCCCGCCCAGCATCTGGAGGTCCTGCCTATCCGGTCATGAACCCAGTGGAGGCTGGGCGACCCAGCCGCGACGCGTGTCGGTGCGCCGACCGCGACGCGTGTGGAGTGCCGACCGCGACGCATGTCGAAGTGCCGACCGCGACGCGTGTCGGAGTGCCGACCGCGACGCGTGTCGGTGTGCAGGCCGCGACGCGTGTCGGTGTAGAGTAGTACCTGAGTTGTTACACCAATAGCCATGCTTTTTATCATTTGTTGGCCTGCAGTTCACGATGTCTTGTATTCTCTATGACGTCGCACAAATTTATTACTGTAATCATAATTGTTTGTAATAGTTATCGATGTTAAGTACACAACGCACCTTTGAGGGATTATGATCATTCCTATTAAATACCTGGTATATAGCTCTGCATAATTAACTATATTATTATTTTTGGAAATATTTTCTATAGTGGAGTTCACTAAGAGTGTCTCATTTACTAATCAATGAGAAGCGGTCAGCTGGGGATCAATGTGCATGAATCCCATACCAGCACGCTCCATACCGATTGAGCGAGAGCGGTTGTGCTGCAATGAGTTTCATGTTCATTGATCCTCAATCGACCGCTTCTCATTGATAAGTAAATGAGACACTCTTGGTGGACTCCACTATATATACATCTATACATTTACCTATATTAATGTGATTCCTAGTAAGTATCGCCTATGGACATATTCTACAAATTATTATATTAAGTATCTGCCATGATCAGCTCCATGTAATTATTACATGCGAAAACTAAACGGAAATTCTATGTACACTTTACATTGTTTCTCATCAAAAAATTTTACGAATCGGAACATTCTCTTTCAGAAATACACAAATTTACTTTATTCATGCTGATTTAATTTTTTTATTATTCGTTACTATTTTCTAACACTATTTTTCTTTTCGATTTACATTTTTATAAGTTAACAAGGTGCACACCCACGCCGCTTCGCGGCGTACTTGTAGGCGTGTATTTTGACGCATAAAATGATTATCTCATTGTCAAATGAGAACTTAGTTATTATAGCTCCTCGAAACCCAATCCGATCCCACACACTTTTTCCTGCGTCGGCGCACTTGCAGTTGGGTCCAACACCCTTTCCCCGGCGCTTCACGTATTCCCAGTTGGGTACAACACACCTTACCCGGCGCTCGGCGCACTCCCAGTAGGGTGCCGTGCACTTACTTCGGCGCTCGGCGAACTCCCAGTTGGGTCCAACACACTTTTCGCGGCGCTCGGCGCACTCCCAGTTGGTCCCCCACAATACCCCTGCGATTTACGCACTCCTAGTGGAGTCGCGCCTCCTTGTTCCGGCGCCCCCCCGGTGAAGTCCCGTCTACCTTTCCAGGGCTGCACATGCAGCCGCCCATGAAGGCGCTCAGCAACGTTTTACAGAGGAAACACATGATATCGTGTTATCAGTATACGCCATCACATCATAAACACACACACACACACACACACACACACACACACACACACACACACACACACACACACACACACACACACACACACACACACACACACACACACACACACACACACACACACACACACACACACACACACACACACACACACACACGCACACGCACACGCACACGCACACACACACGCGCGCGCACACACACACACACACACACACACACACACACACACACACACACACACACACACACACACACACACACACACACACACACACGCACACGCACACGCACACCAAGCAGCGTAAAGTTAGTAGGATTTTTTACCTTGCGCACTTTTCCGCTTGTTTACATTTTGAAGCATATTATGATTATAGTCACATATCATATTTCATTCATTATCATGGATTTTTTTATTTTTTACTAATCATTGTTGTCATCAATTTACAAATCTATATTTTTCTTCAATGCTTTCCCTTTACATTGCTTGCTCATATCTTGAGCCACTTTGCAATTACAGCAGCTGATTAAAAAACAATCTTTCAACGTCCTTTATGAAATCTTCAGTGGGTTAACTCTTAATCCGCTATTTGCGCAATCAATATTGGGGCCTTTGGTTGAGCCCAGGACTCTTCAGCACGAGCTTTGCTGGCGTCGTTAACGATGGAGGTGCGAGCGCAGACAATTAGGTGAACGAAGGTGCTAACCACGCTAATGACGGGCTCCCTAATTAGACTCGTACAGATGTATACGAATCCGGTGGAGAGGCCTCCGCCAATCATCCACAGTCGGTTTAGTATTGTTTTGTAGGAAGCTTTGTCGACATATACCAGCCGGGGTCCTCAAATTCGTGCTTAGAGGCAGCAGGCACGCTCGAAAAAGTTGTTGATATAACTATGCTAATTGGGTCGTATGGCCCCTAGTAGAACGCTCACGTCGTTGGAGGCGTCAAAAACGAGTGAAAACTACTTAAGCTACTTAATTTAAGTCGAACATTTTCCCAGCCATGCGCATGAGCTTTCAACCCCGCTCCCTCAATATACGAATACGTTCACTTCGGCTGGTTTTTGAAGCTTCCAATGAGGTCATCGTTCTAGTACAGGCTGTAGGAGTATATCGGCTTCTCTATTTCAACCGTTTTATCGTTAATATTAGCTATTCCAACCGCTCGGGCATAACTCGTCTAATTTTACCCCCATAACAAGAACGAACAGCCGTTATTCCTGTATTTGCGTGAAGTTTTCGTCGGTTTTTTTTTCGTTAGTTTCCCATATTACTAGCGCCAAACCTTCGGTTTATAACATAAAATCGATACCTTTTTTGAGCGTGTCTGCTGCCTTTCATCGAAAAGTCAAAAAAAATTATGGACTAACATTGAATGCCGATGGCAGCTCGTCGTCGTCATCATCTAGACCAGTCTGTCGCCTCAACCGAGCACCACGGTAGTCACCGGTATCGACTTCCTGCACGGCCTGGAAGTGATCCACTTCGCTCCTTACCTTCACATTCGCTGATTTCTTAAGGCAAGCTTTTTTCAAATATTTCTTTTGTCATTCTATTCCAACTTAGAAAAGATAGTCTATGACAGTGGTGCATCTGAAGCTGTAGAAGACCCCACACGAAAATAATTGTGCCTCCTCGAAAATTGCCTTAATCTTAAGGGCGAAATTCTGTTCGGGAAGCTTTTTCATGCCTGTGTCCTTCTTCATTCGTGGATGCTGCTCAAGATCGAACCAAAATCGAAAAGCTGGCTGGAAGAGTGGTGGAAACCGATTATCCAGTTGCAATTTATTTTTCCATCTGGCCGCCTCTGACTTAAAAAATCAGGGAGCGTGTCCCAGAAAGAATCTTATTTGGAACGTTCTCATTTGGGAGTATTGAGATCTCGCGTCTGGCATGTATTGCACAGAATCAACATACTACACAGTCACATGAAACCCAAAATTAAAATGTTCGCTGTGCTGTGCCTTTACGCACAGAAAAACATCCTAACTGTGAAAACGGAGATAGCGTCCAGAGAGAAAGACAGGTGTAGAGAATTACAGAGAGACAGAAGTCGAGGGAAAGATAAAGTCGTGGGCGTAAGGAGGAGATGAAGGAAAATATGAAAGTCCTCAAAGCCTACCTCCGAAACGATTATTGGCTTTTTAGTTGTTGCAGGAGCGATATCATCATAATCTGAAAAGCATTCGATTCAATGAATATGAGTGTAAATGCACTTGCGGAACGGGTGAAAATGTCAAGTAAGGCATCTTCCATAGTCCTCACCGCAAGCGCGGGAAGCGCGGTGGGTTATGAAAGTTTTCACTGCGCGTCATTCGCGTCCCGCGCGGCTCAACTCAGGCGGGGCGGCAGCAACGGGGCGGCGACCTCATGTGGCGTCTTTTACAAAATTTATGCCGATGAGCTCTGAACGTCCTGTGGTGGCGCGGCGCGGTGTCGCGTGATCGAAACAATTTAATTTAATTTCGCTGCCCGGTTAATATATAAACGAGAGGGCGCGATGTCGCGCCGCGTCTCGGCCCGATCGATATGACTCCTCGCAATGTGATCGTCCGCGCCGCGATTGCACAAGGGGCTGAGCAGAATTTTATCTCGGCGTGACGCGACCTGATAATAGGCAGCCGTATTGATAGATCAATGCGGCATCCTATCATAAAGCGTGGTGCCGCGATGCAAGTCCGCGATGATTTTCATGACACGTTTCAAGGCGACGAGTTCTTAAAGGCAGTAGTCACGATGAAAAACGTTATCGAAAAAACTACAAAAATCAGCTTACATAAAAAACAGCTGAAAAACTATGAAGGTAGCGCGGTGAAAAACGGGCTAGAAAGAGAGATTTTAAGGCCCAAAAATGCCAGTTCGTGCACACGTGCACAGCGTCGACCAAAAAGATCGCCGTCTCATGTCGAGCAGTCAAAAATCATCGACATTGAGAGGAAGAAATAAATCAAATACAAATTTACCTAATAAAACCAGTTGAGCTAGGAAGGAAAGCACTCCAGTCAATGTTCTTGACTAGTTGTGTACATTAATCCGAAGGTTCATTGATTGAAATTCAATTTCAAGCTAGCTGATGTTCTTGATATAAGAGGTCATCGATGCCGATGATGTGGAGTGGGCTCGTCCACCATCAAAGGACAAGAAATTTCAGGCTTCAAATTTGGCCCAAAACAGTGGTTTTTACGCGATTTTTTCTCATAGGTCCTACTACTCGAGACCCAGAAATGGGTTTAGAGAGAAAAAGACGACAAGCATATTTGTTCGAGATCACTGCCTTTAACTCGTCGGCCACAATTCGGCTCCAACCGAATGTCAATCAGCCGTGAGGCGCCAGTCGAGTGTCAATCGGTGGACAACTGTATGTAATTAATGCGCCTGGCACTCGAGGAGTAAATGCGATCGGCCAGCTAAATGCCAGTTATCACCTAGGAATTACGCGACTGCCGCTTTTGCGTCAGTGGTTCGTCGTCACCATTGTATGAGTGTTCGTCGACTAAAGAATGAGCTCTCCAGAAAAGCGTCAGAGTTTACCTTTAGAGGCGAACTAAAAAGAATTTGAAGTAATAAGCAGGGCTGTGCGGAATTTTTTTTTCGAAATTCTCGGAAACGGAAGAAAAATGGCCAAGAACGCCGGAAACGGATATCCGGAAACAGAAACTGAAGAGAGCGAAAATTTTTCAATTGTCTCATTCTAACGTTTCGTCGCTGCTCATTGCGCCTGCAGCTCTCATTCAATAACCAATTATTTCAGTAAATAAACTAATAGTTTTTCAAAATGAATTATCACTACGAGGCATTCAAATCCTCAAAAAAATCCAATTTCGAAAATCAATCTTTATATTTCGCCGCCCCTTGAAATGGTGTACAGAAGAGGTGTTGCCGTTTGCCGATTGCAGTTTGCCGGCCGTTTCACGGGTTTGTCGCTGAAAATTGTAAAATTTTATTTTTTCGTCACCGCACACTTCTGGTATACAGCCTGTCCCCCAGAAAGTAGTTCAAGCGATTCTAGATGTAGAAGAACGTGGGCGCCTGCGCTGCGTCTTCAAGGTCGATTAGAGGTCAATTTTCCGATTTTTTTGCGACGCCTTCGTATTAAAAAGAGTACCGAATAATTGAGTTTCTAAAAAAAGCCTTTCGAATAAGAAAATTCTTTTGTGATATGCCACAAATGAGCAAGAAGACAGGCTGTACGTGCAAGAAAAAACTGATTCCATTTTCATTGCTGTTGTGGCAGTAAACAAACAAAGATGTGGAATGGAGAGGTAAACTTCACAAAATCATTCATTCACCGAGGAGAAGGTACATATTTTTTATAGGAAATCCCCAAATGGAGTTTAGATCTCTGCCACGACCATTTCGTGTTGTTATTGTATGCGGTTGAAATTTCAGGACCTCAAACTTTGCGAATGGTCTCAGCCAAGCTAAGATATTCGCTTGACCACAAGAGGTCGGATGTAAACTTCAGCGTCTTATGATACCCTCAAAAATCGATGAATAGACCCACTACCATAGATCATGTGGTGCTATTTTATTCCGTTTCCGGGTCCGAAAACTGGGAAACGGAAGCGGAACGGATTAGCTCAAAAAACGCCGGAAACACGGAATAGGAAACGGAACAGTTCCGCACAGCCCTGGTAATAACTCCACACCATCTGTTAATGGAAAACGGACTGTCTAGCTACCTGCAGATTTGACAAGTGGCGAGAATATATGTAATTGCTCTTAATCACAATAACATGTCCTTTTAACCGCCACATTACCGCGCACACCCCCATCCACCACTCCTTTCATCAGAAATCACGGTATTTCGAAGACGTTGAAAACCATCACTTATTGCTAGGTTCAGCTCAGCATTAGATGACTTTCTGGTACTCGATTCAAAGGCAGCAGACAAGCTCAAAAATGCTATCGATTCAATGTCATAAATCGGAGGTTTGAAGTTAGTAGTATGGGAAACTAACGAAAAAACCAACGAAAACTGCATTCAAATACTGGAATAAATACTGTTTTTGTTATGGGGTAAAATGGACGAGTTTTGCCCGAGAGGTTCAAATATTTATTATTAACGATAAAACGGTTGGGATAGCGAAGCCGATAGACTCTTACAGCCTGTACTAGAACACTCACCTCGTTGGAAGCTTCAAAAACCAACAGCATTCGTATATTGAGGGGGCGGGGTTTAAATCTCATGGGCGTGGCTGACCAAAAATTTCGACTCAATTTTAGTATTCACTCGTTTTCGACACATCCAACCGCGCGAGCCTTCTTTTAGGTGCCATACGACCCAAGTAGCGTAGTTATCTCAACAACTTTTCCAAGCGTGTCTGCTGCCTTTAAGCGCCGACAGTGCGAGGTTGGATATCAACAACATGCTGACCAGTGTCAAGAGCACCACTTACCGGCACCTCCATATTTGCTCATTCTGGCTAGAAACTTGTCGATTTGCGTCTGATTAAGGTTATGACCAGTAATGGTTATCAGCTTCTCGCCAAATGGATCTCGTTGCAGTAGATCATCCAATCGCATCCTAAATACGACAATTTTTTAATGCGTTCTGATATTAAGTGTAATCTCGTCAGCAATAATGAAAAACACGCGGCATGACAGTATGAGTGACTTGCGACAACTTGCAGCAACAGTCACCAAATGTGCACAGTTGCGAAAGTCCTGCCCTAGAACCTGAGAACTCACCGAGACGACATAAAAGCAAGCATGCAAAGAAGGTAGATGCAAATTTTCCATAGCGAGACTACTGCGTAGGTCTTAGAACGGCGCTCGGATAGTCGCGAGGCGAATCTGAAATGCAGCAAAGATGGGCGTGAGTGATGTGACATTCCTGAGCCATAATGTTCGTTGGCTTGTTTAGGCTTAACCGCTTCTTGTTTCACTTAAATTGCACAGTTCTCAAGTTAAGGACAGTGTCTGCGATAAAAAAACAGTAGTTGTGCTGCAAGACAAGCATTTATAACAATTTCGTTAATTGGGGGCGGGCGGACACCGAGTATTTAGCCGTTCTAACTCTGGTAAAAACTGCCGCGACAGGGCCGGGATAGTGCCGCTTCGTCTCCTAAAGGCACCGAAGCGGCACTATCGCGGAGCCGCAGCGGCCCTGCGATCGGTGTGTGCGCCTTTACGGAAGTAGGACAGACTGCGAGTAATTCGTATAAATAGAGTTATACTACTTATAGAGTTATACTACAGCTAGGCGGGAACTCCGAACAAAATACGCACCTACGGTTATTACGTCCTCTGTCTGTTAGGAACAGAGGCTATATCCTTTACTGCGACCAAGGAGGTACTGAATTACCCTCCAACTTGGGTAATTGAACCGGTGAGAGACCCGCTTTATCACATAGGACAGTGCATCGTAGTCGACGCGGGCTCGCCGATGTATCCTCACGGGGCCGGCACGGTTTTAACACGGAACCGCTGCGGTACATGTCGCGGATAGTCGAGGCTCAAGTAACCGCACCAAAATTGCCTCGGCACAGTGATGGTCGGGGAACCGCTGCCTTGCCATCGCGGAAATATCGCGGCTGATTCGAGGGTCGCTGTGCTTTCCCGCCACTACCGCGGTAAATTTTCTTAGAGAACTTGTTCCTGTGTCTTCAGCTTTCAACTTTTCGTCTATTATACTTCTGTGATAGCCAAATCTACCTTCTCACAAGGATAGCACAACAACGGTCGTATTTGAACGGATGACGCCAACCGAGCACCCATTTGGCGGTTCGGCAACCGAACTTATTGACTAAGCTCAGGCAGTCTGGGCTTAATCTCTTGGCGGCTCTGCCTATGTATGTCGAAAACGGCTAATGACAAGCCGTAGTCGTCTCTATCAGTGAGAGAGAAGAAACGTTCGGTCGTCTCACCTAGCTAGTGCCCGTATCGGTGGAAATACTGAGTCGTTGTGAACAAAGTTCTGCCACCAAGCCAGCGAAATGAATGCCAAACACCACGGAATTGCCACTGAGTGCTTCTCCAAACTAGGAATGAACATCTGTAAGAGATAAATCAGCAATTCGATAGTGAACACTTGCAGGGGTAGCTTGAACAGACCGGGAATGCCCAGAATCCTGAGCTCTGAGCTGCAATGGCGACTATGTCAATGATAACCAGAATCAGGGCGATTCGGCTGGGACGTCGACTCAGCAGTGAGAGAATGGCCGGGATAAAGCACATTGCACTGGTCAGCTGGGTGGCTGAATTGTCTTTATTTCTGCAAGAACGGTTTGGGGAAAAACACAAATACAAGGATTTCGAACCTGTTACTGCATCCAAATCAGGGAAGATGCGAAAGACCAGGATTCCCACTCCAATCGCATGAAGCGTCTCGATGAACAGCACCTGAAAAACTTTAATTCGAGGTCTGGGAAGTGCTGATATTCGTTGGATGAAAATAGATCAGAAGCTGAGAAACGTATTGCTTCGTTGGGAACTATCAGTTTTTCATAATCTGCCACGAATATTAATTACATCTTACCACAACGAACTGCACGAGCGTCGGGCGTTTCACATTTTTGAAGAGGGTTCTGTGTAGAGATCGAATAAAGCAGAAAGCTTCTGGAGCGGAAAGAGCGATGAATGTCGCCCAAACCCATTTGACGATCAGACGATTCGTGATGTGCACCGTGTTCCATTGAGATTCTGAAGTTAATCAATCAGTTCAAGGAAGTTTTCTCTGATCGAAATAGCCTTACCTGGTATCTTGTCCCTGCAGATTGTCATGTTCTGTCCGCCCCATCCTATCGCTGAGGTCATTAGGAGGAATGAGCTCTTAAAACATTTTTCAGATTAGGAGAAAACAGTTATGTAAGAAAAAGGAGGAGTACTGCTCACTTTTGCTACAACGGCTGATGCAAGTGTAAGAACGAATAAAACTACAAATGTACATAACTTGAGAACCTGTAGACTTGTCTCGTGCCAGAACCCTGAAGGAAAAACGAATAATTCTTTTTATTTTGCATATCGTCTTCTTCACAGGTAAATGAATATACGCCACTTCCTTTTATAGAACCACACATTCTTAAGGCAAACTTTTTATTTGGAAATTAGCGCGCTGGCAATTACACTTCTGGAAACGAATTTCATTTCTTGAATACACTTGATTACTGCGGTCGACTGACGCCGCAGTCAACGCGTTGTTTTCGGAAAACTGAATCTTGTTGCTTGTAACATACCTAGGCAGATGTAAGCTACTTGCGGTTTATCATTGGCCATGCAAGTTACATGTCACATATCGAGTCTGAACGCGCGCTACCGATTGTTACATGTATAGTCTAGAAGAATCGCACGTGCACTTTTGGTTAAAGGCAGTGTTTACGATGATTCTCGTTGCCGAGTTTTCTACAAAAAACAATGCGTTAGCCACCGAATATTACCGAAATTGTGATGAAACGGCTTGGAACGCTTTAGAAGGTCTTATTTCAGTGGTTCTTCTCTGGCCTGGACTAGTTGTCCGATTGGATGAACATGTTCTCGGTGGTTGTCACCGATGAAAAATGGGGTTAATCAAAAACCGAAGAATTTTTTAGGCAAATATTATTAGTTAGGGTCGGAAGGAAAGAAAAGAGCAACAGAGAGTAGCGAATCGCAAAAGACGGGTCCACAAAAGATTTCATTGTCGCATCGAACAGTTCCAGTGAGAGTAAAGAGGTGGAGTGAGAATAAAGAATTTCGTGCCCCTCTGGGGCGTTTTTCTCAATTTCTTCGTCATTTCAGTTCTACCCGGGGGCCAAACAATCGATTTAGCGATGAATCTCAAAATTAAAGATTATCGTGAACACTGCCTTTGAAGGCACAGTCCAAGCTCAGGGGCGAGATCTGAGAATTTCAAATATTTGTGAAGCAGACCCACCCTGTATAACACCTGCCAAGTGCGAGCCCTCAATCCCTCCAAATATGCGAGATATAGGAGGAAGCCACCATGGGGCGCCTACATCGGGAAGCCACTTTGGCACGCCCCTTTTCCTATCTTTCGAGCTCAGTGCAGCGTTATGAACGATGGTTTCCGACCAGTATCCATGTTCTTCCCTTCATTCCTAGCCTCTTTCTTTATCCACGTCGGTTCGCATATATACATCGGTTGCAAATGACGGAAGTTACGAGCCTCGGACAACTCGTCCACCATGCTTCAGTAGCACAATTTTTGAGGGGCCATAACTTCGCTCTTAGGGGGTCTTGTACGATCCCAAAGACATCATTGGAATCAATGTTAGACCGTTTTCAAGATAGGCAAAAAAAACAGAAAAATGATTCTGAGGGTGGACTGTGCCTTTAACGTAGTTTGCTTGGGGTCAAACTAGGGGAACGCATGCTATAACATATAGTCGGCACGGATCGCAATGATATGTCCTGTGCTTCTCTGGGCCGAATTCCGGTCCGCAATTACGTCTCGACACGCGTTGCTGCCGCGCGCTTCCGAGCCGGAAGAATCTCCAGCGCCGCAGCTGCCGATCTGTTGACTCTAGGTGGGTTTTGGAAACTGGAAACCAAACAAAGTTGGAGAAAACTGTATAAAAAAAGGCACATCGATTCGGGTTTGGCGCTGGAAACTAGAATGACTTGAGTGCGTGCGGCCGCAAAGCGTATCGAGACGCAACTACGGACCGGAATTTGGTCCAGATAAGCATAGTATTTCGCGTTTCTTATTGTGCATTGGTACAAACTCGGTGCAAATATGTTACAACATACGTGCAGCGAGTCTGCGCCAACTCAAACTACGACATCAGAAATGACTAAGTGATCCGTGCTGGATTTAGTGTACATAATCGAAGATAAGTCGGAAGTATTTTACATCGGACTAGAAATGTTACAGGTGACAAGTTTCCGAAGATTTAGAAATTGTCAAGGGTCGATGAGTTCGAACAATGTGACGGTGTTGCGCCACCAGTTCTCGTTCTGCTAATGATAATTCATTTTCGTAATTTCAATTCCCCTCCTTTTAATTTTTTTCAAAATCCTTCTAGTCTGGTAGTTCCTGCAACACTTGCGCTTTGGTTAGATGTGCATTACAATCTCACAATATTATGCGTGTTACTGTTATTTCAATTTGGTAAACTCAGAAAACTGAAAACATGTTACTTGTTGTATAAAAATCTATGTTACGTCACCATCATTCATATCACATGCGGTTTACATTTAGTTCTGTTGCATGTAGCTTGCACGTACGCTGGATGCAAGTTGCACTTATGTTGTATGTAACTTACACTTAACGTACACGTATACACTTGGCACGGACCGCACTGTCTTTTTTTACTGTAAATTGCGTTGACGCAAACTCGGTGCACGTGCGTTATAACATATCTGCACCAAGTTTGCGCCAACGCAAAAGAAGTGAGTGCGATCTAAGCCGACTGTAGCAGGATTTGATTGCATTGTCGACAAAAACGTGGTTGGGCTCCAAGATTTATATACAACATTTATTCAGTGCACTCGAAAAACTATTCCCTAATTGACTTGAATGAATATTCAGGCTTATTCAGTGCTCATTCGAACTTTTATTCGATTCTTCTAAAAATTATGTGGTTTTTAGAGTAATACTTGGAAACCTTAGGAGATCGAATATTTGACTACAACTTTGTACGATTATTCGGGAAATTGACTAATTTCTTTCTCGAATAGACAGCTTATTCAAAAAGCCGCAGATGTTAATTCCACGAATGTATCAAATAACCGTGAAACAAATAATATAAACCTGAAATTATCAAAATATTCCAGTGAACCAAAAACTTAAATTGCTCACAAAAGGGAAACAAAAACTTGAATCGACAATATTAGAATGCTCGAATATTCGATTTATTCGAATACAATCTGAATTGATCGAACTCTCGAACCTGTCGAGTGCTGATGGTAAGAACACGGAGTAATGTTTTTTTGTGCTGTTCTCTCATGAGCCTGTTCGTAGCAGTCTATTTGAGAATTTGAAAAGATATCCACAGTCGGGGGCGTGTGGTGTAGTGGCAAGGGGGCTGCATTCGCTGCACATGGTCGAGTTCGATCCTCGCCCAGAGCCAACCAAGCTTTCCATCTCTCCAGGGTCGGTAAATTGGGACCAGAAATATCTGTGAAGACAAAAGCACTGACTTGAAAGTCGGCCTCCCAAGTCATTGTATAGACCCGCAACACATTCAAGCATCCACGATTACGAATCCAAATGTGCGGTGCATCCCACTGGAGATTGAAGACGTTGAGTCATTGTCCTTATCTTTTTTATTCGTAATCAGCACCACAGCTCTCTCTTTTAGAACGACACATGACTTACTCTCGAACGATGTGTAGTCGACACGGATCGCTGTGTCAGCGCACAATACGTTGGCACAAACTCGGTGCACGTAGCATATGTTAAGCGCAACGAGTTTGCGCTAACGTGAGCTGAAGGCTGCCCAAATGGAATACAACCGTCGCTGACTTTGTATGTACTGTACACACGCGAAATTAGGCATACCACAGTCGCAAAAGACAACCGGTTTCATAACTATCAATCGGTTTTATTTGCTAACAAAGTTCCTTTTGTGAACGGCTGGATTTTGAACGGCTAACGGCTACTGACTAATGAGATTTCTGAATCCCTGGAACACTGGCTACCAAAGATTAGCTAAACATCTATTGAGCATGTTTCTGAAGTCGTACATTCAAAAGCGAGAACTCTGAAAATGCTGCTAAAAGAACCCAAAATTACTCGAGCACCTCTCCACTCGGCGATCCATAAAAAACCATCCGTTCAAACCGGAACATCTCTTTCCAGGCCAGAAACTACCGGCGGCGGCGCTCAGGTGCTCGTTGAGCCCTTCTCGAACAGAGAATGTCTTTTTCGAGTGCTCCAATCGATCGCCGAATGTCAATAATGGACATCGACCGTTTCTGGCTTCATGATTTTCCGTAGACGATTTGCGAATATTCAATCACAAAGCTGCCGAAGGTAAGAAATTTCATCAAAGGCAGTGTTCACGATAATCTTCGTTTTTGAAATTATTCGCTTAATCGATTGTTTCGCCCCCGGGTAGAACTAAAATGAAGATGAAATTGAGAGAAACGCACCAGAAGGGCAGGAAATCCTTTACTCTCACCCCGCCAAATTACTCTCACTGGAACTGTTCGCTGTGACAATGAAATCCTTTATGGACCCGTCTTTTGCAATTCTCTACTCTCTGTAGCTCCGTTTTTTGCATCGGACCCTAACTAATACTGTTTTGCCTGAAATATTTTTCCATTTTTGATTAGCCCCATTTTTCACCGATGACAACCACCGTTAACACGTTTATCCAATCGGACAACTAGTCCATGTTTTAGAATAATATCACTGAAATACGACGTTGTAATGCGTTTCTCGCCGTTTCTTCGTATTTTTGGTAACACTCGATTGCCAACGTATTGTTTTGAGTGGAAAACTCGGGAACGAAAATCATCGTGAACACTGCCTTTAACTGAGGAAATATTCGAATAATTCCTGAAATTCTATTCGAGTTCATTAGAGAGCAGTTTTCGAAATTTATTCAATAATTCGATAAAAGACTCGAACCCAGAAACTCGAGCAAGATTCATCTGAAAATCTTCAATCCCTTACCAAGAAGTCATGGAACCTTTTGTATTTTATGAAATTCACCCTATGGGCCGGAACAGACAATTTCCTTCAGAGAGAATTATAGTCTATTTCCTGCTTCTGATGTGATAACTCAAGCAGCAGGGGAAACCACAGAAAAAGTCAATCTAAAATTTCATTAATTTAGCGAATTATGACAATGCAGCGCTTTTTTGGGAGCTAAAACCTCCTTCAGGCGCCGTTTTTGAAAGTATCACACTATAAAATTGGATTTAAATTTCGTGCCAAAATCGTTTTTAAAGTTTTTCTGCATGTAGAGTTTGTGCTGTAACTGTTTTTCATGTTGTTAGACGGTCGCATCAACATTCTATGAAGAAGTGCTAGATGGCACGTGAGAATTGGTATCGGATCTTCATCTTTAACCCTTTCTAACCTCCAGACCCTAGGTTTTTGACGTGCAGGAGTTCACCGGTGTGGTCTGCCGAGCTCATTTATCAATTGAGCCTGAAAAATGAAGAACGATGCCTTTGAGATGAATAGCCGTCAGATACTCCGCTTGGAGAATTGAGGAAAAGTTCCATATTCACACCTGACAGGAGTGTAAAATGCTATTCGATGTTAATGGAAAGTACAGAAGTGGGGAAATTCTGTTAGAGAATGAGACATTTTTAAGAGATTGGGCAATTGTGTTAAAAAGTATGCCGGACTTACTGATCATGCATACTAACGTATGTGCATAAATGTGTTCGTATTATCAACTTATGTTAATAATACTAATGGTATATACAAAATTATGAAAACACCTTTGTGCTGAGCACATATTACTGAGTATAATGGTATAAGTAGCTGAGCGAGTGAAGTGGTTCGTTGCCCTCCGCGCAAATAAAGAAGATAGCAGGAATAAATAACAAACAAAGACATCAAAAGAGAAAAGCTGTCGCGTTGAATACTCACCGTAACCAATCTTGTCCGGCTTCGGTGGTAGCAACCGGAAGATGTCCCATGCTTTTTGATCGGCAACTGTCCTGAACCAAATACTATTTGTGGATGAGATGAGCACATAATCATGGGTATATAAAATGCGTCCAAAAGTGAATGTTCGCCCACGCGGTAGGGGTGCGTGTAGAGCAGCCATCGCTTCGGACGTTTCTGTACAAGTTTTACTCGACTGAAAACAACTGGCTGCAGCAGTAACTGTCCAAAAACTTCATATCCTTTTTCCTTCTCCAGATTTCAATGTTAATCTGGAATTCAGACGCCAACACACGCTTAGTTCATCTAGCGTTCATCACAAAATAGAAAAAGAAAGCCCAAAGAGTCCAAAACAAAAAAAATCACAAAAAACCTCCATCAAAACGTGGTCAACTTGACCGAAGTTTACCAAAATCTCCGCGCTTGTGCGTGGCGAGGGGAGAGACATCGTGAAAGTGCGGGAGAGAAGGAGGCGCAGCATACATACGCGCGTACACGCAAGCGACAAACGGAAATAATTTATACTCGGAAATGAGGATTTTGCGTCGATCGGCTGCTTGTCGCCAAGTGAAGCTCGACCAGAGAGATCCGCTAGATCCGCACGACGGCCACGTGACCGGACATTAGGATTCGTCAGGCATTGAGGAGCATATGGTTCTAGTCATTTTCCGTCCGCTGTGCAACGGTTTCTCTACAGTTTCCACAATGACCACCACACTGATTTTTTTGTGTACTTCGATCTTCCACTTCATCAGTTAATGCTATTTTCAGCTTTATCTCATTCAACAAAATCACGCCATCTCTAGCAGAGTAGAATGTAATCAAACTTCATTTTGAAAAATCGAGTCCCTTGCGATTTCCTCAATCTACCATTTTGCCATATTGTTGAAAAAACACAGTTCTCACAGTTGAAAAAAACTTCTCACAGTTAAAAATCAAACTTCTCACAGTTCAAAATTTGGCGGCTTGATAAAAGTTTGCTTCTGTCGCCAACTTCGTTATTTTCTCTTCTTTTGCTCCGGATATTCGAGCTTTCCCCTGCATTTCTCCCTTTGACTACCCAGAATGTTCCAGGCCGAATGTTCCAGGTCATATTTATCTGTATGCGAGCAACACTGTGTGTTTGAGGTATTCTTTATGGGGTTAGGTGGTGAGCTGCTGCTGCTCGGGCAGCCGTAATCCCCTACGACAACAATGCTCTCCGCACCTGACTGAAACACAAGAGGCGTGAAAGTCGCTCGACTATGCGCTTAGCGCTGGATCAGCCACCCGGACTGTGGAATTCCTACGGGGAAACCCCGGGGCAATATTTTTAATTCATTAAACTCTCTAAAAAAGGTGCATAAGTTGTTTTAAATCAAGGACATATCCATGGCACCGATTTCGACGCTGTTCCAAGTTCTCAACTTCCGATTTCGCGCACTTCACGTCGGCTCTCGAAAGCTCCAGTCAAAGCATTTTGGCATGAAATTGTCAAAAACTTTGCGAAAGCCGTGTAAAATAGAATGTACAGCACCGGTCAGTTATATTCTTTGCATTTTGGGCAAGAAAAAAATCGGGAGCAGCGATTTTTCGCGCTTTTTTCATGCCTCTGTTTGAAGTTGTCCATTTGTGAATGTAAAGAGATATTTTGAATCAGCATCGAGTGCTCCTTCTCTTCAACTCTTGAGCTTTTCAAATGGACCATTTTGAACAAATATATTGCAAAAGAACGGAAAAAACTCAGAAAATATGACCGGTATTATGAGTGTGAAACGCGTGAACTTGAAGGGACAGTCCAAGCTCAGGGACGAAATCTGAGATTTACACACAATTTCGAAGTAGATCTATCCTATATAGCACCTGCCAAGTGCGAGGTCTCAATTCCTCCAAAAAAGCGAGATATTAGAGGAAGCCACCGCCAACATCAGGAAGCAACCTTGGCACGCCCTTTTTACCATCTTTCAGGCTCAACAGTGGCGAGATGAGCCATTCGGTTGAGTCAATAGCCCCGTCCTTCCCCTCGAACTTAGCCTCTCACTATATTCGGTTCGGCTCGCATACATCGGTTGCAAATGCCGGAAGTTACAAGCCACGGACAACTCGTCCACCATTATTCTGCGGCTCAATTTTGAGGGGCCATAACTCCATCGCAACCCTGTCTTGTACAATACCAGAGACATCATTGGAATCAAGGTGGGACCGTTTTTGAAACAGGCGGAAAAACAGAAAAGCAATTATAAGGTTGGACTCCGCCTTTGATCAGCAATCATTATTTCCTAAATTACAGTCGGAATGGAACCTAGTGATACTTTGCGTTCCCCACTGAAGGTTGGCACAGACTCGGTGCACCTATGTTATAGCAAAACTTCAGTAATGAACGCGAAGCATCACTGGGATCCATTCCGACTTTATGTCACCCCACGCAGAGATCTGTATGATCGTCAATACTGAACATTTCAATCTAGTTTCGTTCTTGAAACGATGAATCACTCGAACAACTGCTGCACCTCTACCTCATCAGTGCTAAAAAGAAGTTGAGGTACATAAAGTCATGCTCCGAAAATTCGAGCTGGTACACATGTACATAAAGCCTAGCTCCCTCGGATGACTCCGGGCGCAGCAAGCAGCGGAGAGGTCGGTCATCGCAAAATATGACAGAAATGAAGAGATTTTGACTTGATGAGTCATAAACCCTCTGGTTCCGGGCCTGATTTAGTGTGTGCAATTGCGGACTTTTGTCGTGGGGGCGCGACGCATCGCTTTCGTACGAGCTTTAGCGCCCGCCCCTCATCGAGTGATCGTGTGCGCTTTTTTCTTCATTTCAAGGTTTTTTCCAGTTCCGCGATCGTACGAAAGCGATGCGTCGCGCCCCCACGACGCAAGTCCGCAATTGCACACACTAAATCAGGCCAGGAAACAGAGGAGGATACACATGTCCTTTCTATTGATTTTGGAGCTTTGAATTTTTTTAGTTTTCATCCAGATTGCCTTTAGAGTTTGGCGGCTGTCCATCTCTCTCGCAAACACGGATAATAACTGCCATCCCGAAACAGCTAACGCGCACCCAGTGTTCGTACAAATAGAGGAATGCCTGGGTCTTTCAGGCTATCTATGAAAGTATGTACTCTCTATTTCATAGCAGAATCCAATTAGTTACTTAGTAATAGTTGATTGAGCAATGGTCCGAGATGTTACAGATTTATTCGGCTAACGTTTCGGCGTTATCGCCTCCGTCGGAGCCTTCAGGAAACAGACCAAGGCCTGCCAGACACCCTCAGTTGAACTCAGATGGCGGGTGAATCCTCAGATGGCAATTATATACTTTGGAGGGAGAGGAGAGACAGCGAAAGGGAGAGGGGAGATGCGGAAGCAGCATACGCGCACACGCTCGCCATAAACCTGAGTATTTTTCTCTCCCAGATAGACGTGCGTTTTCCTTGATCATAACGGCAGAAAGTTTCCCGCAACGTGCTCCTTCCGACGTCAGTGGCGAGTGATCAGATAGGCATGTGGTTCACTGCGCTTACCCGGAGACTCCTGTGGTCGTATTCATGAAACTACGCACCGGAGGCTCCCGGACGAGTCCAAAGTCCGCTCACGGCATGTGTATCTGCTGGTTTTCAAAATCTTCCGGGAGGCTTCCGTAGTTTCATGAACACGGCTACCAGAGGTCGGCGTTAGGTAGGAGCGTATGACGGCTCTCAAATTATCGCGCATGGAAGGCGCCGAAAACCCTATTTGGAACCACTCCTCAGGAAGAGACTATCAGCAATAATTCGTCATAAACGAGTACCCTGGTATTTAATCCAGTTTCAATCCATAATCCGAATCAATTCCTAAGCTTTGGAGAGAATCCCTACATTCGTAACTGCTCGAAATTTCCTAACTTTCACACCATATGCTTCAGCAGGAACTGTAGGACAAGTCATCTAGTTAGGCCACGCTGTAAAAGAAGGCAGCGGCACCATACAGAAACACTCATCTTATTTCGTTTCTTTGATCTGCTGCTGTTGAGTACATTGGCAGACACAATTCTCACGTATGGTAGGATTTACTTGCAGCGAACCACCACAGAAGGGCGGCCGTTGAAGAGTCATCTATCACAATCTATCACACGGGAGGAATTTCTTTCAAACCAACGCAAAATTTGAAAAAAGTAGATGGTTTTTGAAAAGTTTTCTTTTCGATTCTGACGGGGAAATTATCTTATCAAAAATATTCCAGATCAGAAAATGGTTTCCTGAGCGTATGCGAGTGTATAAATCATTTTGAAGGCAGGGTGTAAGCAGAATTTCGATTTCGGGATTCCCCGCTGAATCGAAGCGAGTGCTAAAGGTAGTCCCAGGAACGTGCGGAAGCCTCAGATAAAACTGTCTTTTCAAGTCATTCTAGCCACTCCACGATGTCACTGATCCACAAAAGTGTGCCCGTCGTCCGAGTTTTCAGCCATTATCCGCGCAGTGTTCACGACGGAAAAGTTACGAAAAACGGCCAGGAAGTGGATGATTATTTCGTGGACCAGCTGACCCATTGGATCGCTCCGCCCTCGCCATACAACAGTTGTCCTACGTTCGTTTCAGCAGAGGAACAGTTGCCGATTCATTAAAGGCAGTGGTCGCGATGAAAAACGTTATCGAGAAAACTACAAAAATCAGCTTAGATGGAAATAGCCGAGAAACTATGAGGGTAGCGGGGTAAAAAACGGGATAGAATCAGAGCTTCTAGGGCCCAAAGATGCCAATTCGTGCACACGTTCACAGCGGCGCCCAAAAAGATCGCCGTCTCATGCTGAGCAGTTGAAAATCACTGACGTTCACAGAAAGAAGTACATGCAAATTTAACTAATAAAGACAGTTGAACAATCAAAGCAAGCACTTCAGTCAATGTTTTTGACTAGATGAGTACAAAGAAATTCGAGCAGGTCAATCCGGAGGATATTGTTCAGTGATTGAATTCCAGTTTCAAGCTAGCTGATGTTTTTGATATAAAAAATCATCGATGCCGATGATGTGGAGTGGACTCGTCCATCATTAAAAGACAAGAAAGTACAGGTTCCAAATTTGGCCCAAAACAGTGATTTTTTTCTCATAGGTCCTACTACTCTAAACCCATAAAAGGGTTTAGAGAGGAACAGAAGACAAGCATATTTGATCGCGACCCCTGCCTTTAAATATTCTTTGTTCCAAAAGATTCTAACATCCAAGTATGAGCATTTCCGAATGTTTTTCGCTGCAAGAAACAGAGGACCAAGTCACCTATTGTCAATCTCGGAGCCAATTTCCGGTCGGCAACTGCGGACTACAGCTGTTGCATCACGCGACACGATGGTAATCGTGCTGGAAGAAAGATGAATCGTGCCGGGACCAAGTGGTGCCAACACGATTGCCATTGCGTGATGCAACAGCCATGATGCGGACCTGAATTTGGCCCCGAGTACCTAAGAATTCTAAAGCTTAAAACCATTTCCGACGTTACGTTTAACGCCTTTGTCACCAGCCCTCCGAAACGCACCAAGCGGGCGTATTTGAATATTTCACAGGTTCGATGATCTTTGAGTTTGAATGAACTACTCGTAAGCAAACTGCTTTGAATGGCAACGTTTAGAGGGTTTTCACAGGTTTCTATAAACAGTTTGTCTCGGTATTTGAGAGTTTCGAGGGGACTTCCCTCCCATTTACCTCTACTTCGAAGACTTACCTACCCAAAAACATCGAAAACTAGAATACGGTTTCTTATCGTGGACACTAACTTTAACCACCGTGTCACAAAAGTGTGTCCATCGTTCCTGTTTTAGCCATCGTCCAAGCATTCTTCAGAACAGCCTGGTATATATCGGCGTTCTGGCCATGGTTATCATGCTGTGAATACTGCGGTCTCTGACTTCAAGGCTGTTTTCTCCAGAATTAAGGAGCAATGCATGTGAAACGTCCATATGATGTCGGCTGGACCAGCCCATTCTACCTGTCCCGAATTTCGGTAAGGTCAAAATTTGACCGGACCATGCCTTCAAACAAAAAGAAAAAATGTGGAAAGTAACGAGACGGACGCAGTGCCAAAATCGAGAATTTGAGGTTCCTTTAGCTTTTATGAAGGAAGGTTACAAAACTGTAGCAGCTCATGAGGGGACAGAAGAGTCATAAGGTTCAAGTATGGAATGTAGTGCATAGAACTATGATGCAAAGCGGGAAAACTGAAATGTAGACGAAAACAATGCATGTGAATAAAACATACGAGGGTTGAGTTTTCGACGAGTGTTTCTGAGGCCGAACGGACTCTTCAGAAGCCTGTGCCGTTCTGAATTCGAACGAAGACTGGTGCCCTCCATCAAAAGAAGGAGAAAGTCGATCATCCTCAGTGTTGAAATAGTAGCTGCCACCTATCGAGGAAGGCTCAGTCTCAAATGCTTCCATTCAAGAAGACGCCCTGCTGCTGCTCGTATTCGGCCAGTTCTAAGGCATTGTTCAGTTGAATTCTCAGGAATACTATGAATAGGGCGAACGAGTGTTGTGCAATCAGTGATGCTTTCCTCTGTCACTGAATCGAAAGGAAGGGAAGCGCTGAACGCGTTGGTTAGGATTATCGGCCGGACGGGAGGAGCAGTTCAAGTGTCCGAAAAAGATGGGCGGACCTGTAGTGGACAGACAGAGTCCACTGCAACATGCCCGATTTTCTTCATTGAGCATCAGCTTCATACCTGTCTGTACACAAACAGAACTCAAGTTGTTACGACTATGGCGTTAAATTTACCACCTTCTCTCCAATACAAAAAATTGGGGTATGTTTTATGCCACTGCTGATTGTCATGGAAGGGCGAAATTTCGCTAGAATCCAAAACACTTAAGCAGGAATTTTCTTTGTTAGATGTACTAATAAGCTTTTTTTGTGAAATAATAACCTTAAGTGAAGTCGGTGGTATAGCGGCGGGCAACCAAGAATCGGGATCATTTTTGAGGGCCCCTCTACGCCAATAGCTCATGGATAATACTTTCACCGCTGCATAAGGGTAACTACAGCACAACTAAAAAACGCGCGAGCCTTGCCACTGCTAACAGCTGACAAAGTAAAAATTCGAATCCGCTTTCCGGAATTCCCATGCTCAACGCATTTAAAGACAGCGTTACCGATGAAAACCGTTTCCTAAATATTTTTTAGTGTTCCGCAGTGTACATTCTATCCGAAAATTACCAGATTTCATTCACTTGTTGGTCTTATTCGTGTAAGTGTATATGTATGAATCTACGGTGGGCACGGATCGTACTGATACTTCTAATTCCCTATTAACGGCTGGTGCACACTCGGTGAACTTATGTATGCAAGTCTCAACATAGACTATTTCATTCCAAGTGAACTCATGTTTTCGGTTATCACAGCGCGGAGCGGTGGCTTTTTCGTCGGAACCTCTTTATCACTAGTTATAGTACCTCACTGAGGCTCACCGCTTCGTTGCTGGTGATAATTAAAATCGACAGGTCACTACGGATGTATCAGAGCCTACATAGTTTGCGTCCACCTTCAGTAGGGAACTAAAAGTATATTTACTACCCGTGCCGATTATGTATACCCAGGAAGTAGCGCAAAACCACTTCCGTTTTTTTATTTCTGCAACTCTCTCCAGACCGCCAGGGCTTTGTGGAGTTGTTTCCCTATTACATTCTACTTCGTGGGCTTATCTGCGCAAAAACAATTGAAAAAAGAGACATGGTTTTTAGCGTGAACATTCTTCCATCCGAGCCCGTGGTTGGCTGAGTTTCGCATCGTGAGGCCCGTCTTTAATTAAAGACACTGTTTGCGATAAAAAACGCTTTTCTGTATTTTTGCCTATCTTGAAACCGGTCCCATTCTGATTCCAATGA